>CM055067.1:47349912-47450011 GCA_029204045.2 Tillandsia leiboldiana | reverse complement strand
TTCCTATAATTACCACCCGAGATGATTCGAGTGTCTGGGTTCTAAGGGCTGCCTCTGCCGTCTTGGGACGAGCATCACCGAGAGGCATATGTCCTAGCCTGTTCTTGTTTGATTTGGATTGTAGGTTCTAGTCCTTTCGGGGTTTACCGCCCTTCCTCGTGTCAGTGGTTGCATGTTGGCCTGTTGAGCCTTTTCTCGCAGTGGATGTGACGACTTTTTGCTATGAGTTGGTAGAGTGTGATCTAGAGGTTGTTTTCCTGATTTAGTGGTGGAGGGGTTCTCCCACTTAGCTTTGAGGATCTTGGGTTCTGGCAGATCGAGGCGTGGAGGTTTCCCGACTCAGCCATGGTCGTGGCATTTATCAGATTGAGTCGTTGAGGGTTCTCCGACATATCTGTGAGAGTGTTTTGGGCTATTCCTGTTCGAGTCGAGGGTCCTTTTTCCGACTGAGTTGTGCTTGAGCTTGGAGTTTACCGATCTTTTTGATCGGGATCATTGCCTGCATGAGCCACATTTGAGCTTGACAGAGATACTTTACAGAGATAAACTTGAGATGGGTTACTTTAGCTCGAGCGGGTCGCTCGCCCCTCGAGTGCCACTCCGGAGTAGGCGAGACCGGGTTGTTGTACCGGCGTGCGATGGAGCTTTTCTATCGCGACTTGTCGTTGCATTTGTCCCTCCTGGCTGTGCTGGTGTTGGCAGTCATGGACGTCCTACGTAAGTCCGCTCCTCCGCGTACTAACGGCAGTAGGTTGGCGCAGGCTTGACTGGACCTGATGAGGCAGTCAGTGCAGATTGGGTGATCAGAGATGAGAGTTAAGTTGTGGCATCATGTCGTTCTGTTGCCCACTCCTTGAGACATTAGGTAGACGGCATAGTAAGCTGTAGAAGTTTAACTTTCCAGCTTCCTTACAGCAACGCTTTTGTTACTTATAATGCCTCTAGTGGACTTAGTGGGCAGACCGTCGGGCTTGTTGGCTGGCACCCACTGAGAACTACTTGGGACGTAGTTTCTCAACACCCCGTCCGTGGTGTCTTTTCCCCACAGGAACTTCTACTCTGGTTCCTGTTGTTCCTGTTGCTGATCCTTCTGACCGAGCGAGGGAGTCGCGAGCTAGTTCCCTACCCGTCGTTGGAGTGTAGCGGTACCCCTTCAGTAGGAGAGCTTCAGTAGATTAGTTATTTATTTTCCTTCTTTGAGAGACTGTTGTAGTGAGGATTGTTGTATTGTGAGCCTGTACACTGATGTATTTATTGGTGATACCTCCCGGTTGAGTTCTGAGTTTGTATATGAGGATATTGTATGATTATCTTTTTGGGAGACGGACATTGTTGTATTATTTCCAGTTGTACAGTGATTGATTTAGTTATACAGCAGACTTTTTATTTTTAGCTCTGATATCTGTTTAGCTGTAGTACTTCTCTTGCAAGTAGGACGCTTCGCCTATGCGGGTTTGGCATAGGTGGCGGATCTGTTGGCGAGCCGGGTCGCAGTTTCGACCCCGGGGCGTGACAGATTAGAGTGGTATCAGAGCCTAGGTTGTAGGTCATTGAGGACTTAGACACCCTAGGCTTGTGGTTGGACATTAGGATGACTACGTGAGAGTCGTGACTTTTAGCAAGAGTCCTGATCGAGTTTTGTACCTCTCCCATGAGACGGGATGAGTGATTGGCATGTTTATGCTCCTAAGCGATTATGTTGGCTGCAGACAACATAATGCTGTGGAATTGATAACATGTCTTAGACTTTCGCTGGATTGGGTCGTATGGTTGTTGTGTCCTGATGTTTGTTATTGTGCAGTGGTCTACGATGCTTGTGAGACGTCGTGCAGTGAGGAATGCGCTTTCCGCATCTGATTAGTAACCCGAGCAGCGGGAGGCAGAGCTATCAGAGCAGAGCGAGGACCAAGAGTTATGGATCCAGATGGCACAGACGTCGGAGGCTGTCCGATGCCAGGAGGAGGCCATGGAACGTTTGATGCGCTTGTTGGAGCTGAGAGCGCAGGTTAATTGCAGTATCGCTTGAGTGTCCTCCAGTACTTTCTTCCTATGCAGTGGTACCTTCAGTTGCACTTGTGGCACCGACTGAGCGAGCAGCCCCTCCGTGCCGACGAGTAGTGCCGAGGCACCGAGGCAGGGTGGATAGTGGATAGTAGCTGAGCTTCGGGACGTCATTGGTCGATGGAGCCAGTCCCGGCAGTCTGAACCATCCCGATTCACAGGTTTGAGTTGGAGCCCTTGTAGGCAAAATTGGGGTTGGTGGTGATGGAGAGACTATCTGTGAGCCTTCATGTGCTAGGGAGTTTATACAGTTGTCGAACTGCACGCTCCAGGTTTCGAGGGACGAGGCGCATAGGATATGTTTGACGGGGAATGGTTTGCGCCAGGATACCTTTCAGTTTAGTTGGTCCCTCCGTTTTGAATTATTGACGCTTCGATGGGTAGGCATTGTGTGTGGAGCATGACGCTGCAGTTTCTTTGGATAGGGATCGGCCGCCAGAGGCGAGTTCTGGATATCGGCGCTTGGCGTCGGGTGATGGAGGACATACTGACCGGCAGAGGCATTTCTCATCTCCGTACCTGGATGGCGAATTTTCGAGATGCCAGAGATCGGGTGGACCCCGATGGCAGCATCAGCATCTATATCAGAGTAGCGCAATGGTAGCGTGGATTTGTTATCTGCGGATGACTTTATTCGTCGCCTCAATGTGAGCAGAGACAGAGGTTGTGCTCCCTTGTGGTTTATGTCCTTTGCAGTTGAGGCCGCGAGTTATACGGGTGGACTTATTGGTAATTATGGCAGTTCGGCGTTTCGACCTAGTGCTTGGGTTTTGGTTGGCACAGTGCCACAGGATGTTAGACTGCGGGAGGTGAGGACTTTGACCTTCTGCGAGGCAGACGAGAGGAGATTTGGTTGTTGAGGTCGTTAGAGCACACTGGTTATAGCGACAGTGTGAGAGGTGCTTACGGCGGCACCGGGACCCAAAGATATCTCTGTTGCCACGAGATTCCGGGTGTGATTTCACCTGAGCTGTTGATAATGCCGCCGGTTAGGGAGATAGAGGTTGAGTTTGGCGTGGTTCGGGGAACCGCGCCACCCTCAACAGCACCTCATTGGATATTGCCAGTAGAGCTGTGAGAGCTGATGGCGCAGTTGCAGGATCTGATGGATCGAGGGGTCTGTTTGACCTAGTGCCACGCCGTTGATATACGGTGGTGATGCCACATCGTTGATACACGACTGTGAGGGCCCTTTTATGGGTCGAGTGTAGACAGGTCCAAGTATTATTCTGGACCTTTGATGGAATTATACTCCGGCAGTTGTACGATTGATGCAGGTACAGATTTTGAAATCATACGGCTGAGTATTTCGCCAAGATGGTGTTCAGGAGACGGTAGGGGCATTATGTTTTAGTAAGGCCAATTGGATTGATTAGCGCCCTGCCACTCTTTTGGTTTGAGGAATTGTGCTCCAGCTGTACTTGATTGCTTTGGTAACTAGATCCTCCAGGGATATTATGATCTACTCCCAGAGCAGCTTGGAGCATGAGGAGCACTGGTGGATGTGTTACCATGCTGTGTGGATGAAGCTGTATGCCAGGCTATTGAGATACAAGTTTTAGCTTTAGAAGCTTACCTTCTTGGGTCACATTGTGTTAGCCGTAGGAGCGGCGGTGGAATTCCGGCCAATGTGGATGCTATTTGAGATTGGCTGAGATCAACATTTATTGTTGAGGTGAGGAGTTTTTTTTTGGATTTGGCAGTGCCAGGAGAGCATGGCGAATGGATGATGAGACTGGTACTAGCGCCGATTGCAGCTTTGCCAGAGATGGGGGATGGACCTTTGTGTTGGTGATGCCTCCCATAGTGGCTGTGGAGTTACCATTGGGTTATTCTTGATCATTTTGTATCACCCCGATAGGGCCACTGTGGTGGCGGATACCTGGAACCGGAGAGCTATTGGGGGTTGAGTTTCATGATTCCGTTGCTGGCGCTGGGTGGGACCGTTGCGGAACAGGGCTCGAGGTTGTGTCCCTGAGGGTCCCTTTTGACGGTAGACTGCGGTGAAGCAGTCCATGCGATTGGTCAGGATCCGAGAGTGATTGAGCGAGGACCCTAGCCGATTAGGGCTTCTTTTCTCTGGATGACCGTATGGGGTATGTTTCGGATCGCCTGGTTGAGCTGGCACTAGGGAGCGGTTTTGGTGCGTGCTACATTGGTTGTTCTCTCTTTTCCCCCAGCCTTTTCCTTCCACGTCTCAGCTCAGGAGTGTTAGGCATGTGGATTCCTCGCCCGTGATGGACTCGTTTCCTTTGAGATCTGCGAGTACTTGTGGTACGAGGGATGCCGTTGCAAATTCTGGCTCGTGAGATGAGAGAATTATGCAATTTGGGCCATGCCGTACCGGTTGTTGTTGTTGTTGTGGAGTAATCACGGGGAGTGACAGGTGACTTGAGAGCTGGAGACGGCAGTGTTATGTACCTACCCTTGTTTTTGTGGCACCTTTTGGGTTGAGCTAGTTTCGAGGACGAAACATTCTTTTAGTGGGGGAGGATGTGGTGACCCAGATCTCCGCAGGGCTTCTACAGTGCGATTAGCAGCTTCTGGAGGCCTATGTGGCATGTCGGCGGTGTTTCTGCACCAATTTGGACTCAAGTGATGGACTTCGGGTGTATAATGGACCACGTGAGTGATCGGAGGACCCCGTCGGATGTTTTGATGTGGTTCCGCGCGAAATGGTTATTAAAATTGGACTCAGCGTGAAATTTGAGTAAAGAACACGTCTCCGGGAATTTTCGGCAAATTTTAGAAGAGGAATTTGGCAAATCGGACTTCGGATTTGGATTCAGCGCGCGAAAACGGTCAAGATGGACTATTTACTTGTATTTTTCGGAGCCCGGATGACCCGGCACGGATTTCGAGGTGATTGGTACTGTTCCGGCCGCCGGAGGGGCAACGGCGGCGGCGGCGGGCGGCGGAGCGCGGCGGCTGGCGGCGGCGGAGGCGCGCGGTCCACCGCGGAGGCGTGCACCCGGGGGGCTGGCCACGTGGCGGCTCCCAGTTGGCGGGCGCAGCAGGCGCGGTCCACGGGATCGTCGCGGGTGCACGGTGGACCGGGTGCGGACACGTGGCTGATTTTGGTTGGCGGGTTCTGGTGCGCGCGGTCCACGCGACGGGAGGCAGGTGCCTCGGGGCGTGTGCCCGACGTGCAGCAGCGGGAGGCGCGGTCGCGCACGTGGGCGCGGCGTGGGCGCGGTCGGGGGCGACGTGGGGGCGCCACGTGGCGCCCCGCGGTTGGTCGGGTGCAGCTGCGCACGCCCGCGTGTCGGGACACGTGGCGCTGCGCAGTTGGCGGGCGCGCGTGCGCCGGGCGCAGGCGGCGTCGGCGGGACGCGTGGCGGGCCCTCGGGCTTTCGGGCGCGCACAGTGTTGGGCCGGGCCCAACACTGTAGCGGCCCGAATGTTCCGGGCACCCGGAACTTTGGCCCAAAAGTCCAAAGTCGGATTTTTTGGGCTGGGCCTATAAATAGGCGGTTGGCTGGGGCTTTTTGCCCCCTTTCCCGAGCTCCCTTCCCCTTGCACCCTTAAGCAAAGATGGAGATCTTTGTGCTGCGCATCATCTGGCGGAGGCCCGGATTTTTTGGAAGCCGCGGCATCGACGACTTCGGCATCGGAGCGCAGTGTGGCGTTTTTTCATCGGAGGCCCGTTATCGTCGCAGTTTGATCTGAGAGGTCTACAGAGCTACTCCGTCAGTATTTTTGGACGATTTCTGCGGCGTTGGAATCATGAGAGGTACGTCTTCGATTTTCGTGTTGATCATCTTGCTGGATTCAGAGTTTATGACACGGTTTTCGAGGCATTTCTAAGCCGCTGTTTTCTGGTGGAGTTTTTGGACAGCGGCCCCTTGCCGGAATTTTATCTCCGCACCCGAGTGTCGGATCGAGATGAGCCTATACACTTTTTGGATCTACTCGTCGCAAGGATTATCATTGTATTTTTCCGGGATTTTTCTGAGGCTTGCCCGAAGGTATACTATTCCCCTTTTATCTGTGTTTGAGTTTACAGTTGTGTGGTTGTGAGTGTTTGCGCACCTGTACTGTGGAATTTGTAACTCGGCCTACGGGGCTCGGATTTGGGCGTGCAGGTACCCGTTTCGAAGGTCTCGACGAGACGCTCGCAGTGATATTTTTATTGGAATTTTTGGAGTTCGTTTTACAGGTGAAAATTTCGCATTAAGGGGACTGTTCCCAGCAGATTTGTGATGCTTGGATTTTATGGAATTAAGTGTAACTTTGGGTTGTGTTTTTGTACCCAGGAGGTATTGATCACTGTTCCTATATCATTGGATTGGTGGGTGTGTAGAGATATCTGTTTCTGGACTGTCTCAGCTGTGCGACTCCGGACAGTTAGCATTTTCAGGTGGGTGGCCTTGTCTCCAAGATTGACGGACTGTGCTTTAAATCTGCTATAGTAGGACTATGCATGATAGTGAAATGCTTGTGCAGCATGTTAGAATGTAGGAATTGCTATTCCTTGTATTATCTGATGGTATTGTCATCTCCTTGCTTTCTACCATCTGTAAATTATAGTTATTGGAACTTGACCTAGCACCCCGTCATATGTTGCATGTGTAACCAGACTAGTAGAAAACCCTCACTTGGGCTAGGGTTATTTCTGCTTTAGACATCCACACTTCTACTTTCCTGGACATAGTGTTCTTCCTCGCCCGGGTAGTGGGCCGAGTGGTCAGGAGTTATCTTTTAGTGCGGGATGCATGTTACACTCGTGCTTGGGAGCAGAGTGGAGTCTGGTAGATGTAGTTGGTTGTTCATCTGTAGCGGGAGCTGTTTGGGTAGACGGCGGTCCCGAGATGTTTTATTTTTCTTGTTTTATCTGTCGCCGCTGTGTTAGTGGCAGCGGTAGATCAGTGTTAGCAGGACCTTAAACCCAGAACCTTTTTGGACACACATATGATTTTTGTCAACCAAATATTTTCTTCCAAGCATCGTAGGGTCGCCTGAGTCTGTTCCTGTTTGATTGGACGAAGGCATTAGCTCTTCGAGGCTTAGATGTAAAACTTGGTTTCAACTGTTTTCCTAAAAAGAACTAAAAATCATTAAATATGGATTTCTTACAGATCAGATGGCTTCAGTAAGAAATGTCACCTTTTTTCCTATAATTAACCACCCGAGATGATTCGAGTGGTCTGGGTTCTAAGGTCTGCCTTCTTCTTGGGACGAGATCAACGAGAGGCTATGCCTAAAGCCTGTTCTTGTTTGATTTGGATTGTAGGTTCTAGTCTTTCGGGGTTTCCGGACCCTTCCTCGTGTCAGTGGTTGCAATGTTGGCCTGTTGAGGCAGTTTCTCGCAGTGGATGCGACTTTGTGCTATGAGTTGGTAGAGTGTGATCTAGAGGTTGTTTTCCTGATTTAGTGGTGGAGGTGGTTCTCCCACTTAGCCCTGAGGATCTTGGGGTTCTGGCAGATCGAGTCGTGGAGGTTTCCCGACTCAGCCATGGTCGTGCATTTATCAGATTGAGTCGTTGAGGGTTCTCCGACATAGCTGTGAGAGTGTTTTGGGCTATTCCTGTTCGAGTCGAGGTCCTTTTTCCGACTGAGTTGTGCTTGAGCTTGGAGTTACCGATCTTTTTGATCGTGGATCATTGCCTGCATGAGCCACATTTGAGCTTGACAGAGATACTTTACTGAGATACTTGAGATGGGTTACTTTTTACTCGAGCGGGTCGCTCCCCTCGAGTGCCACTCCGGAGTAGGCGAGACCGGGTTGTGTACCGGCGTGAGATTGAGCTTTTCTATCGCGACTTGTCGTTGCATTTGTCCCTCTGGCTGTGCTGGTGTTGGCAGTCATGGACGTCCTACGTAAGTCCGCTCCTCCGGGACGTAACGGCAGTAGGTTGGCGCAGGCTTGACTGGACCTGATGAGGCAGTCAGTTCAGATTGGGTGATCAGAGATGAGAGTTAGTTGTGGCATCATGTTCTTTCTGTTCCACTCCTTGAGCATCTAGGTAGAGGCATAGTAGCTGTAGAGTTTACTTTTCCAGCTTTCCTTACAGCACTGCTTTTGTTACTTTATGCCTCTAGTGGACTTAGTGGGCAGACCGTCGGGCTTGTTGGCGGCACCCACTGAGAACTACTTGGGACGTAGTTCTCACACCCGTCGTGGTGTCTTTTCCCACAGGAACTTCTACTCTGGTTCCTGTTGTTCCTGTTGCTGATCCTTCTGACCGAGCGAGGGAGTCGCGAGCTAGTTCCCTACCCGTCGTTGGAGTGTAGCGGTACCCCTTCAGAGGAGAGCTTCAGTAGATTAGTTATTTTATTTTCCTTCTTTGAGAGACTGTTGTAGTGAGGATTGTTGTATTGTGAGCCTGTACACTGATGTATTTATTGGTGATACCTCCCGGTTGAGTTCTGAGTTTGTATATGAGGATATTGTATGATTATCTTTTTGGGAGACGGACATTGTTGTATTATTTCCAGTTGTACAGTGATTGATTTAGTTATACAGCAGACTTTTTATTTTTAGCTCTGATATCTGTTTAGCTGTAGTACTTCTCTTGCAGGTAGGACGCTTCGCCTATGCGGGTTTGGCATAGGTGGCGGATCTGTTGGCGAGCCGGGTCGCAGTTTCGACCCCGGGGCGTGACAAAGTCTCATATAAACCCAATCATAAATCCATCCACATCCGATGTGGGACTATTGGGGGCGTCACAGACTCCCCCCTTTTAGGCCTGACGTCCTCGTCAGCCCAAACACACACACAAGCAGCCCAAGATCACCAGGCGATGTAAGACTCGTCTCACTAGCCCTGTCATCTAGACCCAGGCTCAGCTGAGACTCGTAACACACTTCCGACTGGTTATTGGCTCTGATACCAAATGTAACGACCCGGCCCACTAGCAATAATAACTTGTTGGGCCCAAACCACAGCCCAAAATGCTTAAGCCCAGTTATTATTACTAGTGTCCAAGTCTCATATAAACCCAATCATAAATCCATCCACATCCGATATGGGACTATTGGGGGCGTCACACATTATAGCTTGTGCTATTTCCGTTCTTTTCTTCCCCAATTCAACAAGCTCATAAATAGCTTCCATTCGACCATCATCTTTTCGTCTACGGTTTGAAGTTGGTGTAGGATTTGGTGGTGACCCTCGAGTTCTTTTCATGGATGAAGTGTGATCAGAGGCACTACCCACATTTTGGCTACTTATTTTAATTGGAGTTGTAGCTGGAGAAATCGAATTTGCGTCATTAACCTCCTCTAAATTCTTTCCTAAGTTCTCCATGTCAAGTGGGTGCATAGCAGGAGTAGAAGAAGAGGTGCTACGAACATCCTCAACATCCATTTGAGTAGTAAATCCATGCCTTTCGGTTGCAGTGGCCTTTCCCGACAAGAACTCAATAGCTTCATATGCAGGAAATGGTTTGTCTCGGCACTTAGCATAAGATGGATTTTCCTATGAATATATATATATATATATATATATATATATATATATATATATATATATATATATATATATATATATATATATATATATATATATATATATATATATATATATATATATATATATATATATATATATATATATATATATATATATATATATATATATATGTTGCAATTGTGTATAGCCTCAAATAAACTGCATAATTTAATAATTAAGAAATAATTGATGGTAGTCAAAAAAATAACATACCGTTATAATGGTATCCCAATCACTAGGGTCACCGGCAGTTGGAATGTTTTGTGTCTAATCCCACCCCCATCCACTCTTGTTCGCTAAAGTTTGATACATCACATATTGACGCTTCAAGACTTTATAACGATTTTGCAAATGGACTTTGGTAAAGCATAATTTAGTCATCTCATTGAAGTCTCGAACCATTCTAATCCATGCCAATGGAGTAAAACTCCCATTAACAAAATTTCCAAGAGTATGCTCCTCTGTCATTAAGTTCAACATTGCCGAGTCCATTTTTGGGTTCCAGTTAGAGGATCTTACCCTACTTTTTACTGATGCATGCAGAGGGCATTCTAAACTTTGGCTATCAGCAGAGGGAACATCAATAATTGAGTGATTGTTTTTCAAAGTAGGTTGCAACTTTTTTAGAGGGACCATCTGAGATTAATAGACAAACAAATGAGATTCTTTCATACTGCAAACATATAATATTAGTATAAAACAGGCTCAAAATGGTTGAATATTTTTATCAAGAGGCTCAGGGGATAAGACAATACATGACTCCATGACGGCTGCATTAGTTAAATAAACCATGCCTCCCTCCCATGGATATGTTTATAGCTTTTCCCTACATCATCGCCTTAATTTTCCCAACTCTTTCCCTCAATTTTTGATATACAGTTATGCAGTTTTCTTATGCATGGCAGTATCAAATTATTGGCTGAATTTCTCCCAAATTTAACCAACTCTTTTCAGCTTTGGATTCATCATAGGTCCCCTCCACATTCGTTTATGCATAATAACAACATGACATGTGAGAATATGTGAAAGCTTAAACTACAATAGCACAATTAATGGGGAGTATCATCAAAGAAAGCATCACCTCAATAAGATAAGAACAATGCTGAAAAACCAACAGTGAACACTTCTACAGCAGCATAGGTAATGTTCAAATATCCACCAGTGAAGACTTCAACAACAACACAGAATAATAAGACAATGGACTACTCAGTCAAGCTTTACCTTTGATTCCTCAGATCCAGACTACTCTCTTTTATAGAGGAAAGGAAGAGAAAGGAACCAAAGCATTCATTCCTTCGTATGAGTGAACCAACCTGTTTACCTAAGGCAAACTCAGGTTGGCGGTCGCACTTAATTGGCGAATGGACTACTCAGTAAAGGAGAGTAAAGAGAAAGGGGTTACCTCAGATTGCAAGAGTCAGAGTGCAGGAGAGTAAAGAGAAAGAACAAAGGGGTTACCATGAAGGTGGATCTCAAAGGAGATCTTTATAATTATTATGCTCACTGCAAGATGAGTTGAGAGAAGTAGAGAGGATGGAGATGGCGCCCGACACGAGGAAGCACGAGATCGGGTCTTAACGAAGATGCCCATTTTTCCAACATTTTGCCACTGGGATCAGCTCGGAACAAGAGGGCGTCCGACACGAGGAAGCTAGGGCATTAACGAAGGGCGAGGCGGGAGGAGGAAGGTAGGTGTGTGCCATTAACGAAGATCTCCATTTTTACCAACCTTTTGCCACAGGATCAGCTCGGAAGAAGATAGCGGCGGACACGAGGAAGCTAGGGCATTAACGGCGGACGATTCGGCACAAGATCGCGTCCGACACGAGGAGATTTGGAAGAAGCTAGAGGGGATTCGGAAGAAGCTAGGGCATTAACGAGGGAGGAGGATGGGAGCGGGCATTAACAAGGGAGGAGGATGGGAGCTAACGAAGAGGGATTGGGGAGAAGGGAGGAGGATGGGAGCATTAACTTCTCTGTCGGATGGGAGCATTAACTTCTGGTTAGAGCTTTCCACCCAATGCCCTTCTCTGTCGGATGGGAGCATTAACTTCTGGTTAGAGCTTTCCACCCAATGCCCCTGGGATAAAGTATGGGATAAATTAATTCCATAGGTTTGGGGGGTTAGCTCTTAACGGGTTATCCTTGGATAACCCGTTAAGAGAGGAATAATTTAAATAGGCATTTTTAACTACTGTTTGGGTGGTTTTGCAGGATAAAATGAGTTATTCCCATTTTATCCTGCAACTAAACGGTACCTTAGAGTGTAACTTCGAGCGCAAGTTAATTCGTTGTAAAATTTGGACTCTATTTAGCATGACAGAAATTTTTATAGAGTTATTGAGAAAACAACTAACAATCCGTTTAGTAATAATTTTTAAACTTTTTGTACAGTAAAAAAAAAAATTCAAATTAAAATTTTTACTTCAAGGGCACATTATTAGTTCATTTCAATTTTTTAAAAATCTTTTATTTCTTTTATTTCTTTAATTAAATTTGTTCGAATTATTATTATTTTTTTTATTTTTTAATTTTAACTTTATTTAGAAACACCGATCTATACTCTCCTCTCCTCAACTCTCCTCACTATTTCTCTTTCGTGAAACAAAACAAACAGGAGAGAGAGGGAGCTTCGTGGGGCCTCCTCTAGGGTTAGGGTTAGGGTTAGGTTAGGGTTTGCGGATCGATAGGGGACGGAGATGACGGCGGAGGGCGGCGGCGGCGGCGGCGGCGCGCCGGGATCTCTAGAGACGCGGCCCGGTATCCTCGTCGTCGGCTCCCCCAACGTCGGCAAGCGAACCCTCCTCTCTCGTCGGTTCCGAATCCCACCCCCTCTCTCTGTGTGTTTATGATCTTATTGAGTTAGCAACTGATTAGAATCCATTTCTCAGCTTTGTAATCTAGAGAATTGTTTTAGAAAAAATGGGTGCTTTATTTAGCTTTTTTTTTTTTTTTTTTTTTTTTTTTTGCGTTTGCATTTGCATTTGCTATTAATTTGAGTAGTATCACTTTGTTTTGGGTAGAAAACAAGGATCATAGGGGGAATCTTAGAAATTTGGAGCTCGTAAATCGGTTGCAGATTGAAAATAAGTACACATATTGTATACATAACAAGACATAGATCTTAAACTTATTGGGGCCTGGTTGGCCCTGCTGTTGGGTATATTAGATCCTCCAAATCAGAAGCTTTTGAATTGATGCTTTGGATTTTGGGCCTGAAAATTACAATTTTGCCTCCCACTGTAGTAGAAGCTACAAACTTTTCAGAGAGCCAAACACTCTGTAACTGGTAATTATTGGCGTGTAAGCCGACATGCTGTCTATGTGGCAGAGGTCAGGCTGCGCCAAGTCACAGCCAAGTCACAATCGAGACCTGTGAACGTTGTGTTTGTGTACTTTAAGTGAATTGGTTAATGGAAAGTCTGAAACCCTTCCGCTATATGACTTTTGATTTTGGTATATATTGGATATTGTTTTGTTACTTTTGTAAATGGCGCAATAAGATCCATCTAAGAAACCCCAAATAACTGAGAAATAGGCTTAGTTCTTAATGTTGTCATCTTATATATGCCATGATAAGAGTTGATTGAAAGGATGGATAGTGGATAAGTTTATGCTTTGTTGTACTCTTTGTTTGAACTTTAATAGTTCAAGGATGATACAGTATTTCTTGTATTATCGAAGTTCAAATAGTTATTTATCAATATGATGGCTCTGTACCTTTGATCTGTTGAGGATACTTTGATTTGTACGTTCTCTTGTCCATATTTTTATTCTTGAACAGGAATTTACTGCTTCAACTTTTTTCATTGCAATTTTGACTGCAGGCTTGCTTTCAATTGATATTCCCGACACACATGACTTATCCTCCGGGGTTCTTTGTCAAGGGTATGTAATCGTTTGTTTGCAAACTAGTTTCTATCTTGTGCATGTGCTAAGAGAATGTTTCAATTACAGTTAGTGGATGAGTCTGAAATGATTTTGTGTGGTTGGTTTACCAGGTGGATGATTGACACCAAGTATTACTCAGCTGATCTTTCTATATGGACAGCTCACCTTGATGAAGGCTTTTCTTTCAGATTGCTGCCGAATCCTAAGCAGTTGGCTGCTCTAGTGATGGTTTTTGACATGAGTGAGGTTAGAATTGTACCCTGCATTTCTTCCAAGTTAATTATTTTGTTCGTTGACTGCTTGTATAGAAGATTGTAGATTCATGGGTTTTGGTTTCCCAACTGTAGCTCATTTTTTTTGTTTCTCGGCAATTTTGGGATAAGAATTTTCTTATTGATTGGATTACAATTGGCCACTTTATGATAAATCCGGATGCTCCGCCAGCACATTCTTTTCCCAAAAAAGATATAGTAGTAAAAAAAAAACAAAAACAAAAGTAGGCTAAAGTTGGAAAATCTGAAAAATGGAGTGTCGGCCTTTCATTCTGCCCTTATGAAAGGTTGATAAGTATACTACAAGTTATCTTCCATGATCTTAATTTCATTTAAACTAATTGCAGGAATCCTCCTTCCTTACTCTAAAAAGTTGGGTTGCCAACACTGATATTAAGAAATTTGAGATATTATTATGCATAGGGAATAAAGCAGATCTTGTGCCTGGCCATCAAGCTCATACGGAGTACAGAAGACGCATACAAAAGCACGGAGAGTCATCAAGCGATCCCCATCCTGAATACTTTGATTATGGGATAGATGAAACAGAGGGTTCTAGTTTATTAGGGGATGAAGATCCGTCTATAGAGATTAGGAAGTCATCTTTGGAATGGTGTGTTGAGAATAACATAGAATATATTGAAGCTTGTGCTTCGAATGCTGACTTTGATAAATGTAAGTTCTTTCTTCCATTTTTCCCTTTTCTTTTGCGTGTATTACCAAATTTTCTGATATGTCCTTTGGAAACTCAGTGTTTTACATTATTAAGACATTGAAACTTCAAAACCGACTTTACCTCTCATGATTTGGTTGATTTCCCTACTGATGGCAAGGGCATGTTTCCGAGAAACTGAAATTTTGAAGGCCATTTATGTTATATGGAATATATATAGGGGCATGTATGTGAATAACTAATTTTGCGGGGTATATGTGTAAAAGACACAATTTTAAAGGGCATATATGCTATTCAGAACTTTTCAGTGGTATTTATAATATATGCAAATAGCTAATTTTGCTGTGGTCATATAAATGTGGTGATATGATATTTTCTCATGAGATGGTGCTTTCAATATAGTCTTTTAGATTGCTCTCTTTATTAGAATGTGATGAAAATCCTAATTTAACTGTGGGTAATGTGATTTCTCACCCCCCCAACAACAGGTCTATCAGTTGATGGTGATATTCAAGGTGTAGATCGACTCTTCGGAGCTCTTTCTGCACATATGTGGCCTGGAATGATCCTCAAGTCTGGAAACAAGATCAGCACCCCTTCTTTAGTGGAGAAAGAAGGTAACAAAAATCCCTGATGATGCTTTCTAAGTTAGGATATGGTTGGTTTCTTGTAAAACTACCCCGAAAACTATTTTCAGCTTGAAAATCAATTTTCCGGGTATTTGGTTGCTTGTAAAAAATTTTCTCGTAAAATTTTTTTACAGACTCTCGGAAAAGTTGGAGATTTCATTTTCCTCTCAAAAAGAGCGGAAAACAAAAACTTGGCGTGAAGAATTGCGGCTCATCTTGAGCTTTAGCACGCGCTGCACGAGGTGAAGTGGACCTTGTGGACTGCGTGTGAGAGAGCCCACGGCGGACCTCTCTCTCTCTTATTCAATATATATATATATATAGAGAGAGAGAGAGAGAGAGAGAGCTAGGCTCCTATGCTTTCGAAAGTACAAAAGCCTCCGTACTTATAAGTTGTTTTCAATGATGGGACATCTGATTTGGCGATCGGTTTCATTAGACTTGATCTACAATGTTAGAACTATCTAGATACCAAATTTTATAATTTTTTGACTTCGTTTGCCTAGTGAACGAGTAGCCCCAAAATGAACGGCTGAAAATAAAAATCTCATAAAAAATAATAATAAAAAACTCAAATTTAAAATCGGAAGTATTGATCTTTCTCTTGATGTTAAATAGAATTTTTCATTAAAGTTTAATCTAATTTGGATTGTTCTACAACATTGAACTTACAAACATACTACATCGGCCGTTAAAATAGTAATTTTTGAGACTCTTTGATCACTTGGTAAATGATGCCGAAAAATTATGAAATTTAGTTTCTAAATAGTTCTAATAGCTTAGATCATGCCTAACGGAGCCGATCGTCGAATTGGATGTTCCATCATAAAAAAACAATTTACAAGCACGGAAGCCTCCGTGCTTTCGAAAGCACAGGAGACATATATATATATATATATATATATATATATATATATATATATATATATATATATATATAAAATTGAGCTCCTATACTTTTAAAAGCACAAAGTCATTGGTGCTTGTGAGTTTTTAGCCCTTGAATGAACTGATGAATGATTAGGATGATAGTGGGTCCCTTGAGTTTAGTGGGTGGTTGGTGGAATAGTATGATCTAAAGGGTGAAATTAGTCAAAGGGATAGATCTACTGGTAGAAAACTTACAAGCACTAATTGCTTGGTGCTTTTATAATATATATATATATATATAGAGTGTAGAGCTTATATACTTTTAAAAACATAAGCTCAACTATGCTTGTGAATTTTTTACCATTGGATTTGAATTGAGATTTGTGCTATTTTACTTTCTCTTTCTTGCTCTTTAGTTGACTTTACAATAGCACAAATTTCAATACAAATGCAATGGTAAAAAATTCACAAGTATAGTTGGGCTTGTGCTTTTAAAAATATATAAGCTCTACTCTCTCTCTCTCTCTCTCTCTCTCTATATATATATATATATATATATATATATATATATAGAATCCGACTACTATGCTTTTACAAGCACCAAGCAATTGGTTCTTGTAAGTTTTCTACCGTTAGATTTTTCCCTTTGACTAATTTCATCGCTTAGATGATTCTATTCCACCAACCACTCACTTAACCCAAGGGGCCCACGATCATCCTAACCACACATCTTTTAATCCAAGGGCTAAAAACCTACAAGCACCAATGACTTGGTACTTTTAAAAGTATAGGAGCTCAATAATATATATATATATATATATATATATATATATATATATATATATATATATATATATATATATATATATATATATATGCTACTATACTATCGATAGCACCAAGGCATTGGTGCTATTAAGTTTTTAGCTCTTGGATTAAAAGATGTGCAGTTAGGATGATAGTAAGCTCCTAGGGTTTAGTTGGTAGTTGGGAAAATAGTATGATCTAACGGGTGTAAATGATTAAAAGGGTAGATCTAATAGCTAAAAACTTGGTAGCACCAAGTGCTTGGTGCTATCGATAGCATAGTAGTCGGACTCTCTCTCTCTCTCTCTCTCTCTCTCTCTCTCTCTCTCTCTCTCTCTCTCTATATATATATATATATATATATATATATAATAGTTTATTTATAAATATGTGTCGGATCGTTGGCGCTAACCATTAATCCTAAAATCTTGAGCTTTTAGAAATACGCAACCAATTCACTTAAAGCGTACAGACACAACATCCATGGGTCTCGACCGAACTTAACCCACCTGGACGCTAGGTTTATTGTTGGGCATCTTGTCTTTAGGTCTATTGTGGACTGCAGCTTCACTCAACTTATTGAACTCACCAAACTCAACTTATTAATCTTCTAGACCTATTGTTACAGACTTACAGGGCAGGAAGTTGGACTTATTTTTAACCCATTTATAAATAGTTAGATATATTACTAGATATAACTAGTATATATATTATATTACATTAATTTACAAATACAAATTATAATAATAATAATAATAATAACATATATAGCATGATAATTATTATATATAAATAATTATAATATATATAATAAAAGAAAAAATAATAAATAGGTTTTTTATTCTGATTTTCTTTTTCCTACAGACCAAACAAGTATAGTTGAAAACCTAATTTTCTTTTCGAACAAACCAAACACTAAAGAGCGGAACACTCTTTTTCCTCTGAAAACTCTTTTCCACGGAAAACTATTTCCCAGAGTCTTACGTGAAACCAAACAGCCCCTTAGTTATAATAGTAGTTGCTCAAGTTTGACATCTGTATCAATTTCATCTTTCATCTGTAACTATTTTGTTTGTGATGCTTGTTCTGCATAATAACTAAGTCCTCATGTTAGTCTAGCCATGTGAAAAAGGAGCTATGGTAGAATACAGGGTGAGCTTCAAAGACTAAATTATTACACGTAATTATGTAAAACTATTATGATGAAAGTGATATCTGGGTCATCCTTCAAGGGTTAAATTGTATTCAACCCTTCTTAAACACTACTATTTCCTGAAAATAACTGTTTTTTTTTTTTTTTTTTTAATAAATGTGGTTACCTTTTGGTCCCTTTTCCACTGTATCCAAGGCCATGCTTTTTTGCAGTAGAAGTTCTTCTAGATCTTTCTGTAATGGTTATTGCATCGGGGGTCCTTAACCGTTTTTACATAGTTTCTGTTTTGTCGCCCTTACAGTTGTTGCATTTGGGTCCCTTCCTTAAAATTTGATTGCTATCTCATTATTCTGGTTGGATTCCTAACCTTGCATTTTGATTTGGGATTTGTGTTCTCTGCACTGATCTTTCTTGTTCTTTCTTTTTATTATTGTCTTCTTTTAACAGAAACTACGGATGACGAATCCGATTATGAAATTGAATACGAGGTTTTATCTGATGGCTCCGATGAACCATGGCAAGGAGCAGCCGGAACCAGTAAAAACTCTGAACATGAAGTCCCGACTTCTAGTTCTCTTCCAAATGACCATGCTCCGGAAACTGGCTTACAACAAGAAGCACAAGATAGAACTAAGCTGACTGAGGATGATGATCAGAAGCAAGAAGCCAATCCGTCTTCAGAGCAGAAGCCAGAAGCCGAAGCAGAGACGAGTGATGGGGTTGGAGCTAATGATAACAACACTAACGAATTGGATGAGGATGAACATTATGGGTTGGATGATCTGGAAAGGTTAATGTCAGAGATCGGTAACATGCGCGCCAATTTGAGGCTTTTGCCGGATTTCCAAAGAAGGGAAATGGCCGCGAAGATTGCAATGAAAATGGCGGCCATGTTTGGTGAAGCCAGTGATGAAGATGGCTTCTAGAATGGCTTGCTGAATTCAGCCTTTTCCACAAGTGGTGGTTCTGCCTTTTTTAAGCTCAATTGCGATCATAAAGAGACGGTAGTGTAATTTCACCTTCTGGTTTGCGATGTTCTCCACGGAAGAGAGAATGTTGATTGAAGCAGAAAAATCATCTGGTGGATTTACAAACTGTAAAATCGTCGAGATCTCACCTAAACTAAAAACATTTTCTAATGGGTACATAAATTTTGTAAATTCTGATTTTTCTTCCTCACCTTACCTATTTTCGATTTGAAGTACCTGTTTAATCAAAACTTAAAAGCATATTTTAGTTCTTTGGCAGACTATCTTCTACTTCATGCTATTTTCAGTAACTATTCTGGCTGAAACCATTTATTTCTAGCAGAAAGTGATTCAATTTCCGAAAGTTCAGGTAGTGGAATCAAAACTTTTGAAAATCTGGTACCCATTTTAAGATGTGCTCTAATTCAGGTGAGTTCTCCGCTTTTTTTTCTTTCATCGATTGACGACCATGTTTGATCAACTTATCCATTCTCCTATTTCTGTACTTCCAAGCTACCAAGTTTTATAGGCATGTAAATTCAAGTGCAAATATGCTCTACTTAATTTGCTGCACTGAAACTAGTGATTTAGATCTGTGTTCTGTATTCTGACTGTTTAATATTTGAAAATATGCCATTCTTGTCTCTTGTTTTTCATTGAAGAATAAAGATTTTGTTTGAAGAACATCTGATCACTCATCTTCTGTTATGCAATTAGCAGTTTCATGTTAGTTAATATGGATTGGAAATTTGTGCTCATGTCCATTCTGGGTGTGTTTATAATATTTTGGAAATTTATATTCATTCTTTTTATTTTTACCTTTTTTTAAAAGAAAAAAAAATTGGTCTCACTTTGGTGCTTTTTATGGATGCTAATTTGTGGTTTTTTAATTGGTTTTTTCAAAGGCTAAATTGTAGGTAACCTTCATAATTTATCACATGTTATGCTTATGCTTTTATCTTCTAAATAATTATATGCACTTAAACTTTTTTTAAAAGATTAAAAATATTTTATCAGATTACAGTATTAAAAAATTAGTGAAATGATTAAAGTATTTCTTAGAAGGTAAAATATAAATATTTTTTATCCAAAAAGTTAAGAGCGACAAATGATATATTGTGACGTGAAATTTGAATTAATCCTATATATAAATGATGTAATATGAATAATTTTTTTAACTCGGTTATAGCATTTTAGGTGGTACCAAGATTCAAAAGGTTAGAGTTAACTGTGCTAGAGTTAGAATAGTTTTAAAATGTATGGCCTCTTAAAAAGTTGGGACGTCATAGTTGGTATTAGAGACAATCACCAGCCAGAAGTGTGAGATGAGTCTCGGCTGAGCTAGAGTTTTATAGCGGGTGGAGCGATCACCAGCCAGAAGTGTGTGAGATGAGTCTCGGCTAAGCTAGGGTTATATAACGGATAGAGCGAGGCTCTCCAGCTAATAACCTTTGTGGGTGGTGCACAGGGACGAGGCCATATATAGGCCCACAGGGGCCATGGCCCTCCCCCAGAAATTTTAAAATTATATTTGTGAGCCAAGTTATCTGAAATATTATTTTGTGGGGCAAGTTATTTTGTGGGCCAAGGAAATACAATGAAGGCTCGCTCCCCGCTGGCCTCTGCTGGCCTGCTCCCCGCTGGCCCCTGCTGCACCCCTCCTAGCTCCTAGCACGTGGGTGCACGGTGCACCAGCCAACAGCAACAATAGGTAGCCTAAACGTCCTCTCGGGCTCTCTCTCTCTCTCTCTCTCTCTTTCTCTCTCTCTCTCTCTCTCTCTCAACGGCAGCGCCGCCCTCTCGCCTATCTCTCTCCGCTGCTTAGCGACAGCGCCGCCCTCTCGCCGCCTAGGCAAGTATTTTAATTATTATTATTATTATTTTGTGTTGTTCCTCTGGATTTTTTTTTTAAAAAAAATTATTATGATATTTTGAACTTAATATCAAAACTCAAATAATTTTTTTATTTTTTTAATTAATATTTTTTACAGTTTTTTTTTATCACTATTAAATATTGATATTTGATAGTTAATAGTTGATAAAAATAGAATGAATGAATGATAGTTGTTGTCTTGTTGCATGAAAAAAATTTCACTTTAATTATGATTTTAGTTTTTTTTTTTAATTATAAATATATTGTTTTATCTAATGAATATTTAATTGTTGAAACTTGATTTGAATCATTTGATGCAGCAGTAAACTTGTTTGATGAGTTTGACAGTCCGTCGCTGATACTAGCAATCGCCAATCGGTAGCCGCCTAGCCGGCGAGCACAAATTCTTCGTACGACTAGCCGGCGAGCACAAATTCTTCGTACGACTAGCCAAGGTCAAAAATTCTTTCAAATCCTCTTATTTTTTTTATATTATTTAAAAATATTTTTATTATTATTACTGTTGTAGACTTGTAGTGTAATTACTAATTAGTGTTGTAGTCTTTTGAACTTATCAGTGTGCTATGATTTTTTACATAATTCTGCATGATTTTAAAATTATACTAAATTTTAATACTTGATTTCTTGACATAATTTTTTGTAGATTTCTAGACCATTATTATTTTAATGGGAAAGACAACTACACTCGATTCTTTTTTTAAAAGAAAAAATATTGAAAAATCGGAAGTTAATGAATAAGAAGTTATTTATAGAGATGAACCTTCGGGTTCCCAAAGTTGTCGTTTGAAATATCCAAGAATAGAAATTAAAGAGGCTGATGACTTGCCAGTTGAGCGTGATCCTGGATTACGACCCCAAATTTGGGATTATCCCGTTGAACAACGTGATGAAGTTCGACGAGCATATATAATTAATGGTCCATATCAACCTAGACTTTTAGAATATCCAAAAAGTGGGTCTCTTTCTCATCAACGTCACTTCCAACCTTCATGATTTGAGTCATTCAAATTGTGGTTGGAATATTCTCCAACCAAAGATGCCGCATTTTGTCTCCCATGCTTTGTTTTTAACAAACCATATGGGCATTCTTCACAAAATGCCTTTACTGTTGACGGTTTTTATAATTGGAAAAAAGTTAAAGATGGAAAAAATTGTGCTTTTCTAAATCATATAGGTAGAGAACCAAACTCACCTCATAAAGTTGCCGAAAGAGCTTGCGAAGAATTGATGAAACAATCTCAGCACATTCAAAATGTGCTTCATAGACATACATCACAGCAAAAGGCAAATAATCGTTTACGCCTTAAAGCATCAATAATTGCAGTTAGATATCTTACTTTCCAAGGATGTAATATGAGAGGTCGGGATGAAAGTAAAGAATCTATTGATCGAGGTAATTTTCTGGAAATGTTGGAAGTGTTCTATTTTCTTAATGAAGATATTGCAAAAGTTATTTTAGAAAATGCTCCGTAAAATACTTCTTATACTTCGTCGGATACACAAAAAGAAATTTTGCAAGTTCTAGCGGAGAAAGTAAGAAGAAAAATTCGAGATGAAATTGGTGACTCAAAATTTTCTATAATGGTTGATGAAGCACGTGATAAATCAAAAAAGGAGCAGTTAGCTATCGTTTTGAGATTTGTTGATGTACAAGGTTTGGTGCAAAAAAGATTTTTTGGTCTTGTTCACATTTCGGATACTAAAGCATTAACCGTGAAAAATGCAATTTATTCCATTCTTTCTCATTATAATCTTGATGTTCAAAATATTCGAGGCCAAGGATATGACGGGGCGAGTAATATGAGAGGTGAATGGAATGGATTACAAGCACTAATTTCTAATGATTGCCCCTATGCATACTACATCCATTGTTTAGCCCATCGTCTCCAATTGGCTTTGGTTGCGGCATCTAAGGATGTTCTTGAGGTTTATGAATTTTACTCAAAATTAAGTACTATTGTCAACATTGTTGGATCTTCTACCAAGCGAAATGATGAACTAAAAAAGTTCCATAGTTTTGAAATTGCCGAAATGATTGAAAATAATGAGCTTGAGACGGGAATCAGACTCAATCAAGTTGGCACTTTGCAAAGGGCCGGTGATACTCGTTGGAGTTCACACTTCAGATCTATTACTAGTTTGCTAAGAATGTTTAAGGCAACATGTGCAGTTTTAGAAAATATTATTGACGAAGGATCTAATGCATCTCAACGCGGTGAAACACATTTAGCTCATAAGGCAATGACATCTTTTGAATTTGTGTTTATCTTGCATCTCATGAAAGAAATAACGGAAGTGACCTACATTCTTTGTCAACATTTGCAACGCAAATCTCAAGATATTCTTAATGCTATGCATCTTGTGACATCAACAAAATCACTTATTCAAAAGCTTAGAGATGAAGGATGGAGTTTACTTTTTAACAAAGTAAAGTTATTTTGTGCGAATTATGACATAGAAGTTTCAATTATGTCTGCTCCTTATGTGGGAAGAGGAGGTCGTGCTCGCCTTCAACGAGATCATATTACACTTGAGCATCACTATCGAGTTGATATTTTTAATGGTGCAATAGATTGTCAATTACAAGAGTTGAGTACAAGATTTAGTGACAATATGATAGAATTACTTACTCTTAGTTGTGTTTTGGATCCTAAAAATGGTTGCAAATCTTTTAATATTGATGACATTTGTAATCTTGCGAAAAGATTTTATCCTCAAAACTTTACGGAGTTAGAAAAAAAAGAGTTGAGAATAGAGCTTCGTCACTATGAATTTGAAATTTTGCGACATTTCGATTTGCAAAAATTGACAACTATTTGTGAGTTTTGTCAATGGTTGGTGGCAACAAGAAAATCAGAAATATATCCCCTTCTCTATCGATTGGTTAAACTTGTCCTAACTCTTCCAGTTTCAACTGCAACTACCGAACGTACATTTTCCGCTATGGACATTATTAAAACCGATCTCTGGAATAAGATAGATGATGACTTTCTCACTAATTCTTTGATCGTGTATATTGAAAGAGAAATTGCCGAGAAGTTTACTATTGATTCAATCATTGATGGATTTCGTGACTTGAAGGAGCGTCGAGCACTATTCTAACTTTTGAATGGTAAGCAATTTTTTAAAAATTTTCTTTAGCATTTTTGTATTTTGAATTTTTTATATATAGTTTGTTTTATTAATAATTTTTAAAGATTAATATATTTTGTATAATATATTTTATATAATATATTTTATTTTATATAATATAATTGAAAAGGAATTCTTATTTTTTCATGCGTTATCATACTTTTGAGAGAAAAGTGTAAGGAGAAACTTATTTGGCAGAACTCAAGTCAAGATATGAAGTTTTTGGGCTAAATTACTCTCTTATCTGACAGTTCAAGATATGGAGAGGCATTATCTGCTCTCAGGAAGTGCTGATGGTGTTATCATGATCTGGGAGATATATCCTAAAAAAAGAGAGGTATGCGTTTTTTTTTTTTTTTTTTTTTTTTTTCTGGGTGGTCACATTCTATTTTCCTATTTTGTAGCTGCCTTAGTAGTGATGACTTTATGGGCGTCCCTATTTCTTGGATAGTTGGATAGGTCCTTGCACTACAATTTAGTCCTAACTTTTGTCAAATATGGAATAGTTCAGCAACATTATGTTGCTATGTAAGATAAATTTTTTAGGACTCATCCATATCATTATTCTCTCCATTATGTTTTCTTTAGTTATATTTCCTTCATAATTGGTAGATCATTTGCAATTTTCTCATGCAGATTACTATTGATTCAATCATTGATGGATTTCGTGACTTGAAGGAGCGTCGAGCACTATTCTAACTCTTGAATGGTAAGTAATTTTTTTAAAATTTTCATTAACATTTTTGTATTTTGAATTTTTTATATATAATTTATTTTATTAATAATTTTTAAAGATTAATATATTTTATATAATATATTTTTGGCCCCTCTCAGAATCAAACTCCCGGCTTCGTCCCTGGTGCAGGTCCCTACAAAGTCGGCTAAGGCTAGCGAGGCGAGTTTGACATAGCCTAAATTTAGTTAATTTGTGAATTATTCGCAAATTATTAGAAATCCGAATTAATCAGTATATGATTTTTTTTTCCAAAAAATTAAAATAAAACTCAAAATTTTGAGGTAATTTTAATAATTTTGTAAATAATTCTGCAGGGCGAATTATTTGGCCAAAAATTTAAATAAATTTTAGGGATAGTTCTAATAATTCGTAAATAATTTGACATACGTGAATTGTTCGGCCAAAAAATTTCACTCCAAAAATTTAAATAAATTTTAGGGATAGTTTTAATAATTCGTAAATAATTTGGCAGACGTGAATTGTTCGGCCAAAAATTTCATACAAAATTTTTTGATAAAATTTTTGTGTCTCTTGCTTCCATTCGCCCGCCTAAAAAAAAAAAAAAAAAAAAAAAGAAAATCTCCCTCACCATCTGCTATATTTTATAACTCTCTATTTTTATATTTTTAAGAATTATAACAATTTATACTAATAGTATAAATTTAGAGAAAAAAACTTAAATTTAATTTAATAGGCGAATTTTTGATCACTAATTCTTAATTGGTGAATATATAAATTCCATATAAATTAAGTATCTAAATAATTTACGAATATGTTTTCTAAGCCGTATTTTTCAACGAAACTCAAAATTAAGATAAAAATTTTATTCATATTATATACTTACCAAATTTTTACCGAATTCGAAATAATTAACTATTTACATTTTACATTTTTTTTTTTCAAACTGTTATAATTATTATTCTATCATTAATTTAAATTTTATTTTATTAAATTATAATTATCACCCAATTAAACTACTTCACGTCATCATTTAACTAAAATATTATTAAAAATATTGATGGATATAGCAAAATTACTCCACGCACACCTAATTCATGATAATTAATATTTTATTTTAAACTTAATATATCAAAAAATCAAAATTTAATTTTAATAGGTTGATGTGATCATCAATATTTAAAAAGCGACTACATAAAACAATAAGTTTTGAAAATTGCATATAAAATTTTCAAAAGGATATAAAACATATTTAATAAATTAAATTTTAAATACTAAATTTTTAATTATTAAATTTAAGAAGGCGGTGCATGATGCACGAAAATATTTTCTTTCTAAATTGAAAAATAGCAATTAACCATCAGAATTTTTTTTTTTTCTAAATAATTTTAAAAATTATTATAATTGGCTAAATGATCATACTCAAAAAAATATTTGATGTGATAAATTTTTTTTTGCCAACTATACGGGATTGAAATTTTCTTTGAAAGGCAGCAAATTATTCACCGATTCTAAAATTTTAGTAAAAAAATATTGAATAATTGACGCCAATTATTAATTAGAAAAATTCAGTCTTTTCTAGCACAAGTGGTAAAAGATTTGGTGGTTGATACTCGAGACTCGAGTTTGAAGTCTAGTTTGTTTACTTAAGTTTATTTCAAAAATAAAAACGGGGTAGCATGCTACTTTTCTCTCTAAAAAAAATATTAATTAGAAAAACTCGAGAAAAACTCGAATTATTAAAAATACGCAGATACAACGCACAGCTACCTTTCTCTCTTAAAAAAATTTATTAATTAGAAAATCTCGAGAAAAAGAAAAAAAAATATTAATTAGAAAAACTCGAGAAAAACTCGAATTATTAAAAATATGCAGATACAACGCCCACAGATCTCAATCGAATTAAATTTATCTGAACGTTGGGTCTAGTATTGGGCCTCTTGTTATTAGGTTTATTATGGACCACAGTCCCGCTTAACTTATTGGGCTCTTGTTTGTTGTTAGGTTTATTATGGATCACAGTCCTGCTTAACTTATTGGACTCTTGTTAAGTTTATTATGGACCATAATCCCGCTTAATTTATTGGACTCTTGTTGTTTGGACGACAGTCCCACTTAACTTATTGGGCTCACCCAATTCAAATTTATTAGTCTTACAAAAATTAAACTTATTTTTAATTCATAAATAAATAAACAACATAAATTACTAAAATATATATATATATATATATATATATATATATATATATATATATATATATATATATATATATATATATATATATATATATATATATGAAGAGATATTTTTTTTAACAAAATCATTTAGCTAATTATAATATTTTTTAAAAATTATTTGAAAAAAAAAAACTCAAAAACGTAACCCAATCCAGCACGGGTCAAAAACGTTGCCTTTTCACGCGCACCCGTGTAATCCTCCACCGCCGTTTTGATCAAAAAATAAAAAAATAAAAAAAATCCATGCATCCACCGTCCATCAAATAAACAGCACGAATCTCAAGGCAATTTGACGATGGGTCTCGTCGTTCCCCCTTTTTTTTTTTTTTTTTTTTTTTTTTTCTTGTCTTTTTCTACCGTTATCGAAAAACGCGATCGCGACCGCGCGCAGCAGCAGCAGAGAACGGCGAAGAACCGAAGCATCTCCATCTCCATCTCCATCTCCATCTCCTTCTCCTTCAATCCATCTCTTTCCTCGGTTTTAGGGTTTCTTCTCCTCCTCTTCCCCCCTCGACCTCTTCGATCCATGCATTCCACCCCTCCCCTTCGCCTCCAACGCCGATGAGATCTCGAGCTGGATCGTCGTGCCACGCCCTTTCCCCGCTTCTTCTTCTTCTTCTTCTCTTCCTCCTCCTCGCCGGTTTCTTCTTCTCCCCCGTGCTGATCCCCGTCGTGGTCTCGGACGAGGGATGGGGAGCTGCTGCTGCTTCTTCTTCGACTCCCAATCGCGAGCTCCTGCTTCCGCCCTCGGCGCCGCATGGCCGAGAAAATTGGGGGAAATTGGAAACAGAAGGGCGCGGGAGCCGATTCGCTGACGATTTTGTTCCGAACAGAGATTTGAGCCGCTCTCTGGTGCCGATTTTTTATTCTGGTGGTCTGCAGCAAGCTGCGCGGTCGATTTTGGATCCGGTTGTTGAGTAAGTGCCTTGTGTTTTTAGGTATACGCTTGAATTAGATGAACAAATAGCATCCTAATGAGATAGTGAAGTGATTCCTTTTCCTTCTGTGAAAAATCAAATATCATTTACATTTGATTGTTTCCCTCGATCTCGTTTGTAGAAGCGTCTTGTTTAGTCCTTTCGACGGAATCTGCATTAATGTCACTAAATTTCGCCTCAGTTCTATATTTAGCTCTTCCTGTTTCTATAGAGTTAAATTTTTAAACCTGTCATCCTAACTGTAGGAACAATCTTTTTGATAAATGGACTTCACTATGTCGATGTCAAAGTTCTTGTGGCAGCAAATTTTTGCTTCTTTGCACGGCATGGTCATCATCATTAATGTTTGGACCATGAATAATTTGAACTTTAGCTGTTGCTACGGTTTGACATCGCCCGACGCACTATAATTTGTCATGTACCCTAATTTTTTTTATGAAGTAGTGCAGTATTACTTTTAATGGGACCTAAGACTCTGATCTTTAAAGCCAGCTGCAAGTAGTTTGGTTCCAATAGATTTTATGCATATTGGATAATGAACAGGAATGCATGGTTCCCATTATTTTCCTGACCTGTTTAATTCAATTAAACAACATTGTTCATACCAAATTTTGTTCAAAGTGCGGAAGTATTCGTGTTCCTTTCTTTTTTCGGTTTGCTTTCTATCTCAGAATTTTACAGTGATATTACCTTTCTCTTACGTTGCTTAAGCAGAAAACCTGGTACATTGCTTCTTGTTCATGAGGATGGCACTATTAAATTTATGGACAGTAGTTCACGATCAACTCTTTGGGAACTTGAAACTGGTCATCCGCTTTCATCTTCTGAACATGGCTTTTATCCCAGTGATGATTCCGAATATTTGGTGTATCCTGGGCAAGGATCAGACCTCTATGAGTTCATTAAGGGCGTTGGTTTAAGGGTATGCTTGCAAATCCCAGGTCTTTGGCATATATATATCCTTTAAATAATCTATTTACATATATACCCTTTTAAATTATAAATTTTCATTTATTCCCTTGAAAAGTGTAGTTTCTCATAAGTCTGGTGTGTGTTGAGGAGCCCATTGAATTCCTTGGAGGGAAGTTGGTTTTTGACGACAATTTATTTTTTTGGCTTTAAAGTGGAGCACTCTTCTTAGTACAAGAGGATGTAGTTTTGAAGGGCAAAATCAGATTTTGCAAGCGTATATTTGTAAATATTTCTTCCCTTTTGACTTATTCATGTGTTTCTTTCCTTCTCCCAGAAGCATGACTTGACAATCGATGAATTTATCGCTAGAACACCAGAAATTAAAGGTACGATCATCACTATCGGATCCAAAACTTCAACTCTCTATACTGTCGATGCTGATAGTGGAGAGATAGTCTACAAGCATAGTCTGCCTGCAAATTTGAGTGGATTGAAAGTGCCTTTAGATGAAAGTATTTCACTCTCATCGAAGTTGGATGCTGGAAAAAGTTCTGAAAATACTAATTACATTACTATAATGAGGACGGATTATTCTCTCAGCTCTTCGGATCTCGGTAGGCATTTGTGGAATTGGACAAAACCCTTTTTCTCTGCTTATTATCATACTAAGTATGAGGCGCCACCTGGAATGAACAGTAAGCTTGAACCAATTTATGGTCAAGGACAAATTCCTGTGTACATCGAAAACAAGGTTGATAAGCTCCAACTTCCTGCAGCTTTTCATTCCCACAATGGCATCGGATCTGTGAAGGAGAAGAACGAAGCTACTATTGTTGGGAATTCTCTTTCTTTGGAGTCATATTTTGATACTAATGAGTTTCTAAAATTGCCTGATAATGCGCGTACATCTTTGAGTACCTTACAAGAGTCATCTAAAGCTAATGCTCGACCTTTATTGGGATATGATGATGATTTTGATGAACAAAGTACTGATGATTTGGATACTGTGAATATGCAACATGGCAATCAAAACAGTTTAGTTATGTCGGAGAGCTCATTTAAAAATACACTTAGTAATTTGGTCCTTAATTATTATGCCCCTGGAAAGAACTACGCTGAGATGCCTTTTGTAACTATCTATGGACTTTTGGCATGGTTCGTGATCTCATCTATATTTATTTTTAGTGTACTACATTATCTGAAGATTCGTGAGCAAGTTAAACAGAGTAAGCAATTGACTCTTTTTAGACAAAGTGGTGTTCCTAAGAAGAGAAAAACTCGAAAGAATGGAGCTATTGCAGTTTCATCCTCTGATAAGGAGAACAGCGAATCTGAGAAGGTAAAGGAGACCCAATCCAATGAAAAGTACCTTTTTATGAGTCATATGCAATCTATTGATGCTGGAAATGGGCGTTGGGTTGGCAAACTTTTTGTTTCCAATATTGAAATAGGCAGAGGAAGTAATGGAACAGTTGTTTTTGAAGGGTTTTACCACAGGCGACCTGTTGCTGTAAAACGTCTATTATGTGCACATAATGATGTTGCTCGAAAAGAAATTGAGAATCTTATTGCTTCTGATCAGCACCCAAATATTGTTCGATTGTATGGAGTAGAGCAGGACTTAGATTTTATTTATATCTCGCTTGAACGTTGTAGCTGTAGCCTAGCTGATTTAATTCAGCATTGCTCCAAGTCTTCTATTGAAGGTCCAACCTCAAACTCTGAAATTGAGAGTAGTGTACAGTTGAACTATTTGAAAGTTATTGAAAGGGAAATGGAGTTGTGGAGACGAGATGGACTTCCTTCGAAGCAACTTCTAAAAGTAATGAGGTTAGTAACTAACTTTCTTGTTCTCCTATTCTTTTGTGCCTTTCATTTTGGTGAATTTTCCTACTTTTCTTTCGACACTTTTAAAACATAACACAATAGTCTTATTTGTAGAGGAAGTACTAGCTTAGTTAAGTTGAATATTCAGGAATTGAACCTATTATGTTTTTCTTTTTCTTTTTCTTTTGTTTTTTTTGGATTGCAATGTTGAGGTAGATGAATGGTAGTACAAGAAATTATAGGTAGGACATCAGACATATTTGCTATATAACTAGAATAGCCTCAGCTGAGTCCCAATAATGACAGGGTTATAGAAAACTATGAAAGATCAGCTACTATGAATTTAGGAGTAGAGAGATTTTAAGATAGGATTGAGTGGTTAATATTGTGGATGCCTCTTCATATAACATCTTGATGTTCTTACATTCTTATGTCTTCTCTCTTGTATTGTAATGCCTTGGATTTGTTTTTTATTTAGATTTTGATCTTTTGAGGCTTTTATATATATACTTATGCAAGGCTATCTATTTAAATATGTACCTCTGTAAAATATGAAAATTCATCTATTTTCTTCAAAATTGAGTTTCTTACAAGATGCTCATCAAATTCATGGGGCAAAATTGGTTTGGTATTAGAACAAGTTACGCAAGGCGCATTGTAGAGTATGAGGGTGTATATGTAAGTATTAAGTTTGAAAATTGTAAATAAATATTTAAATGTTGTAGAGTATGAGGGTGTATATGTAAGTATTAAGTTTAAAAACTGTAAATAAAAAATTAAATGGTACAGGTGTATGAACATAACTAGATGAATTTTCAATCTTACATCTGTAAACATTTCTTATTTTTTAGTACCCTGTGCTTTTGTTTTCTTATGCAGGGATGTCATTTCTGGTCTTGCACATTTACATGAGCTAGGGATCATACATCGGGATCTAAAGCCGCAAAATGTATTAATTAGCAATGATGGGATTATTAAGGCGAAGCTTTCTGATATGGGTATCAGTAAACGTCTTCAAGCAGACATGTCTTCATTAAGTCGCCACGCCACTGGTATGCATGTCTGAAAAATCTGTAGTCTTGGAGCCTATTTCCTTTTGCTTGAGCTTTTGGCAGAGCGTTGTTTGAGTAGAATTGTTAAATGAAACAATAGCAGTTTTGTAATTAGAAAACCCTATAAATGTTGCGTTTTTTAAATCTAGCCTATTATTTTCTTAGTTGACAACCCCTCATCTTTTCTGTTTTAATATAAGTTATTTCATTTACTGATTCGGCGATATTTTGTTAAAAAGTGCCTTAACATTAACCAAATTTCTAGCTGATATTCCGAGAAAAAAAAAGAGAAAAAGAAAAACAACTTTGAGAGCCCATTTAAAACAGCATATAGTAGAGGGGGTCTGCATATTAGTATTATCATTTGTGGTTCGCTAAAAGTCTATTTTCTAGTGGCTTTTGGTTTTTTGATATAAAGAGGTTGTTCCCAAAGCCAGGTCTAACAAGCACTTACTGTCAAGCGATGCGTGTGTCCTTTAATATGACAACAACCTGATTTCTGTGCTTGTAATTACTGTGTAGGATATGGAAGCTCTGGGTGGCAAGCACCTGAACAGCTTCTTCACGGACGCCAGACTCGTGCAGTGGACTTATTCAGTTTGGGGTGCATCCTTTTCTACTGTATCACCAAAGGTAGACACCCGTTTGGCGATTATTTTGAGCGTGACATGAACATTCTCAACAACCGCCTTGATCTCTTTGTGGTGGATTACATACCGGAAGCTGTGCATCTCCTTTCTCAGTTGTTAGACCCAGACCCTGTGATGAGGCAAGAACCCTAACACTTATATGTTTTCAGCATCCTGGTTTATTTACTATTATTATTTACTGTTTAGATAATATATATTCCTGTGGGATCAATTATTTATGCATACACCCCTGTGAAATCTCATATTTACTCAGAAGTTTTGATTCTTAGAAAATACCCTTAAGTTCGGGGAACTCAGCCAACTCAGGAGAGGTGGACTTGAATCAGAATTTAGAGTTTTTTCTTTTTTCAGATGAGGGCTATTTTGTAAACTACAAGCATATATATATATATATATACAGTAAATTGAATTTCTTAAAGGCATTTACGAAGATCTAGATTTGGAGCAAACGTGCGTTTTTTTTTAAGCATTTACTGGAAAAAAATGCTTAACAGTGTAAATAACACAAGAGTGGTGTTCGCATGTGTGCCCCTACGACCATATTTTTTACGTTGGGTCATGCACTTTCCAGCGTATTTATGGAAAAACTGTTTTTACATGGATGCTCCTTACTAGGCACACATGCACTAGTACCCACTTCTACATCCGTGTATGTGCTTGCAGGGTAAATGTGCAAAATACCCTATAGGTGAATAAACAGTTTTTCAGGGATGTATATGTAGGTACTTATGTATTATTTTCGGTTTTTATCAGCTGAAAGCTGTTTTATGGTAAATGCCTGGAATGTTTTCAGGCCAAGGGCAGCAGAAGTACTTTGCCACCCTCTTTTTTGGAGTTCGGAGATGCGGCTTTCTTTTCTTCGTGAAACAAGTGATCGAATCGACAAAGCAAATGAGAACGATCTCTTAAATGCTTTAGAAAACGCCGCATCATCTGCTTTTGGCGGGAAATGGGGCGAAAAGTTGGATGCTGCACTCATTGCCGACATGGGCCGATATAGGAAATATAACTTCGAGTCCTTGCGTGATCTTCTACGGTTGATAAGGAACAAGTCAAGCCATTATAGGGAGCTTCCTACAGAACTTCAGGTGTGTGTTGTTACATTCGAAGTGCTCTATTATAGATTTTTAATTGAAAATCGCATTGTTAGCCCCAAATTTTTATGAAAAGTTCACTCTAATCCTATTCTTTTAGCCTAAACTTAATAGGAAATTTCCGATGCATTGTCGGCCCCCCTTACAGTTTTGTTAACTCATGCGACAACGACTGAACTTTTACGCAAATTATTTCTACCGTGGGCTAGGAATATGACCTGCATTTAAGTTGTATGTGTTTGCTATTATCAGGAAAAAATTGGGTCCTTTCCGGAAGGATTCGATCGGTACTTCTCTAGCCGATTCCCGAGGCTGCTGATTGAGGTCTACAAAGTAATGTGCAGGTATTGCAGGGAGGAGGACTCATTCTGCAAATACTTCAAGAGCAAATTAGGGTAAATTTTCTCTCTCCACCATAGGCCCTGCTTCTTCTAGTGCATTCACTTGTTCTAACTGATGACTAATTTATGTTAAGTGTTGAATGCATGCTGTAGTAATGTTATATGTCTGTATATAACACTGTAAATTGTAGAAGTGGATTTGCATAGCACAGAAAAATGTATGTTTCATGTTAAAGAATAATAATGCTTCATTTTATTGCTGTTCTTCATTGTTCTTAGATGTTACACCTGCTTTATTCTTCTGTAAAAATAACTATTTTTTTATTTTTTTTTATTTTTTTTCACTTAGCTAGTGGCACCGGCATATTTAGCCTCTTTGAAAATATATATTTTCGATCTAACCTTTATTTCAATAAAAATTCTAATCTAATTTCATTTGAATGGATTAGAAACAAAGTTTGTGTTCTTAGAAATTTTTTTTTTTTTTTTTTTTTCTAACCTTTAAAATAAACCAAGCTTGTGATTATTTAATTTTTTCATATAAATTAAAATAAAACTAAATGTTCGATAGACATTAAAAATAAAAAATATAGGCATGCAAAAATATTTAGTGTTCATATATACCCATAAAATTACATTACATTCAGTTAATTTAAACCGCACGTTCTTTATTTTTTCTGTTTAATGTTTATGATCTTCTATGCAGATCTCGGTAAAAAGTATTTCATATTATTGTGAAGAATTTGTATCAAAAAAAAATGTTATGAACTATATTTTTAAGTAACATATAAAGTGATATGGCAATACTTTATATCATCCCATTGATATCAATTAGGGTATTTCACCTATTATGTCATTTGTGTTTACAAATTTTGCATGTATAATATGTTTTCTTTCCGATTATACCCATATCATGCCCGTTAATTTTGGACTATTCTTTTTTGACCTCTGTATAAACTCGTCTGGAATCAAGATAAAATTAGAATATGGTAGCTAATAATGCTTATTTAGTATGGGATTAAATTTAAGGTGCCAAATCATGGTTAACAGAGTAATATTTATCAATAAAGAGTTGGTATTTTATGGCACGTGAAGATCTAGCTGCCAAAATATGAGAGTAAGGATAATAATAAATTTGTAACTTAGTATAAACAAGTCTGGTCCCTAAAGTCTACCATTTGAGTTTTTCTCCTTTTCGATGTCTATGTAATCAATTTTGGTTTGGATTTTATATTCTCCATATGCTTTTTTTCACTTTTCATTAAGAATCTTTTGAATTTTCAAACTCCTCGATCTTTTGCCCTTCTCCGGTGAGTCTTTCTGTAACTTTTCGGTGATGAAATAGTTATTCACGTAATAGAAAGTGAATTCAAGGATTGCTATTATTGATAAGCTGCGAACTCCTTTGAGAATATTATTAAAAATTTCAAATAATTAAGTTTATAGTCATCATACCATATCGACAAGCTCCATCATATGCAAGCTCGCACTTGCCACGAGGGTGACTATTAATCCAATCTTCAGCAGTTGGTTTTATTTGTATTAGCTCCCTTAGGGGACTTCTCAAATTTTCATATCTGCCTTTATGTAGCGATTATTTTAAATTTGTACATCAATGACTTATCACAAAAATGACTATAAAATTAGTGGCAAAATGTTTCATATAGAAACGGTGATAAAAAAAAATGGCTCTATCCAACTGAGGTGTTGATTGTTCATTATTTTCAGAATAACTGCATGATAATAAAAAATAACACATAATTCATGACGATTAGTAATGTGCTTTTTAATACAAGCCATAAACTATTCCTAATGAAAAATACTAGATGTACACCTCCTTGGGGGTGTACATCTTACACCCCACCCCATCTTGGGGTGGGGTGTATTTCATTGACGGGTGAAATGCATTCCATCCCAGGATGAGGTGGGGTGTAAGATGTACACCCCCAAGGGGGTGTATAGGTAGCAGCACTCATTCCCAATTATTATTATTTTCTTCTTCAACCACCACAAAAGTAAGCAAAAATAATTAGTCATTAGCGTCAAGGGCAACAGTTATAAGTATTGTGCCTTCATATTTTTCATATAAAAATGTGTTGTCTATACTAATCACTAGTCTACAATACTTAGAACCTCCAACTGATGCACCAAATACCCAAAAAATATATTTAAATATTTTCTTCGCTGGCTCGGTGCTTGGTTTTGTAATCTACTTAACAATTGTACATGAATTAGATTCTTGCAATGCCACCATAAATAGTGGTTGTGCAATGAATGTATGATTCTTTTCATCCTCCAAAAAGTAGTTCAATTGTTTTTTTTTTTTTTTTTTGCAAGGCATACCTTCTTATAAGATGTCTCATAATTGTAAAAAGATTTTATAGTCTCAACAATTACGACGGATTCTAATTATCTGTGATCACGATCTATCAAAATATTTACGTAAGTTTGAGGATATGTTAAGATTTTAATCTTAAAGTTCTCTTTATTTTTAGATATGTTAAGATTTTATACTCTATTTGTATTTTAGAGCAAACTTACACTTCACTGATAATAGTTCATTGATAATAGTTTGGTGCTAGAATGATTAACTATAATCTCCCTATATTGTTGTAAAGGGAACATATTCACAGCATACTGTAAGAAGTGTTTATCTGAAAATTGTTGGCCTTTATACAACTCCTAGTTGTCTGTTTTTTACGTAGATTATTTTGCAAAATTTTCTACTACTGTATTGTCAACCTACTGAATATCCTCAAACTTAGTTATTGTAGTTGCCTGAGGTGCTGTAGGACTATCTAACTCTTCTAACCTATCAATATTGAGTTTTTTGTTGTTATCGCTGGTTAACTCATTATTTACACAAGTTCTATTATCAAGTTGATTTCTATCATCATTTGTTATTATATCATATATTATGCATATATTAGTATTTTCCAACAATTCAGTTATCTCATAATTTTTTTATTCATTGTTATTATTTTTATGATTTGTTGTAATAGTTTCAAAGATGAACCTTCGCTACTATTTTGTGAAGTAAATGACATGTAATAACCTCTTTGAGAATTTTGTAAATCACAGGACATCAATGCTTATGATGGATATATACCAAAATACATCTTGTTAATTTTCTTAAGATATAGTTGGACAACACCCCCGCATGCATATTTTGTATGAAATATTTTAATATACTTAGAAAAATCATCGAGGATAGAAACGAGTATTAAATAAAATTTATTTCTCTCATCGACTTGATATCTCTTGTTAATTTTTATATCAAGATAATTTTGATTCCATTCGGTTTGTCTACAAAATTTATGTTTTAATACATTAAAACTTCTATGAGAAACCCTAATATTTTTTAGATAAAGACCATTATAGTCAACTTCTTCAAAACCATGCATAATATTTTCATCAAAATATAAGAATATTGAAATTGATTCATGAGCTATATGAAAATTTTCTATTTTAAAATAAATCGATATAAGATAAATTATAATTAAAATTTAATATAATTTATTTTAAAATAAATTATAAAATAAAAAATATACTAATAAAATAACACAAAATGTGTAGGAAAGATCTGCTTAGAAAATTTCAGAGAAGTACAAATGAGCTCAACAAATAAGATATATATAGTAAAACTTAGAGAAATAAAAAAGAGCTTAGTACATTCTAAAGTATATAAATAAAAGAATAAGAATAAGGTGAGAATTAACATATGTTCAACAATTTAGAGTGAAAATATTTTTTTTTTATATATTAAAATCAAAGTGTGTAGGTTATAATATAGGAAAATGCTACTTGTACACCCCCATTTGGGGTGTACATCACACACCCCACCCATCCAATGGGTTGGGTGTGGTGAGGGGTCACTTCACAATTTGTGAAGTGACCCCCCACCCTTAAATGGGTGGGTGTAAGATGTACACCCCCTTTGGGGGTGTACATATAGCATTGCTCTATAATATAACATCTCTATAGTTTTGTGCAGTGCATAATCATTCGAATTTTATGTCAAATATAATCAAATATATGTCAAACGTAATCAACTTTATGTCAAATATAGTCATGTCAGTTATATAATCATGTCAAATGCATAGACAAATCGAATTTTATGTCAAATGTAGTCATATCAGTTTCTATAATAATAGCAAATGTATAGTCAAATCAAATTTTATGTCAAGTGTAGTCGACTTTATATCATATCTAACATATAGTCATATTATTTTTATTTTTATATAATATATAGTCATATACTTTTTATATTATATTAATTTTTTTAGCTTTGTCAATTTGCTAGTCAAGCGTATAGTTATGTCGGATAATTAATTTCGTTAAGTGTATTATCAATAATAATAATAATAATAATAATATTATTATTATTATATTAAATATTAATTTTTAATTATTATTATTATTATAAAAATTTAGTATTATTAGATATTAACACGATAGGAGGAGAAAGAAAGTGTGGGTGCGCACGAGTTAATTGGTACGGGGAGAGACAGTGCTTTTCCAATCACCTACTAAATTTTAGGTGCTCACTATCATTCTAACCGTACATCTATTCACCCAACGGTCAAAAATCTAATAGCACTAATGACTTAGTGTTAGTAATAAAATAATAGTCTAGTTCTAGAATCAAAATGTAATAGCTCTAATGACTTGGTGTTATTAATAGTATAGGAGCCTAGTTCTCTAGGCTACTATACTATTAATGGTACAAGTCATTAGAGCTAATAGATTTTAAGTTCTTGGATGAAGAAATGTGCGGTTAGGATGATAGTGGTATTCTAGAATTTAGTGGATGGTTGGTAGAATAATATGATTTAAGAAATAGAAATGGTCAAAAGAATAGATCTAACAGTAGAAAATTTGATAGCACCAAGCGCTTCGTACTATTGATATTTGATAGTATAATAGCCGGACTCTATACATAGTCTGGTTACTATATTATTAATAATACCAAGCACTTGATACTATCAAATTTTCTGCCGTTAAATCTATTGTCATGCTCGGGGGTCGAAACTGCGACTCGGGATCGCCAACAGATCCGCCGCCCATACGGGAAGACCCGCATAGACGAAGCGTCCAACCTGCAATAGATAATACTACAGCTATACAGATATCAGAGCGGAAGATAAACAACTGTAAATGTAAAATCCAACCACTATACAATTGGAATAAAAAAATACAATATCCATATCCCAAGTATAAATGATACAAAATCTGATCCACAAGAATCGTACAATAAAATATCCTCATATACAACATCTATGAATCTAAAAAGGGAGATAACTAAAATAATAAATACAATAATGTACAGTAAAATCCCACAATCCGGGACGCTACATCTATCTCACCAAAATGAACTACACTGGTAGGGATCTATCTTGTGACTCCCTGTCCTCGGCTCGTCAAGCCAGCTAGAGCAGGAACGGAAGGGGTATGCCTCTGCAAAACTGTCACCGACAGAGGGTGTGAGAACTACATCCTACAGTAGTTCTCAGTGAGTACCGTCTCCAAGACCAACGGTCTGCCCACTAAGTCTACTAGAGACATAAGATAACATAATACTGAATATAAAAGGGATAAACTGGAAAAAAATCTACAGCTATAATGCCTCTCTATCTACCATGCTCAATGGAAAAAACAGATGATGATGATATGCAACCACTCGAACACGAGGTGCTCAATCGACCCAATCGTAATCACTGCCCAAAGGGGTCCAGTCAAACCTGCGCCCACCTACTACCACACATCCACCCTGGGACGGGATTTATGTAGGGCGTCCCACACGGACGACATCGACAAGTCGCGATAGCAAAGTAACAGGCCAAACTCCGAAGCGGCACTTGAGGGAGCGACCCCACCGAGAAAGTATCCGCGCATCTCCGTCGAGCTTGATCTGGCTCATGTAGGCTATAGTCCAAATCCACGATCAATCAGATCGACAATGTCCAACTCACAACAGTAACCCACTAGCCGGAGGTACTCAACGGCCGGAACCGCCGTCGACCCAACTGTGAGGACCTGGTTTTCCCCGATGTGATTACTGGTTGACCAGCCGCTTCTGGAGGCCTTTGTGGCGTGTCGGTGGCGTTTGTACACCAATTGGACACTTTTGATGGACTCGGTGTGTTAATTGGATCACGAGAGTAGTCTGATGGCCCCATTGAATGCTTAGAAGTGGTTTCGCGCGCAATGAATATTAAAATTGGACTCCGGGCGAAGTTTGGATAAAAGATTACCTCTCCGGTCGCCTTCGGGAATTTTTAGAGTTGGAATTTGGCAAATCGGACTTTAGGAATGGACCCGGCGCGAAAATCGGATCAAGTGGGCTATCCGGGGGCTTTCGGCAAATTTTCGGATGAGAATTTGGAGAAATGGACATCGTTTTTGGATTCAGCGCGCGAAATCGTTGAGAATGGACTATTTACTTGTTTGGTTTGGAGCCCGAATGAGTTGCGCATTTTTCGAGGCATCGCGGCACGGAAATCGGTGTTGGCGTGGCGCGGATCCCGAGGGTGGTGCGGCGGCACGCTTCTCGAGGCGCAGCAGGCGCGCTTCGCGCGCTGGGGGAAACGCGCCCGCCTGCGCGGGAGACGCGCGGGGGCCGCCACGTGGCGGGCCCCCACTCGCGCCCGCGTGGGCGAGGGTGACGCGCGCCCGTGTGGCGCGCGGCATGCCCCGCGCCTGCGCGACGCTGGGTGTCACGCGCCCGTGTGGCGCGTGACTGCCGCGTGCCGCGTGGCGCGCGGCCACGTGGCATGGCGCCCGCGTGCGTGGACCGGGTGCACCCGGCTGGGTGCTGTGGACCGGCGGGTGCACCGTGGACCGGTGCACCGTGGACCACCTTTCCCCCTCCTCTTTCTTTTCTTCTTCTTCTTTCTCCCCCGCACCCCATTTTTTCTCCTCTTTTCCTTTCTTCTCCATCCGAGCGAGAGGGAGTTTGAGGGAGGAGATTGTGGGAGATGCGGCGGTGCGCCGTGGACCTCGCGGAGCGCGCGAGGTGTTCCAAACGGGTCGGTTGGGCGGCGCGACGCGTCGAGGTAGGTCCTGCACTTATTTTTACGGTGTTTTTGGCACAGTTTTGGAGCGTCCTTTTGGACATTGGATTGACCCCTTATTCTTATCTGTGTTAGGGACCGTATTTTTACTGCTCCGTTTTGCGTGCGGACCCCGACGGCGTGCTCCGTTTTGCGTGCGGACCCCGACGGCATGCTCCGTTTTGCGTGCGGATTTTGTTTTGCGCGCGGGTTTCGGCACCGTGCATCGTTTTGCGTGCGGACTCCGTTTTGCGCGCGGGTTTCGGTACCGTGCTCCGTTTTGCGTGCGGACTCCGACGGTGTGCACCGTTTTGCGTGCAACTTGTTGTACGAGCTCGGTTTGAGGCGTGCCTTTACACTCTTTGGATCTACGCGTCACAAGGATTACCGTCGTGTTTTCGGGGAATTTTCTGAGATTCGCCCGAAGGTATACTTCTTTCCCCTTTGCTGTGCAGAGTATTACAGTTGTGTTTGTTGTGGACTTTCGCGCTCACCGTGTTGTGGAATTTGTAACTCGGCCACCGGGACTCGGATTTTGACGTGCAGGTACTCGTTTCGAAGGGCTTGACGCGACGGTCGCGACTGTATTTTTGTTGGATTTTTCAGAATCCGTTCTGCAGGTGAAAATTGCACATCTTCAGGGCTGGTTTCAGCAGATGGTGTATACTTGGATATTTTTGCATTAAGTGTAACTTTGGACCTTTTGTTGTACCCAGGAGAATTCGCGAGTGTTTTGGAACACTGCTAGGAGCTGAGGTTTGCGCGACAGGTACCGTGGATGCGGGTTCAGAGGATTGTGAGTGCAAGTGGCCACGCTCTTCACCAACCCCAGTTTGCCTTGGATTGAGCACTTCAGGTGGGTAAGCTTAATATTGATAAGGTTTTATATTCTGGTAAATGTAAATGCATTTGTGGGGATGTCACCCCTCTATGACGGATATCAGGCAAAATTGATGTACAACTGATATGAGCGAGAGGTAGGCAAGGAATGGCCCACTTGGGTGAGGTTGGTATACCATAGTAGGAACACTTTTGCACGCTTTGCTAAAATATGTTTCACCCACTTCTATCGTTTCTGAGGACAAAGCATGCTTGCATGGACATGTAGTTAGGCCATCTTTTACCGCTGCACTACTTGTTGGAACTTGACTTAGGAGAAACCATGCTTTTTCTTTCTCCTTCTTGGTTAGTCAAGTGGTCAGTGTTGCTCGGGTTCGAGCAGGGGTCTGGGTAGTGTAGTCGGGACTTGGTGCCTGTGACAGGTTGGATTAGTTGTGGGGCTTTGCGGCAACCGCGGATATTGGGCGGTCGACCGGATATTTATTTATGCACCAGATTGGGTATCTGAATTCTCTAGTGGACAGAGTTTCCCACTACTTGAGTACTTTGCATCTGATTGAGGACCGAGGCTTTCTTTAGTGGTTGGGCTTTCCCACTTTGATCAGAGTCATGATCCAGTCCTGCTTTGGTTACTTATCACACCGGCGCGGTTATTGCCCGGTGATGCTTTCCTCGTGTGGGTCGCTCCCCTCGAGATCCCCTCTGGAGGCTGGGGCCAGACAGTTATTGACAGTTTTTGCTATCACATCGGCGCGGTTATTGCCCGATGATGAGAGCGGCAGCAGGCAGTACCAGTTTCACTGGTGCTGGTGATACTAGATTGAGTTATTACAGGCATTTACCTTATTTGTTGCACTCGTGTCAGGGGGACCGAGTGGAGTCTAGTAACTTTGTTTAGACCAGTGCTAGTGTTGTTGGGAACCGTTTGGGGATTGACGGTGGTCCCAAGGTCATTGTGAGTTGTTGACCGTTGTGCGAGAGGCTTGGTGATCTTGAGTTTATCCGTTCTGAGAGAGAGTGTGGATTTTTACTATAACCTGCATGAGCCACTACTCGATAGCGAGTTAGTCCGTTTGGACGCCCTACGTAATTCCTGCCTGTCAGCGGGAGGTGGTCGTAGGTGAGGCGCAGGTTTGACTGGACCAGATGTGGCAGTCAGCTCGATTGGGTCGATTGTGCACTTCATGTGCTAGTGGTTGCATACCATACTTTGTTTCTCCCCTCTTGAGCATTTAGATGGAGGCTTGGTAGCTGTTAGGTGACATCAGCATTCTTGTTCTGTTCCCACTTCTTCGGGTATTTTATGTCTCTTGGGGACTTGGTGGGCAGACCGTCGGGTCTGGCGGTGGTACCCACTGAGAACTCCCTTTTTGGTGTAGTTCTCACACCCTTTGGGGGTTTTCCCCCTTCTTTTTCCTTCCTCTCCTTTGTTTTGCAGAGTCTTAGCGGGTGTTGCTGATTCTGCGGTTGTTGATCGAGGCGAGGGAGTCGCGAGCTAGATCCCTACCCATGTTTGGAGAGTAGCGGTACCCCTTCAGAGGAGAGCTTCAGTAGATTAGTTGTTTTATTTTCCTCTTTTGAGAGACTGTTGTAGTGAGGATGATATGTATTGAGAGCCTGTACACTGTTGTATTTATTGGAGATACCTCCCTGTTGAGCTATGAGTTCTGTATCTGAGGATTTTGTACGATTATCATTTTTGGGAGGTGGACATTGTTGCATCATTTCCAGTTGTACAGTGATTGATTTTAGTTATACAGCAGATTCTTTTATTTATAGCTCTGATATTATGGTTAGCTGTAGTACTTTTCTTGCAGGTAGGACGCTTCGCCTATGCAGGCTGGCATAGGTGGCGGATCTGTTGGCGAGCCCGGGTCGCAGTTTCGACCCCGGGGCATGACACCAACGGCTCCTAAAACAAGACATCCAACTCAACATACTAAAACTCACTGGCTGGAGATACTCTACAGGCCACAACCACGAAGGGTCCGAAAACCCCGGAAGACTAATACCTACAACTCCAATCAAACAAGAACAGACTATAGGCATAGCCTCCCGTTGTTTTCGACCTAAGAATGAAAACAACCATTAGAATTCAGATCACTCAACCCTCTCGGGTGAGGAAGTTTGTAAGAAAAAATAATTTTTATTGCTAAATACCATTTCCACTCAGACCCTCTTGGGGTGAGGATAAAAAATAGCTCACTTTTTAGAAAACCGTCTTGATTTGAGAAAATCGACTTTTATAGATTTTAGTTCTTGCGAAAATCGGTTTAAAAAATAAGTTTATTTTCCAAACCTCGAAGGCTAATGCCTTCGCCCAATTAAACAAGAACAGGCTCCAGCGACCTATAGAATTTCGGAAGGAAAAACACTGGTTTACTAAAATCATGAGTGTCCAAAAATATTCTGGGTTCAAGTTACTGATATCACAAGCACACTACGGCTACAACCTCGGTGGTGACAACAAATCGGAGAATACCCGACGACCCGGAACCACCGTTTACCCAAACGGCTCCCAATATTGGCGCAACACTACCCATAGCTACCAGACTCCACTCGGCTTCCAGGCACGAGTGTGACATACATCCCACACTAACCCGACCACTCGGCCCACTATCGGGGAGAGGAAAAGCTCCTATGTCCAGGAAAAAGGAATGCAAGGGTGAAAACTAGAATATAAAAGAACCTAGCCTAAGTGAGAGTTTTCTAGCAGTTTGGTTGAATACATGCAAATATGTGTCAGGGTGCTAGTCAAGTCCACAACTCTATCAATAACATGATACGACCATAATAGCACATATATTAGCATGCTGAGACCTATCATACAAGAATTAATAGGAAGTCCGCAATTTTGGAGGAAATCAAACCAACCCACCTTGTTTGCCGCCAATTGCTTGTAGACACTTGCAATTGTGCTCCCGCAGCAACACGCCCTCTTTCGAAACAGAAGGCCCAACGACGCTCACCACGTGCGAACGGTACACTCCGAAAAGCCCAGCAGTGAACTGCGCAGCAAAACGACACCTCCAACAACGGTCCCTAACAGGGACAAAGGCACAGAGTTCAAAGACAAAAACTTCGAAAGCAAAACCCTAGAACTGTGCCGAAAAACACCCCAAAACACAAAGCGGAACCTACCTTAGCGTCGGCGCGCCGTCACACTTGCGCACGCACGTTCGCCCGGCTCTTAGGAACACCTCGCGCGCGCTCCATGGCACAGTCGGCGCGCTTGCGGCACTCCGCTTCTCTCCCACGCTCCCAAAAACCCACGGATGGAGAAAAAGAGAAAAATGAGAAAAATGGAGACGTTTCAGTCTTTATATAGCCCAAAACGCCAAGATTCGGGTGCCCGATTCACACATTCGGGCGCCCAAAACCCCCTCGGGCAAGCTACAGTGGGCGCCACCTGCGCCCACTCCCCCTCGCGACCAACAAGGGGCTGACACGTGGGGCCCACGTGTCCCGCGCGACCAACGAAAGGCCGCCACGCATTCGCCCCCGCTCCCCCGCGTCAACGCAGCGCCAGCGACGCGTCGCGTCGCGTTGGCGCGACCGACGGGGCATCGCCACGCGGCCGCACCCACGTGCACCCGCGCTAGGGCCGCGCTGCCTTCCTCACGTGTCAGCGGCTCGGCCGTCGCGCCCAATGCGGCGCTGCCACGTGGCGCCACCCTCGTGCGCCCACGCCCCGCGCCAGCGCCCGCTCCGCGGCCTCTCCCCGCGTGACATATGGCATGGCGCGGGCTCGCTGCTCCCGGCGCACGCATGTGGGCTGTGAGCCGGCCCGCGATCGAAATGAGTCCGTTAGCCAATTAATGCCCGAAAATATCCAATTTTGACTGTTTTCGCGCGCTAAGTTTGTTTTTAGCGTCCATTTGAGGCGCAATGCACTCGATACACCAAAAATAGGTGTTTACTCGCCGTCGACCCCACGGTCATACCACACAGGAAAAACGAAACACCACATCTATCCTTTTTACCATTTTTACTCTTTAGATATTACTATTCCACCAGCCACCCACTAAATCTTAGGGAACCGCTATTACCCTAACTGCACATCCCTTCATCCAAGGATCAAAAATTTAATAGTATTAAGTGCTTGATATTATTGATAGTATAGTTAGTTGGACTTATATAGAACTAGACTACTATACTATTAATAGCACTAAGTCATTGATACTATTAGATTTTCGACCCTTGGATGAAGGAATGTGCGGTTATGATCATAGTGGTCCTATAGGGTTTAGCTGGTGGTCAATGGAATAGTATGATCTAAGATATGAAAATGATCAAAATGATAGAAAATATGTTAGCATCAAGTGCTTGATACTATCGATAGCATATTAGCCAAACACACACACTCTCTCTCTCTCTCTCTCTCTCTCAATATATATATATATATATATATATATATATATATATATATATATATATATATATATATATATATATATATATATTAGAGCTCCTATGCTTTTAAAAGCACCAAGTTATTGGTGCTTATGAGTTTTCAGCTTTTGGATGAAGAGATGTGTGGCTAGAATGATAGTGATTTTTAAGATTTAGTGAATAGTTGGTGGAATAGCATGATTTAAAAAGTGAAATTGATTAAAAAAATAGATATAATGGTGAAAAACTTATAAGTACCAAGTACATGGTGCTTTCAAAAGCACCATAGCCTCACTCCATATATATATATATATATATATATATATATATATATATATATATATATATATATATATATATATATATATATATATATATAGTCTGACTAGTGTCATTAAAAGCACAAAATACGTGATATATATATATATATATATATATATATATATATATATATATATATATATATATATAGTCTGACTAGTGTCATTAAAAGCACAAAATACGTGACGCTTACAAGTTTTTCACCGTTAAATTTATTTTTTTGACCGGTTACACTTCTTAGATTATGCTATTCTATCAACCACCCATTAAAATCTATGACACCACTATTATTCCAATCCTATAAATTTTCATCCAAAGATCGAAAATCTACCGGCTTCAATAACTTGTGTTTTTAAAAATATAGAAGTTCAATTCTATATATATAGTCTAGCTTTTAAAAGCACCAAATATTTTGTGCGTGCAAATTTGTTGACATTAGATCTATTTCTTTGAATTTTGCTTTGGTGTAGTTTTTAATAATAAATATTTAAAACAACTATCAGCACCGTTAAGTATGATTTAAGGTATTTTATCAACGAAGATGCTCTATATGTTCTATTGCCACAAAACTTACAAAACTACATGACAGTAAACAGCCATGTACTTACAAGTATTCAACTTCTAAATTTTTGGAAAGAAGTTTTTGAGCACTATCAATTTTAATATAGTTCAAACTATTTTACAGCGAAGGCCATTTGATTTGTTAACTATTAATAGCTATTTAAGCTATAAAATTTAATAAAATTTCAAGTTAATTAAAACTCAATTAAAAAAAAAAATTAGTAGAAGTTGAAAGATGGTAAACTATGTTCGCCTGTAACATTGGTGATCAAAGATCTGAGAAATTATTATTTAAAAATTATTTTTCTGTCATGTAAGTGTTAATCTTGATATATTTTCCATCATAATAATGTGATCTTCCTATTTGCCATAAGGCAACAGAATTTAAATCAAAATTTACAGTACTATTATTTTTTCAAGCAAAATTTAAATCAAAATAAGTAAATAATAATAGGGTTAATTGTATACGACTTTCCTTAAACATATCGAATAGCAGACATATTCTTACAAAATTTAACTTTTCATATTATTTTTTCAAAAGTCCTAAATTATTTACATATATTATTCTGATTTATTACCGTTAGTTTATTATTTATTTTTTTACAAACTATGTGAAATAATAATTTTGCCCTTTAAAAAGTATTCCTCTCAAAATTTCAGCTGTTAAAATAAATACAAAAATACTTAAAAGGATAAAAAATTAAATTTACCTCACTAACTTAGTAAGATTAAGTATTTAACATAGGCTTAATTAGATTTTTTTTAACAGAGAGAGTCAAAAAGAATATATATGAATAACGTTAAATTTTTGAAAAAATAAATATAAAAAGTTAAATTTTGTAAAAATATAAGAAAGCTGTATACACTTAACCCATAATAATAATAATAATAATAATAATAATAATAATAATATTCATTCATAAATATCTCTGTTACACTCGGATCAAAGCGTGGAAAGCTCAGTTCGAAACTTTCCATATTGAGCATCAAAATTGCATAATGAGGAATTTAGAAATATATATATCAAAGTAAATTCATAAATTCCGCCTCTTTTACACTCAGTTCAAAGCTATGGAACTCCAGCTCAGCAGGTTTCGATCCGTCGCCTCTTCGAAAGCTCGCGATCGCCGCTCTCGACTGAAATTACAGTCCCATTTTCCAGAATTTTAGCTTCATTTTAGTCGTTGAGTTGATCCCCGAAAGTCCATCCGGGAAAGTCTGATTCTGAGAATAGGGTGGTTGGCGTTGCTCTGTAGAATGCAATAGGAACCTGTTTTATTCGCCGTCGGATCTACAAAATAGACGCCGGAGGATTAGTGCATGTTTTCTGCGGCAGTTTTAGCGGGCCAGGAGTTTGTTTTCTTGGATATTTCATTCCGGTTCCGATTGGACACGTTGTTTCAGTCCGGTAATCAATTACACTATAACAGACTGAATTGTAGTAACTTCTAGAAGCAGAGTCAGAAACTCACCTCATCTCTAAAAACTGTAGCATACGATCCGGAACTGAAATCAGCTACTGCGACTTCTGTAGTTTTAGCCCTAACAGTGAGATCGCTCTCGAGCGGAGCAACAAATCTGATCACATTTTGTTTCATTTGTCAGAGAGTCTAAGAATGGGAAAATTGCGACTGAATGAACAAAAAAAAGCGGTGGGGTTACTAACCTCGAGACAGCAGGAGAGTAATGACGGCGCAGAGTATCGATTTCCCATAAAGAGCTTCCTGTAAAACATTATAACCCAAAGGGTCAGATAATATTTTTCTAAGGCTGAATCTTTTCACCCTCGAATAAATTAATAATCCAGTGTTTAGGTCCAGCTGAGACACTAAAATCTTATATCTTTTTAATTTCAGAACATCGGCTACAGCTAACAATATTCATTCGTTTGAATTTCACAATCTATTTTGCTTTTGACCATATATATTCGAAAAAAAGAAAAGAAGAAAGTATTCAGATTCCCTCCAACTATAGGCTATTTTGAATTAGGCCCCTCGATTTTATTTTACTTTTTTGTTTTGATTTGTCTTTGAGATATTACGTCAGCAAAATGGGAGATTCTGTGGAAGTTACTGGTCAACAGTTTCCGATAGCTGAAGAGGGGGTGGAGACATTAGCTAGTAAAGTAATCCCTACTTCTGGTGATGAAATAAACACAAATTACAGCAATTGAGAGATCATAAATGTACCGCCGACGATCTAAGGATGATGCTTACTCATAGCTTTAGACTTAACAGGGTCTGTCTCCTCACTGTTAAACAGATCAACGCCTTGCTCCTTATTGTGCATTAGAGGTGCAGCATCAGAAACTCTTTCACTTTCATCAGGTTGATCTCCCTTTACAGAAGCATCAGGATTAGCCTCCTCATCTTCCTGCAGAATATCAGATATATATAGAAACCTTAAATAATCAACAATCAACAAAAAGAAGTGAAACCTACCCAATATTGCATGAGGATGAGAAGATGCAATCGGTTGTTTTGCCAAGAAACTAATCATTAATGGGGATGGGGAACTTTTAATATGTAACCTTCCAATTCATAAGGTTCATAAAATTCTGAACGCTAGACAAGAAGATTGGTAGAGAAAATAAATAAGCCAGAAGGATATAACTCGCAGAACTATAAAACAGAGATAATTACGTATATCCAAACAAGAATTTAAGTATCCATCGGCACGGACAGTATCCACCGTGCCGTATCGTGCTAACAAGATACCGGCACGATACAGCCCCCGTGCCGATGGCACAGTTCAAAATCTTTTTTTCTTTAAATTACTAAATAATTTTCTCAATAAAATTCAAAATATTTAATAAAAATACATAATAAGCCATTAGAAAATTTTGTTGTTAAAAAAAATAAATATTTCATGCCATTATGTGTCGGCACACATTTATCTTTTATGACCGGCACTCATCGGCACGACTCGGCACGCACCGTGCCGACAAGTTTTCGGCACGATCCCGTGCCACGGTACTTAAATCCTTGTATCCAAATAAAATTGTCTCATTTTCATATATATATATATATATATATATATATATATATATATATATATATATATATATATATATATATATATATATATATATATATATATATATATTATTTGGATCTTCTTTTTTACATGTATAACCTTCCAAAATCAAGTTTATTGATTATGCACTCGGAAACCGAATTCTTTCCCATAAATGCTACTTTTACTGAAAAGCCTTAGCCAAAGCCTACCGCCCCTTCCTTATATCGGTTGACTTTCTATTTAAGGGCAGTTTTTTAAGAAGTATAAAACTTTGAAGGGCGCATTTATGATCCTTTGAGTTTGATAGTGATATATCAATAAATAGTAATATATGCAAAAACATGAAATTTCAACTGCTTGTGTGGAATTTCAAATTTCACAAGATGCGGAGTTAATTATGCAGCAGTATGTATTTTGAGTGACCTTATAATCAATTATAAAAAAGCCAATTGAGAATATGTTGAAGAGAAACGGCAGAGAAGGCAAGGAAGAGGAAGGGTAATGAGAGAAAGATACCCAATGAACTAAAAAATTTATTGACGGGTGCCGCCGCAATAGATTGTGAATCACAGCAATAATGATCAGCTCTCCTGATGGCGGTACCGAGAGAGCTAATCTACTTAATTTCTTAGCAAACGCAGCAGCAAGAGATGCTGAGAGATATGTTGATTTCAAGCACATGTCCAAGAGCTGAAAAGTATCATTAATCAATACTATTAGCATATTGGAAACCACGATATATAAGAAAATGGAAATAACAAATAACAAACCATGAGATATTATAAATGGGAAAAGGAAAATACCATAAATACCCCTGCAAACCTGGTATTTGTGTGTGTCCTTAAAAACTGTAATATTTTACATTCATGCACCTAGGCCCCTACTAAGGGTGCGTGGCAAAAAATATTAGCGCACCGATAGCCAAGCACGGTCACAGGCTCAATTAAGCAAAAGGTATGCAAGGGTAAGCAGGCAAATGCAAAATTTCTAGAGACACAATACTATTATTATGGATTTTGGAATATTTGCATGGGTATATATGCAGAAAAAGGCCTCATAAAACTATTTCAGGTCTAGATGTACATACCACTAGCACATGTACATACAATGGTAAACACACATACACTATTTACTGCATGCATGATAATACAGACAAATAACAACAAAAAAGTTCCCAAACTGTACATGGAAGTGATATGAATTTCAACAATCTTAATGTAATTTACGTTGCCCTTGAGAAAAAGAATAAGACTTCAAAGCGCTGATTGTTTGGAGAAAAAGATTGCAATAGGACCTATCACAAGGCATATTGCAGTCAAAACAAAATTAGGTTTTAGACATATTCCAGCCAGATTGAAATTATTTTGGGCATAATATTGTCTTTGTCACATATGCACTGCCCTCGTGTTTTTGGAAAGAAAACAAAAATGTCCGACCACTTACAAGATACCAAGTTATTTAGAAATTCACCTCCTACAAAGTAATTTTAGTCATTTAAATTCAACAAGTAACCTTATTAGATTCAACAATTAAAATTATGCTACTCTTTTTTAATATTACTCAGAAATGCGAGAAGACAAATTTTGCTCCTTCCACTGCATAATTGATTTCCACAAATATGACAATACCGCACAAACACACTATATCGCTTTCAATCAAACAATAACTTTTTAAATACTTTCGAGATATCCATGACTTTACAGGGAAAGTCGGCTCCTTGATAGTGGTTTGAATCCTTTACCAATAGATAAACCAAACTGACTAAATTATTTTTCTTTCAATATAACTTACTTGGAAAAACACTGCCCGATGTTTTGCCATGAAAACTGACGGCGTTAGTAATGCATAAAGCTTTTCGTAGAATTTTGGATACTCCAAACCGTGTTGTGTCATAAGAATGAAAAGACCACTGAGGGCCATTACACTAACAACACCACCAATATCATATGATCTGGTAAAAAAATCACTGCAGATACAGAAAAACAAAAAGTCAGGCTCGCATTGAATCTCCAGATAAAACCGATTTTGACCAACAACTTTAGGACTAATTTACATACCCAGACAAAATTTTCTAAGTGCTTACATCCCTGAAAAAAAGAGTTGTCATATGTGCCCTTCAAAGAAACTTGATTTCGCATAAAGGAACTATTGTACTAATAAAATGCCCATTAAAAATCTTTTTTCTAACAGAAAACTAACTTCACGAATCAGATGACTCTGTAAAATAAGGGTATTTTTGTAAAAAATTGCATTTTGAAGGGGTATATGCAAAAGTTTGCATTACTGGGGTATACAGGTAAATATATGATTGTGTTGGGATTTACACATAAAATCCTCCAACATTACTACATCTCACCTTAAGATAGCAGGATTCGCCATACTAGGAATCACATTCTGATGGAGAGTTGCAAGAACCTGGAAGTTTAAGCAATGTGTACATAAAATAATGAGAAGATAATATCTAGTTTCCAATTAATAGAAGCTACATGCCTAGAAAAAACAATAACTATGGAAAAGGCCTGCAGTTTGTTAAGGGTAAAATGTAAGGATAGTCCCTGTAGTTTCACGACATTGTTACTTTGTCCTCAAACTTCCTTTCAGTGACCCCATTTGACGTCCAAAAACATCGGAGTCTCTAACAACTATTAATTCATGCTGTATGCACATGACAGTACCCCTTGAAATGACCATACTTCTTTTTTCTGTGGCATGACTTTCTCTATTTTACTTTCTAACGGTGCTACAATGATCATTTCATGAGAAAAGGTTAGATAAAGAGCATGTGAAGAAGCAAAAGTTGGACGAAAAACCAAGGCCAAGGATACAATTGTAAGATATAGGAAAACTCAGCATATTATTAAGTAGAAATTTAGGGGTAAAGAACACCACTGTTCACTGAACATGTTGTGATGTTTCACTTAGGTCGCCAAACTTCCACTTGTTTCAATCCAAGCACAGAACTTCAACTTTCAATTCAAGTAGTTCATTTCACCAAGCTCCATGCTACTTTCCTAACAAAATTACAACGTAATAGCTGATTTAGTTGTGACATCAACTGTTGAAGGTGACATGGCTATTCATTCATCTCATAGGACCTCTTGGTGATAATGTGATAGTTGAACAACAATATGTCTCGAGGTGATGTAGCTGCTGAATCAGTTGACAAGTCATTACCATCATGCTATGTCATTTCTTAGCAGCTGAATGAACTTTCACACAATCTCTTCATTAGTGAAATTGAACAAAATTTGACGGAGTGACTCGATTGAAATAGAAATTGAAGATAAACACCTAAATTTAAACAAATTATAGTTCATGTACCAAAATAAAACTTCATCATAAGTTCAATGACCAGAAGTATAATTTACCCAAAATTTTGGGGACTATTTCTCACAGAAAAAAGAAACTCAATTGCAATATCACGAAAAAAAAGACTTAAGTTGCAATATCACGAATGCACAAGACTAGCCGGAGAATGAGATTTTACCCTGGGACAAGCAGAAAAAGGAGAAAAAGAAAAGGAACATAGTAAGAACTACTATTCTTATATAGAAAAGATACCTCCTTGTATACATCAAGAGGAAGTGGTAGCTTTAGGAAGGATAACCATGCTTTAGTAAATTTAGACTTCAGCTTTTTGGTGATGCGACTCGTAGATGAGAGCTGAACAAGTTAAATCAAGAGTTAGAGAAATGAGTTTTGAGAAAATCCAGCACATAAGCATCAGTGTATCAAACATGAATTTTATTTATGGAAAAGTGTAACCACTCTTTGACATTATTTTACATGTGCAACTTTTGATAGAGGTGTCTATCAAATCCAAAAACCTGGACCTGAACCGGAATCGAACCAGACTGAACTATTCCCAATCATATGCGTGTAGTGAATGGGGAAGAAAGAATACCCATTACAATTTTGGGTAGGGTTTCCTATAACTCAAAACTTTATCCGATGTAGACTCAGACCTTGAAATTGTTGGGGTCCAGGAAAAAGTTTTTTATTTTACACCCAACCCATGCCCGTTGTAATTTTGAAATGCTCATACTTCATAAGCTTCCTTTCGGTTTTCTGTTTTCTCAAGAACCAGTGTACGACAGTCACATGAACAAGAATATTGTATTAAAAGGATCTAGATAAATAATATCTGAAAAATGCAATGAACTCACATCGAACAAGAATATTGTATTAAAAGGATCTAGATAAATAATATCTGAAAAATGCAATGAACTCACATCACCATTTATGTTTGCGGCCATTCCATCAGTAGAACTAACCTTGGAAGAAACCTTTTCTTTTTCTTTTTTGGATGAAATACCTAATGCAACAAAGATATGAGGACAATCAGAGTGACAAGTTAACAGCAGCAACAAAGACAAAGCAAAAAAGACAAGAATATACATGAAAATTTCATTACATAAGCAGAAAAAAAAACACGCAGCTATCAAGCACGTCTAATGTGAAATCAGTAGAAATTCAGTAAATAAGCAACTAATTTACCAAGTATCAACAACTTAAATGTATAATCATATAGTTTTAAGAGAAATATGTCGACAAAGAAATTTGTTGAAACCAGAAGATTTCTGCATAACGCTCCCCGTCAAGTAAATTAGTTGATGCTATCCAGCATAATGAGATGTTCTTTACTGTTGGTACTTATTAAGTATAACAAAGATGTTCTCTAGTTAGATATTTTTCCAACTAGAATATATATGTTACTTATTACAAAAAAGGGGCATTTAAGAAGTTAGAAACCAATGCTATTTGAGAGCTATATATGGGTCTTACCACCCTCTTTGTTAACACTTTGAGCCCTAAAAATAGTTGCAAAATATTCACAAAGAAGACAACACATCTAATGATAGCAGAAGAAGATGCTCGAACTGCACTGAATAATATTACATCTTATTGTAGCCACTTGTCAAAATTATTATAGGTCATTCGAATGATACTATGTGAAGAGAAACACTAAAAGAAAAGTAAAGCAAGGACTACTATTCTTTCTTTAAATAAAATAACTATAAATGGTAATTGGATTATAGCCAAATAAGAACAACAGCTTTTGTCTAATATGAACAGTGTAGGTTGAAGGAGCATTTGAAATGGAAATTATCCAAAACAAAGGGCAAAAAGCAGCTATACTCACCCAATTCACACCACATCTCATAGTTTGTTTCTTTATCAAGTTCTAAAGAAGGAAGATGTGATAAAACATAGTACATGTTGTGAATGGCAATCTCCTCACTGCCCACAAGAAAGAAAAAGAAAAGGGTATCATACACTAGAAGTAGCACATGATATAAAATATAGAAATATGAAAAAGCAACAGTAGAGAAGAAAAAAAGATATGGAAGTACAATATAAGCAATCTGGAGCACTAAAACACGAACGTAATGATCATATAAGTCGTTGATAACCTAGAAATGCAAGGTCAAATATGTTTACTGTCCATATCTACATTGTTGTTGGCCAACTATCCAAAGCAACGTAATAATGTCACATTGGTAAGCAAATTTCATTTGTTATCAGAAAAGTATAATTTTCTCATCATTATTTCCTGTCAGGACATGCCCCTCAATCTTCTTGATTGCATAGTGACACTCCCCAAATAAGCAACATAGACTGAGGCTATGAACAAAGAAGTTATAGCAAACCACGAATCGAGAGCTAGTTTTTACTGTGGATACTAACGGGATGTTTCCTACTAATTCTATAGATAACAACTTTTACAGTTTTACTAAATGAGAATAGAGGCTACAAGAAGGCAAAATCACGACACAAATCAACATTTAGTCATAATAGGGAAAAAAGGTATTAGAAATTATAGCACAGAACATTCACAACATAGCAATACCACATAATATGTGCACTAAACATTAGGCAGATATTAGAAAACATTCCTGCCTCAGTAAGTATTGCATTTTACCTTGATTCTGATATATCATTATTATCTGAATCCCTTTTCCCAGAATCTACATAGAGACAGATATAAAAGTAGTAAGTGCATTTTCTGAAGTGTGAAACATGTTAAAATATGGAGGAAAAAAAAAGGCCAACAGAATATTACGACTAAGTTTTGTTGTCTCAAAATTTCTGGCAATCTTGTCCATGCTTGTGTAGGTGAAATAACTGCAGAAAGATGAAAAATACTTAGAAGATAACTAGACAGCTAATCTACAGACACTAGCACTGTAGGCACACATGGTTTTAGATCGAAAACATACCGAACATCTGTATACTTGAAATATTTCGATACAAGCAAGTCCACCAAAGGATCAACAGAAGATGCAGCATGAATCTGCATTACGAACGTACCATAAGTTACAACAGTAAACACATCACAAGGTCTATCGATCCAATTGTCAAGTACATCTAAGAAACTCTCACTTAACAATAAACATATCTACATAGGAAGACAGCACTAGGTGATACCACCAACAGCTTCTTTTTGCAGCAAAAGCAAGAGCACCAAATTGGAACTTCTGCTTTTAAGTCTCAAAAGCTCATACGCTGCTGCTGCCGAAGGCAGAAGCTAGGCCACACTGGCCCACTCTTAATATATTTGAAAGCCATTAGAACAATAACCGAATGTTTAGCTTGTTGATTGAATACATAATTAGATAACAGAAGAATATGGTGGAAGAGGAAGACTTACAATGCTCTGAAGAAACCTATGATAAATAGCAGACTGAAACCTCCCTCCCTTTCCGAGCTTTACAAAGTCCATAATTGCATCCAATGCAACATCCTAATGTGGATTAGTTAATAATAAACGGTATTAACATCAATAGGAAGAGGCTAGAAAAAAATTAAACAAAAAAAAGGTGACAACCCTATAATCCAATTACCCAACTCCGATGCATTCCAATAGCAATGATGCATAGTAGAAAACACAACAAGTTTCGATTTTTACTACACCAAGTAATCGAATAACCAAATAAACCTCAAAATCAGCAAAATTCTCACCCCAAGTGCTTCCGAGGACTGCGGCGAGACCGCTAACCGGATGAGAGAATTAATAAACTCATCAAACCTCTGTTTAAGCCACGATCCAAACACAGTTTTCGGATCCTCCTCTTCCAATTTTGGCCGAGACGAAGACGAAGAAGACGAGGCCGGGATCTCCGGGAGGAGAGGGACGAAGAAGGATTGGAGGGAGATGAGAGACTCGAGAGCGAATTCGAGAGGGAAGGAAGGGGAGAGGAAGGAGAGGAGGCGGGGGAGGTTGTTGACGTGGGCGAGCGAGGAGAGGAGCTGGTGGGCTAGGGTCTTGAGGCCGTCTAGGGTTAGGGTTTTCGCTTCTTCTTCTTCGTCGCTCTTACGTCGCCGCTTCTTCTCCTTCTTCGGCTTCTTCGCAGTAGGCGACGCCATTAACGCCGCGTTAGAGAGAGAGAGAGAGAGAGAGAGAGAGAGAGGAGACGACGAGGGGTTTAAGCTTCGTGTACGAGGGCTTCTTTTGGTTGGATCATTTGACAAATTTATCCCTGTAAAAAAGATAATTTTTATTGTTGTCAAATATTGAAAAAAAATATTTTTTAAATTAATCTGAAATTAATTCTAAATTATATTTGAATCGTATATATATTTGAATATTTATTTATATTGAAATAGGATGTTGAAAGAATAAATGTTAAATAGAATACCAATGTTATCCTTAAATATATAACAATTAAATATAATGCAATACAGGAAAAAGAGTTGAGATTTATTTTAAATATAGAATTTGAAATATAAAACTTAAAAGATAATTCCAAATTTATAATTAAAAAATAATTAAAATTAATTTAAAATATATATTTTTAAATTTAGAAGAATAAATTAAATATTAATTTTTGCAACTACAAAAAAAATTATTTTATAATAATAAAAATTTAACCGTTTCTAGCTCCAATGGCAAAGAATTCGGTGATTAATGCTCGAGATCTTATTTATTTATATGAACGAAATAGGTATCATGTTATTTTTCTCTCATTTATGAACTTTGGACGGGTAATTATTTATTATTTATTAATTATTAATTTTATTTAAAAATATATAACATTTTAAAGATTAAAAATTAAAGGTTAAATTACAAAAAACCTCTTGTAATATCCCGCTTTTTCATTTTGCCCCCCTGTCTTTTAAAAGCCTACATTTTGGCGTTAACGGATAAGTTAAATTGACAAAAATACCCTTATCTTATATTGGAGAGGGAATGAGTTTTAACTTATTTTTCGCCATTCTTGAAGGGTATTTTGGGTATATCCAATAATATTTTTTAAAAAATTAACGGTTCACTCACGGAATGGTGACGGCGGGGGTAAATGCATATTTCGGTAATTACGAGGGAGCAAAATGTAGACTTTTAAAAGACAGGGGGGCAAAGTGAAAAAGCGGAATATTACAGGAAAATTTTATGTAATTTAGCCAAAATTAAAATACTATTTTTTTAAAATAATATCTTGAGAGTTGGAGTTTTCAAAGGCCGGGCCACAGCCCTTTCCTTATGGGCCATATTGAGGAGGCCCATTACGGCCCGACATACCGGGCCGTATCGGACCGGCACGAGTGCTGCCGGACTAGCGCCGTCCCTTAGTTCGTCCCAAACTCATAGCCGGCCGCCCGGCCGTTTTATATCGCTACTTTTGAAGAATGAGGGTTTAATCACGAAAGATGGGTTTTATCCGGTTGGGACAACATTACTTACCCGTTATGCTTTTTAAGAACATATTTTTAATCATAACAATCTATCTTACAACAACAAAAATTTATTTTGCCACACTCATTTTGTGAAAATAATTTATTTTTTATTGTTTCTTAACCATTTGTTGTGCAGCAACAATAATTTATATCTTGATATTCTATTTGTTACTATATTTCTTACTACTTTAAATCAATTATTAAGATATACACCTCAGAATGGAATGGGTGTAAGATATACACCCAATTTAGGCTGCGTTTGGTTGGAGAATAAGAGAAAACTAGTTGTTTCAGTAATAAATATAAATTTGAAAACAAGCTGAAACAATCGTATAAATTTATAAAATAAAAAAAATAAAATTTTAAATTTTATAAATTTAAATATCTTAAAATTTAAAAAATTTTAATTTTTTTTTTAAAAAAAAACAAAGTGGTGGAATAAGGTTGGGTTGTCCCTAACCTTGTTCGAGGTGAGGGGGGAACAGTTGTTCCCCCCTTACCGGGTTATCCTTTCCGGTTGTTCCCTCCCTCCCCAATTCTTGTTTGGGTACAAAGAAGGTTATTCCCTCCTTTGTACGCGAAACAAGTAAACGTGTTTGGTTATGAATGGAACAACAGTCCTTATCTTCTTAGAATATATTGGTGTAAGACTGAAACTACTGTTCTAGTCTTTTTCTGGAACAAGATTATTCTCATTTGAAAATAAACTTAATTACAGTAAATATAATTTTAATTATTATTTTAACTCTTTAATTAATATAATATTTTAACTAATGTAATTATTTAAGTATTTAGATAATTAACTAATTAAATTATTAAATTAGTTGTAGTTAATTAAATTATTTATATTAATAATATTTATTATTGTTAATTATTTTATCAATTAATTGAGAATAAATTTAATTAAAGTAAATATAATTTTAATTATTATATTAACTCGTTAATTAATCTAAGATTTTTACTAAGCTAATTATTTTATTAACTAATTATAACTAATTAATTTACTAAATTATTTATTAATAATACTCATTATTATTAATTATTTTATCTGTTTGGTTATGAATGGAACAACAGTCCTTATCTTCTTAGAATATATTGGTGTAAGACTGAAACTACTGTTCTAGTCTTTTTCTGGAACAAGATTATTCTCATTTGAAAATAAACTTAATTACAGTAAATATAATTTTAATTATTATTTTAACTCTTTAATTAATATAATATTTTAACTAATGTAATTATTTAAGTATTTAGATAATTAACTAATTAAATTATTAAATTAGTTGTAGTTAATTAAATTATTTATATTAATAATATTTATTATTGTTAATTATTTTATCAATTAATTGAGAATAAATTTAATTAAAGTAAATATAATTTTAATTATTATATTAACTCGTTAATTAATCTAAGATTTTTACTAAGCTAATTATTTTATTAACTAATTATAACTAATTAATTTACTAAATTATTTATTAATAATACTCATTATTATTAATTATTTTATCAATTAATATTTAGAATTATATAACAATAGTTAATTAAATAAGTTAAATTATTATTTAATTAATATTTCATATTAATTATTTAAATAAATATTATTATTTTAAAATTATAATTATTCTTATTTTTACTATTCTAATCTAACTATCCAAACGTTATTTTTTTTATTCCTATAGACAACCTAATTTTCATCCAAATGTAAAATTAGTTTTGTTTCTGCTGGTTAGTGAATTTATATCTATTTCTAGAATAAACAGTTCTAGTTTATATCTAAACCAAACAGACTACGTGCACTGCTTCGTTTGGTAATGGAATAAGAGAGAACTAGTTATATCAGGATAAATATAAAGTACGAAATTAGTAAAAAAGTATTTGGTATGACAATGGGAATAAAAAGAATAAAATATTAATGATATAAAATGACGAAATTATTTTTAACCATAATAGTTTTTTTTTAAATAAAAATAAAAATTTTATTTTGTATAATTTTAAATATTTAATTTAAAATATTTATTAAAAAAAATTACTAAAATTTATATTTACTGTATATTAAAAAAATTTAAAATTTAGAATTTTATAAATTTAATTTTTTAAAAAAATTTTAAATTTTATAAACTTAAATATCTTAAAATTTAAAATTTTTTAATTAAAAAAAAAAGAAAGAAAAAAAAAAACTTTGTTGGGGACAAGGTTGGAAAACCCAACCTTGTCCCAACCGGAGCGGGGGGGAGGGAGGGGGGACAGCTCCCCCCTTTTCAAAAGGTGTTTGTGTTAACGGGATATTCCCTTATCCTCCAAATTAACCCACTTACGAACAAGAAAAATTCAATTGGAATAACACCCGGAATAAATAAAGCCTAGAATATTTTTTTGTTTAAATGAACAGCAAAGAGAGAGAGAGAGAGAAAGAGATCAGGTTGGATCGAGAAGGAGGTCTTTGGGCCTTCTTTAAGCTTAGGGTTAGGGTTTGTGGATCCATCGGGGACGGAGATGGCGGCGCAGGCGGAGGCGGCGGCGTGCCGAAATCTCTGGAGGCAGCGGCGTGCCGGAATCTCTGGAGGCGCGGTCGGGGATCTAATTGTATCTACTTTTATTTTGGTTTCCCAACTTTAGCTCATTTTTTGCTAATGGTATCTACCTATATTTTTAAAGATAAATTTCAAAATTTAAATTCAAATTCAATTTATACCGTTACTTATAAAACCAAATTTAATAATTTATTTAAATATAAAGTTTCTATTTTTAAAATTAAATAAACTTTTAAATTTTTAAATTTGAATTTAATTTGCACTATTACTTATGAAATCAACTTCTTGCTTTAAATTGAAATTATAATTTTAAATTTGAACCGAAAGTAGATTATTTTTTTTCTTACTAGCCGACTACTAAATTTGATAGTGCTCTAATTTTTATTTATTTTCTTACTTAATTTGAATACATTTTCATTACTATTTTGTTTGTTGAGTGATAATTTAGTGACAATTGTTAAAATCTTTACCGCCCGCCAACGTAATTGCCACTAGGATTTTTACTGACCCTATCTAGAAAGATTGTCTGCAAGGAAAATAGTAGTGATTATAATTGATGGTGATTTATAGAATAACTGCTTCGGAAATATAATTTTGTTGTAGTGCGATCCAACTCTGACGAAGTCTTCTCGTTCTTCGTCGGAGGTTTCTTCTTCTCCTTCTCGTGTAACCTCCTCGTTCCTTTGAACCATGGATTTCACCACCTATTCTCGGCTTCTTTTTCTTTTTCTTGCAAGCTGCTTCTGCACTGTGCTGATGCTGAACCGCAGGCTGGTCCTGGACAAGGGGGAGGTGAGGAATGTGGCACTTATATTTTTTCAAGTGGTCAAACGGTCCATTTTGGACCCCCTGATATTGAGTAAGTGTTTTAAAATTTAAAATTAAAATTTGAATTTTAAAAATTTAAAAGTTAAAAATTGAAAATTAAAAATTTAAAATTAAACATTAAAATTAAAAATTAAAAATTAAAAATTTAAAAGCTTAAATTTTAAAAAATAAAAAATTTAAAATTTCAAAATTTAAATTTTACCTCAAATTTCGGGGAATTTAAAATTTGATATTTAAAATTTAAATTTTGAAAATTTAAAAGAAAAATTTAATATCTAAGTTTAAAATTTTAAATTTTGAAAAATTGAAATTTAAAAATCTAATATAAAAAATAAAAAATAAAATTAAAATTTGAATCCGTGATAAAAGTAAAAATTTAAAATTTGAGCTCAAAATCAGAATCAGATTTTAAGAAATAGGTTTTAGCTGCTTCTGATTTTGGGCATTAAAATTTAAAAAATTAATTCTAAAAATTAGAATTAGATTTTGAAAACAAAAATGGAATAAGGCCCGGAATATCTCCTTTTCAAAAGGTGTTTGGGTTAACGGGATATCCCCTTATCCTCCAAGTTAACCCACTTCCAAACAACAAAAATTCAATTGGAATAAGGTCAGGAATAAATAAGGCCTAGAATAAATTTTTGTTTAAATGAACAGCAAAGAGAGAAAGAGAGAAAGAGAGAAAAAGAGACCAGGTCGGGTCGAGAAGGTCTCTGGGCCTTCTCTAAGCTTAGGGTTAGGGTTTGTGGATCCATCGGGGACGGAGATGGCGGCGGAGGCGGAGGCGTTGGCGTGCGGGAATCCCTGGAGGCGCGGTCGGGGATCTAATGGTATCTACCTTTATTTTCGTTTCCCAACTTTAGCTCATTTTTTGCTAATAGTATCTACCTATATTTTTAAAGATAAATTTCAAAATTTAAATTCAAATTCAATTTATACGATTACTTATAAAACCAAATTTAATTATTTATTTAAATATAAAGTTTCTATTTTTAAAATTAAGTAAATTTTTAAATTTGAATTGAATTTACACCATTACTTATGAAACCAACTTCTTGCTTTAAATTAAAATTAAAATTTTAAATTTGAACCGAAAGTAGATTATTTTTTTTCTTACTAGCCGACTACTAAATTTGATAGTGCTCTAATTTTTGTTTGTTTTCTTACTTAATTTGAATACATTTTCATTACTATTTTGTTTGTTGAGTGACAATTTAGCGACAAATGTAAAAACCTTTACCGCCCGGCAACGTAATTGCCACTAGGATTTTTACTAACCCTAAGTAGAAAGATTGTTTGTAAGGAAAATAGTAGTGATTATAATTGATGGTGATTTATAGAATAACTGCTTCGGAAATATTGTTGTAGTGCGATCGAACTCTGACGAAGTCTTCTCGTTCTTCGTCGGAGGTTTCTTCTCCTCCTTGTGTAACCTCCTCGTTCCTTTGAACCATGGATTTCACCACCTTTTCTCGGCTTCTTTTTCTCTTTCTTGCAAGCTGCTTCTGTCCTGTGCTGATGCTGAACCGCAGGCTGGTCCTGAACAAGGTGGGAGGTGAGGGATGGGGCACTTATGTTTCTTCAAGTGGTCAACGGGTCCATTTTGGACCCCCTGATATTGAGTAAGTGTTTTAAAATTCAAAACTTAAAATTTAAAATTTAAATTTGAATTTTAAAAATGTAAAAGTTGAAAATTAAAAATTAAAAATTAAAACATAAAATTTAAAATTTTAAAATATAAAATTTAAAAGCCTAAATTTTAAAAATTAAAAAATTTAAATTTTATCTAAAATTTCTGAGAATTTAAAATTAGATATTTAAATTTTAAATTTTAAAAATTTAAAAGTAAAATTTAATATCTAGGATTAAAATTTTAAATTTTGAAAATTTGAAATTTAAAAATCTAATATAAAAAATAAAAAATAAAAGGCTAAATTACAGAAAACCCCCTTCTAATATCCCGCTTTTCCACTTTACCCCCTGTCTTTTAAAAGTCGACAACCTGTCCCCTCGTAATTACCGAAATATGCATTTACCCCCCTGCCAGATATGAAAGTCCATCCATGAGCCTCTAATGAGCCAATTGCTTGTAACAAATTGGTAAGAAACCAATTCATATCTGGCAGGGGGAAAGGGTAAATGCATCCATTAGAGGCTCATGGATGGACTTTCATATCTGGCAGGGGGGTAAATGCATATTTTGGTAATTACGAGGGGGCAGGTTGTCGACTTTTAAAAGACAGGGGGGTAAAGTGGAAAAGCGGGATATTAGAGGGAGATTTTTTGTAATTTAGCCAAAATAAAATTAAAATTTGAATCCGTGATAAAAGTAAAAATTTAAAATTTGAGCCCAAAATCAGAATCAGATTTTAAGAAATAGGTGTTTGGGTTAACAGCTCCCCCCATTTTCAAAAGGTGTTTGGGTTAACGGGATATCCCCTTATCCTCCAAGTTAACCCACTTCCAAACAAGGAAAATGAAAGGGGGAAGGGGGAAGGGGGGAGGGGGGAGGGGGGAGGGGGAACAGCTCCCCTCTTTTCAAAAGGTGTTTGGGTTAACGGGATATCCCTTATCCTCCAAGTTAACCTACTTCTAAACAAGGAAAATTCAATTGGAATAAGGCTCGGAATAAATAAGGCCTAGAATACATTTTTGATTAAATGGAACAGTAGAGAGAGAGAGAGAGGGAGAGAGAGAAAAAGAGACCAGGTCGGGTCGAGAAGGAGGTCTCTGGGCCTTCTCTAAGCTTAGGGTTAGGGTTTGTGGATCCATCGGGGACGGAGATGGCGGCGGAGGCGGAGGCGGCGGCGTGCGGGAATCTCTGGAGGCGCGGCCGGGGATCTAATGTTATCTACCTTTATTTTGGTTTCCCAACTTTAGCTCATTTTTTGCTAATAGTATCTACCTATATTTTTAAAGATAAATTTCAAAATTTAAATTCAAATTCAATTTATACGATTACTTATAAAACCAAATTTAATTATTTATTTAAATATAAAGTTTCTATTTTTAAAATTAAATAAATTTTTAAATTTTTAAATTTGAATTTAATTTGCACTATTACTTATGAAACCAACTTCTTGCTTTAAATTGAAATTAAAATTTTAAATTTGAACCGAAAGTAGATTATTTTTTTTCTTACTAGCCGACTACTAAATTTGATAGTGCTCTAATTTTTGTTTGTTTTCTTACTTAATTTGAATACATTTTCATTACTATTTTGTTTGTTGAGTGACAATTTAGCGACAAATGTTAAAACCTTTACCGCCCGGCAACGTAATTGCCACTAGGATTTTTACTAACCCTAAGTAGAAAGATTGTTTGTAAGGAAAATAGTAGTGATTATAATTGATGGTGATTTATAGAATAACTGCTTCGGAAATATAATATTGTTGTAGTGCGATCGAACTCTGACGAAGTCTTCTCGTTCTTCGTCGGAGGTTTCTTCTCCTCCTTCTTGTGTAACCTCCTCGTTCCTTTGAACCATGGATTTCACCACCTTTTCTCGGCTTCTTTTTCTCTTTCTTGCAAGCTGCTTCTGTCCTGTGCTGATGCTGAACCGCAGGCTGGTCCTGAACAAGGTGGGAGGTGAGGGATGGGGCACTTATGTTTCTTCAAGTGGTCAACGGGTCCATTTTGGACCCCCTGATATTGAGTAAGTGTTTTAAAATTCAAAACTTAAAATTTAAAATTTAAATTTGAATTTTAAAAATGTAAAAGTTGAAAATTAAAAATTAAAAATTAAAACATAAAATTTAAAATTTAAAAGCCTAAATTTTAAAAATTAAAAAATTTAAATTTTATCTCAAATTTCTGAGAATTTAAAATTAGATATTTAAATTTTAAATTTTAAAAATTTAAAAGTAAAATTTAATATCTAGGATTAAAATTTTAAATTTTGAAAATTTGAAATTTAAAAATCTAATATAAAAAATAAAAAATAAAAGGCTAAATTACAGAAAACCCCCTTCTAATATCCGGCTTTTCCACTTTACCCCCTGTCTTTTAAAAGTGGACAACCTGCCCCCTCGTAATTACTGAAATATGCATTTACCCCCCTGCCAGATATGAAAGTCCATCCATGAGCCTCTAATGAGCCAATTGCTTGTAACAAATTGGTAAGAAACCAATTCATATCTGGCAGGGGGAAAGGGTAAATGCATCCATTAGAGGATCATGGATGGACTTTCATATCTGGCAGGGGGGTAAATGCATATTTTGGTAATTACGAAGGGGCAGGTTGTCGACTTTTAAAAGACAGGGGGGTAAAGTGGAAAAGCGGGATATTAGAGGGAGGTTTTATGTAATTTAGCCAAAATAAAATTAAAATTTGAATCCGTGATAAAAGTAAAAATTTAAAATTTGAGCCCAAAATCAGAATCAGATTTTAAGAAATAGGTGTTTGGGTTAACAGCTCCCCCATTTTCAAAAGGTGTTTGGGTTAACGGGATATCCCCTTATCCTCCAAGTTAACCCACTTCCAAACAAGGAAAATGAAAGGGGGAAGGGGGGAGGGGGGAGGGGGGAGGGGGAACAGCTCCCCTCTTTTCAAAAGGTGTTTGGGTTAACGGGATATCCCTTATCCTCCAAGTTAACCTACTTCTAAACAAGAAAAATTCAATTGGAATAAGGCTCGGAATAAATAAGGCCTAGAATACATTTTTGATTAAATGGAACAGTAGAGAGAGAGAGAGAGGGAGAGAGAGAAAAAGAGACCAGGTCGGGTCGAGAAGGAGGTCTCTGGGCCTTCTCTAAGCTTAGGGTTAGGGTTTGTGGATCCATCGGGGAAGGAGATGGCGGCGGAGGCGGAGGCGGCGGCGTGCGGGAATCTCTGGAGGCGCGGCCGGGGATCTAATGTTATCTACCTTTATTTTGGTTTCCCAACTTTAGCTCATTTTTTGCTAATAGTATCTACCTATATTTTTAAAGATAAATTTCAAATTTTAAATTCAAATTCAATTTATACGATTACTTATAAAACCAAATTTAATTATTTATTTAAATATAAAGTTTCTATTTTTAAAATTAAATAAATTTTTAAATTTTTAAATTTGAATTTAATTTGCACTATTACTTATGAAACCAACTTCTTGCTTTAAATTGAAATTAAAATTTTAAATTTGAACCGAAAGTAGATTATTTTTTTTCTTACTAGCCGACTACTAAATTTCATAGTGCTCTAATTTTTGTTTGTTTTCTTACTTAATTTGAATACATTTTCATTACTATTTTGTTTGTTGAGTGACAATTTAGCGACAAATGTTAAAACCTTTACCGCCCGGCAACGTAATTGCCACTAGGATTTTTACTAACCCTAAGTAGAAAGAATGTTTGTAAGAAAAATAGTAGTGATTATAATTGATGGTGATTTATAGAATAACTGCTTCGGAAATATAATATTGTTGTAGTGCGATCGAACTCTGACGAAGTCTTCTCGTTCTTCGTCGGAGGTTTCTTCTCCTCCTTCTTGTGTAACCTCCTCGTTCCTTTGAACCATGGATTTCACCACCTTTTCTCGGCTTCTTTTTCTTTTTCTTGCAAGCTGCTTCTGTCCTGTGCTGATGCTGAACCGCAGGCTGGTCCTGAACAAGGTGGGAGGTGAGGGATGGGGCACTTATGTTTCTTCAAGTGGTCAACGGGTCCATTTTGGACCCCCTGATATTGAGTAAGTGTTTTAAAATTCAAAACTTAAAATTTAAAATTTAAATTTGAATTTTAAAAATGTAAAAGTTGAAAATTAAAAATTAAAAATTAAAACATAAAATTTAAAATTTAAAAATATAAAATTTAAAAGCCTAAATTTTAAAAATTAAAAAATTTAAATTTTATCTCAAATTTCTGAGAATTTAAAATTAGATATTTAAATTTTAAATTTTGAAAATTTAAAAGTAAAATTTAATATCTAGGATTAAAATTTTAAATTTTGAAAATTTGAAATTTAAAAATCTAATATAAAAAATAAAAAATAAAAGGCTAAATTATAGAAAACCCCCTTCTAATATCCCACTTTTCCACTTTACCCCCTGTCTTTTAAAAGTCGACAACCTGCCCCCTCGTAATTACCGAAATATGCATTTACCCCCCTGCCAGATATGAAAGTCCATCCATGAGCCTCTAATGAGCCAATTGCTTGTAACAAATTGGTAAGAAACCAATTCATATCTGGCAGGGGGAAAGGGTAAATGCATCCATTAGAGGCTCATGGATGGACTTTCATATCTGGCAGGGGGATAAATGCATATTTTGGTAATTACGAGGGGGCAGGTTGTCGACTTTTAAAAGACAGGGGGGTAAAGTGGAAAAGCGGGATATTAGAGGGAGGTTTTCTGTAATTTAGCCAAAATAAAATTAAAATTTGAATCCGTGATAAAAGTAAAAATTTAAAATTTGAGCCCAAAATCAGAATCAAATTTTAAGAAATAGGTGTTTGGGTTAACAGCTCCCCCCATTTTCAAAAGGTGTTTGGGTTAACGGGATATCCCCTTATCCACCAAGTTAACCCACTTCCAAACAAGGAAAATGAAAGGGGGAAGGGGGGAGGGGGGAGGGGGAACAGCTCCCCTCTTTTCAAAAGGTGTTTGGGTTAACGGGATATCCCTTATCCTCCAAGTTAACCTACTTCTAAACAAGGAAAATTCAATTGGAATTAGGCTCGGAATAAATAAGGCCTAGAATACATTTTTGATTAAATGGAACAGTAGAGAGAGAGAGAGGGAGAGAGAGAAAAAGAGACCAGGTCGGGTCGAGAAGGAAGTCTCTGGGCCTTCTCTAAGCTTAGGGTTAGGGTTTGTGGATCCATCGGGGACGGAGATGGCGGCGGAGGCGGAGGCGGCGGCGTGCGGGAATCTCTGGAGGCGCGGCTGGGGATCCAATGTTATCTACCTTTATTTTGGTTTCCCAACTTTAGCTCATTTTTTGCTAATAGTATCTACCTATATTTTTAAAGATAAATTTCAAAATTTAAATTCAAATTCAATTTATACGATTACTTATAAAACCAAATTTAATTATTTATTTAAATATAAAGTTTCTATTTTTAAAATTAAATAAATTTTTAAATTTTTAAATTTGAATTTAATTTGCACTATTACTTATGAAACCAACTTCTTGCTTTAAATTGAAATTAAAATTTTAAATTTGAACCGAAAGTAGATTATTTTTTTTCTTACTAGCCGACTACTAAATTTGATAGTGCTCTAATTTTTGTTTGTTTTCTTACTTAATTTGAATATATTTTCATTACTATTTTGTTTGTTGAGTGACAATTTAGCGACAAATGTTAAAACCTTTACCTCCCGGCAACGTAATTGCCACTAGGATTTTTACTAACCCTAAGTAGAAAGATTGTTTGTAAGGAAAATAGTAGTGATTATAATTGATGGTGATTTATAGAATAACTGCTTCGGAAATATAATGTGGTTGCAGTGCGATCGAACTCTCACGAAGTCTTCTCGTTCTTCGTCGGAGGTTTCTTCTCCTCTTTCTTGTGTAACCTCCTCGTTCCTTTGAACCATGCATTTCACCACCTTTTCTCGGCATCTTTTTCTCTTTCTTGCAAGCTGATTCTGTCCTGTGCTGATGCTGAACCGCAGGTGTAACGACCCGGCCCACTAGCAATAATAACTCGTTGGGCCCAAACCACAGCCCAAAATGCTTAAGCCCAGTTATTATTACTAGTGTCCATGTCTCATATAAATCCAATCACAATTCCATCCACATCCGATGTGGGACTATTGGGGGCGTCACAGACTCCCCCCGTTTAGGCCTGACGTCCTCGTCAGCCCAAACACACACACAGCAGCCCAAGATCACCAGGCGATGTGAGACTCGTCTCGCTAGCCCTGTCATCTAGACCCAGGCTCAGCCGAGACTTGCCGCACACTTCCGGCTGGTTATTAGCTCTGATACCAAATGTCAAAAGAGATCAGCATATGTCGAGATAGGTCATATAGATATAATCAGCAGGGCAAATCAAAAACAGGTGTCCGACTGGACTAAAGCAACCAGAGGGCCGAAGAGATAAAGCCCGGACCGAAGATAACCCACCTGGATGTAGGCAGAATTTCGAACTCCCGCACAGCTACTGGGAGGCTGGTGCTGAACAACTGGGCCCTGACATATAACTGGAATCAATAACAGACTCACTCGTACTCATCCCGACAACAGAACAATAACCTGTCGTTAATAGGGGGAACTTAGCCGAAATTAGGCTTAAACCGGAATTCCCGAAAAACCACTGATGATCCACAACTATCCATAATCTGTTAATTCACACCTGCTAACCCCTAAACATCATATTTTTGACGTTCAGATAAACAGGGTCGACATCGCGACTTTTTAAGTAATTACATCACCAAAATGCCCCCGCAACCCTTTTAATGCCCTATTTGGACTTTAGGGTTTTCCGACGATAATACCAAGACACTAGACCAACCAGGACAGTGTCGTAGGTAACCTGAGGCAACAACAATGATCCAAAATCCAAACCGGAAATGCGATCTCGCGCCGAAGTCCGTAAAATCGACGATTTTGCCGTTTTACGACACCGAATCCGAACTCCGCTCCACTGGGGTCTACGGGACTTAAACAAAATGCTCAGTGGATATGTAAATACTGTCTAAAGACAGCTAGCATGCTACATTTGCATTTTGACCCCTAGGGTTTCCAGAAATCGTACTTCTAAGCGTATTTGAGAGCCGTTTTCGCTCGAGACTGCTTGGCGTCTGTGAAATGCAGGGTTATGAGCCTGAGGTCCTCGTGACCAATACTGGCATTGATTGGGTACTTGAGTTCTTTTGTTGATGCATTCTTATTATCTTGCGCTGTTATTGATAGATATCTTACCCTGTACCCTTACTGCTCAGTTCATGATTGATTATCTCGTTTACATACATAGATTTCCAGCATTTATTACTTGCAGTTTCATTACCCTTGATTACCTGCTTATTCAGTTATCTGTGGATTTTGTTGATTATCAGTAGATCTGCTTTATTATTCAGCTTTACCCTATGATCTTTACTATCCGCAGATTATTGTACCCAGTAGGTACGATTAGCTATTTCTCGGCTCGTCGTGCCCACTGGGATACACTCCGGTGTGTCTCACACCCTCGGGTGACTGTTTTTCAGGTCGCTGGGTGATGGGATGTCGGGACACGTTGGTGAGACGATTGCGATAGTATCGACCCTTATTTAGTCAGTGTATTTTATTTTCCGCATTTCAGTTTAATTATTATAAATTGACTAGTCTTGCATGCGTAGTTTAGACTACTCTGATATTGACTGATTATGATTAGCCGTGCATGTATAGGAGAGACCCTATCCTTTTGGATAGGGGATTTCCTATATATATGTGGCGGTCTGTTACACCCGTTTTGCGAACTCTGATTTATTCAAAAAAAAAAAAAAATTTATTAGACTGGATTTTTAAAACTCGGGGCGTGACAGCAGGCTGGTCCTGAACAAGGTGGGAGGTGACGGATGGGGCACTTATGTTTCTTCAAGTGGTCAACGGGTCCATTTTGGACCCCCTGATATTGAGTAAGTGTTTTAAAATTCAAAACTTAAAATTCAAAATTTAAATTTGAATTTTAAAAATGTAAAAGTTGAAAATTAAAAATTAAAAATTAAAACATAAAATTTAAAATTTAAAAATATAAAATTTAAAAGCCTAAATTTTAAAAATTAAAAAATTTAAATTTTATCTCAAATTTCTGAGAATTTAAAATTAGATATTTAAATTTTAAATTTTGAAAATTTAAAAGTAAAATTTAATATCTAGGATTAAAATTTTAAATTTTGAAAATTTGAAATTTAAAAATCTAATATAAAAAATAAAAAATAAAAGGCTAAATTACAGAAAACCCTCTTCTAATATCCCGCTTTTCCACTTTACCCCCTGTCTTTTAAAAGTCGACAACCTGCCCCCTCGTAATTACCGAAATATGCATTTACCCCCCTGCCAGATATGAAAGTCCATCCATGAGCCTCTAATGAGCCAATTGCTTGTTACAAATTGGTAAGAAACCAATTCATATCTGGCAGGGGGAAAGGGTAAATGCATCCATTAGAGGCTCATGGATGGACTTTCATATCTGGCAGGGGGGTAAATGCATATTTTGGTAATTACGAGGGGGCAGGTTGTCGACTTTTAAAAGACAGGGGGGTAAAGTGGAAAAGCGGGATATTAGAGGGAGGTTTTCTCTAATTTAGCCAAAATAAAATTAAAATTTGAATCCGTGATAAAAGTAAAAATTTACAATTTGAGCCCAAAATCAAAATCAGATTTTAAGAAATAGATGTTTGGGTTAACAGCTCCCCCCATTTTCAAAAGGTGTTTGGGTTAACGGGATATCCCCTTATCCTCCAAGTTAACCCACTTCCAAACAAGGAAAATGAAAAGGGGAAGGGGGGAGGGGGGAGGGGGAACAGCTCCCCTCTTTTCAAAAGGTGTTTGGGTTAACGGGATATCCCTTATCCTCCAAGTTAACCTACTTCTAAACAAGGGAAATTTAATTGGAATATGGCTCGGAATAAATAAGGCCTAGAATACATTTTTGATTAAATGGAACAGTAGAGAGAGAGAGAGGGGGAGAGAGAGAAAAAGAGACCAGGTCGGGTCGAGAAGGAGGTCTCTGGGCCTTCTCTAAGCTTAGGGTTAGGGTTTGTGGATCCATCGGGGACGGAGATGGCGGCGGAGGCGGAGGCGGCGGCATGCGGGAATCTCTGGAGGCGCGGCCGGGGATCTAATGTTATCTACCTTTATTTTGGTTTCCCAACTTTAGCTCATTTTTTGCTAATAGTATCTACCTATATTTTTAAAGATAAATTTTAAAATTTAAATTCAAATTCAATTTATACGATTACTTATAAAACCAAATTTAATTATTTATTTAAATATAAAGTTTCTATTTTTAAAGTTAAATAAATTTTTAAAATTTTAAATTTGTATTTAATTTGCACTATTACTTATGAAACCAACTTCTTGCTTTAAATTGAAATTAAAATTTTAAATTTGAACCGAAAGTAGATTATTTTTTTTCTTACTAGCCGACTACTAAATTTGATAGTGCTCTAATTTTTGTTTGTTTTCTTACTTAATTTGAATACATTTTCATTACTATTTTGTTTGTTGAGTGACAATTTAGCAACAAATGTTAAAACCTTTACCGCCCCGCAACGTAATTGCCACTAGGATTTTTACTAACCCTAAGTAGAAAGATTGTTTGTAAGGAAAATAGTTGTGATTATAATTGATGGTGATTTATAGAATAACTGCTTCGGAAATATAATATTGTTGTAGTGCGATCGAACTCTGACGAAGTCTTCTCGTTCTTCGTCGGAGGTTTCTTCTCCTCCTTCTTGTGTAACTGTCACGCCCCGAGTTTAAAAACCGATCTAAATTTTTTTTTTTTATATATATATATCAGAGTTATCAGAAACCGGGCGCAACAGACCGCCACATGCATAGGAAATTCTCTATCCAAACAGACAGAGACTCCCCTATACATGCACGGCTAGACAAGTACAACAATATACATCAAAGATCAAGTACAGATATCTTAACTAAGAGCTGTAATAAAACCCATTCATCATGTACTAAAATATACCAGTCCACAAATATGTAAGAACTACTAAGTACTGGAAATAAATCTATCATTATACCAAATGCTAGATCCTCAGGGGAACAGTTCTATCGTGATCACCTCACCAGACCGTCCCAACATCTCACCACCCGACAGACCTGAAAAACAGTCACCCGAGGGTGTGAGATACACCGGAGTGTATCCCAGTGGGCACGACGAGCCGAGAAATAGCTAATCGTACCTACTGGATACTAAAATCTGCGGATAGTAACTGGTCAGTGTATAAAAGCTGAATAACCAAATAACAGGTATACTGATAATCAAGGTAAAACGATCAGGAGCTGAATAATCAATTAGCAGGTATACTGATAATCAAGTATAATGATCAGGAGCAGAATAATCAAATAGCAGGTCTACTAATAATCAAGTATAATGATCGGGAACAGAATAATCAAATAGCAGGTCTACTGATAATCAAGTATAATGATCAGGAGCAGAATAATCAAATAGCAGGTCGATCAACTGATATTCAAGGTATATAGATCAAACTGAATAATCAAATAGCAGATCTACTGTAATCAGGATATGCCAGTGATAATCAATCATAAAAGTGGTAAATCATACAGGTAGGAAATCAAAGATGTCTATGAAAATCATACTGGGAATAACTGAACAACAATACAAGTGAGAGTAATGCGTCAAAGGTAGAAAACCAAATATCCAATCATGCGCCACTATTGGTCCCGAAGGACCTCAGGCAAAAGCCACCGATCCGCACCCGATCCGCTGACATACCCCTGTCGAGGGCTCACGGGTCTATCACCAGACCACTCTACCGGTAAAGAACCAGCTCCACGGGGAGCGACCCCGGCCAGGTTCGTGAAGTACAGCAGTGCATGGCAAGTCATAATGATCAATCTCACGGTCTAGTGACCGAGTAGTCGGCACACGCCCAAATCCCAACAGGGAATCATCTGTCTATATCTATCCATCGGAATCAATCAATCATGCATATCGGAATATTAAGCAACATCGCAAGTGACAGGAATCAACGAGTAAAATCGAATCATGCAAATCTATGCACTGGGATATAAGAGCTGATGCACAAGTACATGTGATATGTCTCACGTAAATCAAGTACTGTCAGGAACAATCATAGGGCATGTCAATACAATCATCAGGGATAATTTAGATAAATCAGCAGATATATATGACGAGTCTAAAAGAATCAATGTCTATCAATGAGGATCACATGCATGGCTTATAGATCAAGTCATCAGGTATAGTCAAGAACCAGTGTACATGATATGTCTAAAGAATCAATAGCTGTCAAGTAAAGGTGTATATGACAATCCAGAGTAATAAATGTCTATCGGAAAGATCATGTGATATATAAATGAAGTCATCATGGGTCATATAGATCAAATCAATAAGCTAATAAACAGGTATATGAAATCGTAGTGTGTCTCAAGTCGATCAAGATTTATCAGGAGTAGTCATAGAGCATGTAGATGTAAGCATCAGGGGTATATGACAGGTCTAAGGAAATCCATATCAATCAGAATGATCATGTAGATAAAATCAACAGGCTAGTCAATAACAGGTGTCCGACTGGACTAAAGCAAACAGAGGACCGAAAAGATAAAGCCCGGACCGAAGATAACCCACCTGAAAGTAGGCCGATCTCGAATCCCGCTAGACCACTGGAAAACTGGTGCTGAACTGCTGGGCCCTGAACATAAACTATAATCAGAAATAGACTCACTCATACCCATCCCGACAGTACTTTAATATCCTGTCTCTAACACGAAAAATTTAGCCGAAGCTAGGCCTTTTACCAGAATTTCCGGAAAATTACCGAAACTCTGAACTAACCCGCCGACAGTCTCTATACATTTAAACACTGCCAAATCACACCTAGTGACTCTGAACATCATCACCTCGATGTTCGGCAGACAGGGGCAAAATCGTAATTTCTGGTGTCCCGATGTTGCCATAACAAATCGCACAACTCCCGAAAAGCCCAATTCGGCTTCGGAGTTTCCCGACGAAATACCAAAGACACTGGACCAGCCAGGACAGTGTCGGGGATAACCAGAGGCGACAACTGACAGCCCGAAATCTAAACCGAAAGCGAAACTCGCGCCGCAAACCGTAAAACCGGCGATTTCGCCAATTTACGAAACAATACCCGATTCCCGCTCAACTGGAGCCTCCGGAACTTAAATAAACTGTCTAGTAGATGTATTATTACTGTCTAAAGACAGCCACAAGATCAAATTGCAACTAGGTCCATAACAGCTTTTAAGATTGCACAAGTACATGTTTTGGAACCACCGTTTTGGTCCGTTCCTTAATTCCGGGCAACCAAAATTGGCGCCATACATTTCAGCGTGTCTGGTTTGACGAGACGGACCCCGTGCTCACGAGCTTGGGTCGTCAAGAGGCCCGTTAACAAATTTGGCCCATAAACTCTAAATCCCCACAAACACACTTATGCCTTTACAAGATAAATACTTAACAAAAATTAAAAATACAAGTGAGCATCATGCTCTGGGTACCCTACTGAGTCGAGGGCTCACCTTATGCTCGCAGGAGAATGGTCGGAAAGTTGGCCGGAGCGACACCCTTAAATACACTAACTCGGGCTCAAGGCAATCTTGAAGCAAACTTGTCCAACTCTGGAACGAGGTTGAGCACAGGTTAGAACAACCTCCCAGAGGAGCTCCTGACCAGGTTGCAGCCTCGGCCGACGGCCAGAGGCGGCAGCGGCCGGAAAAACGCATGAATATAGCTTCTAAATTATCACAATTGGCCGGTTTAAACCCAAGGATTCCTGGGCTCAACCAAAATGATAGGGATACTCTAGAAGGTTTTTAGAGCTCACCCGAGTCATTGGCCGGCAATCCGAAGCGGCGGCGGCGGCGGTGAGGCTCGGACCACGGAAAAGGGTGCAACTACAAAGTATTAAATCCCCACGTTACACTTTACATGCAACCTTTCAGGTAGTCATATTTACACCAAACGATCATACCTGCGTCGTTTTCCCACTTGACGGAGCCCCGGGAATCGCCGGAAGAGTTCGCCGGAAAATGGCCCTTTAATGGCGGAATCCGGTCGGGTGCAAACGGGGCTTTGCAAGATGGACCAAAAGCCTCCACTTGACCCAAGGAAGCTTGCTGTGATGATGGCCGGCGTCGGGGATGAGCGGCGGCGCCGGAAAAAGCTTCTCCGGCGAAGATAGATGAAGCCCGGTTCTAGGGCTTGGCCGCGCGGCGCGGATTTTAACCCGATCAACCCGAGACTTCGGGAGGGTCTTGCAGTCACCGGGAGAAAGGAAATCAACGGCCTTGATCGTGAATCCGACGGTTGGATCCACCCCGAGATCAAGATCGGCTTAGCTGCAGTATTCCGGCAAGGGATGCTTCCGCCGGCAGCCGGAACGACGGCGGCGACTCCGACTTGCCGGAGAAACAAGGAAGAAGACGAAGAAGAAGCGGCGGTTCTCCGGCGGCACCCGGCGTCGGGGACCTTCTGGCTCGGTCGCGGCCACACCAAGGAGTCCACCAGTTGAAGCTTGAGCCCTCAGGTGACTCCCAGCCGCGATCCCAACAACAACCCGAGAAAACTTCCAACTCGGGTGGCTTCTCTTTGGCTGTTCCGGCGACGGGAAGGTGGTGGCGGTGCTCGGTTGGAAGTGGGAGAGGGGTTGTGAAGCTTCGGCTCCAGAGAGGGATAATGAAGAGGTTCCGCGTGGGGAAGAATACGAAGCGGTTCTACGCGGTTTGCATGAATGCATGCGTAGATGGGACATTTGCACAAAGCCCCCTTCTATTTCCGGTGTTCAAAGTTCAGTCCTAATCCCATTGTATTACTTTAACACTTAAATCCCTCTCTTCTGATTTATTTGAAAAATGCCCTTCATTCCTCGTATTTTACGCTTTTCGAGGCGTTTCGCTCGTCAGAACGAAAAACAGACTTCGCCACGACGTCCAGCACGTCGAAATCTATAAGACAGCGATTTTTGTTTTTCAACACAATGTCCAGATAAATTTTCGTTTCATAAAAACTGTCCAATTTTACAGTTTTCACGCTTCTCAAGATTTCAGGGTCGTCAAACGGAATTTTCATCTGCGCCATTGCGTCCGGATTGATGAATCCGATCGAAACGACTATCTGGATCACTATTTTCGGACTCCGAACAGTAAAATAGTGCTCGTTGCAGTCGGCGAGCCCGGAATTTAGGAGTTACTGTTCATCTACAATAATAACATAAAACACTGTGCACATGGTACTGTTACATTGGTCGCGGTAATTCATCCGCTTCTTCTCTGATTTCTGGAAGATCCGATCGTCGGATCGAAGAGCGCTGAATATGAAACTCGCTCAGTTCGACGAGACGATCCCAACGGTCAACTCGGATTTCCAAGATCATGTCCGGATTAAAAGTTAGCCTTTTTGCCTCGTAATTTGTGCAACTTGCACTTTGGCAATTGACCAAGTAGATCAAATTAAACTTCTTGAACACTAACACCGGCTGAAAATTACCTTTAATTTATTTATTAAAAATAAAATATTTCGGATTACTACAGTAACCTCCTCGTTCCTTTGAACCATGGATTTCACCACCTTTTCTCGGCTTCTTTTTCTCTTTCTTGCAAGCTGCTTCTGTCCTGTGCTGATGCTGAACCGCAGGCTAGTCCTGAACAAGGTGGGAGGTGAGGGATGGGGCACTTATGTTTTTCAAATGGTCAACGGGTCCATTTTGGACCCCCTGATATTGAGTAACTGTTTTAAAATTCAAAACTTAAAATTTAAAATTTAAATTTGAATTTTAAAAATGTAAAAGTTGAAAATTAAAAATTAAAAATTAAAACATAAATTTAAAATTTAAAAATATAAAATTTAAAAGCCTAAATTTTAAAAATTTAAAAATTTAAATTTTATCTCAAATTTCTGAGAATTTAAAATTAGATATTTAAATTTTAAATTTTGAAAATTTAAAAGTAAAATTTAATATCTAGGATTAAAATTTTAAATTTTGAAAATTTGAAATTTAAAAATCTAATATAAAAAATAAAAAATAAAAGGCTAAATTACAGAAAACCCCCTTCTAATATCCCGCATTTCCACTTTACCCCCTGTCTTTTAAAAGTCGACAACCCGCCCCCTCGTAATTACCGAAATATGCATTTACCCCCCTGCCAGATATGAAAGTCCATCCATGAGCCTCTAATGAGCCAATTGCTTGTAACAAATTGGTAAGAAACCAATTCATATCTGGCAGGGGGAAAGGGTAAATGCATCCATTAGAGGCTCATGGATGGACTTTCATATCTGGCAGGGGGGTAAATGCATATTTTGGTAATTACGAGGGAGCAGGTTGTCGACTTTTAAAAGACAGGGGGGTAAAGTGGAAAAGCGGGATATTAGAGGGGGGTTTTCTGTAATTTAGCCAAAATAAAATTAAAATTTGAATCCGTGATAAAAGTAAAAATTTAAAATTTGAGCCCAAAATCAGAATCAGATTTTAAGAAATAGGTGTTTGGGTTAACAGCTCCCCCCATTTTCAAAAGGTGTTTGGGTTAACGGGATATCCCCTTATCCTCCAAGTTAACCCACTTCCAAACAAGGAAAATGAAAGGGGGAAGGGGGGAGGGGGGAGGGGGAACAGCTCCCCTCTTTTCAAAAGGTGTTTGGGTTAACGGGATATCCCTTATCCTCCAAGTTAACCTACTTCTAAACAAGGAAAATTCAATTGGAATAAGGCTCGGAATAAATAAGGCCTAGAATACATTTTTGATTAAATGGAACAGTAGAGAGAGAGAGAGGGAGAGAGAGAAAAAGAGACTAGGTTGGGTCGAGAAGGAGGTCTCTGGGCCTTCTCTAAGCTTAGGGTTAGGGTTTGTGGATCCATCGGGGACGGAGATGGCGGCGGAGGCGGAGGCGGCGGCGTGCGGGAATCTCTGGAGGCGCGGCCGTGGATCTAATGTTATCTACCTTTATTTTGGTTTCCCAACTTTAGCTCATTTTTTGCTAATAGTATCTACCTATATTTTTAAAGATAAATTTCAAAATTTAAATTCAAATTCAATTTATACGATTACTTAGAAAACCAAATTTAATTATTTATTTAAATATAAAGTTTCTATTTTTAAAATTAAGTAAATTTTTAAATTTGAATTGAATTTACACCATTACTTATGAAACCAACTTCTTGCTTTAAATTGAAATTAAAATTTTAAATTTGAACCGAAAGTAGATTATTTTTTTTCTTACTAGCCGACTACTAAATTTGATAGTGCTCTAATTTTTGTTTGTTTTCTTACTTAATTTGAATACATTTTCATTACTATTTTGTTTGTTGAGTGACAATTTAGCGACAAATGTTAAAACCTTTACCGCCCGGCAACGTAATTGCCACTAGGATTTTTACTAACCCTAAGTAGAAAGATTGTTTGTAAGGAAAATAGTAGTGATTATAATTGATGGTGATTTATAGAATAACTGCTTCGGAAATATAATATTGTTGTAGTGCGATCGAACTCTGACGAAGTCTTCTCGTTCTTCGTCGGAGGTTTCTTCTCCTCCTTCTTGTGTAACCTCCTCGTTCCTTTGAACCATGGATTTCACCACCTTTTCTCGGCTTCTTTTTCTCTTTCTTGCAAGCTGCTTCTGTCCTGTGCTGATGCTGAACCGCAGGCTGGTCCTGAACAAGGTGGGAGGTGAGGGATGGGGCACTTATGTTTCTTCAAGTGGTCAACGGGTCCATTTTGGACCCCCTGATATTGAGTAAGTGTTTTAAAATTCAAAACTTAAAATTTAAAATTTAAATTTGAATTTTAAAAATGTAAAAGTTGAAAATTAAAAATTAAAAATTAAAACATAAAATTTAAAATTTAAAAGCCTAAATTTTAAAAATTAAAAAATTTAAATTTTATCTCAAATTTCTGAGAATTTAAAATTAGATATTTAAATTTTAAATTTTGAAAATTGAAAAGTAAAATTTAATATCTAGGATTAAAATTTTAAATTTTGAAAATTTGAAAATTAAAAATCTAATATAAAAAATAAAAAATAAAAGGCTAAATTACAGAAAACCCCCTTCTAATATCCCGCTTTTCCACTTTACCCCCTGTCTTTTAAAAGTCGACAACCTGCCCTCTCGTAATTACCGAAATATGCATTTACCTCCCTGCCAGATATGAAAGTCCATCCATGAGCCTCTAATGAGCCAATTGCTTGTAACAAATTGGTAAGAAACCAATTCATATCTGGCAGGGGGAAAGGGTAAATGCATTCATTAGAGGCTCATGGATGGACTTTCATATCTGGCAGAGGGGATTACGAGGGGGCAGGTTGTCGACTTTTAAAAGACAGGGGGGTAAAGTGGAAAAGCGGGATATTAGAGAGAGGTTTTCTGTAATTTAGCCAAAATAAAATTAAAATTTGAATCCGTGATAAAAGTAAAAATTTAAAATTTGAGCCCAAAATCAGAATCAGATTTTAAGAAATAGGTGTTTGGGTTAACAGCTCCCCCCATTTTCAAAAGGTGTTTGGGTTAACGGGATATCCCCTTATCCTCCAAGTTAACCCACTTCCAAACAAGGAAAATGAAAGAGGGAAGGGGGGAGGGGGGTGGGGGTACAGCTCCCCTCTTTTCAAAAGGTGTTTGGGTTAACGGGATATCCCCTTATCCTCCAAGTTAATCTATTTCTAAACAAGAAAAAATAAATTGAAATAAGGCCCGGAATAAATATGGCCTAGAATACATTTTTGATTAAATGGAACAGCAGAGAGAGAGAGAGAGGGGGAGAGAGAGAAAACGAGATCAGGTCGGGTCGAGAAGGAGGTCTCTGGGCCTTCTCTAAGCTTAGGGTTAGGGTTTGTGGATCCATCGGGGACGGAGATGGCGGCGGAGGCGGAGGCGGCGCCGTGCCGGAATCTCTGGAGGCGCGGCCGGGGATCTAATGTTATATACCTTTATTTTGGTTTCCCAACTTTAGCTCATTTTTTGCTAATAGTATCTACCTATATTTTTAAAGATAAATTTCAAAATTTAAATTCAAATTCAATTTTTACGATTACTTATAAAACCAAATTTAATTATTTATTTAAATATAAAGTTTCTATTTTTAAAATTAAATAAATTTTTAAATTTTTAAATTTGAATTTAATTTGCACTATTACTTATGAAACCAACTTCTTGCTTTAAATTGAAATAAAAAATTTTAAATTTGAACCGAAAGTAGATTATTTTTTTTCTTACTAGCCGACTAATAAATTTGATAGTGCTCTAATTTTTGTTTGTTTTCTTACTTAATTTGAATACATTTTCATTACTATTTTGTTTGTTGAGTGACAATTTAGTGACAATTGTTAAAACCTTTACCGCCCGCCAACGAAATTGCCACTACGATTTTTACTACCCTATCTAAAAAGATTGTCTGTAAGGAAAATAGTAGTGAGTATAATTGATGGTGATTTATAGAATAACTGCTTCGGAAAAATAATTTTGTTGTAGTGCGATCTAACTCTGACGAAGTTTTCTCGCTCTTCGTCGGAGGTTTCTTCTCCTCCTTCTTGTGTAACCTTCTCGTTCCTTTGAACCATGGATTTCACCACCTTTTCTCGGCTTCTTTTTCTCTTTCTTGCAAGCTGCTTCTGCCCTGTGCTGATGCTGAATCGCAGGCTGGTCGTGAACAAGGGAGGAGGTGAGGGATGGGGCACTTATGTTTCTTCAAGTGGTTAAGCGGTCCATTTTGGACCCCTAATATTGAGTAAGTGTTTTAAAATTTAAAACTTAAAATTTAAAATTTAAATTTGAATTTTAAAAATTTAAAAGTAGAAAATTAAAAATTAAAAATTAAAACTTAAAATTTAAAATTTAAAAATATAAAAGTAAAAAGCTTAAAGTTTAAAAATTAAAAAATTTCAAATTTCAAAATTTAAATTTTATCCCAAATTTTTGAGAATTTTAAATTTGATATTTAAAATTTAAATTTTGAAAATTGTAAATTGAAAAATCTAATATAAAAAATAAAAAATAAAATTAAAATTTGAATCCGTGATAAAACTAAAAATTTAAAATTTGAGCCCAAAATCAGAATCAGATTTTAGGAAATTGGGCACTTATGTTTTTTCAAGTGGTCAAGCGATCCATTTTGGACCCTTAATATTGAGTAAGTGTTTTAAAATTTAAAACTTAAAATTTAAAATTTAAATTTGAATTTTAAAAATGTAAAAGTTGAAAATTAAAAAATAAAAATTAAATCTTAAAATTTAAAAATTAAAAATATAAAAGTTAAAAGCTTAAAGTTTAAAAATTAAAAAATTTTAAATTTCAAAATTTAAATTTTATCTCAAATTTCTGAGAATTTTAAATTTGATATTTAAAATTTAAATTTTAAAAATTTAAAAGTAAAATTTTATATCGAGGTTTAAAACTTTAAATTTTGAAAATTTGAAATTTAAAAATCTAATATAGAAAATAAAAAATAAAATTGAAATTTGAATCCGTGATAAAAGTAAAAATTTAAAATTTGAGCCCGAAATCAGAATCAGATTTTAAGAAATAGGTGTTTGGGTTAACACCTCCCTCCATTTTCAAAAGGTGTTTGGGTTAACGGGATATCCCCTTATCCTCCAAGTTAACCCACTTCCAAATAAGAAAAATGAAAGGGGGAGAGGGGAGAGGGGAGGGGGGAGGGGGAAGGGGGAACAGCTCCCCTATTTTCAAAAGGTGTTTGGGTTAATGGGATATCCCCTTATACTCCAAGTTAACCTATTTCTAAACAAGGAAAATTCAATTGGAATAAGGTCCGGAATAAATAAGTCCTAGAATACATTTTTGATTAAATGGAACAGCAGAGAGAGAGAGAGAGGGGGAGAGAGACAAAAAGAGACCAGGTCGGGTCGAGAAGGAGGTCTCTGGGCCTTCTCTAAGCTTAGGATTAGGGTTTGTGGATCCATTGGGGACGGAGATGGCGGCGGAGGCGGAGGCGGCGCCGTGCCGGAATCTCTGGAGGCGCGGCCGGGGATCTAATGGTATCTACACTTAAGGTATCTACCTATATTTTTAAAGATAAATTTTAAAATTTAAATTCAAATTCAATTTATACTGTTACTTATAAAACCAAATTTAATTATTTATTTAAATATAAAGTTTTTATTTTTAAAATTAAATAAATTTTTAAATTTTTAAATTTGAATTTAATTTGCACTATTACTTATGAAACCAACTTCTTGCTTTAAATTGAAATTAAAATTTTAAATTTGAATCGAAAGTAGATTATTTTTTTCTTACTAGCCGACTACTAAATTTGATAGTGCTCTAATTTTTGTTTGTTTTCTTACTTAATGTATTCTCATTACTATTTTGTTTTTATGAGTGACAATTGGTAAAAGCATTACCGCTGCCAACGTAATTGCCACTAGGATTTTTAGACCCTATCTAGAAAGATAGTTTGCAAGGAAAATAGTGTTGTAGTGAGATCCAACTCTGAGTAAGTCAGTTTCTTCTCCTCCTTCCTTCTCGTGTAACCTCCTCATTCTTTGAACCATGGATTTCACCCGGCTTCTTTTTCTCTTTCTTGCCAGCTGCTTCTGCCTGTGCTGATGCTGAACGGCAGGCTGGTCCTGGACAAGGGAGGAGGTGAGGGATGGGGCACTTCAAGTTGTCAAGCGGTCCATTTTGGACCCCCTGAGTAAGTGTTTTAAAGTTTAAAACTTAAAATTTAAAATTTAAATTTGAATTTTAAAAATTTTAAAGTTGAAAATTGAAAATTAAAAATTTAAAATTTTAAAATATAAAATTTAAAAGCTTAAATTTTAAAAATTTAAAAATTTAAGATTTAAAAATTTTAAATTTTATCTCAAATTTCTGAGAATTTTAAATTTGATATTTAAAATTTAAATTTTGAAAATTTAAAAGTAAAATTTAATATCTAAGTTTAAAATTTTAAATTTTGAAAATTTGAAATTTAAAAATCTAATATAAAAAATAAAAAATAAAATTAAAATTTGAATCCGTGATAAAAGTAAAAATTTAAAATTTGAGCGCAAAATCAGAATCAGATTTTAAGAAATAGGTGTTTGGGTTAACAGCTCCCTCTATTTTCAAAAGGTGTTTGGGTTAACGGGAGATCCCTTTATCCTCCAAGTTAACCCACTTCCAAATAAGAAAAATGAAAGGGTAAGAGGGGAGTGGGAAGGGGAGAGGGGAGGGGGAAGGGGGAACAGCTCCTCTCTTTTCAAAACGTGTTTGGGTTAACGGGATATCCCTTTATCCTCCAAGTTAACCTATTTCTAAACAAGGAAAATTCAATTGGAATAAGGCCCGGAATAAATAAGGCCTAGAATACATTTTTGATTAAATGGAACATCAGAGAGAGAGAGAGAGAGAGGGAGAGAGAGAAAAAGAGACCAGGTCGGGCCGAGAAGGAGGTCTCTGGGCCTTCTCTATGCTTAGGGTTAGGGTTTGTGGATCCATCGGGGACGGAGATGGCGGCGGAGGCGGAGGCGGCGCCGTGCCGGAATCTCTGGATGCGCGGCCGGGGATCTAATGGTATCTACACTTAAGGTATCTACCTATATTTTTAAAGATAAATTTTAAAATTTAAATTCAAATTCAATTTATACTGTTACTTATAAAACCAAATTTAATTATTTATTTAAATATAAAGTTTTTATTTTTAAAATTAAATAAATTTTTAAATTTTTAAATTTGAATTTAATTTGCACTATTCTTATGAAACCAATTTCTTGCTTTAAATTGAAATTAAAATTTTAAATTTGAACCGAAAGTAGATTATTTTTTTTCATACTAGCCGACTACTAAATTTGATAGTGCTCTAATTTTTGTTTGTTTTCTTACTTAATGTATTCTCATTACTATTTTGTTTTTATGAGTGACAATTGGTAAAACCATTACCGCTGCCAACGTAATTGCCACTAGGATTTTTAGACCCTATCTAGAAAGATAGTTTGCAAGGAAAATAGTGTTGTAGTGAGATCCAACTCTGAGTAAGTCAGTTTCTTCTCCTCCTTCCTTCTCGTGTAACCTCCTCATTCTTTGAACCATGGATTTCACCCGGCTTCTTTTTCTCTTTCTTGCCAGCTGCTTCTGCCCTGTGCTGATGCTGAACGGCAGGCTGGTCCTGGACAAGGGAGGAGGTGAGGGATGGGGCACTTCAAGTTGTCAAGCGGTCTATTTTGGACCCCTTGAGTAAGTGTTTTAAAGTTTAAAACTTAAAATTTAAAATTTAAATTTGAATTTTAAAAATTTTAAAGTTGAAAATTGAAAATTAAAATTTAAAATTTAAAAATATAAAATTTAAAAGCTTAAATTTTAAAAATTAAAAAATTTAAGATTTCAAAATTTTAAATTTTGTCTCAAATTTCTGAGAATTTAAAATTTGATATTTAAAATTTAAATTTTGAAAATTTAAAAGTAAAATTTAATATCTAAGTTTAAAATTTTAAATTTTGAAAATTTGAAATTTAAAAATCTAATATAAAAAATAAAAAATAAAATTAAAATTTGAATCCGTGATAAAAGTAAAAATTTAAAATTTGAGCCCAAAATCAGAATCAGATTTTAAGAAATAGGTGTTTAGGTTAACAGCTCCCGCCATTTTTAAAAGGTGTTTGGGTTAACGGGATATCCCTTTATCCTCCAAGTTAACCCACTTCCAAATAAGAAAAATGAAAAGGGGAGAGGGGAGGGGGAGAGGGGAGGGGGAAGGGAAACAGCTCCCATCTTTTCAAAAGGTGTTTGGGTTAACGGGATATCCCCTTATCCTTCAAGTTAATCTATTTCTAAACAAGGAAAATTCAATTGGAATAAGGCCCGGAATAAATAAGGCCTAGAATACATTTTTGATTAAATGGAACAGCAGAGAGAGAGGGGGAGAGAGAGAAAAAGAGACCAGGTTGGGTCGAGAAGGAGGTCTCTGGGCCTTCTCTAAGCTTAGGGTTAGGGTTTGTGGATCCATCGGGGACGGAGATGGCGGAGGAGGCGGAGGCGGCGCCGTGCCGGAATCTCTGGAGGCGCGGCCGGGGATCTAATGGTATCAACACTTAAGGTATCTACCTATATTTTTAAAGATAAATTTTAAAATTTAAATTCAAATTCAATTTATACTCTTACTTATAAAACCAAATTTAATTATTTATTTAAATATAAAGTTTTTATTTTTAAAATTAAATAAATTTTTAAAATTTTAAATTTGAATTTAATTTGCACTATTACTTATGGAACCAACTTCTTGCTTTAAATTGAAATTAAAATTTTAAATTTGAACCGAAAGTAGATTATTTTTTTTCTTACTAGTCGACTACTAAATTTGATAGTGCTCTAATTTTTGTTTGTTTTCTTACTTAATGTATTCTCATTACTATTTTGTTTTTATGAGTGACAATTGGTAAAAGCATTACCGCTGCCAACGTAATTGCCACTAGGATTTTTAGACCCTATCTAGAAAGATAGTTTGCAAGGAAAATAGTGTTGTAGTGAGATCCAACTCTGAGTAAGTCAGTTTCTTCTCCTCCTTCCTTCTCGTGTAACCTCCTCATTCTTTGAACCATGGATTTCACCCGGCTTCTTTTTCTCTTTCTTGCCAGCTGCTTCTGCCCTGTGCTGATGCTGAACGGCAGGCTGGTCCTGGACAAGGGAGGAGGTGAGGGATGGTGCACTTCAAGTTGTCAAGCGGTCCATTTTGGACCACCTGAGTAAGTGTTTTAAAGTTTAAAACTTAAAATTTAAAATTTAAATTTGAATTTTAAAAATTTTAAAGTTGAAAATTGAAAATTAAAAATTTAAAATTTAAAAATATAAAATTTAAAAGCTTAAATTTTAAAAATAAAAAAATTTAAGATTTCAAAATTTTAAATTTTATCTCAAATTTCTGAGAATTTTAAAATTGATATTTAAAATTTAAATTTTGAAAATTTAAAAGTAAAATTTAATATCTAAGTTTAAAATTTTAAATTTTGAAATTTTGAAATTTAAAAATCTAATCTAAAAAATAAAAAATAAAATTAAAATTTGAATCCGTGATAAAAGTAAAAATTTTAAATTTGAGCCCAAAATCAGAATCAGATTTTAAGAAATAGGTGTTTGGGTTAACAGCTCCCTCCATTTTCAAAAGGTGTTTGGGTTAACGGGATATCCCGTTATCCTCCAAGTTAACCCACTTCCAAATAAGAAAAATAAAAGGGGGAGAGGGGAGGGGGAGGGGGGAGGGGGAGAGGGGGAGGGGGAAGGGGGAACAGCTCCCTCTTTTCAAAAGGTGTTTGGGTTAACGGGATCTCCCTTTATCCCCAAGTTAACCTATTTCTAAACAAGGAAAATTCAATTGGAATAAGGCCAAGAATAAATAAGGCCTAGAATACATTTTTGATTGAATGGAACAGCAGAGAGAGAGAGAGAGAGGGAGAGAGAGAAAAAGAGACCAGATCGGGTCGAGAAGGAGGTCTCTGGGCCTTCTCTAAGCTTAGGGTTAGAGTTTGTGGATCCATCGGGGACGGAGATGGCGGCGGAGGCGGAGGCGGCGCCGTGCCGGAATCTCTGGAGGCGCGGCCGGGGATCTAATGGTATCTACACTTAAGGTATCTACCTATATTTTTAAAGATAAATTTTAAAATTTAAATTCAAATTCAATTTATACTGTTACTTATAAAACCAAATTTAATTATTTATTTAAATATAAAGTTTTTATTTTTACAATTAAATAAATTTTTAAATTTTTAAATTTGAATTTAATTTGCACTATTACTTATGAAACCAACTTCTTGCTTTAAATTGAAATTAAAATTTTAAATTTGATCCGAAAGTAGATTATTTTTTTTCTTACTAGCCGACTACTATATTTGATAGTGCTCTAATTTTTGTTTGTTTTCTTACTTAATGTATTCTCATTACTATTTTGTTTTTATGAGTGACAATTGGTAAAACCATTACCGCTGCCAACGTAATTGCCACTAGGATTTTTAGACCCTATCTAGAAAGATAGTTTGCAAGGAAAATAGTGTTGTAGTGAGATCCAACTCTGAGTAAGTCAGTTTCTTCTCCTCCTTCCTTCTCGTGTAACCTCCTCATTCTTTGAACCATGGATTTCACCCGGCTTCTTTTTCTCTTTCTTGCCAGCTGCTTCTGCCCTATGCTGATGCTGAACGGCAGGCTGGTCCTGGACAAGGGAGGAGGTGAGGGATGGGGCACTTCAAGTTGTCAAGCGGTCCATTTTGGACCCCCTGAGTAAGTGTTTTAAAGTTTAAAACTTAAAATTTAAAATTTAAATTTGAATTTTAAAAATTTTAAAGTTGAAAATTGAAAATTGAAAATTTAAAATTTAAAAATATAAAATTTAAAAGCTTAAATTTTAAAAATTAAAAAATTTAAGATTTCAAAATTTTAAATTTTATCTCAAATTTCTGAGAATTTTAAATTTGATATTTAAAATTTAAATTTTGAAAATTTAAAAGTAAAATTTAATATCTAAGTTTAAAATTTTAAATTTTGAAATTTTGAAATTTAAAATCTAATCTAAAAAATAAAAAATAAAATTAAAATTTGAATCCGTGATAAAAGTAAAAATTTAAAATTTGAGCCCAAAATCAGAATCAGATTTTAAGAAATAGGTGTTTGGGTTAACAGCTCCCTCCATTTTCAAAAGGTGTTTGGGTTAACGGGATATCCCGTTATCCTCCAAGTTAACCCACTTCCAAATAAGAAAAATGAAAGGGGGAGAGGGGAGGGGGAGAGGGGAGGGGGAAGGGGGAACAGCTCCCTCTTTTCAAAAGGTGTTTGGGTTAACGTGATATCCCTTTATCCCCAAGTTAACCTATTTCTAAACAAGGAAAATCCAATTGGAATAAGGCCAGGAATAAATAAGGCCTAGAATACATTTTTGATTGAATGGAAAAGCAGAGAGAGAGAGACAGAGAGAGAGGGAGAGAGAGAAAAAGAGACCAGGTCGGGTCGAGAAGGAGGTCTCTGGGCCTTCTCTAAGCTTCGGGTTAGAGTTTGTGGATCCATCGGGGACGGAGATGGCGGCGGAGGCGGAGGCGGCGCCGTGCCGGAATCTCTGGAGGCGCGGCCGGGTGTAGTGGCCCTGGTTCCCATGCAGCGTTCTTCCGATGAATCCACTGTTGGAGCACCTAGTGTTGGTGTATCTGGCCCATGGTGCATCAATGGGATGCCACAGATGGACCCTGTGTGTGTTTATTGGCTGTGTAGGCCTTCGGCTGAGTTTGCCGAAATTTTGGAAAAGAATTAGGCCAAACAGAGGTCGGAAATGGATTCAGCACGGAAAAACGCTTGAAAACGGCTATTTGCTTGTTAAATTCTGAGTCCGGATGCCCAAAAACGGACTCCCGGAAGTTTTTCGCGCATTTCGGTGCATGGGAACAGCCGTGGACCAGCCCCTGCCACGTGGCAGCTTCTGATTGGGCCGGCGCATACCGCTCGGTCCATAGAGCTTGGGCGCTGGTGCATGGACCGGCGCCTGGACACGTGGCGGCTGCCTATTGGCGGGCTCACGCGGCTCGGTCCACGGGGGCGCGCGGTTGGTGCAGTGGACCGGGGCGGGCCACGTGGCTTCTTCTGGTTGGTCGGTCCATACGCACCTGGCGTATGCGACGCGGCACATGCCACGTGGCAGACGCCGGTTGGCGGGTCAACGCACACGTGACAGCGCGTGGACCGCGCCGGGCGCGGCGCACGATGGACCCGCCGGGCCACGTGTCGCCCGCTGGTTGGCGGGCGCAGCGACCCGGGTGGGCCGCCGTGAACCGCGGCCCGTGGTCGCCGCCGTGGACCTCGCTACACGTGGCGCGCCATGAATGGTGGCCGCATGTGCGCCGGGCGCGGGGAGCGCGGGGCCGGACACGTGGCGGCCATCGGGTGGCCCCGCACCGCTGTCCCCTGTTCGGGGGGACACGTGGCGGCACCGGATCAATCCGGGCGCGCACAGTGTTGGGCCGGGCCCAACACTGTAGGCGCCCGAATGTTCCGGGCGCCCGAAAGTTGGGCCCGAAAGCCCCTTTGACTTGTCTTTTGGGCTGATTTCGGGTGAGGCCTATAAATAGGCCCCTTGGGGCTCGTTTTTGAAGCTTTTCCTGAGAGTTTTAGCCCCTGAGCCCTTTACCAATTTTCTTTCTCTCCCTCTTGTGCATCTTCCGGCGAAGGTTCAGAATTTTTGGAGGCCGCGACGACGGCGACTTCTGCATCGGGGTGCGGAGCGACGATCTACTGTTGGAGGCCCATTTTCGTCGCAGTTTAGTCTGGGAGGTCTACCGGGCTACCCCGACGTTATTTTTGGATGATTTCTGTGGTGACGGTTTCGTAAGAGGTAAATCTACATTTTCCGTGTTGGACACTTTTTCTGGATCCGAGCTTTTCTTGGGGTTCTGGGTACATTTTTAACCCCCTTTGCGACTGTTGGTTGATTTGGACAGCACCTATTTGTCGGATTTTTATCTCCTCATCCGGACATCGGAATTCGACGTTTCAGGACTCTATCGACATCTACTCTTCGCGAGGATCGCCGTCATATTTTTATTGGAATTTTTGGAGGAAGTTTTTCAGGTGAAAATTTCGTGTGAATGGGACTGTTCACCACAGATTTTGGGATTTTGGATTTTGTGTGGATTAAAGTGTAATTTTGGTGTATGTTTGTACCCAGGAGGTTGTGAGCACTTCTACCGTGTTGTTGGATTGGTGGGATCTGTGATTTGTCTGTTTTGGGCTTTCTCAGCTGTACGATTCCGGGCAGTTAGCACTTTCAGGTGGGTGACCTTGCTTCCAAGAACTCTGGACTGTGTACTAATTCTATGTGTGTAGGATCATGCATGTTAGAAATTGGAGTATTAGCATGTGTAAAACTGTATGTTGTATCTTGTATACCAGTTAATGAATCTTTTGATTCCTACTCTATGTTAAGTAATGAAATCTTGGAATTTGACCTAGCACCCCTGTCATATGTATCATGTTCAGCCAGTCTGTAGAAAAACTCCAACTTGGGCTAGGTTTTTACTGCTCTAGACATTCCACATCACGATACTTCATTTCACTATGGACTTAGCTTTTCCTCGCCCGAGTTGTGGGCCGAGAGGTCGGGTGGTTGTGGGATGCATTTGCACTCGTGTCTGGGGACCGAGTGGAGTTGATAGCAGTCTGTAGATTTGATTTCTTTGGGAGAGTGATAGTGATGGTAGATCTGGGTTCTTGGAAACTGTCAGAGAGACAGTGAGTTTCAGCTGTGTAGATTCCAGCCAGTGAGTGAGTCAGTGATTTGTTTGGTAGTCGATCATGTTGATCGAGGATTGGATCATAGCCTGCATGAGCCACATTTGAGCTTTACAGAGATACTTTACAGAGATACTTATGGGTTACTTTGACTCGAGCGGGTCGCTCCCCTCGAGTGCCACTCCGGAGTAGGCGAGACCGGGTTGTTGTACCGGCGTGAGTTTGAGATGTTCTTTCGCGACTTGTTGTTGCATTTGTCCCTCTGGCTGTGCTTTTGTTGGCAGCCATGGACGCCCTACGTAAGTCCGCTCCTCCGGGACGTAACGGCAGTAGGTTGGCGCAGGTTTGACTGGACCCGATGTGGCAGTCAGTTTTGATTGGGTGATCAGGGAGGAGAGTTAGTTGTGGCATTATATTCTTTCTGTTCCACTGTTGAGCATCTAGATAGAGGCATAGTAGCTGTAGAGTTACTTTCCCCAGCTTTCCTTACAGCACTGCATATGTTACTTTATGCCTCTGGTAGACTTAGTGGGCAGACCGTCGGGCTTGTTGGCGGCACCCACTGAGAACTACTGTGGGATGTAGTTCTCACACCCGTCGTGGTGTTTTCTCCCCAGGGACTTCTGCTCTGGTTCCTGCAGCTCCTGTTGTTGATCCAGCTCATTCTGACCGAGGTAAGGGAGTCGCGAGATAGATCCCCTCCTGTCATTTTCAGTGTGTGTGTAGATGTACCCCTGTACTATTTTGGTGTGTGTTATGTCGAGTGACTTTTGTAGTGAGGTTTTGAGTTGTACCTTCCTTTCCTGCTTTTCTGAGAGACTCCTGTATTCTGGTGAGGTTGGTCTGTATATTTGTGAGATGTAGTTTTATTTTATGTATTTTATTCCAGCTTTTCTCTTTCAGCTCTGATATCTGCTAGTGTAGATGTTTCCTTGCAGGTTAGTCGCTACGCCTATACGGGGCTTCCCGTATGGGCGGCGCATCTGTTGGCGAGCCGGGGCGCAGTATCGCCCCGGGGCGTGACAGATTAGAGTGGTATCAGAGCCTAGGATGTAGGTCTTGGAGGACTTAGGAACCCTAGGCTTGTGGTTGAACCCTAGGATGACTCGCGTGAGAGCCGTGATTTTAGCGAGAGTCCTGATTGGATTTTTAACTCTCCCGAGCGGTTCGGGGTGAGCGATTGACATGTCTTCCTTCGGTGGCAACTATGTTGGCTGCAGACAACATAGTACTTCGGGAAGGGGGACATGCCTTCTGACTTTCGCTAGATTGGGTCGAGAGATGATTTGGGTTCTGACTTTTTGCCTTGTCCCTCAGGTGGGGATGCCTCCTCGACGCTCGATGGTGACGCGTTCGCAGCCTTCGTCCTCTGAGCCCGAGCAAGAGGACTCGGGGCAGGGACAGCAGAGCGAGGTTTTGGAGCTCCGTGCCCAGATGGCACAGTTGGCTGAGGCGTCTCGACGCCAGGAGGAGGCTGTGAGTCGGTTGACGCTCTTGTTGGAGCAGAGAGCGCAGCCGGCGGTAGCACCCCCTGAGAGTTCACCGGTGCCTTCTTCCCCTGTTGTGGCACCCTCGGTTGTGCAGCCTGCACCAGCAGTTTCGGCTGAGCCAGTTTCCAGTAGGCCACCATCTGGGACGACGGGATCTTTAACTTTGGCAGAGCAGCAGGTTTTGGTGGGTCTTTTGTTGAGGTTTCGCAAGTTTGATCCACCCCGCTTTTCGGGTATGAGTGCTGAGCCGTGGGTGGCTGAGTCTTGGGTTACGGCCATGGAGCGCCATTTCGAGAGCCTTTTTATTGATGAGAGGTTTCGTGTTTTGTTGGCTACTCATTTTCTGGAGAGCAACGCCGAGGCATGGTGGCGGCGTGTGCGACCCGCAGGTCCGCCTGGGACCCAGTTTATCTCTTGGGCAGAGTTTCGCGGTATGCTTCTTGGGGCCTTCTTTCCCGAGAGTGTTCGACAGAGTTTGGAGGAGCAGCTGAGGAATCTCCGCCAGGGAGATAGGCCCGCACACGCGTACATAGCCGATTTCAATCGGCTGTTAGCTTGTATGCCCCACGTGGCCAGAGATGAGACCCACCGGATCTACATGTTCGAGAGAGGGTTGCGTCGGGACATTTATCAGTTGGTCCGCTCCCTCAGATTACAGACTTTAGAGGCCTCGATGGAGCAGGCACTGTATGTGGAGTGTGGTGAGGTCGTGATGGCAGAGGTGGCTCCAGCCCCCGTAGTGACTCCTGGGGCAAAGCGCCCGGCGCTGTTTGAGGAGGGGCAGTCGAGTAGACAGGGACCCCCGAGACCTCCCCGTTTCCACTCTCAGGGACGGGGGTATCAGGGGCGGCAGAGATCTGGGGCATCTCGTCAGTCCCAGCAGCAGCAGCAGCAGCGTCGACCACCTCGACAGCAGCAGTCTTCGCAGCAGCAGCAGACTTCGCGGCAGCCGCGCCCTGATCGTTGTGTCATTTGTGGAGGACCGCACCCACCGGCCCAGTGCCCGCAGAGTCAGGGCCGCTGCTTCCGTTGCGGGCAGACCGGTCACTTCGCGAGGGCGTGCCCCAGGGCAGGTTACCCAGCTCCTTCATCAGCTTCTGCATCCTTCATTCCTCGTCAGTCAGCAGGACCTTCGGCGGCCTCCGGTAGGCCAGACTTTGCTTCATCGTCCTCGCGACAGCCAGAGCGACATCCCCCGGCGCCGAGCGGTCGAGTCTATGCCGCTCAGGTAGAGGATGCTACAGCAGCAGAGCATGTCGTCGCAGGTATTATTTTGATTTCTGCAGTTCGTACTCGTACTCTCTTTGATACCGGTGCATCGCACTCTTTTATCAGTAGAGCATTTGCATCTCTTCATGGTATAGAGGTAGTTTCTTTATCGCATGCATTAGAGGTTCAGATACCAGATCATGTCTTGCATGTCGAGGAGTATTGTAGGGATTGCCCTGTGCAGTTGGGATCCTGGATTTTGCCGGCAGACTTGCTTGTTTTGCGGCAGCTCCAGGATTTCGACGTCGTGCTCGGCATGGATTGGTTGTCGAGGTACTTTGCTATTATAGACTGCAGAGAGAGGACGGTGACCCTCCGCGAGCCTGGACAGGAGGAGTTCGTTTTCAGAGGCTGCCAGAGCACCTTCTTCGCGATGACTGTTTCTTCGGCGAGGGTTAGGCGAATGATTAGTAGAGGCTGCACCGCTTTCTTAGCGACGATTGTGGAGGTGCCTACAGCGGCACTGGGACTCGAGGATATTCCTGTTGTCCGCGAGTTCCCAGATGTGTTTCCCCCTGAGTTGACGACTATGCCGCCGGAGAGGGAGGTGGAGTTTGTGATTGATGTGGTACCGGGAACCGCACCAATCTCAAAGGCGCCTTATAGGATGGCACCTGCCGAGTTGAGGGAGTTGAAGGCCCAGCTTCAGGATCTTATGGATAAAGGCTTTGTCAGGCCTAGTGTTTCTCCGTGGGGAGCGCCAGTTTTATTTGTGAAGAAGAAGGATGGGTCGCTTCGTTTGTGTGTGGATTATCGGGAGTTGAATAAAGTGACCATCCGGAACAAGTATCCCCTTCCACGGATAGATGATTTATTTGATCAGTTGCAGGGAGCCACAGTGTTTTCGAAGATTGATCTTCAGTCAGGTTACCACCAGTTGAGGGTGAGGGCCGAGGACATCCCTAAGACGGCTTTTCGATCCCGGTATGGGCATTATGAGTTTACGGTTATGCCATTTGGTTTGACTAATGCCCCAGCTGCATTCATGGATTTGATGAACCGGGTATTTCAGCCGTACTTGGACTTGTTTGTGGTTGTGTTCATTGATGACATCTTGATCTACTCCCGGAGCGATGTGGATCATGAGGAGCACTTGAGGATAGTGCTGCAGCTTCTACGTGAGAAGAAGCTGTATGCCAAGCTTAAGAAGTGCGAGTTTTGGCTTCGGGAGGTTGCATTCTTGGGCCACTTGGTATCAGCCGCAGGAGTGGCAGTTGACCCGACGAAGATCGATACGGTTCGGGATTGGCCGAGACCGACGACGGTGACGGAGGTCCGGAGCTTTCTGGGCTTGGCAGGCTACTACCGTCGGTTTGTAGAGGGCTTTGCGAAGCTCTCTACTCCCCTGACCTGTTTGACTAGGAAGGGGATGAGGTTCATTTGGACTGAGCAGTGTCAGCGGAGTTTTGAGGAGCTGAAGAGGAGACTGATTTCAGCACCAGTTCTTACACTGCCAGTGATGGGTGATGGCTACGTGATTTATAGTGACGCCTCTCACAGCGGATTGGGATGTGTTTTGATGCAGTATGGGAGGGTAATTGCTTATGCTTCACGGCAATTAAAGGATTATGAGAAGAATTACCCTACTCATGATTTAGAGCTGGCAGCTGTGGTGTTTGCATTGAAGCTGTGGCGGCATTACCTCTACGTGAGCATTGTGAGATCTACACGGATCATAAGAGCTTAAAGTATCTGTTTGCTCAAAAGGAGCTGAACCTGAGGCAACGCCGGTGGTTGGAGTTACTAAAGGATTACGATGTAAGTATCCTTTATCATCCCGGCAAGGCCAATGTGGTAGCAGATGCTTTGAGTCGGAGGTCAGTGCAGAGCTTGAGCATGTTGGTCACACAGCAGGCCCCGCTGATTGAGCAGTTGAGGCGACTCCAGATTGAGGTTGTATCCCCTGGGGTCTCTGCTAGACTGATGTCTATGGTCTTGCAGCCCACTCTGTTGGACAGGATTAGGGAGACGCAGAGTGAGGACCCCACTTGGAAAGGATTAGATCACAGATTCAGGCAGATCTTATAGGGGATTTTACAGTGGATAGCTCGGGAGTACTGCGGTACAGGGACCGAGTGTGTGTGCCTTCGGATTCAGAGATCAGAGACCAGATTTTGGGAGAGGCCCATTATACACCTTATACCATTCATCCTGGTGGTACTAAGATGTATAAGGACCTCAAGGCACATTTTTGGTGGTCCGGAATGAAGCGGGACGTTGGAAGATTTGTGGCTCACTGTTTAACTTGCCAGCAAGTGAAAGCAGAGCACCGGGTTCCTGCTGGCAAGTTACAAAGTCTTCCAATTCCCGAGTGGAAATGGGACCACATCACCATGGACTTTGTTACAGGGCTGCCGAGAGCGCAGAGTGGAGCCGACGCGATTTGGGTTATTGTTGATAGACTCACCAAATCTGCACATTTCTTGCCTGTTCAGATGACTTGGTCATTGGAGCGTCTGGCACAGTTGTATTTGGACGAGATAGTGAGGCTGCACGGGGTACCTGCGTCGATTGTTTCTGATCGGGATCCGAGGTTTGTGTCACGATTCTGGGGAAGTTTACAGTCAGCTTTGGGGACCCAGCTCAGATTCAACACTGCATTCCACCCACAGACTGATGGCCAGTCTGAGCGCACTATACAGACCCTCGAGGATATGCTAAGAGCGTGCGTTATGGATTTTGAAGGGGGGTGGTACCGACACTTATCTTTGGTTGAGTTTGCGTACAACAACAGCTATCAGGCGAGCATCCAGATGGCTCCGTTTGAGGCGTTGTATGGACGCAAGTGTCGGTCACCCTTGTATTGGAGTGATGTGGGTGAGAGGAGGACTTTGGGACCAGATCTTCTTTTGGAGGCTGAGGAGAAAGTCAGAGTTATTCGTCGACACCTTGAGGTGGCCCAGAGTCGTCAGAGGAGTTATGCAGATACTCGACGGCGAGACCTAGAGTTTCAGATTGGTGACCATGTATTCTTAAAGGTCTCGCCTTCGAAAGGGGTCCGGAGATTTGGAGTGCGTGGGAAGCTTAGTCCCCGTTTTGTTGGACCCTTTGAGGTACTTGAGAGGGTAGGCCCTGTGGCTTATAGAGTTGCTCTTCCTCCACGTTTGGCCGGTGTACACGATGTTTTTCATGTCTCAGCCCTGAGGAGATATGTCTTTGATCCATCGCATGTGGTTGACTTCACTCCCTTGGAGATCGGTGAGGACCTGGTTTACGAGGAGCGGCCGTTGCGGATTCTTGCTCGTGAGGTGAGGGAATTGCGCAACCGGACCATCCCGTATGTGAAGATCTTATGGAGCAATCATGAAGAGCGAGAGGCTACTTGGGAGCTAGAGACAGAGATGAGATCTGCATACCCTTTTCTGTTCGAGACTACTGGTTGAGGTACGCCTGTTCTACCTTACTTTGTTTCGGGGACGAAACATCCTTTTAGTGGGGGAGGATGTAGTGGCCCTGGTTCCCATGCAGCGTTCTTCCGATGAATCCACTGTTAGAGCACCTAGTGTTGGTATATCTGGCCCATGGTGCATCAATGGGATGCCACAGATGGACCATGTGTGTGTTTATTAGCTGTGTAGGCCTTCGGCTGAGTTTGCCGAAATTTCGGAAAAGAATTAGGCCAAACAGAGGTCGGAAATGGATTCAGCACGGAAAAACGCTTGAAAACGGCTATTTGCTTGTTAAATTCTGAGTCCGGATGCCCAAAAACGGACTCCCGGAAGTTTTTCGCGCATTTCGGTGCATGGGAACAGCCGTGGACCAGCCCCTGCCACCGTGGCAGCTTCTGATTGGGCCGGCGCATACCGCTCGGTCCAAGAGCTTGGGCGCTGGTGCATGGACCGGCGCCTGGACACGTGGCGGCTGCCTATTGGCGGGCTCACGCGGCTCGGTCCACGGGGGCGCGCGGTTGGTGCAGTGGACCGGGGCGGGCCACGTGGCTTCCTTCTGGTTGGTCGGAGTCCATACGCACCTGGCGTATGCGACCGCGGCACATGCCCGTGGCAGACGCCGTTTGGCGGTCAAGCGTCACACGCGACAGCGCGTGGACCGCGCCGGGCGCGGCGGCACGATGGACCCGCCGGGCCACGTGTCGCCCGCTGTTGGCGGGCGCAGCGACCCGGGTGGGCCGCCGTGACCGCGGCCCGTGGTCGCCGCCGTGGACCTCCGCTACACGTGGCGCGCCATGAATGGTGGCCGCATGTGACGCCGGGGCGCGGGGAGCGCGGGGCCGGACACGTGGCGGCCATCGGGTGGCCCCGCACCGCTGTCCCCTGTTCGGGGGGACACGTGGCGGCACCGGATCAATCCGGGCGCGCACAGTGTTGGGTCGGGCCAACACTGTAGGCGCCCGAATGTTCCGGGCGCCCGAAAGTTGGGCCCGAAAGCCCCTTGACTTGTCTTTTGGGCTGATTTCGGGTGAGGCCTATAAATAGGCCCCTTGGGGCTCGTTTTTGAAGCTTTTCCCGAGAGTTTTAGCCCCTGAGCCTTTAACCAATTTTCTTTCTCTCCCTCTTGTGCATCTTCCGGCGAAGGTTCAGAATTTTTGGAGGCCGCGACGATGGCGACTTCTGCATCGGGGTGCGGAGCGACGATCTACTGTTGGAGGCCCATTTTCGTCCCAGTTTAGTCTGGGAGGTCTACCGGGCTACCCCGACATTATTTTTGGACGATTTCTGCGGGTGACGGGTTTCGTAAGAGGTAAATCTACATTTTCCGTGTTGGACACTTTTTCTGGACCCGCTTTTCTTGGGGTTCTGGGTACATTTTTAACCCTCTTTGCGACTGTTGGTGATTTGGACAGCACCTACTTGTCGGATTTTATCTCCTCATCCGGACATCGGAATTCGACGTTCAGGACTCTATCGACATCTACTCTTCGCGAGGATCGCCGTCATATTTTTATTGGAATTTTTGGAGGAAGTTTTTCAGGTGAAAATTTCGTGTGAATGGACTGTTCACCACAGATTTTGGGATTTTGGATTTTGTGTGGATTAAAGTGTAATTTTGGTTTGTATGTTGTACCCAGGAGGTTGTGAGCACTTCACCGTGTTGTTGGCTGGGTGGATCTGTGATTTGTCTGTTTTGGGCTTTCTCAGCTGTACGATTCCGGGCAGTTAGCACTTTCAGGTGGGTGACCTTGCTTCCAAGAACTCTGGACTGTGTACTAATTCTATGTGTGTAGGATCAATGCATGTTAGAAATTGGAGTATTAGCATGTGTAAAACTGTATGTTGTATCTTGTATATCAGTTGATGAATCTTTGATTCCTACTCTATGTTAAGTATGAAATCTTGGAATTTGACCTAGCACCCCTGTCATATGTATCATGTTCAGCCAGTCTGTAGAAAAACTCCAACTTGGGCTAGGTTTTTACTGCTCTAGACATTCCACATCACGATATTCATTTCACTATGGACTTAGCTTTTCCTCGCTTAGTTGTGGGCCGAAGAGGTCGGGTGGTTGTGGGATGCATTGCACTCGTGTCTGGGGACCGAGTGGAGTTGATAGCAGTCTGTAGATTTGATTTCTTTGGGAGAGTGATAGTGATGGTAGATCTGGGTTCTTGGAAACTGTCAGAGAGACAGTGAGTTTCAGCTGTGTAGATTCCAGCAGTGAGTGAGTCAGTGATTGTTTGGTTAGTCGATCTTGTTGATCGAGGATTGGAGTCATAGCCTGCATGAGCACATTTGAGCTTTACAGAGATACTTTACAGAGATACTTATGGGTTACTTTGACGCGAGCGG
>CM055067.1:47320681-47349812 GCA_029204045.2 Tillandsia leiboldiana | reverse complement strand
AAAATTAAAAAATTTAAGATTTCAAAATTTTAAATTTTATCTCAAATTTCTGAGAATTTTAAATTTGATATTTAAAATTTAATTTTGAAAATTTAAAAGTAAAATTTAATATCTAAGTTTAAAATTTAAATTTTGAAATTTGAAATTTAAAATCTAATCTAAAAATAAAAATAAAATTAAAATTTGAATCGTGATAAAAGTAAAATTTAAAATTTGAGACCCAAATCAGAATCAGATTTTAAGAAATAGGTGTTGGTGTTAACAGCTCCTCAATTTTCAAAAGGTGTTTGGGTTACGGGATATCCCGTTATCCTCCAAGTTAACCCACTTCCCAATAAGAAAAATGAAAGGTGGGAGAGGTGAGGGGGGTAGGGGGAGAGGGGCTGGGGAAAGGGGAACAGCTCCCTCTTTTCAAAAGGTGTTTGGGTTTACGTGATATCCCTTATCCCCAAGTTAACCTATTTCTAAACAAGAAATACAATTGGAATGAAGGCCAGGAATAAATAAGGCCTAGAATACATTTTTGATTGAATGGAACAGCAGAGAGAGAGAGACAGAGAGAGAGGGAGAGAGAGAAAAAGAGACCAGGTCGGGTCGAGAAGGAGGTCTCTGGGCCTTCTCTAAGCTTAGGGTTAGAGTTTGTGGATCCATCGGGGACGGAGATGGCGGCGGAGGCGGAGGCGGCGCCGTGCCGGAATCTCTGGAGGCGCGGCCGGGGATCTAATGGTATCTACACTTAAGGTATCTACCTATATTTTTAAAGATAAATTTTAAAATTTAAATTCAAATTCAATTTATACTGTTACTTATAAAACCAAATTTAATTATTTATTTAAATATAAAGTTTTTATTTTTAAAATTAAATAAATTTTTAAAATTTTAAATTTGAATTTAATTTGCACTATTACTTATGAAACCAACTTCTTGCTTTAAATTGAAATTAAAATTTTAAATTTGAACCGAAAGTAGATTATTTTTTTTCTTACTAGTCGACTACTAAATTTGATAGTGCTCTAATTTTTGTTTGTTTTCTTACTTAATGTATTCTCATTACTATTTTGTTTTTATGAGTGATAATTGGTAAAACCATTACCGCTGCCAACGTAATTGCCACTAGGATTTTTAGACCCTATCTAGAAAGATAGTTTTCAAGGAAAATAGTGTTGTAGTGAGATCCAACTCTGAGTAAGTCAGTTTCTTCTCCTCCTTCCTTCTCGTGTAACCTCCTCATTCTTTGATCCATGGATTTCACCCGGCTTCTTTTTCTCTTTCTTGCCAGCTGCTTCTGCCCTGTGCTGATGCTGAACGGCAGGCTGGTCCTGGACAAGGGAGGAGGTGAGGGATGGTGCACTTCAAGTTGTCAAGCGGTCCATTTTGGACCACCTGAGTAAGTGTTTTAAAGTTTAAAACTTAAAATTTAAAATTTAAATTTGAATTTAAAAATTTTAAAGTTGAAAATTGAAAATTAAAAATTTAAAATTTAAAAATATAAAATTAAAAGCTTAAATTTTAAAAATTAAAAAATTTAAGATTTCAAAATTTAAATTTTATCTCAAATTTCTGAGAATTTTAAATTTGATATTAAAATTTAAATTTTGAAAATTTAAAAGTAAAATTTAATATCTAAGTTTAAAATTTTAAAATTTTGAAAATTTGAAATTTAAAAATCTAATCTAAAAAATAGAAAATAAAATTAAAATTTGAATCCGTGATAAAAGTAAAAATTTAAATTTGAGCCCAAAATCAGAATCAGATTTAAGAAATAGGTGTTTGGGTTAACAGCTCCCTCCATTTTCAAAAGGTGTTTGGGTTAACGGGATATCACGTTATCCTCCAAGTTAACCCACTTCCAAATAAGAAAAATGAAAGGGGGACAGGGGAGGGGGAGGGGGGAGAGGGGAGGGGGAAGGGAGAACAGCTCCCTCTTTACAAATGGTGTTTGGGTTAACGGGATATCCCTTTATCCCCAAGTTAACCTATTTCTAAACAAGGAAAATTCAATTGGAATAAGGCCAGGATTAAATAAGGCCTAGAATACATTTTTGATTGAATGGAACAGCAGAGAGGGAGAGAGAGAGAAGGAGAGAGAGAAAAAGAGACCAGGTCGGGTCGAGAAGGAGGTCTCTGGGCCTTCTCTAAGCTTAGGGTTAGAGTTTGTGGATCCATCGGGGACGGAGATGGCGGCGGAGGCGGAGGCGGCGCCGTGCCGGAATCTCTGGAGGCGCCGCCGCGGATCTAATGGTATCTACACTTAAGGTATCTACCTATATTTTTAAAGATAAATTTTAAAATTTAAATTCAAATTCAATTTATACTGTTACTTATAAAACCAAATTTAATTATTTATTTAAATATAAGTTTTTATTTTTACAATTAAACAAATTTTTAAATTTTTAAATTTGAATTTAATTTGCACTATTACTTATGAAACCAACTCCTTGCTTTAAATTGAAATTAAAATTTTAAATTTGATCCGAAAGTAGATTATTTTTTTTCTTACTAGCCGACTACTAAATTTGATAGTGCTCTAATTTTTGTTTGTTTTCTTACTTAATGTATTCTCATTACTATTTTGTTTTTATGAGTGACAATTGGTAAAACCATTACCGCTGCCAACGTAATTGCCACTAGGATTTTTAGACCCTATCTAGAAAGATAGTTTGCAAGGAAAATAGTGTTGTAGTGAGATCCAACTCTGAGTAAGTCAGTTCTTCTCCTCCTTCCTTCTCGTGTAACCTCCTCATCCTTTGAACCATGGATTTCACCCGGCTTCTTTTTCTCTTTCTTGCCAGCTGCTTCTGCCCTGTGCTGATGCTGAACGGCAGGCTGGTCCTGGACAAGGGAGGAGGTGAGGGATGGGGCACTTCAAGTTGTCAAGCGGTCCATTTTGGACCCCCTGAGTAAGTGTTTTAAAGTTTAAAACTTAAAATTTAAAATTTAAATTTGAATTTTAAAAATTTTAAAGTTGAAAATTGAAAATTGAAAATTTAAAATTTAAAAATATAAAATTTAAAAGCTTAAATTTTAAAAATAAAAAAATTTAAGATTTCAAAATTTTAAATTTTATCTCAAATTTTGAGAATTTTAAATTTGATATTTAAAATTTAAATTTTGAAAATTTAAAAGTAAAATTTAATATCCAAGTTTAAAATTTTAAATTTTGAAAATTTGAAATTTAAAATCTAATCTAAAAAATAAAAAATAAAATTAAAATTTGAATCCGTGATAAAAGTAAAAATTTAAAATTTGAGCCCAAAATCAGAATCAGATTTTAAGAAATAGGTGTTTGGATTAACAGCTCCCTCCATTTTCAAAAGGTGTTTGGGTTAACGGGATATCCCGTTATCCTCCAAGTTAACCCACTTCCAAATAAGAAAAATAAAAGGGGGAGAGGGGAGGGGGAGGGGGGAGGGGGAGGGGGAGGGGGAGGGGGGAAGGGGGAACAGCTCCCTCTTTTCATAAGGTGTTTGGGTTAACGGGATATCCCTTTATCCCCAAGTTAACCTATTTCTAAACAAGGAAAATTCAATTGGAATAAGGCCAGGAATAAATAAGGCCTAGAATACATTTTTGATTGAATGGAACAGCAGAGAGAGAGAGAGAGGGAGAGAGAGAAAAAGAGACCAGGTCGGGTCGAGAAGGAGGTCTCTGGGCCTTCTCTACGCTTAGGGTTAGAGTTTGTGGATCCATCGGGGACGGAGATGGCGGCGGAGGCGGAGGCGGCGCCGTGCCGGAATCTCTGGAGGCGCCGCCGGGGATCTAATGGTATCTACACTTAAGGTATCTACCTATATTTTTAAAGATAAATTTTAAAATTTAAATTCAAATTCAATTTATACTGTTACTTATAAAACCAAATTTAATTATTTATTTAAATATAAAGTTTTTATTTTTACAATTAAATAAATTTTTAAATTTTTAAATTTGAATTTAATTTGCACTATTACTTATGAAACCAACTTCTTGCTTTAAATTAAAATTAAAATTTTAAATTTGATCTGAAAGTAGATTATTTTTTTTCTTACTAGCCGACTACTAAATTTGATAGTGCTTTAATTTTTGTTTGTTTTCTTACTTAATGTATTCTCATTACTATTTTGTTTTTATGAGTGACAATTGGTAAAACCATTACCGCTGCCAACGTAATTGCCACTAGGATTTTTAGACCCTATCTAGAAAGATAGTTTGCAAGGAAAATAGTGTTGTAGTGAGATCCAACTCTGAGTAAGTCAGTTTCTTCTCCTCATTCCTTCTCGTGTAACCTCCTCATTCTTTGAACCATGGATTTCACCCGGCTTCTTTTTCTCTTTCTTGCCAGCTGCTTCTGCCCTGTGCTGATGCTGAACGGCAGGCTGGTCCTGGACAAGGGAGGAGGTGAGGGATGGGGCACTTCAAGTTGTCGAGCGGTCCATTTTGGACCCCCTGAGTAAGTGTTTTAAAGTTTAAAACTTAAAATTTAAAATTTAAATTTGAATTTTAAAAATTTTAAAGTTGAAAATTGAAAATTGAAAATTTAAAATTTAAAAATATAAAATTTAAAAGCTTAAATTTTAAAAATTAAAAAATTTAAGATTTCAAAATTTTAAATTTTATCTCAAATTTCTGAGAATTTTAAATTTGATATTTAAAATTTAAATTTTGAAAATTTAAAAGTAAAATTTTTTATCTAAGTTTAAAATTTTAAATTTTGAAAATTTGAAATTTAAATTCTAATCTAAAAAATAAAAAATAAAATTAAAATTTGAATCCGTGATAAAAGTAAAAATTTAAAATTTGAGCCCAAAATCAGAATCAGATTTTAAGAAATAGGTGTTTGGGTTAACAGCTCCCTCCATTTTCAAAAGGTGTTTGGGTTAACGGGATATCCCGTTATCCTCCAAGTTAACCCACTTCCAAATAAGAAAAATGAAAGGGGGAGAGGGGAGGGGGAGGGGGAGGGGGAGGGGGAAGGGGGAACAGCTCCCTCTTTTCAAAAGGTGTTTGGGTTAACAGTTCCCTCCATTTTCAAAAGGTGTTTGGGTTAACGGGATATCCCGTTATCCTCCAAGTTAACCCACTTCAAAATAAGAAAAATGAAAGGGGGAGAGGGGAGGGGGAGGGGGAGAGGGGAGGGGGAAGGGGGAACAGCTCCCTCTTTTCAAAAGGTGTTTGGGTTAACGGGATATCCCTTTATCCCCAAGTTAACCTATTTCTAAACAAGGAAAATTCAATTGGAATAAGGCCAGGAATAAATAAGGCCTAGAATACATTTTTGATTGAATGGAACAACAGAGAGAGAGAGAGAGAGGGAGAGAGAGAAAAAAAAGACCAGGTCGGGTCGAGAAGGAGGTCTCTGGGCCTTCTCTAAGCTTAGGGTTAGAGTTTGTGGATCAATCGGCGACGGAGATGGCGGCGGAGGCGGAGGCGGCGCCGTGCCGGAATCTCTGGAGGCGCCGCCGCGGATCTAATGGTATCTACACTTAAGGTATCTACCTATATTTTTAAAGATAAATTTTAAAATTTAAATTCAAATTCAATTTATACTGTTACTTATAAAACCAAATTTAATTATTTATTTAAATATAAAGTTTTTATTTTTACAATTAAATAAATTTTTAAATTTTTAAATTTGAATTTAATTTGCACTATTACTTATGAAACCAACTTCTTGCTTTAAATTGAAATTAAAATTTTAAATTTGAACCGAAAGTAGATTATTTTTTTTCTTACTAGCCGACTACTAAATTTGATAGTGCTCTAATTTTTGTTTGTTTTCTTACTTAATGTATTCTCATTACTATTTTGTTTTTATGAGTGACAATTGGTAAAACCATTACCGCTGCCAACGTAATTGCCACTAGGATTTTTAGACCCTATCTAGAAAGATAGTTTGCAAGGAAAATAGTGTTGTAGTGAGATCCAACTCTGAGTAAGTCAGTTTCTTCTCCTCCTTCCTTCTCGTGTAACCTCCTCATTCTTTGAACCATGGATTTCACCCGGCTTCTTTTTCTCTTTCTTGCCAGCTGCTTCTGCCCTGTGCTGATGCTGAACGGCAGGCTGGTCCTGGACAAGGGAGGAGGTGAGGGATGGGGCACTTCAAGTTGTCAAGCGGTCCATTTTGGACCCCCTGAGTAAGTGTTTTAAAGTTTAAAACTTAAAATTTAAAATTTAAATTTGAATTTTAAAAATTTTAAAGTTGAAAATTGAAAATTGAAAATTTAAAATTTAAAAATATAAAAATTAAAAGCTTAAATTTTAAAAATTAAAAAATTTAAGATTTCAAAATTTTAAATTTTATCTCAAATTTCTGAGAATTTTAAATTTGATATTTAAAATTTAAATTTTGAAAATTTAAAAGTAAAATTTAATATCTAAGTTTAACATTTTAAATTTTGAAAATTTGAAATTTAAAAACCTAATATAAAAAATAAAAAATAAAATTAAAATTTGAATCCGTGATAAAAGTAAAAATTTAAAATTTGAGCTCAAAATCAGAATCAGATTTTAAGAAATAGGTGTTTGGGTTAACAGCTCCCTCCATTTTCAAAAGCTGTTTGGAATAACGGGATATCCCTTTATCCTCCAAGTTAACCCACTTCCAAATAAGAAAAATGAAAGGGGGGAGAGGGGAGGGGGAGGGGGAGGGGGAGAGAGGAGGGGGAAGGGGGAACAGCTCCCCTCTTTTCAAAAGGTGTTTGGGTTAACGGGATATCCCCTTATCCTCCAAGTTAACCTATTTCTAAACAAGGAAAATTCAATTGGAATAAGGCCCGGAATAAATAAGGCCTAGAATACATTTTTGATTAAATGGAACAGCAGAGAGAGAGGGGGAGAGAGAGAAAAAGAGACCAGGTTGGGTCGAGAAGGAGGCCTCTGGGCCTTCTCTAAGCTTAGGGTTAGGGTTTGTGGATCCATCGGGGACGGAGATGGCGACGGAGGCGGAGGCGGCGCCGTGCCGGAATCTCTGGAGGCGCGGCGGGGGATCTAATGGTATCTACACTTAAGGTATCTACCTTTATTTTTAAAGATAAATTTTAAAATTTAAATTCAAATTCAATTTATACTGTTACTTATAAAACCAAATTTAATTATTTATTTAAATATAAAGTTTTTATTTTTAAAATTAAATAAATTTTTAAATTTTTAAATTTGAATTTAATTTGCACTATTACTTATGAAACCAACTTCTTGCTTTAAATTGAAATTAAAATTTTAAATTTGAACCGAAAGTTGATTATTTTTTTTCTTACTAGCCGACTACTAAATTTGATAGTGCTCTAATTTTTGTTTGTTTTCTTACTTAATGTATTCTCATTACTATTTTGTTTTTATGAGTGACAATTGGTAAAACCATTACCGCTGCCAACGTAATTGCCACTAGGATTTTTAGACCCTATCTAGAAAGATAGTTTGCAAGGAAAATAGTGTTGTAGTGAGATCCAACTCTGAGTAAGTCAGTTTCTTCTCCTCCTTCCTTCTCGTGTAACCTCCTCATTCTTTGAACCATGGATTTCACCCGGCTTCTTTTTCTCTTTCTTGCCAGTTGCTTCTGCCCTGTGCTGATGCTGAACGGCAGGCTGGTCCTGGACAAGGGAGGAGGTGAGGGATGGGACACTTCAAGTTGTCAAGCGGTCCATTTTGGACCCCCTGAGTAAGTGTTTTAAAGTTTAAAACTTAAAATTTAAAATTTAAATTTGAATTTTAAAAATTTTAAAGTTGAAAATTTAAAATTGAAAATTTAAAATTTAAAAGTATAAAATTTAAAAGCTTAAATTTTAAAAATTAAAAAATTTAAGATTTCAAAATTTTAAATTTTATCTCAAATTTCTGAGAATTTTAAATTTGATATTTAAAATTTAAATTTTGAAAATTTAAAAGTAAAATTTAATATCTAAGTTTTACATTTTAAATTTTGAAAATTTGAAATTTAAAAATCTAATATAAAAAATAAAAAATAAAATTAAAATTTGAATCCGTGATAAAAGTAAATATTTAAAATTTGAGCCCAAAATCAGAATCAGATTTTAAGAAATAGGTGTTTGGGTTAACAGCTCCCTCCATTTTCAAAAGGTGTTTGGGTTAACGGGATATCCCTTTATCCTCCAAGTTAACCCACTTCCAAATAAGAAAAATAAAAGGGGGAGAGGGGAGGGGGGAGGGGGAGAGGGAGAGGGGAGGGGGAAGAGGGAACAGCTCCCCTCTTTTCAAAAGGTGTTTGGGTTAACGGGATATCCCCTTATCCTCCAAGTTAACCTATTTCTAAACAAGGAAAATCCAATTGGAATAAGGCCCGGAATAAATAAGGCCGAGAATACATTTTTGATTAAATGGAACAGCAGAGAGAGAGGGAGAGAGAGAAAAAGAGACCAGGTCGGGTCGAGAAGGAGGTCTCTGGGCCTTCTCTAAGCTTAGGGTTAGGGTTTGTGGATCCATCGGGGACGGAGATGGCGGCGGAGGCGGAGGCGGCGCCGTGCCGGAATCTCTGGAGGCGCGGCCGGGGATCTAATGGTATCTACACTTAAGGTATCTACGTATATTTTTAAAGATAAATTTTAAAATTTAAATTCAAATTCAATTTATACTGTTACTTTTAAAACCAAATTTAATTATTTATTTAAATATAAAGTTTTTATTTTTATAATTAAATAACTTTTTAAATTTTTAAATTTGAATTTAATTTGCACTATTACTTATGAAACCAACTTCTTGCTTTAAATTGAAATTAAAATTTTAAATTTGAACCGAAAGTAGATTATTTTTTTTTCTTACTAGCCGACTACTAAATTTGATAGTGCTCTAATTTTTGTTTGTTTTCTTACTTAATGTATTCTCATTACTATTTTGTTTTTATGAGTGACAATTTGTAAAACCATTACCGCTGCCAACGTAATTGCCACTAGGATTTTTAGACCCTATCTAGAAAGATAGTTTGCAAGGAAAATAGTGTTGTAGTGAGATCCAACTCTGAGTAAGTCAGTTTCTTCTCCTCCTTCCTTCTCGTGTAACCTCCTCATTCTTTGAACCATGGATTTCACCCGGCTTTTTTTCTCTTTCTTGCCAGCTGCTTCTGCCCTGTGCTGATGCTGAACGGTACGCTGGTCCTGGACAAGGGAGGAGGTGAGGGATGGGGCACTTCAAGTTGTCAAGCGGTCCATTTTGGACCCCGTGAGTAAGTGTTTTAAAGTTTAAAACTTAAAATTTAAAATTTAAATTTGAATTTTAAAAATTTTAAAGTTGAAAATTGAAAATTAAAATTTAAAATTTAAAAATATAAAATTTAAAAGCTTAAATTTTAAAAATTAAAAAAATTAAGATTTCAAAATTTTAAATTTTATCTCAAATTTCTGAGAATTTTAAATTTGATATTTAAAATTTAAATTTTGAAAATTTAAAAGTAAAATTTAATATCTAAGTTTAAAATTTTAAATTTTGAAAATTTGAAATTTAAAAATCTAATATAAAAAATAAAAAATAAAATTAAAATTTGAATCCGTGATAAAAGTAAAAATTTAAAATTTGAGCCCAAAATCAGAATCAGATTTTAAGAAATAGGTGTTTGGGTTAACAGCTCCCTCCATTTTCAAAAGGTGTTTGGGTTAACGGGATATCCCTTTATCCTCCATGTTAACCCACTTCCAAATAAGAAAAATGAAAGGGGGAGAGGGGAGGGGGAGGGGGAGAGGGGATGGGGAAGGGGAACAGCTCCCCTCTTTTCAAAAGGTGTTTGGGTTAACTGGATATCCCCTTATCCTCCAAGTTAACCTATTTCTAAACAAGAAAAATTCAATTGGAATAAGGCCCGGAATAAATAAGGCCTAGAATACATTTTTGATTAAATTGAACAGGAGAGAGAGAGGGAGAGAGAGAGAAAAAGAGACCAGGTCGGGTCGAGAAGGAGGTCTCTGGGCCTTCTCTAAGCTTAGGGTTAGGGTTTGTGGATCCATCGGGGACGGAGATGGCGGCGGAGGCGGAGGCGGAGGCGGCGCCGTGCCGGAATCTCTGGAGGCGCCGCCGCGGATCTAATGGTATCTACACTTAAGGTATCTACCTATATTTTTAAAGATAAATTTTAAAATTTAAATTCAAATTCAATTTATACTGTTACTTATAAAACCAAATTTAATTATTTATTTAAATATAAAGTTTTTATTTTTAAAATTAAATAAATTTTTAAATTTTTAAATTTGAATTTAATTTGCACTATTACTTATGAAACCAACTTCTTGCTTTAAATTGAAATTAAAATTTTAAATTTGAACCGAAAGTAGATTATTTTTTTTCTTACTAGCCGACTACTAAATTTGATAGCACTCTAATTTTTGTTTGTTTTCTTACTTAATGTATTCTCATTACTATTTTGTTTTTATGAGTGACAATTGGTAAAACCATTACCGCTGCCAACGTAATTGCCACTAGGATTTTTAGACCCTATCTAGAAAGATAGTTTGCAAGGAAAATAGTGTTGTAGTGAGATCCAACTCTGAGTAAGTCAGTTTCTTCTCCTCCTTCCTTCTCGTGTAACCTCTCCATTCTTTGAACCATGGATTTCACCCGGCTTCTTTTTCTCTTTCTTGCCAGCTGCTTCTGCCTGTGCTGATGCTGAACGGTAGGCTGGTCCTGGACAAGGGAGGAGGTAAGGGATGGGGCACTTCAAGTTGTCAAGCGGTCCATTTTGGACCCCATGAGTAAGTGTTTTAAAGTTTAAAACTTAAAATTTAAAATTTAAATTTGAATTTTAAAAATTTTAAAGTTGAAAATTGAAAATTAAAAATTTAAAATTTAAAAATATAAAATTTAAAAGCTTAAATTTTAAAAATTAAAAAATTTAAGATTTCAAAATTTTAAATTTTATCTCAAATTTCTGAGAATTTTAAATTTGATATTTAAAATTTAAATTTTGAAAATTTAAAAGTAAAATTTATTATCTAAGTTTAAAATTTTAAATTTTGAAAATTTGAAATTTAAAAATCTAATATAAAAAATAAAAAATAAAATTAAAATTTGACTCCGTAATAAAAGTAAAAATTTAAAATTTGAGCCCAAAATCAGAATCAGATTTTAAGAAATAAGTTTTAGCTGCTTCTGATTTTGGGCATTAAAAATTTGAAAATTAATTCTAAAAATTAGAATTAGATTTTGAAAACAAAATTGTCAAAAGCGCAGAAAATTACTTTTGAATTCAAAATTAAATTTCGAAAGTTAGGCCAAATACCCCACTTCTTCTCATGCAGAAAAGCTAATGTGATGCAAATAATATATAAAGAAAATTTAAATTAAGACATAATAAACATCACAGAAAAAAATTAATGGCACAAATAATGTACATAGGAAAATTCTTGTATACCATTCTGTTGAATTAACAAACATTGAGATCTGACTTTAGAATTTTGCTTGATCTATGGTTTAGAGAGTTGAGCTAGGTTACATTAGCATACTATTCAAAAATAATTCGTTTAGAATAGCAAAGACGTTTGAAAGAGTAAGAAAAAATAAAGGGTTTTTTTTTGAAATGATCATCTAAAAATTTATATTTTTAAAAATAAAGGGATTTTTTTAGACACGCATGCTCAAAATGTATGTTCAACTCGATCCGAGTCCTTTTCCTCCGCTGACGTGGCGCGCACATGTGGCGCCCAGTTGGCACTCATAGGACCATTTTTGTAATTATAAATTTTGTAGAATTATTTTTAAAAATATAAAATTTTAGAAGGTCATTTTTTAAAAAAATCCTAATAAATTTCTTATTTGCCTTATATCCCTGAAACCATACATTGCCTAAAGCCTATTTTTTATATTCTAAAATACAATACGATACTGTACAACTCATCAAAACCGCCTTCGTCCCCTTCCCTTCACTGTAAACATCGCCGCCGCCGCCGCCGCCGCGCGCCGCGCCTGATTCCTGGTTCTCTCTCTCTCTACATAAAAATTGGGTTTTTTTTTTTGTGATCGTCTCCTTTGGTCTTGATGATAATAATGGCGTTTGTCACTTTCCAATCTTGGATAATACTTCAATTGTAGGAGGAAAAAAGAAATAGTTGGAGAATAAAGGGTGCTAAGAGAGGGGACAAAAGGGATCTCTTTTGTGCGCCCTTATGGTGTTTGATTGTTGTCCTGTGAGAAACAAGTAATGCTTAGGTCTTAGGAGCAAGAACTATGTATTGGACTAGTAGGGTTTCTTCTTTTTTTTTTTTTTTTAGATTCAAAGGTATCATTAATTTTTATCTTTCTAAGAGCTTTTGAGTATGCTAAATCACGAAAGGGAATTGCTTTGGGTTCCCCAGAATGTTTTCCTTATAGGTTATTAATGTTTTAGCAAACACATGTGGCATTCTTGGAGTGAGTGCATTTAACAATCAAAATACTACATTATGATCGCCAACAAATTAATAACATGTTATGATAGCATTTTAGGTGATGTTTAGCATTTCTCTGACAAAATCCGTCTAGAACTTCCCTAAAAACCTCCATTATTTCCCTGCTTAGAAATTAAGTCAATTTCAATCCTGGACTTCAATCTCGCATAGGTTCAAAATTTTCGGATGATTGTTGAATTTAGGTAAAAAAATTCGCTGAAATGAGTTGGCATATCACATAAGCCTCGTATCTTAATATCTATGTAATTTGTTCCTGCAATGATATATCTAAAGCTAGATTTAATATTGCTGCCAAATTTAACGGTCTTGTCACACTTCGGGATGTAAAAGCGGTCTAAATTTTTTTATTTCTTCTTTACAAATCTGAGTTAAAAATATCAATTCTCAGGACGTGAGCAGATCTGTCACGCGTATAAGAAATTTTTGGTCCAACCGGACAGAGTCTCTCTTATACACGCACGGCTGGACAAGTACAGTAGTACAATTAGAGTTTACTAAATATGATACTAAACAACTAAACCATGATTCAATCATAACGATAATCTAAAGCATCATAAATAATTCAACAACTAGTAAACCCATAATCCAATATAATCCAACATCCAATAAGAAAACTAAACAACACGATAATAAGTCATGAACAATAAACTGATAATCTAGTCAATATCTTAAAGTCAAAGGTAGAAGCATCTAGAATCTAAATAAACATAGAGGCAGGCCAGCTAACTAGCTAGCATAAAAGGGGCAGCTCTATCGCGAAGCCTCACATCACCGTCCCGATATCTCACTATCCGACAGACCTGAAAAATGTGTCAACAGGAGGGTGTGAGATACAGCTGAATGTATCCCAGTGGGTACAACGAGTCGAGGATTACCTACTAGTATACAATAATCAAAAGGATAAGTAAATCAGCAAGTAGGTACGAAAGCAGATAAATGACAGACATAAAGAACAATAATGCTGAATCAAAGAGCTATAATAACAGGGTACTAATAATCAGAATAAAAACTATAAATATTGTAACGAATAATCCGCTAAATAATAAAAAGCAGGAACCATAATGAAAGCAATGTATCAATACTGGAAAACCAAGTACCCAATCAATACCACTATTGGTCACGAGGATATCAAACTAATGCCACGATCGGCACCTATCGGCTGACATATAACTCTGCACCCACATGGTGCTATCTGGGACTCATAGGTCAAAAGACCACTCTACCGGTAAAGAACACCACGGGGGACAGTCCGCTGGTGTACGTGAAATGAACAACTAGTGTTATGGTGATCATAATGCTGATGCTCAAGCTTGCGGTCTAAAACCGAAAAACTGCAATAAGTCGGGAACTCCCAGAGGGATCATAATCAACAGTGTCATCATCTCATGCAGTATAATAAGAATCGATCTCCTACTCTATCATACAATACAAGAATAAGGAGATAGCTACAATATATCAAAACATCATGTCTATATATATCAGGCTAACTAATGACCAATCACATCGTGAATCATGTCAACATAATATCAGCTAAGTGGTACGGAAATTAAGAAGCAGTAGATGATCAACAGAAAAGACCTGGGCTAACAAGATTACCAAAGGTCTGACGACTACGATACCCAGTCAGATTACACTATGCTAATGCCCGGATTGAAATACCCATCTCAATGCAGGCAATCCACGAACTCGCTGCTCAGCACTTATGTAGGCTCCTGACTATTCGAGCCTAAATCGAATCCACAGGTCAATCACAGACTCACACAAACCTAACCCATTTACTCACAATGTATAAAACAACTAAACCACGATCTTATGCTCAAGTCTCGAGATCCACTGGAATTTTCGGTAATCCGCTGATCGACTACTAATGGTCCGAACAGTACGTATAAGCTACTGAATTAATCGAAACTTCACCTGCTGCCCTAGAACGCTCTGTTTAAGGCGTCCGAGCAGTAACATTTAACATCGTGGCATTATAAACTCTAACGCAAGGAATAAAGTGCCGTGGCACGGGGCGTGCCGTTGTCCACCTGGCACGGTACGGTACCGGCACGCTTCCGTGCCGACACGTGGCACGCTTGCGTGCCGATGGATACACATGACCTCTCAGTGGCACGTTCTGGCACGTTTTTTTTACAGTTTTTTTGTTCCTAATAAACTTTTATAATGTTATTTTGAAAAATTTAGTCAAATAATTATGAATATTGACTATATATAACTTACTATACTAATCAATTAATATAGTGGTAAGTTTTTTTAAATGTAAAAAAAAATTATACCTCATAGAGAATAGAAATTAAAATATAATAATAAAATTTACTAGTAAAATTTATTTAAGAAAGTTAGAAAAAGAACAACATACTGAAAAAAAACAACATGAGCAATAAATTAAAAGACAAATAAATTAAACAAATTTAAATATCAATTGATTTAATTTAACTTTTAATTTTATTTGTATTTTTAATTTTTTAAATTAAAAAACAAAATCTTTAAAGTAAAAATTATTTTTATTGCAAATCTTATATAAAATACTAGATCTATCCAAAATAATTAAAAATTTAATTATATAATAATTAAATCAAGTATATCTATTTCAACTTTTTATAAACAACAGATAAAAAATTATCTAATTATATATATATATTTTTAAAAAAATTTTACAAATTAAAAATATTCAAATAAAAAAAAACTACGTGGAGATACAAAGGCCAATCCCCAAAAAAAAAAAATCACAAAAAAAAAAAATCGAATAAAGAACATAAGGACCTATAAAAAAAAAATCTACCAAAAAAAAAAAAAAAAAAGATGAGAGACACAAAACCCACCAAATAAATAAATAAATAAATCTTCAAAAAAAAAAAACTCAAAAAAAAAAAAATAATCAAAACTACTTTGAGTGAGTGAAAGAGAGAGAGAGAGGAGCAGCATAAAAAAAAAAAAAAAAAAAAAAAAAAAGACACCGGCACGGGCGGAACGTGCCGCCCGTGCCGCGCGATACGCACGAGGGTATCGCTCTGTCTCGCGCGATACCCTCGTGGGTATCGCGGCACGGGGGGTGCTGTGGCACCCCCCCTGTATCGTGCCCCTATATTGGGGGCACGGTACGTGCCGCCCGTGCCGCAGCGGCACGGGCGGCACTTGAAACCCTGCTCTAACGGTGTCGAAATTACCAAAATATAGTCCGAAAATGTCGATTTAGCACCGGAAGTCACCTACGCGAACTAGAGTTCACTGGGTCAATCAGGACAGCGTTGGGACCAGCCAAGGACACTTGGCAATCATTTAAACTCATCTAATTTGCTCTGGACGCAGATTCCGTACTGAAACAATGATAAACTGGCGATTTTGCTGATTTACGATTTGTAAATCAATTTTACTTTAACGAAAGCCACCATACCTCGAACAAACAGTCCAGAGGTCACATGCACTTTGCCCGAGGCAGCCCACGTGGCTACAATTACATCTAGACCTTTGACATTTCATAAAATTGCATAATAACTCGAATTAAAGAGGTTTTTGACTTGTTACCTTGATCCGAAGACTTTGAACCGAGGGTGCTAGAAGATGGGCCTCGACTCACTGAGACTCGTGCTCGCTATCAGAGGTGTTCCCGATGTCTAGAAACTTCACCGGGTCAACCTACAGCTTGATAAAAGATCAAGTAATCAAGATCTCTATAACCAGGCTATAAGGATCCAATCAAAGGTGAACACCTCAGGGTGATCCCAGGATGCAAAGGCTTGCTTGCTTGAGCTCCGAAAGTCGCCAAAAATGTTGCCAGAGCAACCTCGGCCAAGAATCAAGAAGCTTGGGCTCGGGCTTGGACTTTTTCAACAAGCTTGGTTCTAGAGGGGTAAGTAAGGTAAACAGTGGCTTGAGGGGGTCGAGGGAGGTGCCAGGGGTCCTCCCAGGTACGGTGCTGGTGACTGGTGGTGGCGATTGGCCGGAAAGAACCTTGCGGCCAACACCAAGCAGGGCTCGGCCAACCTCGGGATTCGACAACTCAAAGGCCCATGCAAGGGTACCAGAAAGTTGCACTCGACAAGGGGAGGTCAGTCGAGTGCCTTGCTGGCGGCAGGAAGCCGCGGCGGACGGCGGAGCTCGTCCAAAAGCAAGAAGCATGAATCTAGGGTTTGAGATTTCAGCTTCTTGACTGATCAGTTGCGGCTGGAATTTGGTGGGAAGCTTACTGGGGTCCAACAAAAGCTAGCCAAGGCTTTCGATCTTGATCCGAAGCGTCAGAAGAGGCGCTGGAACAACTCTGGCCAGATCTAGGGTTTCTGTAACGACCCGGCCCACTAGCAATAATAACTCGTTGGGCCCAAACCACAGCCCAAAATGCTTAAGCCCAGTTATTATTACTAGTGTCCATGTCTCATATAAACCGAATCACAATTCCATCCACATCCGATGTGGGACTATTGGGGGCGTCACAGACTCCCCCCGTTTAGGTCTGACGTCCTCGTCAGCCCAAACACACACAGCAGCCCAAGATCACCAGGCGGTGTGAGACTTGTCTCGCTAGCCCTGCCATCTAGACCCAGGCTCAGCCGAGACTCGCCGCACACTTCCGGCTGGTACCTGGCTCTGATACCAAATGTAACGACCCGGCCCACTAGCAATAATAACTCGTTGGGCCCAAACCACAGCCCAAAATGCTTAAGCCCAGTTATTATTACTAGTGTCCATGTCTCATATAAACCGAATCACAATTCCATCCACATCCGATGTGGGACTATTGGGGGCGTCACAGTTTCGGCCAACAGGTTGCAACCCGCGGCTAGCAACGCCTTCTCCGGCGTCGGGGCTACACAGGGATGATCCCCAGGTGGTAAGGAAGGGAGTGGGGAGCCTTGGAAGCCAAGAAAAACAAAAAAGAGGAGCTTGGTTTACCTCTAAGCAGAGTGAGAGGAAGAAGAAGAAAACCTTGGTTTTCCGGCGTCGTGCCGCGGCACTATTGCTCGAGGGTGGCTTCCTGAAGATGATGGAGGCCGCAGGGAGGTCTGGGTGCAATATGGTCCAAGGTGGTGCTCTCTCTTCCTTCCAAACCCGAGATCTATCAAGAAGCAAGGTTGTAGCTTCTTTTCCAGCAAGGTCTGGCGGCGGCCGGCGGCGGCAGGGCTTGGGGAAGAAGGCAAAGGAGCAAGGGGAGGCGCTGGAAGCAGAGGGGTGCTAGGGTTTCGTGTGGCTAAAGAGGAAACCCTAGATGCTATTATATAGAGGTAGAAAAATTGCATTTTGGTCCACATTTTCCTGATATTTTTACATGGATCCCTCGCTGAAGGTGAATTATGTATAGAGGCCCCTCCACGTGCGATCTCGCGCGATTCGGCGATAAAATATGGGCACTTCTGCAAAAATACACCGTAAAAACAGCATTTTACACGTTTTTTCGTGGTTTCGGTTCGCCGAATTCGACATCAAACTTCACCATGTCGTTCAGCTCGACAAGACCGTTTGGGTATCGCTTTTGTTTCGTCGAGTTTGGATTTCACTAGGTTAGGTTAGTCGTTTCTTCAAGAATACCCCCAGAAATTCGAATTTTCGAATTATAAAAGCTCCAGAAATCAATTTTTTTTTCAAATTTCAGAATTTAAACTTCACAAGTATTATAGGTTTGTTGGATAATTCATTCATTTTATGTATATTTACTCCATTAAATATAACCAACAACATCTGTCAACTCATTTTCGTGAAATTTTGTATCTAAATTTTTGGTCTTATTTTAGACGGTGATAATTGAGATGCCTACTCAAGTGCAGTTTTTTTTTTTTTTTATATATAATTTAACCTTTATTTAATTATGAGAGATTGTTGGCCATATAGTATATGCCCAATAATTGTGCAAATTATTTTCTTTGAAGTAATTAAAGCAAGGACTTGATTCTTCTAAATGGCTGTCCAAAAGGAAAATATAATCAGCAACTTGTTCAGCCTATGATATAATCTACTAGCTTAAGATAATACCACTTAGTTTACTTCATGAAAGCATTACCAATTCCATTACTGTTGTTCTGTTAATTCACACTTTTTGTCATAAGATTGGGCCTAGATTTAACCTCAAAAAAATTTGAAATTGACATCCGTGAAAATTAGGTTGTTCTGTTAATTCACACTTTTTGTCATAAGATTGGGCCTAGATTTAACCTCACAAAAAGTTGAAAATGACATCCGTGAAAATTAGAGGTAATCAGTCCGTAATGTTGCCCGGCTGGATACTTGTATTAATTTTTATTTTGGATACTTTCAACTGTTACAGTTGTTGCCTACTTATTTTTATTAGAGGGTATTAGATATAGCTCATACTTTGGTTACCTCTTGTTTTTCAAACCTTGTTTAATGAAGATCTCAACTCTTTGATGCTCGCATCTTGTATTTTAGAAAAAAAAAAATTGATAAGGATATCATGAGATTTAGTCTTTCTTCACTCCTATTTTAGTGAGATAAAGAGAATACGGGTGACTTCGTTGATCCTCGAGTCATGTATGCTTTCCTTCTTGTTTGGAAAAGGTATTGAATTGAACCCTAATTTGTTGATGGTTCCTTCTTTCTGAGTGAAGCTGTAGATATTTGAGGCAGCTAATTTACACAGGCCAACATGGAAGTTCTAAAGAGCTCAAGGACTTGTATGCATGAGTGATAATTTTAGGGCTGTTCAAGCAAAATCCTTCTCCATTATATGGTCGCAAAATTCGCCTCTTAAGGAGGAAGAGACAACAAAGAAAAGAATGGCCCAAGGGAAAGCAATGGGAATTGAAGCGCTTCTGAGATGGGGGACTGAAATGGGCATTTCTGACTTCGCACCTTCTTTAATACCTACGTCTCCCCCTTCCTCATGCCTCAGCCACTCCTTGTTTGCGTCCTACTTCCCTGACGCCGGTGGGTAAGAAATGCCTCTAGTTCTCTTTATCTTCCTCAGTTTAGAGAAGTTATTGCATGGACCTAGTCCATGTCAGCATCCAGACTTCAATCCCTACCTCTCCAAAAAAAGATGATTTTGAATCTAAAAATTGTCTCAAGTCAGTGGGTGGTAGAGATTGAAAGTAGAGAAGGTTTGGAGGAGGGGTCTTTTAGCAATCTACGACTGATTTAGTGGACTAGGTCTAGGCAAAATTTTTCCTTGTTCTATACAATTGTAGTCACAAATCTCACATAACCTCACTCTACTGCAGGAGGGGTTTGGGCGCTGCTCGTGATCTCGAGAAAGGGGAGTTGGTACTGAGAGTTCCCAGGACTGCGTTGTTGACGAGTGATAGTGTGATGAGAGATGAAAAGATTGCTTGTTGCACCAAAAGGCACCCTTATCTCTCCTCCACACAGGTGGTTTTCTCTGTTTTTCTTTTTTTCCCTTCTTTCAGCATGTCCTGCTGATTTTTAAATTTTTCTGTGTGCCAGAATTAGTGTTGCTAATGAGAATGTTATCTTATAATGGTTGTTTAATTCTAATCCAACCACATGCAAGGTTGTTTATCAAGTCTCGTTGTGTTTGCTTCTTAGTGAGAAAAAAACATATGAAGCTTGGCTATAGTCATAGATTAAAAAATATTGGGAGTTTCAAAGATGGTAATGCCTTGAACTTAGAAGGTTAATTCTATGGTTCGTGCCATTAGAAGAGTAAGGTTAGTCATTTGGAGATGATTGTGAGGTTGTTCATGAGGTTGTTACTATCATCTTAAATGGTTGGGAGGTTTTTAAATCCCAATTTTGAATTCAGCTATATAAATTTCTTCGCATTCTTCTGATTATCTGTATTTATTCAATATCACTCGACACAAAATCATATCTTAACTTGATGCTTATACAAACTTAATCTCCTCCATAATAAATGGCTGAGCCAAATCCACTCCTCAGTGGTACACTCTATGGGCTATACAGTGCATGCACAAAGCCTCTTTTAACTAAGCTTCTTGCTCATCCTAAATACGTGCTAGCCTGTATGTGAAAAAGGTACGAAGGATCAGTATGTCAGTTCTACTTCAAAAGGTATCTTTGAGTGAAGTAGAATTTATTGACTTCTTTCTCTCAAAAAAAAAAAAAGAATTTATTTACTTCAAGTGGTGGCTGTAAGTCTATGACTCTGTATAATAGTAATAATCAATACATTAACACTATTTCACTTACTAAACAACAAACACTTTACCCTTTTTTCTCTTTCATGTAATGTTCATCCTACATAGATGCAGGGAGATCTAATCTGGGTACTCTATTAAACAGATTCTGGCAGTATGTTTATTGGCTGAAGTGGGAAAAGGAAGGAGTTCAAAGTGGTACCCATATCTGTTGCAGTTGCCCCAATATTACAGTACATTAGTGAACTTCACTGACTACGAAATTAAATCTTTGCAAGTACAGTTGGTTTTTTATTTTTTTAGTACTAGCTGTTTTTTTTTTTCTCTTGCCATAGAACCTTTTATAGATAATCAATCTAAACTGTCAGCTGGAGGATGCAATCTGGGTAGCAGAGAAGGCTGTCAAAAAAGCAAAGTCAGATTGGGAAGAAGTTATCACCCTCATGAAAGAAATGCAACTCAAGCCTCAGCTTTTAACACTCAAATCATGGCTTTGGGCTTCGGCAACTGTGAGATAAATAGCTTGGGTGGACTGCACCATGATTCTCAAATTCTAGCTTTGTTTCAATTTGGTCCACAACCTTTCAATTTCTATTATGATGGTTTCCCAACCATTGCAGCTCGTTGCACTCTTTCCATCTGGATTAAATTCCTCTATTGAATTGGAGAGAAATATTTACGTAATACTTGCCACAAACTCGACTTTTGAACCTCTCATATGGTGATTAGGTGGCCATTTTTGACCAGTTAACCGTGGAACTTAATGAAATTGGTACGATTGCAATAGAATGCTAAGAGTAAGGATCCAGTAGTTACAACTGAACCACTGGGGACCAAACTGAAACCTCTTAAAAGGATTGGGGATGCTTGGTGCAACTAACCATCATATTTTATTACTATATTTCCAATTTCCTTTATTGCTTTCTATACTAGAAGTTAGTTTAAATAGTCTAAGATTTCCATTTTCTGTTTCAAAGGTATCATCTCGCACATTGCATATACCCTGGGACAGTGCTGGTTGCTTATGCCCTGTTGGGGATTTGTTCAATTATGCAGCACCTGATGATGAGGAGATTGATCATTTCTCTCTAAGGTTAACGGATGGTGGGTATGAGGAAGATACCGCTTCATATTGCTTCTATGCAAGAAAAAAATATGAACAAGGAGAGCAGGTGCGTTGCATAACTTCTCGCACAGCAAATTAGCTTCTTTTAATCAGATTTATTATTGGTCTTTTGGAGTCGGTTGTTTCACCCCTTTCACTTCCCTATAATGTCATACTTGGAAAATCTCCATTATTTTGTCAATTTGGAGTACAGTTATGTAATACTTATGCCATTCGTTTATTGCATCAATTAAAGCAAGAAGAAATAGACTTTTAAGATCGATGATATTCAGCAGCATATCACATTGTCCGATAGTGCTAATTCCTAATATCGTGTTCACCCCACCTGCTAATCAGTAGGTGCAGTGGCTTTTGGAACCATCTATTCTTGTTTTGGGCACCGTGCAAAGCAATACAGTTATGCTCTAGTGAGTAGTGACTATGCTACAATTAAAGCTGTAGTGCTTTTGAACTGCTTCTCTATTTGGCATCTGACACTGATCCTTGGGTATCAAAAAAACAACTCAATAATACTCCAAGCTATCGGTAGAAGCTGTAGTACCATACCTCATTATGCCTATTTGGCCAAGTTGTAGAAAGTAGTGGTGTTGTAGAACTACTGTAGAATATAATGTTTTGCTGTTGAAAAAAATTGTAGAGCATTTGGTAATTTTGTCATATAATTGTTGTCTGCAATTGAACGTTGTATTTCTAAAATTCATATGAAAAGAGCTATAAATTAATAAATTTCTATCAAAACATTATTTTTATATTTTTTTTAATAAATTATATTTAAAATGTCTAGTAGAAAACACATATTTAAAAAATAACCTAATTAAAAAAATTCTACTTAACTTGAAATATCAAAATAGTCCCAATATACTTGTCAAACAAGAGAACGCCCGGGGGAGAGGGAATAACAAAGAGGAAAGCCGGAGAAAGATTTCTAGATTCTAATTAGGATTTCTTTTAAATCCCTTAACATGTTAGTATATATTAATAAACTTGAACCCAAGAACCCAATAAACTTAAATTTTATGAGGCGCACCTGAGGTGCATGCCTCGCACCTCAGGGAGGTGGAACTTGAGGCGTTGAGGCTCACGCCTAGACGCTACTTTTCAAATACTACTTACCAGACAACGAAGACGGAGGGCACTGCTCATACTCTCAGGAGAAAGTGGCTCTGCCATAGCCTTGTCAGGTGCATGAGGGACGAGAGGAGAGGACGAGGGGGGAGGAGGAAGATAAAGCATGTAAAATAAGGACAACTAAAATTTTGCATAATGATTAGGGATATTTTCATCATTTTAAAAGATAAATTTAAATGCACTGCTGCGGTTTGCTTTTTTTCTTTGCCGCAGTAGTTGGGGTAGCATGGCTTTTGCGGTAAAGAATCCCACTGCATATTTTGACCAATTTCAAAACCTCCGCACATTTTCCCAACAAAATTTTTGAAAAACATGAAGCTGGGGCAAACAAGTACTCTATTTTGTATGAAAATTTCTCTCCTTCGAGTTCTCTACTGTAGTAATTTCCTACATGATTTTGATTTAGAGAATTTGCACTGCTAATGGTCTAACTATTTTAAGTCACATTAGGCTGGAGGTTCAACTGGAAGTTTTGTTTGATTAGATAATACATTCTATTTTGTTTTCGACATTCTATTTTGTTTTCGACTGTTGACTTTTGTTTAATTCTTTCCAGGTTCTTCTAGGTTATGGAACATATACCAACTTAGAGCTTCTAGAGCACTATGGTTTTCTTTTACATAACAATCCAAATGAAAAAGTCTTCATCCAATTAGATACAGATATATTCACAGTGAGTACTTGGCCCAATGATTCCCTATACATTCAACAAGACGGAATTCCTTCATTTGCATTATTATGCTGTTTACGACTTTGGGCGACGCCTGTAAATAGGCGGAGGGTTATTGGCCATCTAATTCACTCTGGAAATTTAGTTTCAGTTGAAAACGAGGTAATGATCATGAACTGGTTAATGAAGAATTGTGACAAAATATTGGGGAAGATACCAACATCAATTGAAATTGATGATGAGTTGCTGATCCTTTTAGACAACTTTCAGAATAATACTATTTGTATAAAGATTGTAGATTCTTTATCTTCTAAGGTGGAGATTGGAGAATTCTTTCGAGCTCATGGACTGGAACTTGATGCTGTGGCTTGGAGTGAATTATCAATTAGGGTTCAGAAATCGCTAGAAAGATGGAAATTAGCGTTACAATGGAGATTGATTTACAAGAAGACGCTGCTCAGATGTATTAGTTATTGTAAAGATAGAATATATGAGCTTTCTTCACAAAGTGGTCAATTGAGAGAAGTGGATCAGACTTGAATAAGTTTTTATATCCAATATGGTATTTTTGTTGTGCAAACTATGCTTGACACTACCTATGCTACTGCTACATTTAAATATACCTATACCATTGGTTGTTGCTGCTGCTACTTCAACGTGCATTCTCTCCTTGAAGCTGATGAAATAAGCCTTTGCTTTATGGAAGAATGCCGACAAAAGCACGAAACGAATAGAAGATGTAGATCATAACACTTAATATCAGAGAGGTCAAAGCTTTGATAGTGTCTTCAATAAGGTATGCAGCATATTCTGTTTCCTTTTTTTCAAAGCACTTTAAATTAACCTGGGCCGTACATTTTCTTCTCATAATTACTCTTTCTTTATTGTCAAGTTGGTATTTGCTTAAAGACCTTTTCAGGGTTGATAATGAGGGGGGATGCATCATATTTTATTGCAACATTGCTATTATTTTCCTGAAACTCTGCCGGCGGAATAAATCGAGGCAAGGGTTTAGTTTGGTGAATTCGTGCTGGTTTAATGTCCTCGGTGCAGTTGGTTTGCACCTGTTGAGGATATAATTCTCATTTTACTGGCATGATAGGAAGTAAACGTCTTTACAAACGGCTATAGATTAACAGTTTACAATGTTGCTCCAAACTCGAAATTCATGAGCAACTTGTCAAAGATATAATTGTCATTTTACCGGCACAGTGTCATACGCACTGCATGTATTGTAGCAGTTTTATGGGAAATCACCTGAACAGCTGTCATATTTTACGTGGACGTATACGAATTTGAGTTTCACGGTCCTTATTATGATCTTCAAAAATGTTCCAAGACGAGTTAATTATTTGTTTATCCTCGAATTTTTGTCAAAACATGCTATTATGATTAAATACTCAAATCTAGAAGATTTCTGAAACCTTTATTAACTAGATATCGTCTAGTGCAAATGTATTATAACTTTATTTTGTTGCTTGCAGTTTAAAACAAGTTGTATACCCCATGATCTGCAATTCGTGACAACGCATATCAACCTATACTTATTTTGAGTACCACTGGTTGCAGCTGGAGTTAACTAGTAATACTCTAATGTGATTTTATTTTTTTTAAAAAATCCTTTTCCTAACATGGTTCCTATGTTACAATGTTGCTATCTATTGTAGCATTAGTTAATGGTTATGGGTTTAGCTGATTTTGATATTCCCACATGCTTGTTTTACTGCCAAAGAAATTGCATTCAGTTCTCTGTTGTTTTGTCGAGGGTGAATAGGAAAAAACTGTGAGAACTCTAATATTATGCACATGAGTAAACATTTCTTCTCTTTCTCTCTTTTGATTGATGTCACCAACAATGATTGTTTTTGTAATTGATGATAATTCCATCTTGCAATCTGATTGTGCATGCCAGATATAAAAATATAAAAATATAATAGCCTGGAGAATAATAATTATTTCATATATTTTTTTTATTTTTCACACGGTATCAAAACAGGAGGTTCTGATTTTGAATCTCTAGTATTATTTAATTTAAATAGCACTAGATAATGATATTTCAAGTTAAAGGAGAGTGTTGAATATAAAAATATAAAAATATTAATCTTTGATAGCTTAATGGTTGTTTCATGTTATTTCACAATGCACATATTTGAGTGCTCCTCTCTAGATTTGATTGTGAATGCCCCGAGGAAGATGCTATTTGTACACTCCAAAAGAGTAGTGTAAATCTTACACCTTCATTCTAGAATTCACCAAAATTTAAATAATTTTTAAGTAAAAAAATTAAATTCATGATAAATAGTAAAATTATAGTCTTTGAATATAAAGTGTGTAAGATATGCATCCCATTTTGAAATATGAAATGTACCAGTAATATTGCTCATATCCTAATGTTTGAAATATCACCAAAGTTTCAAATACATTTTTTGGTTTACGTAATTTTAAGAGATAAAATGCAATCTATTTATACCAAATGTGATGTCATTTATTGGATTGGATGGATTTAAGTGAAATAGTAAAATATTTTCAATTATTGGATAGATTAGATATAAGACATTTTTTTGGAAGGCATATTGCTCTTTTCTTTAAGAAACTTGTTCAAAAAACAAAAAATCGAAGTTATTTGTCCTTGTTGCTGCGGCTTTGTAAAATGTTTTGTTTTTTTTTCTCTCAATATAATAATTTTCAGCTGAAGTATCCCATAGGCTCTCTGAGTGTCCCTCGACAACAGTAGTAATGCAATTAAATGGACTGTTTTTGTTTTTAGTTGTAGAATATCCCTGACAACAATGGTAATGCAATTGAATGGAATGTTTTTGTTTTTAGTTGTAGCATTAATTTTCTGAAGGAAAATGCTACTTGTACACCTCCGCCCATCCAATGGGTGGGGTGTGGTGAGGGGTCACTTCACAAATTGTGAAGTGACCTCCCCACCCTTGGATGGGTGGGTGTAAGATGTACACCCCCTTTGGGGGTGTACATGTAGCGTTGCTCTTTTCTGAATTGTGCTAGAATACTTTCTGAGTAAACAAGGCAGCTTGTCTCTATTTTATTTTTAGTGATGGAGCATTTGAATCAGCAGCTGAACTTGGTATAAGTTATTTATTTTTTTTTAGAAATTAGGTTTTTTAATTTCTGAACATCATTTTTGTGATCTAAAAATCGATATTTTTTAATGTTTGGGTGAATTTGATATTGCTAATAAATTTACTTCTCACATGTGGGTATCTCTAATCCATTCTCAGCACTTATATATTACTATCCTGTATAAGAATGTGACGCCCCACTTCCCAGAGGTCACCCATCCTAGAATTACTATAGCTCTAGCACGCTTAACTCTCATAACCTATTGGATCTTGCTACCATCCAAAATGCTATAGCCGGGTTAAAAGATTTAGTCCTATTATATTATTTATATATAGGACTAATCTAAATTATGGGGGTGTCACATTCTTTTCCCCTTTAAGTCATGACGTCCACGTTAGACTCAAGCACACTCACAAGCACCAGGCGATGTGAGACTCGTCTCGCTAGCCTTAGCCGACCTTGTGAGGAGCTGCACTCCACTCACAACGGTCATTAGCCGGGGAGCCTCGCTCTACCCGCTATATAACCCTGGCTCAGCCGATACTCATCTTACATTTTCGGTTTGTGAATGACTATGATACCAACCGTGACGCCCCACTTCCCAGAGGGTCACCAATTCTAGAACTACTCTAGCTCTACCACGCTTAACTCTAACAACCTGTTGGATTTTGCTACCATCCAAAATGCTATAGCCGGATTAAGAGATTTAGTCCTATTATATTATTTATATATAGAACTAATCCAAATTCCGGGAGTGTCACAAGTGATGAATTTTTCTCACTTGATTTCCAGATAAATAATGTCATAAAATTTAAAATTTAATTTCTAAAAAATTCAAATAGTTTAGATTGTATTTAATGGCGCTGATGGTGAATACTGTATACCTAAAGAATCTCGGACTAGTATTTGAAAACAATACTTCTACAAAAACAAACACCACATGCCAAAAAGCATTGCAATTTTGGTGTGGTGTTGTTACAATATAATTATGAATCTGAATTTGTCTCCTATATTAAAACTTTTTCTTATTAGATTAGAATTTTTGGATTTATTAGATTAGAAAAGTTATTCTGTATTAAATATCGATCTTGTTAGATTAGAAGGATCTTGAAGTTCATCTTTTTCTTATTTAATATTTTTATTATATTAGGATTACCGAATATATTTAGGCTTATAAGCATACGATTGGAAAAGTTAATTATGTATTTAATATCTTAGGATATTTTTTAAAATTCTTAGAAATGAGGATTAAGAATTACTGATTCCCATGTTTTATTAGTCACAAAAATTTGACGTGACTCACAGCATTTTCTGATTTCACAAAATTTAAGAAATTTATGACAAAAATTTATAATTTTGACGGCATCTTCTAAGACATTTTTTTTTGGTTTTTTTTTTTTTTTTTCTTTTTCGATGAGAATTGATTTTACTATACTGAAATATTTTTTTAAAATTTGATATTTATCGTCTTATTTGATATAAAATAATATATAACTAGTGAAAATACCCGCGCTTTGTGACGAATAGATATTGTTGAACCAATCAAATCCAATAAAAATGAACAAAAAATAATAAGATAAGTATTCAACCATGAATGGGAGACATTACAAAATAACAAATTCATTCTAAATCATCCAAATACATAATAGAATTTATAACTTTTCCTAAGCGAACATTGCGATTATGTTAAAAACTCTATCGAACGAAGAATCTACATATAAAAATATAAAAATCGAAAGCATAGAATGGGATCAAGGGTATTGGAGTAAAAATATAGAAATCAAAAGCATAGGATGGGATCGAGGGGATTGAAGGGGGAATCACCAAGAGGCGTAGAACTCGACGACACCGAAGGGGTGATTGGAGACGGTGTCGGCGAAGTTGGAGGCGTCAAAGGTGAGCATAGAAGAGAGTAACGCCTCCTCCGCTGCCGCTAGGGTTAGATTCGACATTTATCATAATAATAAAGTGATTGAGAGGGGGAAGAAGAAGAATAAGGCAATAGAGGGAGCGGATGAGGTGAAAAAAGGAGCCACGTTAAATAAAAATTAATATCTCCGCGTTGCTTCAGTTTTCCGAATTTATAACTTACGCATTCTAAATTTTCTAAACCGTCGCTTAAAATTTTCAATTATAATTAATAAAATATTTAATTAATTTTACGAAAAGGGATGGGAGATGGGATGGACAGTAAGAATAAAAAGGGGGGAGAGATGAGGGGGCACATAAAAAAAGAAAAAAAAAAGAAAAAAAAAAGAAAAATCCAAACTTTGAAAATTCAGTCATGTCAACTTATATATTGGGGATTAATAGATACTTAATAGGTATCAATCTTATCAATATAATCTAGTTATTTTTCACATATGGTACACTCCGAGTTCTTTTATGGTTAGCTAAGAACGAAACAAAAAATACTCTTTCGATATTGAAATTTAATTTTAGAATTATAATTCTTAAGAAGTCAATTTTTATTATAAATTTTAAATCCGGTGAATCAAACATGTCCTTAAAGATCATCACTTTCTTATTTAATTTTCTTATTATATTAGAATTACATATATTTTCAAGTTTATATGTTAAGAATCACCACGTGCATCAGGTCGTCTCTTTCCGTCCTCAAAATTATCTTATGAGGCTTCATGATCCCTCGAAAAATCACGACGTGCAATAGGCCGTCTCTTTCCGTGCTCAAAGT
>CM055067.1:47313181-47315681 GCA_029204045.2 Tillandsia leiboldiana | reverse complement strand
TCACATCTCTAACTTACTAACAGGAATCACTCGAACAGTCGGGACCGCTGTCAACCCAACGGCTCCCCAAAAAGAACATCAACTCTACATGTAAACTCACTAGCTGGGTATACTCCCCAGCCAACAACAGTGAAGGGTCCGGGAACCCCGAAAGACTAGAACCTACAACCCAAATCAAATAAGAACAAGCTCTAGGCATAGCCTTTCGTTGTTCTCGACCCTAAGAAAAAGGCAGCCCTTAGAATCCAGACCACTCAAATCCTCTCGAGTGGGGAAGTTTACAGGAAAAATGTGTCATTTATTACTCAAAACCATTTTTCACTCAAACCCACGTGGGGTGAGGACTAAAAGTAGTTTCTTTTTTAAAAACCATCTTGATTTGAGAAAAACCCATTTTTAATGATTTTTAGTTCTTTTTAGGAAAAACAGTTAGAAAACAAGTTTTTCATGCCCAAACCCCGAAGGGCTAATGCCTTCGTCCAATCAAACAAGAACAGACTCCGGCGACCCTTCGATGTTTAGAAGAAAACATTGGTTAACTAAAATCATGTGTGTCTAAAAAGGTTCTGGGTTCAATGTCCTGCTATGACTGGTATACTACTGCCACTAACACTGTGGCGACACATAAACAGAAAAGCAAGACATCCCGGGACCACCGTTCACCCAAACGGCTCCCGCCATAGATAAAAGACCAGCTACATCTACCAGACTCCACTCTGCCTCCAAGCATGAGTGTAACATGCATCCCACACTAAGAGAAATCCCGACCACTCGGCCCACTACCCGGGCGAGGATAACACTATGTCCAGGCATAGAATAAGAAGTGTGGATGTCTAAAGCATAAATAAATCTAGCCCAAGTGAGGATTTTCTACTAGTCTGGTTACACATGTAACATATGACAGGGTGCTAGGTCAAGTTCTAAAAGTAGCATTTAGTTTAACTAAAGCAAGATCAGGGAACATTAACCAACATGATTTCAATAACAACACAGGAAAGACAACATCTCTCTAACATGCATTCTAACATATTTCACAATCATGCATGCTTTCTATACAACAGAATTAATGAACCGTCCACCGGTTTTGGAGACGAAGCAATCCACATGAAGCGCGCGTCAATCCAAGATCCAAATAGGCTGAAACTGAATAGGGATAATCCTCGGATTCCCACGATTCCAACGAGTCCAAAAACTCCAGAAAACTCCTCCTGGGTACAAAAATATGGTCCAAACATTGCAATAAGTCATAAACTCCCACAAACACATGCCGCTATACAAATAGTCCATAAAATACTTAAATACCACCTGCGAGATAATCTCCAAAAATTCTAACAAAATACGACGGCGATCCTCGCGAAGAGTAGATGTCAATCGAGTCCTCAAAAGCCGAAATCCGATACCCGAGTGTGGAGATAAAAATCTGACAAGCCTCCGTTGTCCAGCAAAAACCACCAGCAGAAAAGGGGTTCAAAAATGCCTCGTAAACCATGCCAAGAACTCAGAATGAAGCGAGGTGATCAACATGGAAATCGAAGGCCTACCTCTCATGAAACCGATGCCGCAAAAATCGTCCAAATATTCCTTCGGAGTAGCTCTGTGGACCTCGTGGACCGAAACGCGACGGAAATGGGCCACCAAAGAAGAAACGTCGCACTACGCCGAATCGCCGAAACCGTCGATGTCGCGCCCTCCAAAAATTCCGAAACTCCCTCGAGAGATGCAGGATAAGATGAGGAAGAAAGTTGCTTGAGGGCTCAGTCACAGAGGAGCTCGGGAAAAGCTCAAAAAATCCAAGGTAAAAGGCTATTTATAGCCCAAGCCCACAAATGAAGGGGTTCGAATTCGGGCGCAGTATTCGGGCGCCCGAATCCGGCCCAAGCCCAACACTGTGCGCGCCCGAATTCCTTTCGGCGGGCCACGTCACCCGCTTCGGCGCACACGCACCCGCCAATCGCAGCGCGCCGCGTGGCGGCGCGGTCCACGGCGGGAACCGTGGGCCGCGGTTCACGGCGGCCCAGCCGGGTTGCTGCGCCCGCCAATGGGCGGGCGACACGTGGCCTGGCGGGGTCCACGGTGCGCCGCTCCCGGCATGCTGCCGCGCGTGCGTTCACCGCCCAATCAGCGCGCGACACGTGGCACGCCCGCCGTTGGCTGGTCCCGGTGCACGCCAAAACCCATGGACCGCACTGCCCGCCGCCGCGCACGTGCCTGCCCACGCCCCCGCCGCCGCGCTGCCCTGGCCTGCCGGAACAGTAAACCATGCCTCGAAATCCGTGTTTTGGCATCCGGGCTCCGAAAAATACAAGTAGTCCATTCTCATCGTTTTCGCGCGCTGAATCCAAATCCAATGTCCGTTTTGCCAAATTCCACTTCAAAATTTTGTCGAAGGCATCCGGACAGATATTCTTAATCTAAATTTCGCGCTGGGTCCAAATGTGAAGTTTGATTTGCGCGCAACCAACTCCAACACACATCATAGGCATCCAGAAGACACAATTTA
>CM055067.1:47305681-47310681 GCA_029204045.2 Tillandsia leiboldiana | reverse complement strand
ATATATATATATATATATATAGTCTGGCTACTATGCTTGTACAAGCACCAAGCAATTAGTGCTTGTAAGTTTTCTACCGTTAGATCTAATCCTTTGATTAATTCTACCCCTTAGATTATATATACTATTTCACCAACAACCCACTAAACCCAAGGGGCCCACCATCATCCTAACCGCACATTCCTACATCCAATCGTAAAAAACTCACAAACACAAATAACTTTGTACTTTTACAAGCATATGAGCTCAATTCTCTCTCTCTCTCTCACTCTCTCTCTCTCTCTCTCTCTCTCTATATATATATATATATATATATATATATATATATATATATATATATATATATATATATATATATATATATATATATATATATAACGAGACTACTATACTATTAATAATATCAAGTACTTGTACTTATTGAGTTTTATGCTCTTGGATGAAAAGATGTGCGGCTAGGATAATAGTGATTTTTTAAGGTTTAGTGGGTTGTTGATGAAATAATATAAACCCTATGAGACCACTATAGCCCTGACAATATATTCTTTCATCCAATAGCCGAAAAGTCAATAGTACCAAGTGCTTGGTCAATAGTTTTTTATCGTTAGATCTATCTAATTCCATTCATTAGATTATACTATTCTATCAAACATCCACTAAACCCAAGAAACCTATTATCATCCTAACTGCTCATATTTTCATCCAAAGGTCGAAAATTCACAAGCACTAATAATTTAGTATTTTTAAAAATATAGGAGCTCAATTATATATATGTATATATATATATATATATATATATATATATATATATATATATATATATATATATATATATATATATATATATATATATATATATATATATATATATATATATATATATATATATATATATATATATATGTATATATATATATGTATATATATATATATATATACATAGAAAGAGAGAGAGAGAGAGAGAGTCTGCTGCTATGCTATCGATAGCACTAAACACTTGGTGTAACTAAATTTTTTATCGTTAGATTTATCACTTTAATCATTTTTACTTCTTAGATCATACAATTTTTTCAACCACCCACTAAATCTTAGAAACCCACTATCATCCTAACTACATATTTTTTTATACAAGGATCAAAAATTTAATAATACTAATAACTTCTATTAATATTATAGTTGTCTAGTCCTATATAGAGTTCGGCCTCTATACTATTAATAGCATCAAGCGCTTATTAGTGCTTTCAAATTCTTTCCCGTTAGATATATCAACATATAGATGAATAGTCATTTATTTATTCACTTATTTGTTTTAATGATTAAGTTAAAAATAGGGTCAACTTAATTAAACAAAGGTGATAAAGTAAACAAAAGCCTCGACCCTCCTTGTGTGTGCTTGGGCTTTTCTGATTTTGGAGGGAAAAAAAAAAAAAAAGAAGGCTCGCGTGCTTATTGCTCCATTCTCTCTTTTCATTTTGTGTCTTCATCTCACAAAGGATGTGGGACACTTTGTTTCAATAGGGACACTTAAAAAATAAATAAATAAATTGTTCACATATTGTTACAGCCCTAGGGCTTTCCTTAACTACACGACAAGAGCCACTAGAGAGTGGGTTAATTGGCCCTCATAAAGCTTTTGGATTTGTCCTTAGGGAGGAGAGAGATATGTACTTATTATATACATAGTTAGCTTAGACATTGTTTAGTTGGGATAGAATTAGTTGGGATAGAAAGAGGGGATAAATTTTTATTTTTCATCTTATATTCAAACATCATTTTAGAGTAGGCGAAATAGTTTTTTTTTTTTTTTTTTTTTTTTTTTTTGGGAATAAGTTGGTATAATTTTTTTTGGAAATAAATTGGTATAATTTTGAAATTAAATTTGGTAAACGGACAGATTAAGCAATCCGCGGATAGATCATTATACTTACAGATTATATGAATATGGATAAAATTTATTTATAAAATTTTAGATAGTCATCAATCTTATTCATACTCGTCCCGAGTCGGCGGACATATATATATATATATATATATATATATATATATATATATATATATATATATATATATATATATATATATATATATATATATATGTAATCTTTTTGTTCTCTTTTTATTTTTATACTTTTCAAACACAAATAATATATTATTTTTAAAAGATCAAAAAATTAGTTTATTATTTAAAACATCATAACATATAATAAATAAAAAATAATTATATTGAAAAATGCTAGTGTTAGAGTTTTAAGGGCGGATAAAATAAAAAGAATATTTATTTTTTTATTCTTAATTTTTTTAAAAAATATATATAGCTATCCGCGAAGCCTAAAAAATATATAATTTAACGGGTATTCGTCTATTTTATCCATAATTTTTTCGGTAAAAAAAATTAATATGCATACCCGCAAATTCGCTAATAATCCTGTGGGTATTTGCAAGTACATATTGAAATTGCTAGATTTACTTGGAAGAGCTATTCCACCCTACCCTTGAACAAACTTGTGGGAACAAATTTAATTAAAACTTAATTAAATCTAATTTGGATTATTATTTTAACTTATATTAATTAATATAATTAATATATTTAAGTCATTATCTATTATTTAAATAGTTAAGTAATTAATTAATTTTTATTATTTATGGTTAATTAGCTCATTAAAATTTAATTATTTAATATATTTATCTAATAACTAATATTTATATTGATAAACTAACTAATATTTTGACAAATAAATTTAATTTCTTAACTAATCATCTAACTAATTAGATTATTTACTAATTAATTTAAAAATTAAGTTATATTTTAGAATTAATTAATTAATTAATGCAATTAATAAATAAATATTTTTCTTATTATATTATACAATATTTATAACTAATAAATTTATTAATTTATTAAAATTATTTTTAATTAATATTTTGATGCTAATTAATTAGATAAAATATTTTTAATTTAAAATTATAATTATTCTTATTTCAGCTATTCTAATCTAACCATCCAACACCAATTATCTTATTTTTAGAAACAACCCAATATTTATACATATAAAAAATTAGTTTTATTTTTATTTATTCTCGAAATTGTATCCATCTTAGAAATAAATTAAGAAGGATTTTTAGGGATCATTCACTTGTGTGCTTGTTGGGTCTGCTTTTGTAGTAATATTTACTTTTAATAAAATATTTAATATAAAAAATCTAAAATTTTTGTTGTGATAAGAAATAGAGATGAGATTTTTATAGCTCTAATTTGGTCCTTCTAACTATTTTTTTTTTTTTATTTAGAAACGAATTTAGGCTGTGTTTGGTTGGTCGTAAAATGTACCGAAAATTATTTTTGGGTCAAAAATTATTTTTCGTGTCTTTGTTTAGCGGTAAATTTGTTTTCGTAAAATTATTTTTTATATATTTGAAAAAAAAATGGAGTGTTTTTATTTTTCGTTGATTTTTTTTTGACAGAAAATGAAAACTGAAGTTGCATAATTTTTTTTTCATTTATTTTTTTTTTTACCGAACCAAATAAATATAAATTCTTTTTCTTTCAACTAAACAAATATTGATAAAAAAAAAAAATTTAACATAAATTTTTTTTTCCACTAAAAAATTTTTTTCACAAAAAAATATTTTTTACGACTTTACGTATGATCAAACAACCAAACAACTTCTTGGCGTGAAATATTTGAAAATTTAAAATTTTAAATACTAATCATTAAACCTTCTGCCATTTTTGAAATAGCATTTTATTCGGCAATATTATACTATTCAATCTACTTTTATTTTTGATTTTGGTAATATTAAAAAAAATTATAGTATAATATCTAATATATTTTTTAAGACTTCAAAAAATATTTAATATATTTTTGATTGATCAAAATATCTCTATTGATTTAAAAAAAAAAATAAATATAACTCCAATTTTAGAGCTTACTAATAAAACTTGGAATTTAGAAGGCTATTCTGAAAATAGGAGAATAAATTAAAATTTTTGAATAGTAGTGTGGAATATATAAGCAAAAGCCCTTTATTTATAATAAAATATTTGATCAATAGAAAAATCTAGAACTTCGTGTAGAGAAAATAAAGGCTCCAATTTGCTGCTTTCAACTGTGTTGCACAAAAGAAATTGTTAGAAAAATTTTAATTTAATATTTTTTTTAAAAAAATACTACTCACATAATAATTTAGTGATCAATACTATACTAAACCCTATATTCTGCTTATCTAATAAAGCTCTTAAATCGATCGGTTTTAGCACAAATGGTAAAGAATTTGATAATTAATATTCGAGATTTCGAATTCGAAATCTAGTTACTTTATATTTTCAGCTAAATATATTTTAAAATAAATAAAACGGATAGTATTCTACCTTTCTCTCAAAAAAAAAAAAGAAAAAAAAGAAAAGGTGAAGCTATTAAAATTATTCTTTTATTTAGAAAAGAAAAAAAAGTGAAAATTCTTCACCATGGTCCATCAACCTTTTTAAGTCCCATCTTGGATTTTATTTTATTTTATTTTATTTTATTTTTTTTTTTGGCTTTTTGAAAGGGATCTCGAACCTTTTAAATTCTTGCAATTACTCTAGCTCTAAATTTTGCATATATTACAAATTTATCCTTTTCATGAAGCAACTTTGATCTTTAACCAGTTACACACACAGAAATAATTAATGAAGAAGATATTGTTATTATTATTATTATAACGCAATATAAAACTCACGAAGTACGAATCCAATGGTAAGAAGTGAAAAATTGAAGATCTAACATAATAGATCTTAAATTTGTTGGCTAAGTACTAATAAATTTACAGTCACCTTTATGAAAATAATGGTTGGAAAAAAAATTATTAGCCTCCATTTGGTAAGTGGAACTAGAGGAGGATAACTTCTTATCCCCCTACTTATAACCAAATATTTTTTTTGGGGTGGGAACAAGCTGTTCCCACCACAAGCGGGTTATCCCAGATGGAACAACTCCACTCCACCACCGGTGGCGTGGAGT
>CM055067.1:47137935-47305671 GCA_029204045.2 Tillandsia leiboldiana | reverse complement strand
ACACACACACACACACACACACACACACACACACACACACACACACACACACACACACACACACACACACACACACACACACACACACACACACACACACAAATATGAGTCCAGCTATTGTATTCTTATGAGTATAATCGGTTTCGTACTCATAAGTTGTATATATAAGTTCGGCTATTATATTCTTATGAATACGATCGCTTTCGTACTCATAAATCATTTTCGATGATAAAACTTTCGAATCGACGATCCATATAGTTAAATATAATTTGAAATATTTAAAATTTATAGAAGTTAAACTTTATAATTTTTTAATATTATTTATTTTATGATCAAAAAATTTCAAAATTGATAATTTTAACGACCGTCATAAAATACTTGCTGGTTTAATGGTATAAAAAAATTAGAATTGGTTGAATTTTTAATAAAAAATTTTATTCACTATCAAGATAAAAATCAATAACTTCGATCTTAAATTGAAAAATCTAATCTTCTATTTTTAGAAGATCGCCCGATTTTAACTGTTAATTTTATGCTTACTTGATGGAGCTTATTATAATTTCAAAAATTATAAAATTTATTTTTTAAAAATTTTAAATACTCTAAATCATATTTAATGGTATGAATCATTAATTCGAAATCTTTATCATCGAAAATAACTTATGTGTATGAAAACTTCAATAAAAAAGCTATAACAAGGAGGAGAAACTAACTCTTATCGGTCTCTTATATTTGTTCCACAAGCTGAGCTTGTTTGAATTCAACTTGTGAAATCTCCATATATTTATACTACATGCATAGACACGCTCATGTATAAATCTTGATGCTATAATTAGAGGTAAAAGATATTTTCACATGCTAATGCAGTGACAATATATATATATATATATATATATATATATATATATATATATATATATATATATATATATATATATATATATATATATATATATATATATATATATATATATATATATATATATATATATATATATATATATATATATATATATATAGTTTGACTACGATGTTATCGATAATATTAAATATTTGGTGCTACGAAGTTTTCCACCATGAGATCAACCATTTAGATCATTTTCAACCTTTAGATTATACTAACCACCCACTAAATCCTAGAACCCCACCATCATACTAACCATACATCCCTTCATCTAAAGGTCAAAAATTTAATAGCAACAATAATTTGGTGCTATTAATAGTGTAGTAGCCTATGCATATATATAGTTTGATTACTATATTATCAATAGTACCAAGCATTTTGTACTATTGATTTTTCGACACTTGGATGAAGGGATGTGCGATTAGGATTGTAGTGGTCCCCTAGGGTTTATACTTGTAGAAATCGACAATTTGAAAATTTAAAGTTTAAATATTATAACTTGAAAGCTTAAGTTGTGATTAGTAACTTGGAAAAATTTTCAAGTATTTCTGTGAAAGTGCCTAATTTGATCGATTTGGATCTGAATTTGAATCTAGCGATATAATTAAGTACTTTTTTTTAATCGGTCTTGTTGAGCTGAATGAGATAGCGTAATCCGATTTTGAATTTGACGAGCCTAGGTCATCGAAAAGTGTGAAAAATAGCATTCTTTTGGATATTTTTGCTAAAACAATATTTTATGCATGATTTTTGGTGAGATTGTTTGGAGAATGGCTTCTTAGCATTTATGTTCCACAATGAGGGACTTAGCACCAATTTCCAAGGAGGTGAGGGCTTATTGGCATTTTGTTCACAGTTTTTTTAATATCTTTTGGAGGCGCCCTAGCCACGACCCCGTTGAAACCGCAACCACCCTCCACAATCGCTCCTCTCCTCTACCATCATCCCTGCGCTTCCACAACCATCGGCTTCTGCCTGCCATCATCGAAAAAGAAGAAGGTTCCATCCTTACTTCTTAATCTCAGGTTGCGAAGGAAGAGAAGCCACGAGATCGTGAACCCTTGCGCCCTGACCCATCTGAGACCTCCATCTTTCTTTGTAGACCGATTTTGAGAAGCCTAGTCGTCGGGCTTCGCCGCACGACGCCGGAAAACCTTAGACTGCTTCCTTCTCTCTTCTTGGCCAGAGGTGAGTTAGTTCTCCCTCTCTCTCTCTCTCTCTCTCTCTCTCTCTCTCTCTCTCTCTCTCTCGTTTTTCTAGCATCAAGGCACCATTAAGTGCCTTTCTGACTTCCTGGACATCCCCCAGATAAAGTCTCGAAGCCCAAAGCCCTCCAGTTAGCTGGCGAGAGAGAGGGAGCCGTTGAAACCCTAATCTTGGCCAGAGTTTTAGCGAGTCACCTCCGAGGCCTCTTCGAGTGAACCAACTTGACCAGCTCCTTCTGCTGGATCCTAGAGGAGCCCCCTAGAAATTTAGGAGCCTCTGGTTTAGTATCGAGGCCGCAAAGAAAAACCTTAGACTTTTTTATCTTGTTCTTGGCCGAGCAGCGCCGCCCGTCGTCGCCGTTGCTCCAAGGCGCTAGCCAACCTTCAAATTAACTTCCCTTTCTCGAGTACATCACCCTGGTGCCTTTGCATGGGCCTCTAAGTCGTCGAGTCACTCTCTTCTCCATTTTGGCTCTAGGTGAACCCGAGCTCCTCTTTCCCGGCCATCCGCCGCTTGTGGCTGTAGGAGTTTGGTACGGTAGGACTCTTGGCACTCCCCTGGACCCTCCACTGCTCCTGCTTGGCCTTGCTTCTACTTTGCACCCGAGTTCTGTTGAGGTGGGCCAACCCGAGCTCTTGGAACATTGATCTTTGGCCACCTTGCTCCGGCCACTGTTCCAGCGACTTTCCGACCACTCTAAGATGAGCCCTCAACTCCTTAGACCCTCATGAGCTTGATGTTCACACTAAATGTGATAGAAGTTGACTAATTAATTAGTAATGGCAAACTAGGTATTGAATGCTTAATGTATGTTGCACCCTAGCTGTCCTCGGGTCTCGTGTCACTTCCAGATAGCGAGCACGTATCTTAGCATGTTGATGTAGGATCATTGGCGCTAACCATTAATTCCAAAAGCTCGAGCTGTTAGAAATACGCAACCAATTCACTTAAAGAGTACAGACACAACGCCCACGGGTCTCAACCGGACTCAACCCACTTGGACGTTGGGTCTATTGTTGAGCCTCTTGCCGTTAGGTCTATTGTGAACCGCAGCCCCACTCAACTTATTGGGCTCACCCAACTCAACTTATTAGTCTCCTGAGCCTATTGTCACGGGCAGGAGTTGGACCTATTTTTAACCCATAAATAAATAGCCAACAATCCCCCCCCCCCCCCCCCCCCCCCCCCCCCCAACACCTGCACCGTGTGGTAATCGAACCTGTGCCACTGGCTCTGATACCACTTGTAGGATCGTTGGCGCTAACCATTAATTCCAAAAGCTCGAGTTGTTAGAAATACGCAACCAATTCACTTAAAGCATACAGACACAGCGCCCACGGGTCTCGACCGGACTCAACCCACTTGGACGTTGGGTCTATTGTTGGGCCTCTTGCCGTTAGGTCTATTGTGGATCGCAGCCCCACTCAACTTATTGGGTTCACCCAACTCAACTTATTAGTCTCCTGGGCCTATTGTCACAGGCAGGAGTTGGACCTATTTTTAACCCATAAATAAATAGCCAACAGTTGAGACCTATCTGCTTGAACCCTCGGATTTATCTGAAAGCCTTCTCTTTAGTGTAACAAGTCAAAACATGATTAATTAGGTGTTTTTATGCAAATTCTAGAAAGCTTAGGAGCTTAAATGCTATTGTGACCTTATGGATTATCTTGGGTAGCGGGATCGTGATCTCTGAACCTTTTGTTCGAGATCCGATGACTTCCGTTAAGTGAAATTTGAATAACGACTCGTAAATCAGTAAAATCGTCGGTTTACTGATTTACGTAAACTAGTTGTGAGTCCCAAGTGTTCCTGACTATTCCTGACACTATCTTGGCTGGCCTAGTGATTTTGGTTTGTATCAGTGAATCTCGGAGCCAAAAACGGTAACCCCGGAAGTAGATTTTAGAGTAAATGGCACTAATTGGATTTAGGGTCACACCCAATGGACTGTAATTGCCCGGACGTCTTAAGTGATGCATTATGGGGTAGCACGTTAGGTTTCATCCGATTTTGTAGTCTGTAAGCTCTAATCGGACCAATATCGGTCGATTAACGGATTACCGAAATTTTCGGCGAAGCCCGAGACTTAGACCTAATACAGTGGTTTAGTCATTCTGCACAGTGTGTGTGTGTGGGCTGGGTATGTGTGAGTTATTTATTGATAGTTGGTTATGATTCAGGCCCGAGCACTCAGGAGCCTTCCTGCCAATTGAGCAGCGAATTTTAGGACCGCCTGGGCTGAGGTGGGTATTCCGATCCGGGTATTGGCATAGTGTAACCTTTTGGATATTGTGATTGATTAGACCCTGTGGTTGCCTTGTTAGCCCTACTAGTTGTTATATTCCTGCTATTGATATATCATGCCTTACTTAGTGTACTTGACACTCTTTAGTATAGTAGGGATTCATATCTGCATTATATATATGTATGCCATGATCAGTGTTATATGACACTCTTAGTCTTTAGTTGTCATATATCACCTACTGCTATTTCATACTTGTCATAATACTTGTTTACCTTAGATGATAGAGTAGGTGGATATTGTGTTCTTGCTGCACCTGTGGGACCGGGTAATATTGAGCCCTTTTTATAATCAGCAAGTGTGGGGCACATGTTAGATATGATTCGGCATTAGCCTGAGGTCCTCATGACTAACAGTGGCATATGATTGAGTATACTTGTTGTTTACTATATTGATGCATGATTATAGTTTTCGGTACTACTACCATATTAGTGACTGTTTCGACTTTTATATTAGTTTATATACCTACTCTTTATACCCTCTCTTATATTGCTACCATACCTGCTTTACTACCTTTTAGTTATAGTATTTAGTAGGTACGATTTGCTTGTCTCCAGCTCGTTGTACCTACTAAGATACATTCAGTTGTGTCTCACCCCCTTGGGTGACCCATTTTTCAAGTTAGTCGGGTGGTGAGTGTCAGGACGATGAGGCGACGAGATATCAGTTTATCTAGATTTACTTTCAGTTCATTAACATTTGTGATCATGACTCTATTTGTTTAGCTTCGTAGTATCTAGATATTATGCATGGATTAGTTGTGATATTTAGTCATGGATTATGTTTTAAGTTTTAAACTGTTAGTAGATAAACTCTGATTGCATTGATGTATCATTGTACTTGCCTAGCCGTGCGTATATAGGGAAGACTCTGTCCGTTTGGATCGGGAATTCTTTATGCACGTGGCAGATCTGGTCCCGTTCTGGGGTTATGTTTCCAACTCTGATCTAATATTTTTTTTTTTAAATAAAAATTATATCGTTTTTGAAAATCCGGAGCGTGACAATACTATTTCACCAACAACCCACTAAACCCTAGGGGATCACTATCATCCTAACCGCACATCTTTTCATCCAAGAATCGAAAAACTTAATAGTGTCAAGTGTTTGGTACTATTGATATAGTATAGTTACCTCATTCTCTCACTCTCTCTCTTTATATATATATATATTTGAACTGACAGAGAATAGAGCCAGGTTACAATTGAAGACTTTGCACTAGTGAACAAGTAGGCTACAAATTGACAATATAATATAGAAATTTTTTCTTATTTAATTCTGACTACTCATTGTAATAAAATTAGATTATAAAAATATATTTTTATGACGCTTTTATATAAGTATCCTATCTATATTTTATCTAGGGGCAATTTCCTACATACCCCTGAAAATTTCCCTGTTTTCAGATTTACCCCTCTTAGAAGGCTAATATTAAAACTACCCTTCTTACGTTCCAACTTCTTTCCAAAATACCCCTGAAGTTAAAGTCCGTCAGTTTACTGCCGTTAGCGGTGTGAAATTACCATTTTGCCATTTCAAATATACCCTTCTACCATAACCAACTTTTCTTATGTACCCTTAAAATTTTCAATAGTTTTCATATTTACCCTTAAAATATCGAATTACTTTCTTATTTGCCCTCCAACGGCCATCTTAACGGTAACCTTTCTTTTAACCTTATAAAAGCACCCTCATAGCTTAAAAAACATATCAATCTTCCTACTTCTTCTAAGTAAGAGATCTAAGCCTCTTTCTCCTCCTATTTGCATAACTTCTAGCTACATATGAGCCATCTAAGTGAGAGGTCTGCATCATCTCTTAGCGCACAAATTCCTTTGTGCGACTGCGGAAGATCTTGTAGAATATGGACATCGAAACAGCCAACTAGTAAGGGACGTCGATTCTACCGTTGCTCAAACTGGGGGGTAAGATAAGCTAGTAAATTTTATAATTTAACGATTGTCTTTTTTGCTCAAACTAGGGTAAAGTAAGCTTTGTTTTTTTTTTGTTTTTGTGCAGGTTGAAGGAGTTGGACATTGCAATTATTTTTTATGGACTGACGATGTACAACACAATACTGTAGATCTAAAATACCAGTTACAAGCAATTGAAGAAGCCATTAAGCAAAAGATTCAAACAATGGAAGTGAAAATATTGTTTAGGCTTAAATTACTTGTTTGTGTTATAATCCTCAATATATTGATGAGGGGAGTATTTTAGACATGCAACATATTGTAACTGATGGTGAAGTTATGTAAGATATCTTAGTATTTTGGGAATCTATTACAATATTGTCAAGCTGATAAAAAACAGCCGCAAACAACGCCATCATCATCCAAAAAATTACATAACATAGTATTAGAGCAGTACTATCATCACCCAAAAAATTACATAACATAATATTAAAACAGTACTATCATCACCCAAAAAATTACAGCACCATCAGCATCTTTGCATGCATTGTTTTCTCAACCTAGCAATCTGCTTGCGTCAATGTCGAAAATAGTTGAACCCTGTTGTGAATAGGGAATTGCCTCATGTTGCTGCTGTGATGCTCCAGATGCTGCGGCTTGAAACTCTTGCCCTCGCTGCAATCCGCTATTATTCCTTCTTTTCTTACTGAAATTGAAGTTGAAAGTCACAAAAACAGAGAAAGAAATTGATAAATTAGAGAAAGAAATTGATACACGGGAAAAAATCCAAGAAATTTGAGATGATAATGGTCAGTCTGTCTGATTCCAGAAACAACACAAAGTTTGCCCAAGTTTTGGGCCATAAAATTTGTTGCAATTAATGATACGATGCTCCAAGATCATAATATCCTTACAGGCCCACATGGTATTAAGTTACTACTTCAGTATTCTTCACTGGCATGTAATGCCTATATTCACACTTAGCACTTAACAATCCATAAGATCTGATGCTAATTGAATTGCTTGCTCAGTCAAACTATTCAAAAGGTAGAGTTTGCTACAAAGTATAACATCCTATTAATAAATCCAATCATTCAGATGGGTATCTACACCGCCTACATTCTATACGTTTTCACAAGGGCATGATTTGGTGCTCATTATGCACGTTTATCATCAGTTCTTCGTCAATTTAAGAAATTTCCTCTCCTTTTCGTCTCCTATATAATATGAAAAGTCATCCTCAACTTTCCCTAGAAGAGCACACAGAAAAAGTTCAAAAGTCACTTACATGGTACTTAGATGACTAGACATAGATATTTCTGTACATTATGACGCAGGAATTTAGCTGGGTAAGCTTGCAATAGATGCAAAAGAGGTCAAATTTGTAAAAAGAAAGTTTGGGGATCAAATTGAATATTACACTTAAATGTTGAGGACCACTGGAGCAATTAACAAGTTGATAAACAATGTGAACTATGACTCCACAGCTCATTCTATCATAAAAACCCTACAAATTGAAATAATAACCTAAAAATCATTAGCTCATTCTATCATAAAAACCCTACAAATTGAAACTATAACCTAAAAATGGACTAATCGACGCACTAGAGTCACAAAAACAGCCATAAAAATCTCAACCAGAAAATATCAGAAATAACTTGAAATAAGCACAGGACCTATAAGCTCAACCAGAAAATATCAGAAATAACTTGAAAGAAACAAATTACCTTGAAGATTGTGATGCTGCTGCTGCATGGTGCTCATCTTCCTCTTGCCGTTGCGATCCACTATCTTTTCTTCTTCTTTTGCTATAAAAAAATTTAAAGTCACTATATCTAGAAATTGAAATTACAAGAAAATAAAAAATAGATATAATAACTTGAAAGAATCAAATTACCTTGAAGATTGTGTGCTAGGGTCTACTGTCGAAACATCATTTTTGCATGTTCTTGCATGATGACCAAAGCCACCACATCTCCTACATTTGTGTATTCTCTTAACTATCTCCCCTGCTCCTCTGATCCTTTTTTTTCGTGGCCGACCAGCAGGTCTTACTAATAAAGGTGGCAACACACTAAAACCTATATCACTCTCATTCCAATCCTCTTCAGCAGGCAATGGCTTAATGTTTAATGCATAGGTATCTCGATACCTTTCAACAGTGAAGTATGATGATGTATAATCTTCAGGTTTGAGTTTCATATTAACCATAAAGGCAATGGCATGTACACATGGCAATCCAGAGACTTGCCATCTCCTACATGTGCATGTCCTCTCATCAAGCCTCACATCACATCTTGAGTTAGGCCCTTCAACCTCTGCTTGCTTATCAGTACATCTTAGTACTCTAAAATTTCCAACATCCTAACAGTAACATAAGACAATAGTTAATAAAGCATGATAAAACAATAGATAGTAAAAAGCATCAAGCAGGTTTTTAGATTACCTCGATCAATTTGTTGACATGCTTAATTGCTTCTGACACAAGCTTTGTTGACCATTTTCTCGCTTTTCTTGCTCTTTTGTTCATCATAATCATCATTTTCTGTCGTATAGCATCGATCATGTCTATCACCGGTCTATTCCGTTCTTCACTGATCCAAGAATTAAAAGTCTCACATATATTATTTGTTTCTCGTTCGCATTTAGCATCTAAACCAAATAAAGAACGACTCCATATATGCCCATGATTCTCTCTTAAGAAATCAACCACTCTACTGTCCGCATTCTTCACCCTTTCCATATGGTATTGAAATCTAGAAGTTGTATATGCCCTAGCTGCTCCCCACAGATGTTTCTTCAAAATATCTGATCGAAAACGTTTCTTCACATTGCTGTACAAATGACGCATGCATTCACGATGTTCAGCAGTGGGATAGACAGCTAGAAGGGCCTTATCTAAGCCTTTTTGCCTATCACTAGATAAAACCAAACCATTAGGACAACCTACAGCTTCTTTCAGACCTAGCAGGAACCACTCCCAACTTTCTGCATTTTCTGACTCAACCACACCATATGCAACCGGAAACATTGAGTTGTTTCCATCAAACGCAATTGCTGAAACAATAATTCCTTTGAATTTACCCTTTAAATGAGCTCCATCTAAACCAATATATGGCCTACACCCTCTTAGAAAGCCTTGAATGCTAGCCCCAAAAGCAATAAACATTCTTTGAAAATGCTGCTTTCCATTTACCTCTATCAGTTTAATTGATGTATGGCTTCCTACATTTCTTCTCCTAATCTCACCACAAAAATCAAAAACTCTTACGAATGATAATTCCCACTTTCCATATAATTTGGTCATTGCTTCCTCTTTACCTTTCCACACCCTTAAATAGGGCAACTCCAACCTTCCATACTTCTCTTTTAGTCTTCTAGTTAATTCAGGCACAGATATATCACCTTCAGTTTTTAACCAATTTGATATTCTATTTGCAATCCATCCTTGTGTAGCATTCTTGTTTCCACATCTATTTACAACTTCGCATGTATGCTCCGGTTGGAATGTTTTGACCTATTGATACAATAGATTGGAAGAAATAATGAGATTAGAGTAAGTAATGTTTGAAATACTAGCAATTGAAATTTTTTGCCTTTTACCTGAAAGCTTGCTTCCCCTTGAATCTGTGCTGCATGTATTCTCCACCCACAACCTTCTGTGCGACATCTTGCTGTTACTCTACATCGATCACTTTTTATCACCTTGTACTCGAATTGATTTTGGATAGCAAATTGATTCAAAGCACTTCGAAATGAAGTGACATCAGGATATTTCACACCATAATCCATAATTGGATTATCCTCATCATAAACCAACTCATCAACATTCGAATCATCTTCACTAGTGCTATAAACTAAATTTCTTTCAAAATCAACAGAATCAGACCCAACAGAATCAGACCCAACAGAATCAGACCCATGTAATTCATCTACTTCCTCATTCTCCTCATCATATCCAACATTATCATCTCCAACATCATCCACTATATGAGCTCCACCTGCAGCTATACCTTCACTTGCATCCTCCATATATAACTTTCAACTTATCTTGCAGAAATTATACAGTTGTAGATGCTGTAGTAAAATAATAAAGCAAAACCAACTTACTTTTAATTGAATTAAATCTACAGAGATGAATGCAAAGACTAAATAAAACAGAAAGATTCAGTTTAATAAACGCAACAAACTAAATGCAAAAAATAAATGCAACAAACCAAATAGTTGTAGATGCTGTAGTAAAATGATAAAGCAAAACCAACTTACTTTTAATTGAATTAAATCTACAGAGATGAATGCAAAGACTAAATAAAACAGAAAGATTCAGTTTAATAAAGGCAACAAACTAAATGCAAAAAATAAATGCAAAAATTAAATGAAAACATCTGACTCTTAGGTCTTAAAAGTAGAAGACCCAATGTAAAGCTTCTACTGTAGTAAGAAGCTATTGAAGATATTTTTTAAACGTGATAGTCTTGAGCGCTTCTTCGAATAGCATTAGTGAGACAGCCTTTCTGTAGAAGCTTGGGCCTGGCCAAACAGGTTTCTAATTCTAAATAGAAACAGATTTAACCTGAACAGCTTATAAGTTTCCAGACTAGGCAGCTCTGCAGTAACAACCCACATAGAACAATAGCAGCAGCACCTCGGCATTAATAATAAAGCTAAATGATTATCCACAACATCAATGTATTTGCTCTCAATACAATCTATTCCTATATTTCCATCAAAAGTGTACTTGAAAAGTTATGCGCAGCTCAAACACAAACAGATCAATGCAATCAACCCTTTTGACATTTAGGGCCTCTTTGGCCCTACTTTTTCTTCTACTTTCAGCTAGAGTCATATGCAATACTGTGTTTAACAATTAGAAAAGCCTGAAGCTTCTGTGGTAGTAGGAAACACAACACGAAAAAGGTGATTTTGAGACCCAAAAGCACACAATCTCTAATTCGAAGCTTCTAATTCTACTACAGAGAGAAGTAACTATGGGGGGGGTTCAAAGTTAATTAGGTAATGAAAAAAAATTTCGCCAATTTTTCGCGGGATCAAACCAGGGAGTTGGGGATCAAAAAAATTTCGCCAATTCGGAGCCCGTCGCAGGATCCCGCCGCGGTTCCGCCACGAACGGCGCCGTCAATCGATCGATCGGCTAGGGTAAGGGTTTCGGATTTGAAGGCACTCTGTGATCCCTCGATCGGCTAGGGTAAGGGTTTGGGGATCAAACCAGGGAGTTGGGGATCAAACCAGGGAGAGGAGAGAGGGGGTGTAAGGGACGGAGGGAATTGGGCAAGAGCTGGACCGTGGAGGGAATTGGGCGAGAGCTAGACCGTGCGTGCCCTAATTTTGGATTTTTTGTTTTTGTTTTTTTTTTGGGACAGCTGAAGGAAAATGATTTATTAACTAGGGGCAAAATAGGTAATCTTAATAATTTGTAACTGTGATTAATATTTAACTCTCGTTTAACCCTAGTTAACTTAACGGAGGGAAACGATAGGGGTATATTTAATAACGGTGGAACGTATGAGGGGTATATTGGAAAGAAAAAAATAAGAGGGGTAAATCAGATATTTCTTAATATTGCAGGGGTACAGAGGCAATTATCCCTTTTATCTATATCCAAAATTAGGTTATAGGGATATATTTTTGGGACACATTATAAAAATATATCGCTATACACTCTAGCGACGGCACATATAGCAACAATAATAAAAAGTGTCGATATTTTTGCTAGCAACACTTTTTTTAGATTTTAGAAATACTTAAAAGTGTCGCTATAGTATAATTTTGTTATAGTGACTGCTCAATGTTTTCAAATTTATCGTGAAATTATCAAAATACTTCTCTAAATTAAAATCAATCACATTAGTAAACTATAATAAAAATAGAAATATTTGAAAATTTATTTTAAAATCAATAAAAATATTTTGGTTATTCACAAATAAATAAGATATATTTAAAATTTTGAAAGATATATTAAATATTATCCTTATAATATAATAAAGCAATGCTAGCCCTACAATTCTTAGAGGGTCTCAATATAGGAAAATGATATTAATTTGTACACTCTTTTTGGGATGTACATTTCACATTCTATCAATTCAATGAGTGAGATATGATGAGGATCACTTCACAAATTATGACGTGATTCTTAAAAAACTCTCCACTCTTAAATAGGTGAAATGTAGTATAGAATGTATATACAGCATTGCTCCTCAATATATATATCAAATTACCTCAGTTAATGTCCTTGTACTAAACTGACAGTGCAACGTAGTTCCTAAACTTCTTAAGTACACTTGGTTTTTCACATTTCTCATGTATTACAATTTCATCCTTACTCTAAAACATTTTTTTTTTTTTTCATGTGAATAATCAATTTATCCCTTCTTAAAATCTCTTTCTTGTTTTAGTATACGTGTACCTATTAAAAGGATCATTTCCTAGGAAAAAGTTATGTGCCGTAGAATTTTTCTTTTTGTTATTTTTCAACAAAAGATGGAGTTATAATAAACGCAAAAATTTCAAAAATAAAAGTGTATATATTTAGATGAAACGCTTACAGGCTACTTTACAGTATCAGAATATATACTTCAGGCATAGAGAACTCACACATTTTACCAAACTAAAAAATTCCTCGATCTAGAGCTGTCAAAATTAAAGTCCTTGGTATTGCTTTGAGATTCGTACAAAGCAACATTTGACGGTAAGCCTAGCTATATATAAAGTAGGAGGCCTCATGATATATTTATTTTCGTTATGTACTCATATATATATGTATCCCTGCCGCATTATTACATCTAATTGAGTGGCCGTGCTCAATTAGAAGTTAATTCTCTTTCGGAGGACCTAGAACTATTTACGTAGCTGATCGTTTGAATCTCGCCGTTACCGTTAAGGCTATGCTATCCTAAGGTGCTGCTAAATAAAAAAAATCTTACCAATGTTCATGATTAAAAATTATAGACCGAACTGTCGAATTGAAAATTTTCAGTATTTTAATTCATAGTATCAGCTAAGTTCATAGGCTGAAAAATACATTCTCAGTTTAATTAAATCAAACGGCGAGATTCTCAACAATTTTCATGAATTCCAGATCAGACATCGTAATCGGAATCCAAACTTTGCTTCAGAACTTTAGATCGGGATGCGGTGAGACTACAACCGCTAAACTCGGCATTCTCCTAATTAAACTACCTCTTTACCTGAATTTTCTTCATATTTTAATCCCTTATATATAGAGTCAATTATGGCTCAAAAGTATGTAAATTTTGGAGGTGTAAATAATTTTATGGGTAGTAAATTAACCTGCTCCTGTCCTATTGCCATTTTCCAAAAAAAAAGAAAAGAAAAGAAAAGAAATATATATATAAACATACCAAGGATCTAGAAATTAGCTAAGGAGATCGATCACCCAATTAATCTCTTGTGGGAATATACCTATATATAATTAGTTAGTGAGAAAGGTTCCCTTAGGCACGCGTGTTCCTCCACAAAGGGACAAACGTTTTGCTTGCATTTGACTACATTAATAATTGTCGTACGTTGGGGCATTTATTTATATGTATGGATCCTAATTATAATAGGGGCTAACTCTCATGCACTAAGCTTTGCTCCCCTTCTTAGTTTCTCACGTTCACTCGATGTTGTATTATGAGACCAAACCCTACGGTTGGGTCCACCTCCAACTCCTCGACACTTACACGAGAATGTTTGTTCCTATTTTTTACTTTTGCGTTCGACTGTAACTATTTACAATAAAGTGTTTGACAATCTAGCTAAAATGTGGAGACCCTTTAATGGAACGGAAGTAAATGCACGTAGAGAGAAGCTGCTTAGGGGAACTTATTAATATGGTGCTTCTTGCAATAGTACTTAATTATCGGGCAACATTTTGATCGTTATCTGTTGAGGTCAAAATTGTCGCCACGTGGAATGAGCCGTGATCAAGTCAGAAGACGACACGTGGCGCAAACCATCGGCCGAAAATATTAGCCGATAGAAGGAGCCGACGAAAGGTGCTCGCGCCTTGACGAAGACCGACTCTGATCGGGTGTAAATCATTGTTTATCTCAGCCGAACGACGACAAGAGACGAAATCAAGATCGAGAATCAGCTGCTCGAGCCGAAAGGAGCATATGCGAACACAAAAGGAAAGATCCTGAAGAAGATAGGCACGAAATTTCGGGCGCGGATCACACAACTAACGCGGGATTGACAAGCGGCGCCATGCAATAATGAGCGTCGAGGATCATGCCTCGACGCGCTAATCCTGGGGATGAACGTAGATAGAAAAGATCCACTGTCCAGCCGAAGAGAATCAACTCAGAAGGAAATGATTTAGAGATACGCAATGATTCTCCATAAATTATGATATACACAGCTGTAAACGTGGTTCGGACAAGTATAAATAAGTGAACCATCGAAGGAAAAGAGGTCTTGCAATCTTGTAAGTCAGTGACCACCCCTATTCTTCAATACCTTTCATATCTGCATTTACAGTTTTTCTAGACTAAGTTTACTGCTTTTTTAGATAGATTTTCATACCGGCACTTAAAGCTTTTCTAGATAGCTTTTCATACCCGCATCTACTACTTTTTCTAAGAGTAGTCGTACTTGTAATTCATTCCATGTAACATTTTCTCGAGCAATACAAAACGAACCGGCTGATTCGGCCGTTTTGATTAATACCCTGTGGTCTTAGTTCAACTCCTCTAGGCCGAACCTTGTTAAGAGTTTGATTAAGAAGAATCCGGTCGAGCGGATCCCTCCTCGGCCTAATCATTTGGCACGCGGCGCAATCACATCAGAGGGTCATACCGGAGCCGATCGCTGACCGAAGTCAGTTAACAGTCCACGAGCGTTCGGTTGAACTTTCGGCACGAACATTATCAAATAATATTATATATTACAATATGGTCAAAGGAGTCTTACAAGTGATTCCTAATGAGCACAACATGTAGCGTGTTAATGTTACATACCCTTCTCTCTCTCTCAAAAAAAAAAAAAAAAAAAAAAAAAAAAAAAAATCTTAAGAGTATGATTGGAATTACCTACATACTAATCAATCTAGTAGTTGATGGTGTGTGGCACCCTCGAAATTTGGATTAGTTCTATATATAAATGATATAATAGGACTAAATATCTTAACCCGGCTATAGCATTTTGGATGGTAGTAAGACCAAAGAGGTTAAGAAGGTTGAGCGTGCTAGAGTTAGAGTAGTTCTAGGATGGGTGGGGTGACTCCCTGGAAAGTTGGGATTTCACAATTGGTATCAAAGCCAATCACTAGCCAGAAATGTGAGATGAGTCTCGACTGAGCCAGGATTATATAGCGAGTAGAGCGCAGCTTTCCGGCTAATGACCGTTATGGATGGAGTGCAGCTCCCCACAAGATTGACTAAGGCTAGCGAGATGAGTCTCATACTGCCTGATACTTGTGAGTGTGCTTGAACCTAACGTGGACGTCAGGACTTAAGGTGGGGGGGGGGGGGGGGGGGGGGGGGGGGGGGGAGAATGTGACACCCTTATAATTTAGATTAGTCTTATACATAAATGATATAATATGATTAAATCTCTTAATCCGATTATAATATTTTGAGTGGGAGTAAGACCCAAGAGGTTAAGAGGGTTGAACGTGCTAGAGTTAGAGTAGTTCTAGAATGGATGACCCTCTGGAAAGTTGGGACGTCACATGGTGCGTACATAATAATTTGTTCAGTAAATTATCATATATTTACGTAATAATTTGCTTATTAATTTTCTACTTCAAATCATGAGATCTTGGTTTCCAATTTTAGGCAAAAACCCCATATTGTCTTCTCGTTAAACAAACATAGGTTTAATTTGCCTTCTCCATCACATCACTCTTGAAGCCAAGCAAAACTTGCAAAATATGTTCAATGTAGTTAACATTATTATTACTGTTGTATCTATTGATTGTTGTTGTTCTTATTTTATTTTTCTCTTTTCAGAATCACAAGTTTGATCTCTAGATATAGTTTGCTCCAGAGTCCCTCGCTACAAAAAAAATTTAATATAATTTTTTTTTCGGACGTCATTTGAGCAAATCATTCCCAAATAATTTTATAATATAACAAATACCGACGCTTCAAAAAACGTCATTATATGAATCTTCTATTGTATCAAACTAATTTATTAAATGATAAACTTTACTATTAGTTTTATTTTTTTTAAAAAAAAATTGACATTTTAAAACATCAAAATATACATTTAGCATAAATATCAGTATATAGATAACGATTCTTTATTACTGGTGTTTTAACCAATTATATTCTTAAATGTGATACTAAACTATATTATGATATATTTAAATATTATTAAATATTAAAATATATTCTTAAATCTTAATTATTTTTGTAGTACCTCCACAAGAACTCGAGCTCTATATATGACCTCCTGACACCCCACCACGCTGGCTTGGTCTTGTCATTGTTGTTATATTATTATTCTTGTTATTATTATTATTATCATTATCATTATCATTATTATTATTATTATTATGGTCATTGTTATTCTTAGGCTAGTTCATTAATAGTTTGTGGGAGAAGCTACGTACAAACACGAAAAGAAATCAATTGCACGCTTGAAACGTCATGCCCACCAACACCACCAACACCAACCTGGTCCTTGCTACCTTTTTCCTTTGTTTCTTTTGTAGGCCTCCTCAAAAGGAGGTCCAAAATTTTGCATTTTTTATGCATAATGTTTCCCTCTTAATTTTGATATATTTTTTAAGGGAAATGATACACACACCCCACCCATCCAATAGGTGGGGTGTGATGATGGGTCAATCGATGTGACCTGTAAAAAATATCGCCATCATTAAAATGGTGTAGATGTATGATATACACCCCTTCGGAGTGTACATGTAGTATTGCTCATTTTTTAAAGTTGTGTTAGATCCAAATTTAGGGTATATATATATATATATATATATATATATATACATAGCTAGAATACTATCGATAGCATTCAGTTATTGGTGCTATTAAGTTTTTAGCCTTCGGATTAAAAAATATGTGGTTAAGATGATAGTGCATGGTCCCCTAGGGTTTACTAGATTGTTGGTTTAATAGTAAAAATCTTATGGGACCACTATAATCCCAAGCGCATATCTTTTTATCCAACGGCAGAAAACTTGATAGTACCAATTGCTTGGTGCTATCGATAGTATTCTAGCCGAACTATATATATATATATATATATATATATATATATATATATATATATATATATATATATATATATATATATATATATATATATATATAGAGAGAGAGAGAGAGAGAGAGAAAGAGAGAGAGAGAGAGTTCGGCTACTGCGCTTGTACAAGCACCAAGCAATTGGTGCTTGTAAGTTTTCTACCGTTAGATCTAAGCTTTTGATTAATTCTATTCCTTAGATCATACTATTCCACCAATCACCCACTAAATCCAAGGAGCCCACCATCATCCTAACCGCGCATTTCTACATCCAAGGGTAAAAAACTCACAAGCACACAACTAACTTGGTACTTTTACAAACATAGAAGGTCAATTATATATATATATATATATATATATATATATATATATATATATGGGGGATGCTAGGTGTACACCCCATAAAGGGTGTACATCCTACATCCCACCCCATTCTGGGGTGGGACTTTTTTTACTGGTCACTTCAATGTGACTAGTAAAATTCATCCCATCCAAGAATAAAGTGGGGTGTAAGATGTACACCCTTCATAGAGTGTACATTTATATTTACCTTTTGGCTATGCCAAAAAGGCACGTGTTATGATTAGGGTTAGGATTTCCATAAAACCATAAATATATATTCAAGTACAAGCATGCACAGAATTGACCATACTATCATCTTTGGTTTCAGTGAAGATTTAATTAACAAAACTTGTATTTCTTGTCAAGGGAGAAAGTATGCACTAAACAACTAGGGCCCACAATTAATGGTCCAAATTAAATTACTTAACCAACTAGAGATAGGTAACTCATTAACCTAAATATAAGAAGTTAGGAGGAGAATAATAATAATAATAATAAGTATATATATATATATATATATATATATATATATATATATATATATATATATATATATATATATATATATATATATATATATATATATATATATATATATATATATATATATATATATATATAATTAAGCTAGAATACTATCGATAGCACCAAGCCATTGGTGCTATCAAGTTTTTAGTCGTTGGATGAAAAAATATGCGGTTGGGATTATAGTGGTCCCCTAGGGTTTACTAGGTGGTTGGTTGAATAGTAAAAATCTTAGGGGACCACTATAATCCCAACCGCATATCTTTTCATCCAACGGCTGAAAACTTGATAGCACTAATTGTTTGGTGTTATCGATAGTATTCTAGCCGGACTATATATATATATATATATATATATATATATATATATATATATATATATATATATAATCCGGCTACTGTACTATCGATAATACCAAATATTTGTTACTATCAAATTTTCTACTCTTAGATTAATCCCTTTGATCATTTTCATCCGTTAGATTTTTACTACTTCTCCAACAACCTATTAAACCCAAGAAGCCCATTATTATCTCAACCAACATCTTTTAATTTAAGGGTTAAAAACTTAATTAATAGCACCAATGACTTGATACTATTAATAGTATTCCAGTCTATATATATATATATATATATATATATATATATATATATATATATATATATATATAGTTCGGCTACTATACTATTAATAGTACCAAATTATTGGTGCTATTAAGTTTTCTACTCTTAGATCAACTCCTTTGATTATTTTCATCCGTTAGATTTTACTATTTTCCAACCACCTATTAAACCCAAGGGTCCCACTATCATCTTAACCACACATCTTTTAATTTAAGAATTAAAAACTTAATTAATAGCACTAATGACTTGGTACTATTAATAGTATTCCAGTCTAGCTCATATATATATATATATATATATATATATATATATATATATATATATATATATATATATATATATATATATATATATATATATATATATATATATATATATATATATATATATATATATATATATATATATATATATATATATATATATATATATATATATATATATATATATATATGTGGCTAGTTATAGGTCATCTTTAGGTCTAGTTTGATAAAGTAGTAATTAAAAGAACTATTTATATACTATAAAAAATTTAAAATATTTACAAATATTTACAATTTTTTCTTCTCCAATACTTAAAGAATTATGATTGCAACTCCACCAGAGAAGAATGTGTAAATGAAGGGCTGATTGAAAGTACTTTTAGAATATTTTATTTTACCTTCTATTGTATAAAAAGGATGTTTTAGCTATCACATTTTCAAATTACTGTCTTAGTAAGTTACAGAAGAATACTTAAAATTATTCCTCTCTAATAATTCAAAATTATGGTTGCAATTCCACCCAAAAAAAGAGTGTAAAAGAAAGGATGACCGAAAGTACATACAGATTTTTTTCTTGCCTTCCATTGTATAAAAATGATGTTTTAGCTACCACATTTCCGAATTACGTCTTAGTAAGCTACAGAAGTAGAACTATTAATTGGACATCTTGTATCCTCAACTCCTACCAGCTTTTATTAAACTTTTAATAAAATGCAAAATTCCACTTGATCATTTACTGTTGAGTTGATCATTTATTGTTGAGATGTGTAACAGTCGAGAATTTGAATTAACCATATATATAAGGTATAAATAGAATTAAATCTCTTAATCCTGCTATAGTATTTTGGACGGTGACTACACCCAAGAGGTTAAGACAGTTAAGCGTGCTAGATCTAGAGTAGTCCTAAGATGGGTGACTCCCTAGAAAGTTGGGACGTCACAGTTGGTACCAGAACCAATCACCAGCCAAAAATATGATATGAGTCTCGACTGAGCTAGGAATTGTATAGCGAGCGAATATAGCTCTCCGGCTGATGACTATTATGGGTGGAGCGTGGTTGATCCCCACAAGGTCGGTTAAGACTAGCGACACGAGTCTCACAAGACCTGCTACTTATCAATGTGCCTGAGCCTAACGAGCATGTCAAGGTTTAAAGAGAGGGGGAATATAACACCCCCAGGATTTGGATTAGTCATATATATATAAGATATAAATATCTAAACTTCTTAACCCAACACTACAACAAAATTAGGCTATAGCAGCACTTTTTTGCAAGTGTTCCATTTATATCCATCTATATTCAAAATTAGGTTATAGAGATACATTTTTGGGACACATTACACTAATATGTCGCTATACATTCAGCGACTGCACATATAGCGACACTAATAACAAGTGTCGGTATTTTTTTCAGTAATATTTTTTTTAGATTTTAGGGACACTTAAAAGTGTTGTTATAGTATAGTTTTATTGTAGTGCAACTATAGCATTTTGGGCGAAGGTTAGGCCCAAGATGTCAAGAGAATTAAGCGTGATAGAGCTAGAGTAGTCCTATAATGAATGGTGCCCTGAAAAGTTGGTGAGTCATAAGATGTGTATCTTATAATACTTTTTATATATATCCTAAAATTTAGAAAACTCCTTCTAAGTTTTTAGTATCTAAGTTTTTAGTATTGAAAAAAATAAACAAGTGATCCAAACTAATACATAAAAATTGGCTCTTAGATGGTGATATAGTAAGATATACATCCATAGATAAATATATGAGTAGCATTACTCTACTCTAAAAGAAAAACGTCTAATGAATGCAGATCGCATTTTCTACGTATAACTGTCAAAATATAAATTATGTATTTTGCTCTCTAAATAATACAGTTTTATATCTAGATTCTTGGCGCTAATAAAATTTTGGCAAATAACGGGTTGTATGTTGAATTCAAATTTTGTCAACATCAACATCCTCGATTTCAATAAACGTATTGAGACAGGTCAAAATACAATTTCTAGAAGTAAGCAAAGTCATTTGTTTTTATAACGGTGTCTACAATAAGGCATCCAAATAAATGACCGATATTGTTAAATAAGGCATCCAAATAAACGATCGATATTGTTAAATATGATTTGCGCTATTCAAACTTTTCAAAAACCAAAATTTATAATTTCTAAACTTAATTTCCCTAATATTTAAGTGGTTCGGATTCGATCCGCTAAGAAAAAATCCTAATTTTTTCCCTTTTTGTTTGCCGTAGAGAGATCGAGCGAAGTTGTACGAAGAAGAACTATTTTACTCCCTCTTTTCGACATAGTAAAATTTTTCTCTTTCGCTCGTAATTTTTTTTCTATAAAAAATTTTTCACGTAAATCTGTGTGTTATCTTTTTATCGTGCAATTTTGGATTTACTTTTGTGTTGTGATCGTCAATTAATTTTGTTTAGTTTGTGCGCTCGGTGCTTACATATGATATATTCAAAGAATTTCAGCTTGAAAAGATGATGTTTTCCTCTCAATTATTCTCTTCATCAAATAATTTGGTTATAAAGGCTGGTAAGATACAATGATATTGTATGAACCTATTAAATCTAGAGAGAGACACCACCTCCACCACCACCACCACCAATAGCACACCACACGCCCCCTCGTACAAGGACCCAAATCAACCCTAGAATAATTGCCCACTGTATCCTTAGTGGAAAAGAAACGCAATGACTTAATTAATGTTCTCTTCCACAATTCAAAACTTTTTCAGCTCCAAAATTAAACGGCTACTTTCTGACATCACGGTGACGTGTGCACTCTTCAACTTTAAAGCACCTCACCATAAGGATAGGGATGCAAAGTAGGCTGATCTATTTTATTGACTGATCGAGACAAGATTTGGAGTGAGTTGAATTTTAACTTATTTTTTATTTTTACTTATCGCTTTATTCAGAATGAGTCGAAGTAGGAGTAAATTTTTGGTGAATTAAAATAGGTCAAATAAAGAAAGAAGTTTTAGACTCCCACTCTAATTTTCTTAGCAGATCTGGATAAATTCGAAAGAATTTTTTTTTTTTTTTTTTTTTTTTGACTCTCACTTAACATCCCATTTAGAACAAATTGAGATGGAATATCCACCAATCCGGATCCATTTGCATCCCTACATCACAACCACCACTACTACTACTATACCACCACCACCACTACCAATACCCATGAGAAACCAAAGCAATATACTCACTCCCACAACTATAAGCACTACACTCTACACATGCGACACTTAAGCATGCAAATAAAACGATTCACTACTATTACTACTACTACTACTACTACTACTACTACAACTACTACTACATGGTTCAAGAGAACTCAGAGGCTTCTCCTCTGTTACATTAATCTCATCTAGTAGAGGAACCAACAACAACAACAACAACAACAACATTAGTAGTAGTTGGTGGGATATGCATGGGAGCTCCTCCTCCTCCTCCCTCTCCTCATGTAGCAACGCCACCATGAATAACAATAGGTCATCATCATCATCATCATCATCATCATGGCAACAACTAGTACACCACCCCGATCATTGCCACAGCAACCTCTGCGGACACGTCAGCATCGACATGGCTTCGCAAGCGCCTGTCGAGTTGTCCGGCGAGGCCGGAGAAACCCACTTGTGGAACCAAGTTCTCTTGTGAGTATAATCCTCCAAAAAAAAAGTTTCTTGTGACTATATTATAAGTTTACAGATCATATATATATATATATATATATATATATATATATATATATATATATATATATATATGTGGTTTTGAGTTATATATATATGTTAATTAGGTTGGCTAGGGTTTTGGTGTAATATTGTAACAGTAGATCATAATTTTTAGCAAGCTAGTGGAAAGAGATTGAGATTGTCAAACTAGAGGAGGTTCTCTTGTAGCTAAAAGAAAAGGAGAAAAAAAAAACTAGCTATATATATATATATATATATATATATATATATATATATATATATATATATATATATATATATATATATATATATATATATAGATATATGATATAGCTTTGATGTTAGTGCTTCAAATACTTAATTTGGAGGTTTTAATGGTGGTTGAAATTTAAAAAAGGATTATAATTCATGAAACTTTGGTTTTTAAATGCACCATAAACACTTGAGTGGTCCCTATTGAAACCATAATAAGCAGTACTGAGGCAACTAGGGTTTTATTGGTATATTAATGAATGCTCATAAAGATATAGGTTCACTGGGTAGCCATAAATTTATGTCTTTTGTTTTTTTATTATCATTAAAAATATTGTTAGATGATGGAACATTTCATAGATGGTATTATGATATAAATTTGAATCAATTTAATTTAGTTGATGACAAGTTAAATTTATATTGAAAAAAAAATAGTAAGCAAACATATATATGTATATAGATTAACTACACTAGAGAATCAGGAGTTAAAATTAACTTTTAAGCATGTTTTTTTTTTCTTTTTTCCAGAAATGCTGGAAGTAGTGTACACATGCAGAACACCCATGATGGAGAGAATTTCCTTGAAAACCTAAATTCCAAGAGCTTATCGTCCGAGATGTTCGAACCGGCCTACGATTACTTGAAGAAAATGGACAGCACCTGGGAGTTCAATACAAATGCACCATCTCTCAACTCATTGCAAAAAGAGCTTATAAGAAGCTACGACGGAACCATGATTGAGGCCGATGATCGGATGACCAACTTATCCGATTTGGTTATTAATTGGTCTATAGCTCCGCCCGATCCTCAAATTGATCACCGAATCACACCACCTTCATGCAATGTTTCTATGAATAATCCTTCAATGCCTTCTCAATACTTGGCACAGAATATTTCTCACATGGAGCACGAGGTTATTCCTAATTCCCAATTGAATTCTTACAATGAAATGATCGGCGGAAGCGCAAGCTGCTACAAAGAAGATAGCCATCATCAAGAGTTTGGATACCAAATTGGTCTCAACAATTCAATTCTTGGACCCAATAACAAGCTTTGTAGCGGATTAATGACTGATATCCCATGGTCGAACACGAGGAGTTTGTCGGATCTTATATCCTTTAGTGGGTGTTTAGGTAAACCGGAGGTCGAACTAAGAGCCCCGAGTAATCCCTATGGGAAAATATTAGATTCATTTGAGAAGAAGAAACAAGGATTAGAGACTTCATTGGTGAGCAATATAAACTGTACCAAATTAATTAAGGAAAATTGTGCCTCTTGTATGCTGTTTCATCTACCGCATTCTCTATAATATTCTTCGTAGTAAATTAATAAGGATAATTTAATGGCTACATAGAATGAATAAAGCATTGTCGTGTTGGTGTACGCAGACAAGGGTAAACAATAGAGGCAGCGGAATGACGAGTGACGGGAAGAAGAAACGATCAGAACATAGTTCAGAAACACTTGCCAAGAAGATTAAAAGCGAGAGCTCAACCGCAACATCTCTCAAGGTTGGTTTAACCTATATAAGAATATATATATATATATAGTTCAGCTACTATACTATTAATATCAATATTAATATCAATAGTACCAAGCACTTAGTACTATTAACTTTTGGGCCCTTAGATGAAGGAATGTGTAGTCCCCTAAGAGACCACTATCATTCTAATTGCACATCTCTTTATCTAATGACCACAAATTTAATAGTACGTATATAGCTTATATTTACTTCTATTTCTTATCAACTTCACTAGTTATTCGGAAAGTACTAGTTAGATTTCTATTCTCCAATAGGATGGAAAATTTTACATCTTCGAATCAAAATATGTGTTCAACTTTGATGGAAACAGTTGCAGGTGCCCAAAGTCAAGCTAACAGATAAGATCACTGCATTACAGCAAATTGTGTCACCTTTTGGAAAGGTAAATACTACTTAGTTTTAAGCAAATATTATATATGTTTTCACTTTTGAATTAAAAGGATATATAGTAATGTTTACAAGTTTAATTTCTCTAATTTATCTTATGTTTAAACTATCATATAACAGACTGATACAGCATCAGTACTCCTTGAGGCCATAAAGTATATCAAATTCTTGCATGAGCAAGTACAGGTATAAATATAGCACCAGTATATATTAATGACTACCACTTCTGGCTATAAATATCATTTTTCATGTAATGACCATAATCATTATTCTCATATACTTTTAGCAATCATTAGTGTGTTATTATCCCTTGAAATATTAGTATATCATGCACTATTACTTATTGAAATAAAATAATCTTTCATGCATGGAACAAGCTTTGAGTGAGGTGCTAATTAAAAAAGAAAGTTGTGTTGTGGGAATAATAATTAAGTTTTGTCTCAATGGTGAGCCTGATTCAGCTCAGCTGATCATTATCTCTAATTTAATCAATTAATTGCTGCTTTTTCTTATGAGATATATAACTAATTTTAATGGTTAATTATATCCATGCAGTTATTAAGTGACCCATATATGAAGCCAAGCCCTACCAAGGTACACTACCCTTGACTCTGCAGCATTAGTTATTTTGACCTCTCTCCAAAACAGGCATGAAAAAGCCAAAAAAAAATTAGCAGCAAATTAGAGCTCATGAAGAAATGTCATTGAAGTAAAATTATTAAAAAAAGAACCAATGAAGTTCTTTTATCCAAATCCTCCAATAGTTTAATTCCTTTTAGCAATGTAATTAACAGAAGCTTTAAATTCAAGCTCCCACTTTTGCAATCCTAAAGTTCATAGCAACTTATCGAGAAGGTTAAGGCATGCTTTAGCCGATGATTTTTGAAGCAGAAAAATTATTCCAAAAACTAAGCCAAAAACTCTTTAGATACTGTTGAGTATAATAAAAATATTATTTTTAATAACTTAAGTTTTTCGAGAACTGTAATTGTTTCGTATAATTTAACAAAATATTAGAGCAAAATGTTCTCATTGAAATACTATCAAGTTTTTAGCAATATTTAATTTGCTCACCTTAATTCAAGCCCATTTTTATTTATTTATTTTCTGTTTAATTCAAGTTTATGTTTTGGGCCTATCGAAAATTCTCGACGTAATGAAAAGTATTGAATATAAATATAAAAATATTATTTTCTATTCACAAAGTATATAAAGAACAACAATTATTTTATAAAATTTAACAGGTATTTCTATCCTTCACTTAAAAATCTCTCCAGATTATCCAATCATTTAAAATTTTGATTTTACTATCAAACCCTTCAATTTGATTGATTTCGGTTCGTCGATAGTATTTTGATTTTAAAATTTAAGCTAATTACTTAATTTACTAAATTTATAGTTGCGAGAATTATACAAAATCTACTAACTAAACCTATAAAGATAAGCGATACAATCAAATTTTAAAGTTAAAATACTATTAATCTACTCAATTCAAATAAATTAAAAGATTAGATAGTAGAATCAAAATTTGGAGAGATTGGATAGTAAAATCAAAATAGTTCATAATTAATTCAGATAATTGTGTAACATTTTACTTCAATTAATTGGTTAATGCACTGATTTTTTTTTTTTTTTCTGTTTTTTTTTTTTTGGTTTCTTTTCCTTTTTCAGGATAATGTATGGGGAGGGTTGGAAGTAAGGAAGGAAATGGCAGAAATAAAGATTGACCTAAGGAGTAGAGGACTCTGCTTAGTTCCCATTTCTTGCACTCCTCAAGTCTACAGAGAGAGCAGTGGCCCAGATTACTGGACTCCACCATACAGGAGCTGTTTATATAGATGATCTTTAAATTGCATATATAGTTGGGGTTGTAATATTAATTAACACATTAGAATTTGATAATAAGAAATAGATTTATTGAATCTGATCATAATTGACAAATTGAATTTGACTAGATTCGACAAATGTAATATGCCATTCTTATCAATTAAGCACCTTTTTTGGTATGGTAAAATACTAGAAATCTGCAGGTATTCCATGAGTACGTACTATCCCAAGTTGGTTGCTCCAAAAAAAATTTTAGATATTTTATCATCTGCAATTGATTTCCAGTGTTATACTACTTTTCTTTTCATAGCCCATTTGGTATTAGGTTCATCTAATACCAATAACTAAAATAAAGTTGGAGCGAAAATACATAGCAGTATATTTTTGCATTTTTCAGTTAAATATAACTGGCTCACTGCGGAACGTGACATTAGAAATGAACAGAATATTTTTTCACTCTACATAATACAATCTCTATACAATTTCTACACAATTCCAAGTGAAGCCTTAAGCAAAACGTATAGAAACTAAGTCAAAAAAAAAAAAAGATATACAGTATTATCTATTATATATGAAAAAAACTAAGTGTGTACATCTCACACCCTCATCCATCTAAAAGTGGGGGTGTGATGAATGGTCGCTTCAGTGACCCCTAAAAGATATCTCCACTCTTAAATAGATGGAGGTGTAGAATGTACACCCCTTTTGGATGTACATGTAGCATTTCTCGTTATATATTGCTCTGACCCCTTATTCAAGAAGAAAGGCCAAAATATATAATATAATACAACATTATTTTTCTACATTTTTGGGGCACGAGATTGCTCCTAATTTCTTGCTGTATTTTTCTACATTTTTGGGGCACGAGATTGCTCCTAATTTCTTGCTGCCCATTATGTCTGTATATATACTACTAATTTCTAAAAAAAAAAATTAGAAAAAAAAAGTAGCATCCATTTATTTTTAAAAATAAACTTAACTAAAAATATAAAATAATTAAACTTTAAATTTAAAATTTTCACCGGTCTCTTGCGTGAAACCATCAATCTCAGATATTTGGCCTCATCGATGATGTTTACTAAAAATAAATTTCTAAAAACAAATATCTAAGGAACTAAAAAAAACCCTAATTTAGAGTTTCAGAATTTTTAGGGTGAGCATATGCTCGTAAAATTTTATAGTTTTTTCTCTGTTTTAAAATGTATACAATTGGGTCCATTGAATTTCCACTTAAATAGAATAATAATCCTTGATCCTAACTGGTTTTCACAATGTCGTCTCTAGACTACTTGCTGCGTCCAAAATCTCTAAGATTATTTTTCAGTCTAAATTTCGACCATTTCTCGGTTCACTCCTGTTAAAGCAAAAATGATTTTAGAAGCAAATTCCACACAAACTAGAAAAAAGAAAACACCAACAAAATGAACTCAACCCCAAATATTTTTCAAAACTCTTCACCTAAGTAAGATGTTTACTGCATCTACATGATGTTGAAAAATATAACGACCCAACCCACTAGCAATAATAAATTATTGGACTCAAACCACAGCCCAAAATACTTAAGCTCAACTATTGGGGTATCACAAAAAATGAGATTTTCTCTACAAAATAGGAGTCAAAATATGAGCAAGCAAGCAAAATTGTTGATAAAAGTAACATACTAAAACAAAGATTTAACTGATAATTATTTTATAGAAATGTTAACAAAAAATTATTTGCTATAGCCAAAGCATATTGATCTTCTTGGACAAGTACAAAAGATGCTAAGTGCATCTACTTGGTGTGGGTGTGGACCTATAAGTTATCCATAAAAGAATGAGATTTTATAATTGGGTTTCACCAAAATGAACGAGAGAACCATGTAGGTAAAATCAACAAATAATATCAGTAAGGGTAGGGAAGAGAATTTTGAGATTTCAAAGAATTTTATACGCTATGATTGGCAGAGCTGAGTAGAGGATCTTCCTCTTTGGGCATGTCTGTGGAGAGCTCGATATTTTGCTTGCTTGTCATCTTGTTCCACTCGTTCTCCACGCGGAAGAAGATCCATTGAAACCGCCTCACTATTTCAAGAGCCATTATTGTGAATACAGTAATGTAGTTGTGCCGGAGATGGGCCGAGAGTTTATAGGTCCACGTGCATCGGAGAACCAAGTTGCTGCCGATTACCCAGTAATAGACCTGCAAATCAATAACAAACAGAACATACGTATAGAGACATTCGATTAAGTTGATGGCACAAAGTGGCGCGTAGGACTAATTTAGACCATTGGTCACTAAACCTATAGTGTGAACTGCAGAAAAGTATTGATCACTGAACCTCAGTTTCTACTTCAAACATGGTGTAATTTCCAAAAAAAATGGGATGGTGAGGCAGCTGATTCAGCGACCAGGAGATGATGCGGTAATGACGCCACAACTGATTCATTTGCCACATCATCTAAAAGCTACAAAAATTCGACTACCATGCAAATCTTCAATAAATACACAGTAGTTGAATTAGTAGCCACATCATCTCCGAGAGGTGGCGTGCCAACTGAATCTGCTGCAATATCATCCTTCTCTAAACAAAGTTAACTTCATACTAAAGTTCAGTGACCAATGGTGTAAGCTACCTAAATACATGGACCCTCCACCCGTAATTCATTTTGATATATGCCCCTTATCTGTTAGATATTTGCGTTCCTTTACTCTCACTTCTTTTTTAATTTAAGCACTTACATTTGTTTCAAACTTTCAATGGATTTGCCTCGGAGGGATCAAAGACAATCTCAAAACATTCCATTAGACGATTATTGTTTACGTAGTTAAAATTGCTGTTAAATCAAAAGGCAGATTCACCGAAATAGGCAGGAAGCATTCAAAGTTTAAAAAGTGAAAGTTAAAGGGATACTGATAAAATATCCTCAAAGATAAGGGACATATATTCAAAACAAACAATGGATTAAGGGGTCCTGAAGCACTTTTACCAACAATTTATGCTTTGGTGAGGATTATACCCATATCCGCCCGTATAGAAAGCTCGTGATAACACTTGGGTTCTTGAACTTGAAGATTCGAGAAAGAATACTGGGGAGGAAAAGGAACAAAGCCATGAGCAAAAATAAAATAATTACTACACACTAATAAGCAAGTTTGAAAGAGCGCACCTCAAATCCCAGTCTCGGGTGATATCCCAATAAAATGAGTATAAAGAATTTAGGACACTAGAAATAAGCCAGAGCGGGCGGTAGAAGTTCATCCACTTTTCGGGAAAGACATGATACTTTAGGGCTGAAAGGAAAATAACTGGCACTGCCGTTGAATACTTGAGAGCTGGACAGTGATCAATGAAAAGAGTGTTGCTATGACATAGAATTAGGACAGAATAAAAATTAATTGTAGGTTTAGAAAGTAAGGTTTGGTAGATATAACTGCATCGAAAGAACAAAAACTCGGCACTGCTTCACAGTACAAAATAATATATAAAAACCAAAATTGACTCCATATGCAAATGGAAATATCTTAACCAGAGATATATTGCATAATATGAACAGAAAAGTAGTACTCAGTTCCTTATTGGCACTTTTGGGGCTATAAATTTTTGAGTAAAATTTAACAGCTAGATTGGGGGTTGGCTGAATTTTGGTACTTGCTGACTTTTATAAGCCAGATCTTGGGATCTTAGTGCATAAGGCCGGAAATATGTTTCAGACCTAGTTTCAGGTTGAGTTCCTGCTAACCAAATAAAGCTTTCTCAATTTCAATCTTTAACCTGTGCATTCATTCCGTGGCTGTAGGTTCAACACATTGTCCTACAGTTGTCCTACAAAATTTGCAAAACAAAAGTAAATACCATCCTCTGATTTTGTTCTAGATATATCAATACCATCACAAAACAATGAAAAATATCAGAAAAACCCAACTTCTGCGGGCCAGAGAAAATAATGACTACAATTTAGTTTTACCCAAAGACACATAAATGTGGTCTATAATAAGATGTACCATTCAACAGGCAGGTCTTTTCCTTAGTATCCTTGTACTGGCGTAGACATTGGAATAAACGGCATAGATATGGGAAGACGAGCACTAGAGGAATGGCAATAGAATGACTGCCACAAATGGAATCTGCCTCAAACCAAGCAATTGTTGCAACCTACAAAGGAGTATTTAATGGAATATCAGTAATTTACAAGAAAAGAATGCCCAATGAAGTAACGAAAGACAATCCAGAACAGCCAACAGGCTCGCTATCTGAGGTGTCAGACTGTAGCGGGAATACTATTCAGTTTTCACAGATCTCACCAAAGAAAATACGGAGGCAATGAATTATTTACAAAGTAGAAGTCAAACACAACAAAATATTATAGGACATCCAAGACTTCAGATACAAAGAATGTAACATAAACGCTAAAGCCTTTAGAAATGCCTTTCGATGCTTTATAACCAAAGGACTTTAAAATTTTCCTGCACAGGAAATGTTCAGCCACCAGAAGTAGCCACTTTAACTGCTGCTTCATATTGTAGACTCCTTACTAGGGCCGAAACATCATTTAGCAACAAACCCCACATGATTTCCGCAATTTTATCTTACGCAATTTACTCTCTCAAATAAGTCCGAAACTCTGAATCTTTGGGAAGAGTTGACTTAAAAAAGAAAGCACAAGCAAAATGAGTTGGCAGAAGGAGACGGCATAGGGTGTGTTTGGATTGCCGTAAAACATACCAAAAATTACTTTCTAGCTTGAAAAATTATTTTCCGTGTATTGGTTTAGCTGTAAAAAAAAAATTCGAAAAACTAATTTCACATGATTTCACATATTTCAAGAAAGTGGGGCATTTTCATTTTTCGCTAGATTTCGGCACAAAACGAAAACTCTAGCCGCGAAATACACGATCCACAAGCTCTCGTGGACCTTGTGGACTGCGTGAGAGGCCAACGTGGACCTCTCACCCACTCTCTCTTGATATATATATATATATATATATATATATATATATATATATATATATATATATAGATAGAGAGGGAGTAGAGCTTATATACTTTCAAAAGTACAAACTCAACTATGCTTGTAAAATTTTTACTATTGAATTTGTATTGAGATTTGTGCTATTGCAAAGTTAACTAAAGAGAGAAAGAGAAAGTACAATAGCACAAATCTCAATACAAATTCAATGGTAAAAAATTCACAAGCATGGTTTGGCTTGTGCTTTTGAAAGTATACAAGCTCTACTATATATATATATATATATATATATATATATATATATATAGAGAGAGAGAGAGAGAGAGAGAGAGAGAGAGAGTAGAGCTTGTATACTTTCAAAATCACAAGCCCAACCATGCTTGTGAATTTTTTACCATTGGATTTGAATTGAGATTTGTGCTATTGTAAAGTCAACTAAAGAGAGAAAGAAAAAGTAAATAGCACAAATCTCAATGCAAATCCAATGGTAAAAAATTCACAAGCATATTTGGACTTGTGCTTTTGAAAGTATATAAGCCCTACTATATATATATATATATATATATATATATATATATATATATATAAGGCTGAAATACTATCAGTAGTAAACGGGCTCCGTTGCCACCCATTTGTTTTCGATGATAGAACTTTCAAAACGACGATCGACACCGTTAAATTTGATCTAGACCATTTAAACTATCTAAAAATTAAATTTTAGATTTTTTCGATATTCTTTTCTTATCCATCAAGTGGATAAAAAAATGAATGGCTGAAAATTAATATCTTTCAAAAAGTGATGATAGGAGTTCTGTAATCAAGATCAAGAATATAGATCATGTTTTAAATAGTTTAAAGAATTTTCTAATCAAAATTCAATTGATTTAAATTTTTTTACACCGTTAAACGAGTAAATATCTCATATCTACCATTAAAATTATAAATTTTGCAACATTTTGATCATTAGGTTAATAATGTCAAAAAGATTTGAAATTTGATTTCTAAATACTTTCAGTGGTCTATATCATGTTCAATGGTGCCGATCGTTGATTTGGAAGCTCCATCATCGAAAACAAATGGGTGGCAATGAAGCCCGTTGGCTATTAATAGCATTCCAGCTCAACTCATTGATATATATATATATATATATATATATATATATATATATATATATAGAGAGAGAGAGAGAGAGAGAGAGAGAGAGCGAGAGCGCTAGGCTCCTATACTATCTATAGTACCGGAGCTCCGGTACTATAGTCTCGTTTTCAATCTTAGGGTGCTCAAATCAACGATCTACGCCGTTAAATATGATCTAGGGTTTATGAAATTCTTAGGAATAAAATTTTAATTTTTTTCGGCATCGTTTACTTAGTAAATCATGTTAAAATAAACGGTGAAAATTGAACAATCTTTAAAATTTGAGGATAAGACTTTTGAATTCAAGATCAAGGATGCTGCTCTTGATCTAAATAGTTTAAAAGTATTTTCTATCAAAATTTGAATAAATTTAGATTCTTCTACACCATTAAACTACAAATTCGCCGTAGTAGCCATTGAAAATTAACAATTTTGAAATGGTTTGATTATAAAATAAATTATATCGAAAAAATATAAACATTTTAAAAAAAAAAAGTTTAAATGCCTTAGATCAGTTTTAATGGTGTGGATCGCTGATTTGAACACCCTAAGATCGAAAACGATACTATAGTACCGGAGCTCCGATACTATAGACAGTATAGGAGCCTGGCTCTATACAAGTTCTTGGTGCTATCGATATCATAATAGCTAGACTATATATATATATATATATATATATATATATATATATATATATATATATATATATATATATATATATATATACATACAAAATTAGGCTATTATACTATTAATAGCACCAAGTTATTGTTGCTATTAGATTTCGGTGTGGTTAGGATGATAGCGGTCTTCTAGGATTTAGTGGGTGGTTCGTGGAATAGCATGATCTAAAGAGTGAAAATAGTCAAAGGGATAGATCTAATAGTAGAAAACTCGATAGTATCAAGTGCTTAGTACTATTAATAGTATAGTAGCCGGACTATATATATATATATATATATATATATATATATATATATATATATATATATATATATATATATATATATATATATATATATATATATATATATAAACTGTTATATAATATATATTTATAAATATATATTTTTTATTATATAACATTACATATCTACTATTATATATTATATTACATATTTATTATTTAATTTAATTTTTGATGCATTTAATTTATAATAATAATATATAAAGTATAATAATTAATATGCAATATATATATAATAAAAGAAAAAATTATATAATAATTTTTCATTCATTTTTTTTTTCCTTTCAACCAAACGTGGATGGAAAACTACTCTTTTTTTGTACAACGCAAACACTAAAAAACGTAAAACTTTTTTCCCGCCGAAATTTTTTCCCACCGAAAATTATTTTTCAAAATTTTACGTACAACCAACCACCCCCTTATATATAGTAGAAAAGTGCTGAACAAATAACCGAAGGTATCCAAAAAGTTGGGCACATCAAATAGATCAAGCAGAGAAAGATCTCTCTTTTTCCTTTTCTGTCTACATCTTTTGCTTAGACTTTAGCAGGGGCCTAGGCAAGAGTTCAGGGACATGAGATAAGTCAACATCCATCCCAAAAACTTGGGATTAGTTGAGCAGAAAATAGATAGCAATGTCTGCATTGCAGCAATAAAAATGCAGGTGGGAATGGGGAGTGGGGAGTGGGGAGTGGGGAATGGGGTGAGGTTTTTTTAACAATCATAACTGCCCAATATTATGTATATCTGTGAGTAAGATCATTTTTGTCAGAAATTGATTCTTCTATTCTGTTGGTGAATTTCATTTGTTCCCTTTCTAAGTGTGGGAAGGAGGTTTCTGTACTTAGCATAATTGTCCATCCTTATTAAGTATGGTTTAGCCCATGATTATATGAAATAGACTCTATTGATAAATTTCTTCTGTTCCCATGCAAAGATCAAATTTACATTTTGAACGAAAAATAAATTCATATTATGTGTTAATCTATAGGTTGTCTTGCATTAGTTAGAACACAGCGACCCCCATTAGTTCAATAGTGAGGATCATTCAGTACATGAGAGAAAACATAATCAAAGAAGAAAGAGGTATTTGATCAGAAACTGATCTAAAAATGGTTATTCAGGTGAAGAAAAGGCAATCAGCACAATAAATTTCCAAATCAAGAGAAAGCCACTAGCACAATAACTTAGTATGAAACTAGTTGTCTGGAGATACTAACATTTTCTTTTGCCAATGTAAAAGCAAAGAGTACAATAGAACTATTTGTTACAAACCTGTCGGTTAACCATCCGACATCCTGACCGCTCCAAATCTGAGAACACCTGATAAGAAACCATACAACCTTAGCAAAAAGGCATTCATAACAAGTTCATTTTAGCACATCAGTAAAGTTGATGTAGAGGGTTGCTTGGCAGCATTAAGTTTTTCTGCTACAGGTGGACATTATAGTCTCTCTAAATTTAAATGTAAGGAGTAAATTGCAATTACAAATACTGAAAGATTATATACCTTTGACATTGACGTCATAATATCAGCCAAAAAGAAATCAGAAAAAGTAATTGCCTGCATTAAGCAAGAGATAATGAATATCATCGAAAGCGCCAAATTATCGAAATAATCTTCTGCATAATTTCAAGAATTATACAAATTTTATAAGCACACTGACAAAAGTAATGCACTTCACACACCGCAAATTTAAGACCATATCTTCAAGAGTAAAGATTGTAATAAGCCAATGATGTCACTAGTTTTAGCAGCACAAAATGGGCCTTTAACCACATGGCAGAAGATCATTACACCCGCAAAGCACTTATCCTCAAAGAAAAAAAAAGACTGATACAAAGCAATCTCAATGCCCTTTTCTCTTCACATGATGGCATACAAGAAAAAGGAAAAAGGCCAGTCATCATTTTGCCTGCATAGCTAGACTTGATTGTGTTGATTGGATTTCAACTCCAAATCTCTTCATAGTAATATGAGGTCAGCTAGCCAAAAGAGCAAAACTAAAAGATTAGAAGGCTCAAATAGATGGATTCTAATTTCTAGCAACCTACTTAGACCTAAAATCAATCTTTGGAAAAAGCAAAATTAGAAAATAAAAGAACTTGCCATGAAACCTATAAAAGACAGTTGGAAGATAGGCCAAATTAGGCTCGCTGAATCCAGGAGCAATCTCTCAAACGGCCTCTAGACATGGTTACAAGGCAGAAGGTCGAAAGATGAGAAATTTTGATGCAAGTATTTATCTCCATCTCTAAGGCATAATTAAACCAGAGAATCAAACAAATTTATTCTTAATAGCTCTTAAAAGAAAGCATGATATAGAACTTTCTTCAAAGAACTATATAACTTGCCTGTATTGGAAGTATTATGCGCCAGAATGTCCTTAACAAGTAATAGCGTGATGATAAGTAAAAAATGTCGAATGGAGATATAAGGAGCATCAGAACAACGCAATATAGAAAAACCTGCAAAAATTAAAGCAAAAGCTCAGAAGAGTTTGCAATATGTGAAACACACATGAACACATCATTAATGAGTTCTCCTTGGTTTTTATAATTTATAACTACAAGCTAAGTATCAATTCCTACAGGGTACTGCATTGCAATAAGGAGAAAACCACCACTACATTCAGAGTGAAAAACTATAATTCTTCCAGGTAAGAAGTAAAAATTTTTCTCCAAAGTAAGTTATCACCACAACATGCACTAAATAATTAACATTTGCTGTTCAACTCGAGAGGCACATAAAAGCGTGCTAAACCTGAAAAACACAACATTCTAACAGTGAACCAGTTGATTCCTAGATAGAATAAAACCATAGGAACAGTCTCCTTAAAAGAGGAAAGAATAATTCAAGAACGCAAGAAGCAAAGAGAAAGCATTCACTTTTTAGACAGGTAAGTTGCAGAAAAGGGTGTTTTTAGTTGTTTAGAAACAAAATTGTCACATTCCAATTTTAGCAGCACAAAAAAATGCATTCGGGATGTCTTTTACCTTATCATGTGGAATCTTAAATACAAAAGTACACTTCTCAATCTAAACGTCCACCATGATGACTTTCCCATCTTCATTAACCAAAATGAGTTCTAAGGATTGAGTTTTAGCGTAATAAATGACACAATCCAACTAAGTATCTTGGGCAGTTTGGTTTTCTAAGTGTGTAACCTCAACATGAACTCCAGTGTCTCACCCTGACCATTAAAGTGTTGTCCTGTCCTCGCCACTGCACTCTCCTTCTCTACTGCTAATGACGGTAGCCGAGGTTATGTTACAAAAAAGAACTACAGATCAAAGTTACCAGGCCGTTTAATTGATTTGCAGTTTTAGCAAGTCGGGTTTCATTTCACTTTATTTGAAATTAAGGCCCAGAAGAAGAGGTAATTTTGAGACTTCACAGAGGATTTCTACACAATTTTAAACTTGGGCTGAAGTGAGTGGATTAAAGACTTCCAAATAACACTAATATTCATGCCAACATGAAGTCCACTTTAAGCTAAGTGACTTGGCTCACACCAACAAAATCCAACAACAATCTTCACAAAGACAAATGTCAAACAATAAAAGACAAACTTAAACCGCACTAAATCCAAGTAAGTTTGACATAAGCCCAGTTATCTTGACCAATTATAGTTTGAAAATTATTGGTTCTCCGTTACATTACAGAATAACCTGACATAATATTATTTGACAAGTCCTGATCCAACTCAGAAGGGCTTCAAAATAAATAAATAAAAAAAAGAAGTGCTAGTATCTAGGATAGTCCTTTCACTTGCAGTTGTGACTTGCAAGTTTGAGCAAATAAAGAGCTATTAATGATGGTTCTCCAATAAAGAACATCATTAAAGAAGTCAAAGATTGAACAAGAGAATAATACCAGAATTATTTAGCAGAAAGGAGTCACATGAATATTCACTGATGCTTGAATCCTGATTATGATATTGTAAAGGCCACATAGGAACTCCTGAACAACTATGCTAAATTAAAATGTCATCAGTCCAATCCAGCATAATACACAATCTTTGCCCAGACATGATGATAGATTTTTTTTCTATTTATCTAACTCAAATCCAAATACAAAAATATACTATATAATGTCATACAAATACTGGATGTGGGTCAACTAATTAAATAAAATACAGATCCATTTATCATGTATTGGCATTACAGAGAAACAACAAAATAGCAACTGACTAAAAGCACATCCTTTACAATCGAATTTTAGTCTACTACTTATTCTCTTCTTGTAACAGTCTTAAAGAAATAATGGTAGATCAACATCAAGCGATATCCTTAACTTTATTTTTCCACTTTAATTTTGTCCTCAAATTTACCATCAGGAAAGTGATGGGATACCAATATCTCAAGTCTGAACATTATACAGAAAATTCTATGGATGATTTTTGTTGAAGGATGTCAGTGAAGTTATACCAAAAACTAGACTAATTCACAGATAAATATGTATTTGCATTGAAATATGCTAATATCAAGTGGAAAAAGTAAACTCGTTGAAGGAGGAAAGAGAAACAAATGGGGAAACATACAGAAAGGCTCTACAATGCATTAAATGCAGGATAAATGACCATTAATAATTACTTAAAGAGAAACTGATATTACACTGGTTGTGACGCAGCAAGTGTTACTTCTCCATGTGAGTAGAGGTAAAGGTATGCTGTCATACTAGTGGGGACAACGATAGTCATCCAAGTAGCACACTGCCAAAGTATCACAATGCATAAAGCACAGGATTATCAAAGTGCCAATCTAGATTAAAATTGGAAGAATACATAGAAATTTATTCAGAAAGAGTCAATTTTAGAGTCTAAGACGATGTAGAATACATATAGAACTGGAGAAAAACAATGTAAAATCCCATCTGCTAAATATAAAAAACCAACTGGGAAGCATGTTGACTTTCAGATTTTAGAAAGTGCAGCAGAAGTAGAATAAAATTAGATATAGATAAACAAAGCGAAAAGGCATCAGCAAAAAAGTAAAAGCAACCAAAGAAACGTAACATCCATCCAGAAAAAAGAATACAATTCCAAAGAATTTGATATACTCTATGAGGGCATATTATCACCAAGGGATGTGATATTGGTTACATTCTAGTTTCACAAAGAGCACACAGGGCCACCTTCTGCAGTGTGCTGATTGTGGATTGTATCTTTAAATTACTTCAGCTAAACCCTAGCAAAATTTACTAAGGACAAATAAATTTTCTTGGTTTGGTTAAGAAGTTAACACATAAATTCTGCATGATCTAATCATGGATGGGAGATTAGTTTGCATCCACTAATTTTATGCACAGACGCTATAGCATAATTTAATGACAATGTGAAGCATTCTAAAGCAACTTTAGAGAATGAACATAATTTGGTCTGCATCTGAAAAGATCGATAAAATCTGAACATATCACCAAACTAAATATATAGACATACCTTCCATATTTCACGGTGCGTGAGATGATTTTGGGCAAGATCAAATACTTTTGCATAGTTTACCGATGATTGTGCGAAAACCCATAGATTAATTCCCCAAAGCCAAACCGTCAATGTCTGATATGTCAAAATAAAATCTCATTAAATATTAAGGGCCTCAAAGGCTCAACTTGTATGAAGACAAATACATAATGATATCTTGAAATTATAGGAAGAGAATTTACAGCAACACTCACCACAAGAAGAAGAGGATTAAAGTACAAGAAAGCCTCATAAAGAAATAAATCTCGAAGATTTGCACTCATTCTCATAACAGAGTCCCAACTAATCTGCAATTGGAAAAGCATAACAAAAATTACAAACCTAGGATTTCTTTGACCTAATTAAAATTCCAAAAACTTGTGAATTTACAATTAAGCTAACCTTGCAACAGCAAATACCCCATAAGAGGAACAATAATACCTGAAATATGCACATTAGTTCAAACCAGAGGGTTTAAATTTGTTAGTGCATCAAAATCAACGCCCAAAATTTACTCTTCCAGAGCTAAAGAATGGCAGAGATGGGATAACATATACCACTTAAGGCACTACATAAGCAGGAGATTAATACAGGAGAGACAATTGGAGATTAGATAAATAATAGAATATAAATACCCTTCTCAAAAGTAATCCAAATTGTTGATTGAGAAGTTCTGTAAATGTTTTTACATCATCTGTTAAAAAAGGGGCCAGAGAATGATACAAAACAGGAGTAGAACGAATTATATTCTTTTGCTATCAGATTGCAGATAAGGTTCTTAAGGCATAGTTATTTCAAGTGCTTGTTGGTGAGTACATGATAATTAAATGAACCATTCAATGAATTGGTTGAACAATCTAAGCCAAAGGCTACTATTATCAACATATTAACAAGCCCTCCACATTGTCCACAAGTAAGATATCCTCGCATCTGATATACTGTCTAAAGCTCAAAATTCTCCAGAAATGCTCACATTCATGTAAGTCAACTTTTTAACCTTGAATACAAAGTTCAGGATTTTATTTGGCAAAAGAGAAGGAAAACGGTCAACAAAACAACCCTCAACAATAATCACAATAAGCAACTGATCTTGCGGATGTGAAAAGGTTTCTACATGTAAAAGAAATTTGGCCTGACAGACAACAAGTAGATTCCATTCCGAACACAACATGAATGAAACATTGATAATCCCAATACATAACTTCAGAAGGAATGGCAAAAAGTCGAAAAATAAACAATTAGTCAAGTAAGACATAATAACCTTGAATCGCCATAAGAATATTGGTGAAGGCATTATTGCAACACTTGCACCCTTCATCTCATTTACCTCCAATGGAAACAAGAAGCTTTCTTCGTTTGCAGTTCCGGATTCACTTGAACCTAGATATTCAATTAGTAACGTACCATGCTTACAAGCAAAATTTAAAAGAATCTTAAGGTGATCCAAATCATATACCGTAATCAGAAATAACAGCTTTGCTACCAGCACGTCGAATAACAGGACTATTATTAGGAATCACTGCAGGTACTCCAAACATAGGTCAAGCTAGGGTTCAGCACAAAAGATGAGTTTTATTACCATCGACGAGGTGCTGCATGAAATAGGACGTACAAAGCTGTTAGCTGGTAAGCACATTTAGATTCACAAAAAAAAAAAAATGATAATAGCAAAAATTGGAGAAATAGCTGCTGTGGTCAAACTCAATTATTCTAGAGTAACTCATAAACTATGGTGGCTCATTTGGATGCCAAAACAAGTTATCTGGTCACAACTTGTGTCTGTTAGAACATTAGTTTGTGATTACAACCAACAAGCTTGATTTCTACTATTGCCAAATCTTAATATTACCAACTAGCAAGATATTTGGCTCCCATTGGGAAGAGATTTATCCTATTCAAAAATAAATAAATTTAAAAATAATTTAGAGATCCAAAGACTATGTGGCTGTGCAGTTGAGAAATATTTTCATACTCCAATCTTCTGAACAGTATTCAATGGTCTGCAGGTAGTTAAGCACATATGTGGTATGCGGACGCACTTGCTGGCGTATACGTAATTTAGCAATTATATTATTAATAATTTAGATACTTTAAATAAACTAGAAACATGACTCTTAATCAAGAATAAGGAGACATATACACAATGGCCAAACAATCCACATAATAAATATGTAAGAATCACACATAATTGACAGATGAAGTGAAAACTTATGCTCAATACTTATGTACAAAAGGTATTCCAAAGATTAAACTATAGTGATCAATATAAAAAAGCTTACATCTATCAGATACAACGTCTATACCTTATGCGGATGCACCGTATTCAAGGTAGTTAAGCGATGCAAATGGACATGTAAGCATATCATACACCACTTTTTAGAACACTTATACTACTCATACCCCTTAAGTGAGTAAAAGAGATAAAAGTTAATGGTTGATCACAAATTTAGTCCGTGAAGGTTGAGCTGGATTTCAATTCCATCCTCAAAGTTTAATGTAAAAATTTGGTCCCTAAAGTTTTATCCCTCATTTCACTTTTATCCTAAAATTTTCAATTCCATCGCTATAGTTTGACCTCAATTTCAATTTCATCCCCAAAGATTGTCTTCACTTTCAATTTCACCCTCAAAATTTCAATTTAATCCAAAGAAAGTCTTATGCTATGCTACAGTAACATATTTTCAAAAGGTAGACTAAAAGAACTTAATTGCTACAAAGAACAAACTCAAGGTACTAAATTGTTTTTTTTTTGAGAGAGAGAGAGAGAGAGGTAGCATGCTACCCGCTTCGTTTATTTTGAAACAAACTTAACTGGAAATGTGAAACAACTAGACTTCGAACTCGGAACCTCGGGTATCAACCACCAAACCCTTTACCACTTGCGTTAGGGATGGTTGATCAAGGTACTAAATTGTTACAATTGAGAAGGAACTGATTAGAATTTGGACCAAACTTCAGGGATCAAATTTGCAACAAACCCAAAATCAGCATTATATCTCATTTTAACATCAATTATCCCCCAAGTCACCATACTTATCCCCATCGCTTAAAAGTTATCCACGCAAAACCAAATGCAAAAAAGATTTTTCTTTGTTTCTGCGCCCCCTAAATAGCAGGTTAACCAGGCATAGAAAAAGATATCCGCTACAATTTGTCCCCACAATAAAGCACGACCTAAAGAAACAATAATGCTAAACTAAGAAACAAAGAGAACTACACTCGCAACTCGGCGAATCTAATCCAGTATTAGCAATTGCTGTTCGATACTTACCTCCATTCAGAAAACTATGCTCATAACTCATCGAATCTAATATAATCTAATATAGTATTAGCACTTGTTGATACATACCCACCTCGATTCAGAAAACCAACACACAATTCTCGAATCTAATCTAGTATTAGCAACTGTCAATGCATAATCACCTCGAATCAGAAAACTATAACACAACTCGTCGAATCTAACCCGGTATTAGCAATTTTACATACCCACCTCGATTCACCTCGCCACTACTTGAGGCATTCCCAAATCGTATTATCGAGAGAGAGAGAGAGAGAGAGAGAGAGAGAGAGAGAGAGAGAGAGAGAGGAGAGAGAGAGAGAGAGAGAGAGAGAGAGAGAGAGAGAGAGAGGACGATATCGAGCTCACCGGTTATGGATCCGGAAACGAACACGGCCACGGATCGTCGCCGTCACCTCCGGCGCTGCCCCTCGCCGGATCCGCCGCGCGTGCCCCCGCCGGTCGCCGGATCTGCCACCTCCAACGCCGCCGGAGGCCTCGGATCCCGATCCCCCTTCCCCTCGGGGGACGCTAGGATCGAGATTAGGGCTTGGGGCGAGGCGAGATCTACGAGCTCCGGGGTAGGGAGAGAGTTTGGCGAGTGGAGAGGAGAAAGAATTGACAAATGAACTCCCGAGCGCCCGTTCAAATATGTGCAACGCACGGAAAATAACAACGAATGTACAACCCCAAATAGGGTGTACAAGTAGCATTTTCCGGTTTTAATTTAGAGCAATGCTACATGTACACTCCCAAAAGAGGTGTACATCTTACACTCACCCATCTAAGGGTGGGGGGTCACTTCACAAATTGTGAAGTGACCCCTCACCACACCCCACCTATTGAATGGGTGGGGTGTGTGATGTACACCCCCAAATGGGATGTACAAGTAGCATTTTCCTTTAATTTATTATTATTAAAATAACAAACTAATAAAAATAAATTTTATTATTATTATTATTATTATTATTATTAATAGGCTAAATTACACTTTTGATATTTAAACCATTTGATTCTTAAATTTTAATTTATTATAATTTATAATATATTATTAATTATAATATTGTTTATATCACTTTTTTAGTATATAAATATTTTTTATAAATTTTATAAAAAAAAAATTAAACAAAATTTATTAAATCAGGTTATCTATGATTTATGATATGTAATAGTTCAAACCAGTACAATTAAAATCGGACTAATTCTTTATAGATTTATCGGTTGAACTAATAGTTTAAAAAAAATATTATATGTACATCTCTTTTAAAATGTATATCCTACATCCCTATCTATCTAAGAATGAAAATATTTTTTAAAAATAAAGTGATCCCTCACCATACCTCCACCCTTAAATAATGGAGATGTGAAATGTACATCCACTACAACAAAATTATGCTATAGCGATACTTTTAAGTATTTCTAAAATCTAAAAAAAGTGTCGCTGTCAAAAATACCGACACATATTGTTAGTGTTGCTATATGTGCCGTCACTAGGGTGTATAGCGACATATTTTTTTAATGTGTTCTAAAAATGTGTCCATATAATCTAATTTTAGATATAGATAGAATATAGATAGGACACTTATATAAAAGTGTCATAAATATGTGTATCTATAACCTAATTTTATTATAGTGATCCATTTATGGTGTACATATAGTATTGCTCATAGTTTAAATAGACTGATACTGATATTAAAATTTTTCAATTTTATGAATCAAATCGAATTGATCTAGAATTGGATCACGGTCCAACTAGCAAGACAAGCTGATTTCGATATTTAAAATGCTAAACTTATTTGCAAAAAAAAAAAAAAACCTAATTAAAATATTTTAAAAGTCAAAATCAGTCCTTACGCCTTAATAACACAAATTAGGAGGACCATTTTTTGTTTTTTTTATTTTTTAATTTGAAGGTAAAATCGAATAAAATTTATTTGAGCTATAAATTATTTTAAATTGATTATCGATCTTTTTAAATTTTAATTTTAATTTTATTATTTAATTTTTTAATTTATTTGATTTAGATCACTCAATAATAATTTGACTTCAAATTTTAAACTAATTATTTACTTTAATAAATTCATAATTACAAGAAAAATATAAAACGTACTAACTAACGTCAAAATATTATTGATTGATTTAAATCAAATAAATTAAAATATTAGATAGTAAAATAAAAAAATTTAAAAAATTAAATATTTAATATAAAATAATTTATAGTTCGTACAATTTTTGTATATTTTTATTTTTAAAATTTATTTTTTTAAAAAAACAAAGAATCATTCTAGCAACGTGAGCAAGATTCCGAAGAGTATTCGTGTGAGTAAAAAAATTAACAAATGCTAAGAACGTGGGCTACCAAATTTGTTTTTGTTCTCCACAGTTCAAAATCGAGGGCTCGATTGTTGTTATTATTTTTTTTATTTTTTTAAATAAATCTTTTATATAAATAATGTAGAAAATTAGAAATGGATGGTTGTTGCTTATAATTTTAAAACCCAAAATATTCATTTGGCAATAAAGAAAATAAAAATTTAAAAGCAATTTCTTTTTTTTGCTATATAATTTTTTTTTTTTGGCAAGTTATCATCTTTCACTTGAATGAAGTGTAATATATATTATCTAACCAACAATAATTATAAAAAAAAAAACATTCATAGTTATATCAAATTATATATAATTAGTATTTAAAAATAAATAATAATAATAATAAATAACAACTAGGATGTCAACGGGTTGGATTCGGAGCGGATTTTTAAAAAATTCGAACCCGAATCCGAACCCGACTATCAAATTCGAATCTGAACCCGATCAAAAATTCAAAATCCGAATCCGAATCCGAATCCGAACCCGAAAATTCAAACCCGAAATAATTATTTTTCTTTTCCTCTTTACAATATTTCAAAATATATTATATTAAATTTAAAATTTTAAAATATAAATTTAAATATAATATCAAATATTTATATACGTATATATTATATAACGTTAAATCAATTCGGGTTCGGTTCGGATTCGGGTTCGGACCGACTACAATCAAAATTAATATCCAAATTTAAATTCGTCAAATTTTTATTTTTTGTATTCATATCCGAATTCGTATCTGTTTAACATCGGATTAATTTATTCCATTCGGATTCGGAGTCGAATAAAATTTCGTATATCCGTACCCATTGACTTCCCTAACGATAACAAGACTAAGAATTTGTTTGGCAATCATTGAAAAATAAAACAGAGTTTTATTTTACAACGTATTGAATATATTGAAAAATTCAATATTTTATAAAAATATTACTATATTTTTAGCTGTTTGGATTGTGAACTTAAAAAAAAATACTCTGTTTTAAATTTAAATTTTCAATAGAAAAATTTAAATTTAAAAATATAAATTTTTATTTTTTACTTTTAAAATTTTAAAATTAGGATTTAAATTTCAAATTTCAAATTTTCAAAATTGAATTTGAATTTTAAAATTTAAAAATTTGAATGTGAAATTTTAAATTTTAAATTCTAATTTTCAAATTTAAAAATTCAAATTTAAAATTTAAAAATTCAAATATAAAATTAAAATTTAAAATTTAAATATAAAATATAAAATTAAAAATAAAAAATAAAAAATAAAAAATAAAATTTAAAATTTAAAATTTAAAAAATAAAAAATAAAATTTAAAATTTAAAATTTAAAGAATAAAATTTAAAATTTAAAATTTAAAATTTAAAATTTAAATTAAAAATTAAAAATTAAAAAATCAAAAATCAAAAAACAAAAAGCAAAAAGCAAAAATCAAAAATCAAAAATAAATTTAATTTTTAATTTTTAATTTTTAAATTTTAAATTTTAATTTTTAATTTTTAAATTTTAAATTTTAAATTTTATTTTTAAAATTTTAAATTTTATATTTTTGAAGAGATGCGAAAAGTGAAAAAGTGCGAGGGATAAGTCCTACTCGAAATAGGAAAATTTTTTTAGCCGGTTTAACCTCTTTTTTTTTTTTTCCCCAAAAATACTTAGAAACAGTAATTTTACGTTGTAATTTTTGTCCGTTGTTTGGTCATGGCTAACTAATAAAAAAATAGCGCTTTTTAAAATACAAAGTAAAATAGTTTAAAACTCTGTTTGGGTGGTTTCCTAAATAGGTCCTAAGTTTATCTTATTGTGTAGAAAAATTTACATTTAATCAATTTTATAATAGGCTATCTATAATATCTTTTTTAGTATGAAACCAAAAAGTACACTGTTTATTTTTTAAAATATTTTGATATTTTTTTATTTGATATAACAAAATAATTTGAAAATTGAATCATATTTTATTATAAACATTGATTATACCCCTGCTGAATTCTATAACATTTTTTAATATATAAAAATTATGTCCAACTATTTTATTATTACTAATGAACCGAATCATTACGTTGGTATCAGAATTAATTACCAGCCGGATATATATAATGAGTCTCGATTGAGTTAGAATTCTAAATGACAAGTCTCTATAGTGTAAAAGACAAAACTAATCACCAGCTGAAACTGTGTGACCAATCTCAATTGAGACTTAGACATTTTAGATCGGTGATTTGAATCCAACAAATTATTATTACTAATAAATCGTTACAAATTTTTTTAAAAAAAATTTCTCGAAAATTTTTTCGTTCATGCTTTTTCAATTTACCAAACACCCTCTTTTTAAGTAGAAAAAAAAGCTCAAACAGATCATCAGTTCATTGTGTCTCCTAATTAACTTATAATGTTGGGTTCTATTGTGGGCCAGGCCAGGCCAAGCAGACATTCTTGGTTGTTTTTTATTCAACATTTCATGAATAACTTATCTATACCAATACATTAAAGGGGGAAGCCTAAACGGCCTCCCCGCGTTTGGCGCCGGAGACGTTCCGTCGCGCCTGCTTTTCCGTATGCTTGAGTAGACAACTCAGCTTTTCTTCCTCTGCTCTCACGCTTTGCTTGACTGCTCTTCAGCTCCCTCTATCTCACCAGCTCCCTCTATCTCGCCTCACCAACTCCCTCTATCGCTCAGCCCTCTCTCCCACCCACTCCGCGGCATGGCTACTCCTGAGACCGCGGAGTTGCCGCCGCGGGATGGCCGCTCCCTCTCTGCGCCTCCCCGCATTTCCCGCCTGACACCGTCCCTCACGCCTGTTTCCCGTACGTTCACCTCCCTCACGCCTGTTTCCCGTACGTTCGAATAGACAACTCGGACACCGTCCCTCTGCTCTGAGCGCGGCGGCATGGCGACTCCTCACCTACCTCCCACCACCTCCCACCCACTCCGCGGCATGGCGACTCCTGACCGCGGAGTTGCCGCCGCGGCGTGCCCACTCCCCTCCTTCTTCTCTGCGCCACGTTCCTCTCCGCTCTCTCTCTCTGCTCTGGGGCGATTTCCTCACCTACCTCCCACCCACTCCGCGGCATGGCGACTCCTCGGAGCGCGGAGTGCTCCTCAGACCGCGGGGTTGCCGCCGCTTGCTCGGAATTGGAAATCTGTTGCATATTACCATTTGTTTCCTTATGACTTTGATAACCAGTCCTAACCAGCTATAAGCTGCAGGAATGCTTCAGAGGGAGGAAGGTTGTTGAAATAGCGCGATTAAATGTGCGACAGCAGTTTTTTCTTACATTCGGGGATCAGTACCAAAGAGTAGATTTGTAAGGCTTCCTTGCGCTTTAATCTTTATTGCTTATTCTGCCTATTTATCTAAGAGTTTGTTGTCTAAATCAGGAATTGCTTTCGCCCCAATTCAGAGTTTCTTCGCCAATTGCTCTTCTTCTTTAATGGGAAGAATGACAATGATGTTTCTATCCTTTTAGAGGCATGCAAATTGCTTTTACAGTATGTTTGGCATAATGGTAAGTTGAACAGTTTTGTATTTTGTCTATTAGTTCTTGCATTGGATCTCATTCACGTTCCTATGTAGACAATTGTGCTCTCACTAATTCTCATTACAATTCATCTTCTGACAAATTCTACAAGAGTGTTTGTCCTCAACTTCTCTTTGATAACATTGACACTGCAGTTAATGACAGACTACGTTTAAGCAATAGTGGTCTTCCTTACTTCCTCAACTTGGGATTTACATTCTTTTTCACTATTTAGGCAGGTTTGAGTAAATTGAGTCCACCCATAATGGAAGGATTAGATGTTCTACTAGCAGTGAGTCTATGACACCATTCTCCATTTCGTGTAAGATGCTATTGTTCAGAGTCTATATGGTGAGTCTCTAGCTTGTGAATAATTTACTTTCCAGAAATCATTCAACTTGGGATACTAAAATAGTGAGTTTCCCTCCTGAAACCTGCATGATTTTAATTTGTGAAGTTTTATGTAATTTTAACATCTGTTAGCTGTTGTCGGAACATTTCGAACCAATGTTGTGGCCACTTTGACTCTCGCTGATGTCTGCAGGGAACATGGGCTGTTAATGATGAATTATGCAACTGGATGTATATTTGAATATGATGACGCTCCTCCGCAACGGTCAGGTATTGGCTTCAAGGAGGAAGACAAGCCAAACTTTACCGGATCATTCTATTCAAAGACCAAGGCTATGGTAAACTCCTTATTACATTAATTGTAGGTCTGTTACGTCTCTGATATAGGTTGGATATTTTATAAACTGTTTCTTACAGTTCTTTTGTTGAATGATGCAGGTTGAAGAGCTATTGAAATAGTTTGATAATGTCTGTACACTGCGAGTTCGAATGCCTATATCTTCTGACCTCAACACTGTTAGATAAAACTGATTGTGGATGGGGCTTTTATATATACATATATATATGCAAGTGTAGTGTTTTTGAACTAATTGATGCTGAGTTTTTAGATTGGGATTCTATTTTCTTAAGGTAATTGGCTTTTCGGATTGATTCCTGGCTTTAATTTTTTGCTGTAATTTGTAACTTCGTCAAATGGTGACCCTCAGGGGAGTTGATGCACTTGTTTGCTGATGCTTGATTGTTAGACCAGTAAATTAGAATGAAAAGTTTCTGATAGGGTCTCTGCAGACTAAGCTTTTATCCATACCACAGTTTTGAAGAAATTTGAATATCACATAAGCCACAAAAATATTTGTAATCTTGTCTTTTACTATCTGAAGCTGGCTTATATTTCTGTTTCAGAGCTGCCACCATCAAATGGATTTCTTATAATTGAAGCGAATGGTGGTTTAAATCAGCAGCGCCTATCAGTAAGTTCCGAATATAAATCTGGCTATTCATTTCCTTAGTGAAGTTAAAACAGTGCAAAGGAAGTATGCATAGAATTTGTCTTGAGATCTCAGGAGATGTTAACTTCCAGCTAACTTTTTGCCATGATAGGTAGATATTGGAGAAAATCTCTTAGTGCTTCTGATGTTTATTTTTTTCAGCATTTCCCTGCAAACCGTCCTTGCTTCGTTCACTGTCAAATGGTTTGCTGTGCGACAACATTATTTGGAAGCTTTGTTAAGAATTGGATCTGCAAACATCTTTAAGCAGCTATTTATAACTATTGACTCCTCTGGATGTGTATCTGTAGAATTGGTAGTTGCAATCTGGATAATCCGGTTACTATATTCTTAGGCTGTTTGCTGATGCTTGATTGTTAGAACAGTAAATTAAAATGAATAGAGCATTATTTGGAAGCATTGTTAAGAATTGGATCTGCAAATATCTTTAAGCAGCTATTTCTAACTATTGACTTTTCTGGATGTGTATCTGTAGAATTGGTAGCTGCAATCTGGATAATCCAGTTACTCTATTCTTACGCTGGTCTGAAAATTCCCATACAATGATGTTGTGCCCATGAAGTTTTTTGGTCTTAATTATGATATTATGGAATACGTCGTAAAAATCAATATATTCCGCAACCATTCAGTTGTGTGAATATAGCTGCTTCACACAACTGAGTGGTTGAGCATGACTAAGTTAAGATTCGTGTTGAGATTCTGTTATGGTAGCTTTTTCGTGACAGAAAGATTTTGTGCATAGATCAATAGCTGCCATTTTTTATGCTATTGGTTCCATTAAGATTGCTTGGCATTAGTCACTCACTAAACCCTGCTTCAGATTTTAGATATTGATCTGACGTGGCGCATGCATAAATCATCAGATGGTCAGAGAAGACGAGTTTAGATCTGTATGGGCCTACTTAAGACATTTAAGGTGTGATTCTTTAACCTTTATTTCTTTTTGTGGAGTATGTTTGATTTTGCTATTTGAAAGTTTTATGAAAAAAATCTTTTAGGTAAATTTGTCTACAGATGTTGCTAAATTACCTCCAGCTATTGAAGAACCACACAGAAAACGTTTTAGGTAAATTTGTTGTATGAACATCTCTTTGCGCAAGCTTTTTATAAGAAAATTTTTTATTTTTTCTTAACTTTTCATCTATTGGCATTGCAGGTTTGCAGAAGATAAGGAGGCATCCACCAGCAACAAATAATTACCCTTTTTCTATGAACAATAAATAATCAGACTGCTTTACATTTTAATCATGCATCTTTTTTTGATTTAAAATTGAAGTTATGCTAATTGTTAGTGAACAACTGTTATATGTATTAATTGTACTTTTGTACTCTCTTTTATAAATTTGAAAACCTTATAATATATTAAATATTTCTATCTTTATAAGTATAATTTATTATTCATTGCTTAATACTTATTATTTATTAATATTAATTTACTGTAAATATATTCGGCCGCCGCGAAGCGCGGGTATTTAACTAGTTTCTAATTATTTGTAAAAAACAAATTCCTGAATGCTCTTTCGCTAAACAATAATTTTCATCAATACCTCTCTATTTTAAAGTTCAAATTATTTCCTAGCTACCTTTATAAATATAAGAAGTTTTTCAAATTTAAAAATATTTCTACTTATATTAAGATTTTTTTTTTTGTCTATTATAGGTGAGAGAACATTAGTTTTTTACTAATTAATTTGATAAAATAGTTTAGTTTGTACAACAAATGAGATTATTACTTTTATATATATATATATATATATATATATATATATATATATATATATATATTTGCATTTTTAGTTTTCGTTTGTCCAATAAATTATATTTTTAACACTATAATAATAATTATGTGCCATAAAGCGCAATCACTATAATATATCAATCAATTATAAATTTAAAAGTGGCATATGTTTAAACTTTTTTATATAGTATTAATTATTAAATGGCACTATGTAAAATTTTTATTTTAATAGTAGCTACCCGCCGTATCGCGCAGGTCACTGCACTAATATAAGATAATGACGCAAGCCCAACCTTGATCCCTATAGGTTCATAAATTTTCAATTGACCTGGTTTCCTACCACTAATATTCCACGACCTATATTCAATGACACTAGATCCAAAGTCCATATTACCTAGGCTCACAAGACTTCTAGGTTCACTTATTTTTCAACCTATATTTAATAACACTAGGTTTAATACTTAGTTTATTCAAGTGGCTAACCTACTATTATGTCATTCCATTTTCCTATCTTACTAGTTCAAATATATCTATCTCAACCTAGGTATATATCATAGTTAGTTAATTCGCGAATTATTCGCGAATTATTGAAAATCCGAATTAAACGTGCCGTTCCCGACTTTTTCCAAAAATTCAGAATAATTCGCGAATTTTTGAATCAAAAAATATTATTCGCGAATTATTCACGAATTACGAATTTTTGGGTGAAAAATTCGTTCTTTTTCAAAGCATAGTTAGTTAATTCACGATTTATTCGCGAATTATTGAGAATCTGAATTAAAATTATTTATCGGGAATAATTTAAAATTATATATTTTTTTTCTAAATAAATATTTAATTTATTTCTAAAATAAATTGATTAAATTATTTTAAAAAATTATAATTGTTTATACTAATAGTATAAATTTTTTTAATTTTTTTTTAATTTAATAGCCGAATTTTTTATTCCGAATTTTTAATTAGTGAACGTATTATTTTCGTATAAATCACGTATCCGAATAATTGACGAGCCCGTTTTTTAGCCGGATTTTTCAACGAATTTTAAAATTATGATACGAATTTTATCCATATTATATCCGTACCGAATTTTTGCCGAATCCGAATTAACTAACTATGGTATATATATATATATATATATATATATATATATATATATATATATATATATATATATATATATATATATATATATATATATATATATATATAGTAACCATGAATTTAAAATAAGATTTTAAGTTTAAATAAATTTTCTGGATTATTTAAATGGCAAAATATGTAAATAGATTATTAATAGTGTAAAAGTGGCCCAAAAATATCGATTTTTGATTGGAGTTTGATCTCGAAAATCTGAGATCACCAGTGCGACTGTCTCGTCAAAACAAGAAAATTTGATATTCATATATTCTCGATCCGACGGTCGGATCTTCCGCAAATCAGCGAAGAAAAGCGGGGCCCACAACTTAAGTTGTGAATAGTAATCTTTGAATTCGGTCCCCTCTCGATCGGTCGTCGGCCGATTCACTACCTGAAACCTGAACATAGCAGTATGAGTAGTCAATTCTAGCTAATTTCGACGTTCTGAGCACAATGGCACTGACATAATTCGCGTTTGGTGATTCTTGTGCATCGAAATGCGTGCATTACAGTATAGACTGCAGTATATTATGGCCCGAGATTTTATTCGAGCGCCGAATCAAGCAAGCAAATACACTATTTGATAGGTCTCGACGAGCCGGACGTTGTGGCGAAGTCCGTTTTACAATTCAACGAATCATTCGTCTAGAAATGCGTGAAAGATGTCAAAAAGTTGATTAATTTTGCAAAAACTTATACTTTTCTTAGATCAAATGGTCTAGGGCTTTAAGGTTAGGGTTCTGGCCGCAATTGTAGCTTACAGATGGGAGCTAGGTGTTAAAGAACAAGAGTGCAAGGGTGTAGATGCAAATTTTGGCAAAAACCATGCATTAAGTGTTAAGTGACTCTTGTGGTTTTGTGTGGGGAGATCCGAGGGGCCATACCTGGTTCCGAGGACTCTTCACCCTTCCCTGCATGCCTTAGACAAAACCCAGAGTGTGGGGGTGGCCGAGGAGGCACCATCCATTAAGGGCAAACCAAAAGTGAGAAAGGACGAGAAGGGTGTGCACAAAGAACCTCAACTTCAAGTTTGTGCCTGCTGGAGTGTTCACCTGCTTTCTGGGAGTAAGCCCGAGGAAGCTGGGTGGTTGCGCGACGCGGGCGGGAAAACCGGCTTCTTCTTTTTCTTCTCCAACTCCGGCGAGGTAAGATCTTCCATCGCTCTATGTTGTAGCACCCGAGACCCTTGGAAGTCGACTCTGTAGAGTCTAGTGATGCTCCCTTACAAGCCCCGAGCCTCCATGCAAGGTCGGTTGCCGGCGGGAGAAAAGCTCCTCGCCGGAATCCTATTTTTTTTGCTCCGCCGCGGCTGAGCGTCGCAACCACTGGTCCAAACGCCGAAATAAAATTGTGGGCTTGGACTGTGGGAGTTGAGGATCATCTTCACCAAAATTGGTGGAGTTTGGTTCAGGGAGTGAACCGCAAACCGAAACCCTAGTTTTCGGGTTATTGCTGTTAGATGTATGCCCTAGAAGCCAACTTGGCCGACACATATATTCTTTATAGGATATAAATTTGTATTTGACATTTTACATTATGAATGTTATTGGGTTTTTATTTCCATTCGTGTTGTGTATGTGTCCATGAATTGTCCAAGGAATTAATAAGATGATGATACGTATTCTCAAGAGTAGAGAATTTGAGACATGTATCATTAGTGATTAATTTCTAAATGCTCCCGATCGATGGATCATCATGGGGACAGTGATTGATCCGGTGAGATTGGTGCACAGTCGCTTCCCTTTTAGGGTAGACGAGTCTCGAGTCAACAGTGTGGGGACACTGGAGCGAATGTGCAGGTGGTTGTTGGAGAACAAGGGTACCGAGCGTGATCATCACAAGAAGTCACTTGGATGTCTACTCACTCGTCAGTGACTTACTCGATGTTGCAGTAGTGTGACTGGTCCTTTGACATGCGGTGTCTCGGCTATTCACAATGGGGTTACTGTAGTTTGACTGTACATACACTTGGTCCCTAGCCATTTGGGTCCTTGCAGTGGGTGCATGTTGGCTACAGTAGGTTCGTTGTAGGAATAGGGTGTACGCCTATATGGAATCTATCGCCCTTAGTAGAGAAGGGAGTCAGTCCTATGTGATTTATGAGATCGAGTTTAGAAGACATTGGCCAAGGCGTAGTAAATAACGGAAAGGGTTTCCGATATTAGAAACTCGAGTCGAATAAATTTGACATATGACAGACGGTAGGGTTTGACGAGCAATTCCATGACCTTCGTCTAGTTGGGACTCCGGATAGAAGGATTGTATCACACGTTAACTGCACCTAGAGGTTCAGTATTCCATTCTACTGGAATGCCACTACATGCTGCTAGGCGTCACTGGTGGATTGTGGGACTCACGAGAATTATCTGGATGATGATCGATAATTCTTATTGGGCTGAGTTTGAATAGTTCTAACCCACTGAAAAGAGTTTCAGTGATATTGTTGATGGTAATCACAATATATCTCACTACCAGATAGAATAGAACCTATGGGGTCACACACATAAGAGGTTATGGCTGATCGGATAATTAGATACATGAGGGATCCTGTTTTGCGTGGTTTTTTGAGATCAGATCTTAAGTTTTTCATATTTGTCTATTTGATTTCTTTTTCCGCTGCGTTTATTTTTGCGCAAAACCTAACAATTACACCATGGCCGAGCTTCTTGCTCCAGCGCCGGTGTCACTCCTCGACACCGGGCACATGGCCAGAAGGTTTTCTAGGAGTGAGAGGATCCCATCCATGCTTTTGCATGGAGTCCATGCAGCCTTGGTGGAAATCCACCATTAGAGGTGGGAAGCTTGGGCCGAGCTTGTGACCGCCGCCGCCGCTGTGTCCTGTCGCCGGGCACAGGTCTGGATTTCTTAGCAAGGATTGGAAGCACCTGTTGGTGTTGTTGGTAGAGGCCCAGAACCCATTAATGAAGAATCACCATTAAAGGGAAAACCGAGCTTCATCTTCTTCATCTCTTTCTTCTTATTCCCGGCCAACCGAGGGTGCAGGTTGGGCCCAAACTTGATAGAAATGTTTCTGCAACTTAGTAGTAAGTTTTCATCCATGTAAGAACCTCCCAGGTTCCCTTGTTGCAGAGTTATAGCTTGGGATTGCATGTTATAGTAGTGTGCCCACCAAGTGTTTGATAAAATGCCCCAATGAACTCAAGAGTAGATTTAGACATCCTGCAAAATATGAAATTTTCTCCACACCTTTCCCTGAGCTTAATGCTCACTTTAGATCAAAAGTTGTCTGTGTGGATGTGTGTGTGGGGCATTGTTGTAAAGTAGAGAGCATGTGGATTGGATCTCTTTGATCCAGCAGCTTTTGGACTGCAAAATGGCAAGCCCATGTGTCCTGGTACTGTCCAGAGATGAATGCTCCAATTTACTTAGAATTTGCACGAGTAGGTTTAAAGATTTGGCATTATAGAGCCTTATGTTTGGTTGGTTGGCTTAGGGTCTGTTTGGGGCACTTTGCGAAGTCGCAATAGTGAGCTCCTGGCTATTTTGGGGTCACTAGACGCGAGCTCACCTTAGTTTTCAGTTTGGTCGAGCCGAAGAAATAAAATTTGCTATAAGCCTATGTTAGTATAGTAAACTATGACCCGAAGTTTTTCTCGGGATCCGTGCTGCTGCAAATTGGTGAGCACGATGTCCAGCAAGTCGAGGGTCACCTACTGGAGGTGACGGTTCGTGAAAATAATGTCCCGATTAAGAGAACGAGCGAAAACGGCTCTCAAATTGCTATAAAAGTGCGATTTCTGGAAACCCTAGGGGTCTAAAGGCAATTGTAGCCTCATGTACTGTCTCGGGCAGTGTGTATATGATCTCTAAGCTTTTTGCTAGTGATCCCTTGGCTCTCGTTGAGCGGAAATTGGTAATCGGTCCGTAAATCGGCAAAATCGTCGGTGGCGCCCCAATGGCAATCGCGCAATTCGGGAAATTTCGGCGGTTCCGCCTAGCCGTCTGTTGAGTCCCAGTAGAATCTAGTTGAGCCAGCGGCAAAGGGTCAAAGCCCGTGTCTCCCGAAAATTCAATTGGAATTTTCGGGAGGGGCATTTTGATAATTATACCAACACTTGAATAAAAGGTTGAGTTTAGCAATGTTTATGATTCAGGTTGGCACGGTTTGGCTCTAGTCTTCGAGCATTCCGTTGGAGTTGTCAGATCGCCTGCAGACAGATGGGTTTATCTTCGGTCCGGGCTTTATCATTTCGGCCCTCTGGGATATCGTAATTGGTCGGACCCCTGTTCTTGTTATAACCTAGATTTTCTTGTTGAGCCTGCTCTTTTTATTGATCAGCATCACTTTTATACTGCTATATCTACTTGATTCATTGATCATTATCAGTTATCAGCCTATATGTTGTCGTGCTTGATTGATCCTTAGCTTGCTAGCTTATATGTTGCCATGCTCGATTGATCTTTAGCTTGCTATCAGATATTATGATCCTTATCAGTTATCTGATTCTATGATGCCTTGCATGATTGATCTTAGTTGCTTCCAGATATCATGATTTTATTCTCGGACATTTGCTATGCTTGATTGGTCATTAGCTAGCTTGCACACCTTATTGATTATCAGTATATCCTGATCCATGTTCTAGTAGTTGTTGATTATATTCTGCATATGATGAGATTCAGTTGGCATTCTGTTGTTACATCCCTGTTGGGATTTTCCCGGGTTGTTGCCGATTACCCGGTCATTAGACCGTGAGCTTGAGCATTTGCATTATGATCTCCCGCACCGCTGTACTTCACGAGCATTGCCGGGGTCGCTCCCCGTGGGTATGTTCTTTACCGGTTAAGTGGTTTGTTGAAAGACCCGTGACCCCTAGGCGGGGTATGTCAGCCAGGTTGGTGCCAAGTTGGGCAGTTTCCCTGAGGTCTTGTAGACCAATATGGTGGCTTTGATTGGGTACTTGGTTGTTCTACCTTTGATGCATGATTGCCTGTTTAAAATCTACTTTACATCATACTCTTATGATTGCCCAGTGTTTATTCAATTTGATCCAGTCGTTATACCAGCATGCTCTTGTTTTAGTTTTCAATACCCTGATATGCTCTGCACTGTATTTATGATTATTCGGCATTTTTCCCTGAGGTCTTGTTGACCAACATGGTAGCTTTGATTGGGTATTTGGTTATTCTACCTTTGATGCATTTATTACCTGCTTAGCATGCTTAGTTATTATACTCTTATGATTTCTCAGTTCTTGATTCAGTATCTATATCAGCATGTTTTTACTTCAGTAGTTCAGTACCTATTTATGCTCAGAATCATGATTATGCTTCCTGCCAGTATCTGTTTATGATATCTGCCTTACCTAATGACTCTTACTATCCGCTAGTTATTGTATGCCAGTAGATACGATTTGCTATTTCTCGGCTCGTCGTGCCCACTGGGATACACTGTCGATGTATCTCACACCCTCTGGGTGACCATTTTTCAGGTCAGTCGGGTGCTGGGATGTCGGGACGTGTTGGTGAGGTTATCGAGATAGCTTTGACCCTTGGCAGCCGCTGAAATTTTACCAGTTGTAGACATGTAATTGAATAAGTTGTTGTAAATGTTAAGTAATAGTCTTTTGTAATCTTTTATTGTTAGTGCGTAGTTTAGACTACTCTGGTATTGGCTGTAAGTGCTTAGCCGTGCATGTATAGAAAAGGCTCAATCCTAGGGGATTGGGAATTTTCTATATATGTGGCGGTCTGTCGTGCCCTGGCTGGTTTTAAAACTCTGAAAGGAAAAAAAGTTTAGACTCTATTTTCAAACTCGAGACGTGACAATATATATATATATATATATATATATATATATATATATATATATATATATATATATATATATATATAGCGTAGGGCTACTATACTTTTATGAGTATAAATCACTTTATACTCATAACTTTTTCGACATTGAATAAAGGGATATACGGTTAGAATGATAGTAGTCCCTCTAGGGTTTACTGGGTTGTTGGTGAAATAGTATAAATAATAGGGGACCACTACAATCCTAACCGCACATTCTTTCATCCAAGAGCCGAAAACTTATGAATACGAAGGAATTTTACTCATAAAAGTATAGTAGTCGGGCCTATATATATACACCTCATGTATTTTCTGCCTATATTACATATCCACTAGTAGTTAATTTATCTCAAATAGCACATATTCAATGCCTACTTATATTAATGTACCAAATTAATTAACCTATCATTATATGCATCGATAAAATAATGTTAAATTTATGGACTTCTTCTTAAGACATGAGAGGCGACCAAATCGTTTCAGTCGAGCACTAACCCACCTGTTGCGCTCCCGATTATTTGTAGACACTTACATTTGGACTCTCGCAACCTACGGCTCACCCGCGGAGATCACACGGTCGAAATGACCGATTTTTCGCCGATTTTCGTTGTTATGCGAAATTGGTCGGCGACGCTCGTTGCTTCTCAAATCAAAGTTGTTTGGGGCTCCTCTCTAACCTTCAATTAGAGAATAAACCAATTAATTTGAATCTGAAGTCTCAAGAATCCTAAAAATCCCAAACGTGCCTAGTTCTCTTTTATCCAAAACTATTCTGATATTTTCGGAGAAGCTTTGGGCAAATAGGTGTAGAAGTCTGAACATGAGGATATTAAAATCCTAACCTCGATTTTTACCATTTGCTAAAAATCCTGACCTCGATCGCGAGCTCCACGAGCTCCCATGCACGCTAAAAGCTTGATCTAACACTCCCACGTGACTTCCGAGATCGAACTCCGCTAGGGTATTGAGTTTCAGAGAGAGAGGGAAGAACGAGAGGGAGAGAAAGAGGGAGAGGAAGAAGGACAGGGAGAGAGGATCCCTCTATCTCTCTCTATGTGAGCGTGCATGTGTGTGTGTGGGTGTGTGCATACAAAGAAAAAGGAGAGGAAGGGTCCCCCTTAAAGGCCCCTCCCTAAGAAAATTACAGAAATATCTTTACTAGGCATTTCCATTGCACGAGGTCCAGACCTTCCCACAAGGTTTGAACCCCAAAGGTGTCCCTCAGGGCTTACCTGCTGACGGTCCGGACCCTCCCACTAGGGTCCGGACCTCGAAGGTCACCTTTCAAGGTTCGTAGAGAGTGTCCGAACCCTGAGGTTCGTAGAGAGTGTCCGAACCCTGCCCTCAAGGTTCGGACTTTGAACCCCTCTCAACCCAAATTTATTTTGTCGAAAATTTTTTAATTTAGCTTCTTGGGATTTCAACACTCTTCTAATTGTTTTGAAACTCTCGACAAACTTGGACTTTTTCACAGTTACCTCTTGACTATTTTTAGTCTATTAGTGAAAGTCCAATAATTTTTTATTTCCATTTTTGCACTGAACCGGCGCCGAAAATGCTCCAACTAGCTTGAAATTTCATTAGGATCATAAAGATAGTCCTTCAAGACAGTTTTTACCATAACTCCACAATTTACAAAAATCCATGTCATTACTCATAGGGATATGAGAAACATCACTAAGAAATACAGTAAAAAAAAAAAAACTGCAACGATGAATAAAGTATAACATTTTATCGCATATTATAAGACAATAATCTTTAAATTAGATAAAGTTTACCTTCCTATGGGTAGAGGCGCTACACGCAGAGAATTTATCTATTTTAATAATAAAACTAGCAAAAAATTAATTCATAGATAACGAGATTTCTGTACTTGACAGTATAAGAAAACTTATTATCTAGAAATTCATTTCACTGTCCTACTTCAGTCCAAATTCAAAATAATTATAATTTTATTTGACTTGAATAAATAGTTAAACTTTAATTTGATGTCAAAATAAAAATCCTTACATGTTCTTCTCTATCTGCAGGATAATGTGACTATTTCCAAATATAATAAAAAATACAAACAACTTTATAGGACGTTAAACGACTATTAAAATTAATTTAGAACTATGTATAAATTTTCTGGTTAATATTAATTCAATGTCATTTTATAAAAATACCATAAATAATCATATATCATGACTAGAATATTGTGACTATTTCTAAATGTAGTTGATCTCACAAATTTTTATATAACGTCAAATAACCAATATTTCATATTATTTTTAAATGCTGCGAAAAAAGACTAAAAGTTTCGAATATTTTTTAAAAAAATTTTATGTGACTAAAAATTTATAAACTGTATAAATTCTATCCGTGTTTAAAATAGTAATACAAAAATTATATTACAGAAAATTAAACTAAATACATTATTTTATAATTATGAATAAATAAATAAATGAGTAGTACCAAATTTATATACAACAAAACTTAACGTGATATATGATTTTGATATAAAATTCTACAATAAATGAGTCACATTACAAAAAAAAAAATTATAAAATAAAATTATATATATATATATATATATATATTTATATACTGTCTTTTCTTTTATTAAAATAATAATAATAATAATAACAAAGAAGGAATTTTTTTCTTAGGCCGAAGCCCCCTACACGTCGGGCTGCACTATGCGACCACGAAAAATGCTAAAGCCCCGTTTGGATTCGGTATAGAACCGGAAATAGGAGGATATTTTTCTTATTCTTTCAAACGCAACAAAAATCAATCGGTATAGTTTATTTCGGTACAACTAGAATAAGTAAAGATTACTGTTCCCACTCTTCCCAACTACCCTTTTACTCTTTTTTTTTAAATATCCGTCCACGTCTACCGAGATACGATCTCTTATCTCATTATTACATAATAAAGTTTGAGGATAAAAAAGTAATTTATCTTAATTAAAATATTTTATCCCTCTTATTGTTCATTTTCATCCCAAACACAAAATCTCTTATTCCTGGAACCATTCCAAACGCTTTTTTACATTAGTTTTGTATTTTATACTTATCTCTAGAATAGCTAGTTCTGTCTTATCTCGTTACCAAACGCGCCTTTACCCCTTTTGGACCGCCTAGCGTGGCCGTGGCAATGGCGTCAACCCGCCGAACGCGGGTTCCGGTGGAATCCGTCGAGGCTGTTACTAACGTAATCCAATCAATGATAAAATATTTTATTATTATTATATTTTAATAAAAATAAATAAAATTCAAAAGAAACATAAGCATTGTAAAAAATTTGGCTATGATACCACATGTTAAAACTATATGAAAATTAAATTCGTATTTTTTATTTTTAAAATTGTATTGTAGACAGTGATTCTTTTTTGTAATTTATTTCCGTTCACGATTTGTAAAAGAACTAAATATTTCCTATCTACCCTTATTTCTGAAGATAGAGTCATAAAAAAAAATTAGGTTATACCCTTATTTCTGAAGATACAGTCATCAAAAAAAATTAGGTTATATATATATATATATATATATATATATATATATATATATATATATATATATATATATATATATATATATATATATATATATAGTATGGCTTATATATTTTCAAAATCATGAGTCTAAATATACTTGTAAATTTTTTATAATTGAATAGTTCAGCTACTATACTTGTACAAACACCAAACAATTGGTGTTAATAAGTTTTTTACCGTTAGATCTACTCCTTTAATTAATTTTATCGCTTAGATTATTCTATTCCACTAACCACCCACTTAACCCAAGAAGCTCGCTATCATGCATCCTAACCACACAACTTTAAATCCAAGGGCTAAAACCTACCAGCATCAATAACTTGGTACTTTTAAAAACATAGAAACTTAATTCTTTGTATATACCTACTATCATCCTAACCACACATCTCCTCATTCAATGATAAAAAAAAATCTAATAGCATCAAGGATTTGATACTATTGATAGTATAGTAACCTAGTTCTCTCTCTCTCTCTCTCTCTCTCTATATATATATATATATATATATATATATATATATATATATATATAAAGCTATGCTATTATGCTTTCGAAAGTATGGAGGCATTCGTGCTTGCAAGTTGTTTTTAATTATGGGACATCCGATTCGACAATCAGTTCTGTTAATCATAATCTAAAATGTTGGAACTATCTAGAAACCAAATTTTATAATTTTTTGACTTTCTTTGCCTAATGTACGAATAGTCTTAAAATGAACGGCTGAAAATAAAAATTTCATAATAAATAGTGATAAAGACAAATTTTAAATTAAAAATATTAATCATATTGAGTAGAATTTTTTTATTAAAGTGTCACCTAATTTGGATTGCTCTACACCGTTGAACTTAGAAGTGCCACATCGGCCGTTAAAATAGTCATTTTTGAGATTCTTTGATTGTTTGGTAAATAATGTCGAAAAATTATAAAATTTAGTTTCTAAATAGTTGTAATAGCGTAGATCATGTCTAACGGAGCCAATCGTCGAATCGAATATCTCATCATCGAAAACAATTTGCATGCACGGAGACCTCCGTACTTTCGAAAGTACGGAAGACTTACTATATATATATATATATATATATATATATATATATATATATATATATATATATATATATATATATATATTGCTAGGCTGGAATACTATTAATATACCAAGTCATTGGCGCTATTAAGTTTTTAACCTTTGGATTAAAAGATGTGTGGTTGAGATGATAGTGGGCCACTTGTTTAATAGGTGGTTGGAAAAATAGTAAAATCTAACCGGTGAAAATAATCAAAGGGGTTGATCTAAGGATAGAAAAATTGATAGCACCAATAACTTGGTACTATTAATAGTATAGTAGCCGGACTATATATATATATATATATATATATATATATATATATATATATATATATATATATTATATATATATATATATATATATATATATATATATATATATATATATATATATATATATATATAGAGAGAGAGAGAGAGAGAGAGAGAGAGAGAGAGAGAGAGTCTGGCTACTATACTCTTATGAGTAAAATCTCTTTGTACTCATAAGTTTTCAACTCTTGGATTAAGGAATGTACGGTTAGGATTATAGTGGTCCCCTAGTATTTATACTATTTCACCAACAACTCACTAAACCCTAGGGGGACCACTATCATCCTAACCGCACATCGTTTCATCCAAGAGCGAAAAAGTTATGAGTATAAAGGGATTTATATTCATAAAAATATAGTAGCCTACAATATATATATATATATATATATATATATATATATATATATATATATATATATATATATATATATATATATATATATAACTAGGTTGGAATACTATCAATAGCACCAAGTCATTGGTACTATTAATTTGTTAGCCTTTAGATTAAAAAATGTGTGGTTAGGATGCTAGAAGTCTCCTACGGTTTAGTGAGTGGCTGGTTGAATAGTAAAAATTTTAGGGGATCACTATAATCCCAACTGCACATCCTTTCATCCAAGGGCTGAAAACTTGGTAGCACCAATTATTTGGTGCTATCGATAGCATAGTAGGCGAATTCCTATATATATATAGTCCAGCTTGAATACTATCGATAGTACCAAACACTTGGTGCTACCAAGTTTTCCACCATTAGATCAACCCCCTTTGATCATTTCCAACCCTTATATCATACTATTTCTCCAACTATCCACTAAATCCTAGAGGCCCACTATCATCCTAACCACACATCTCTTAATTCAATGGTCAAAAACCTAATAGCACCAATGTCTTCGTGCTATTAATAGTATAGCAGCCTAGGTCTATATATAGAGTCCGGCTACTATTCTTATGAGTATGATCGACTTCGTACTCATTAGTTATTTTCGATGATAGAGTTTTTAAATCGACGATCTATACCGTTAAATATAATTTAGAACATTTGAAACTTCTAAAAACTAAATTTCATTTTCTTTTGACATCATTACCCTATGATCAAATGATCTCAAAAATTACAAATTTATAATTTTTAACGGCCGGTATAAAATACTTATTAGTTTAACGGTGTAAAAGAATTAGAATAGGTTGAAATTTTGATAGAAAATTCTATTCACTATTTAGATAGAGATCTATAACTCCGATCTTAAATTGAATAATCCGATTTTCTATTTTTAGGAGGTCATTCGATTTAAACCGTTCATTTTATGCTCACTTGATGGATTTTATTATAATTTTAAAAAAGTATAAAATTTATTTTTTTTAAGTTTACAGTGTTCTAGATCACATTTAACGATATGGAACATCGATTTGCAAGCTCCATCATCGAAAAGAATTTATGAGTCCAAATGTATCTATACTCATAAGAGTATAGTAGCCATACTCTCTCTCTCTCTCTCTCTTTCTATATATATATATATATATATATATATATATATATATATATATATATATATATATATATAGAGAGAGAGAGAGAGAGGAGAGAGAGAGAGAGAGAGAGAGAGAGAGAGAGAGTAGGGCTACTATACTCTTATGAGTATAGACACATTATATATATATATATATATATATATATATATATATATATATATATATATATATATATATATATATATATATATATATATATATATATATATATATATATATATATATATATAAAATATAAGAATGTTTTAGTTATTTTCGTCCATCAAGAATATGTTTAGATACATTCTAACCGTTCGATTGGTTGTATCTTTAGAAATAATCTTGAACACATCTAATAGTTGAGACTTAATCTTGAACACATCTAATAGTTGAGACTTCCTATATATGCAAAATATCTATTTAGGATTATCCCTAGAGTTGGCCTAATAGAACTAGGTCAACATTTGCATATATTTCGAGATATACACTACAACAAAATTAGGTTATAGGGACACATGTTTGTGACATTTTTGTATAAGTATCCTATCTATATTTTATCTATATCCAAAATTAGATTATAGGGACACATTTTTGAGACACATTACAAAAATATATCGCTATACACCCTAGCGACGGCATATATAGCAACACTTACAATAAGTGTCGGTATTTTTGTCAGCGACACTTTTTTTAGATTTTAGAAACACTTAAAAGTATCGCTATAGCCTAATTTTGTTGTAGTGATACCAACAAAAAGGATAATATTTATTATGAGATATAGTATGATTACCTTTATTCTAATACAATGGATCTTTTCTAGTTGCTTTACATATTTAACTAAATTTATTTCACAATAAACCAAGCAAATAGCATGCTATTTTTTTTTTTTAAAAAAAATAAATAAATAAAAGTAATCCCTTCTAATCACATTTCTTGTGCAATTAATCCCTTTGGTTGGCCTTCTAAAGGTCTTCCTCCTAAACAAAAACATAAAAAAATTAAGTAGATAGATAGTAAAATAAACTTTGGGAGATACCTTAGTTGATTGTAGTAAATGATCCACTATAATTGGCTTATCATCAAGCTTGTCTAAAACTGACAATCACTATCTATTGCTCGTTATGCCTAAAAATATTTAGGGTTAATTACATACGGCTCCCCGTAAACATATCGAATAGCAGATATATTCCTACAAAGTTTCACTTTTCATATTTATCTCTTCAAAAGTCCTAAGTTATTCATATATAACCCTCCGGTTTATTACCGTTAGTTCATTATTTATTTTTTAACAGACTATATGTGAAATGACAGTTTTACCCTTTTAAAAATATCCCTCCGAAAGTCCCAACTATTAAAATAATACAAAAATGTCTGAAAGGGTTAAAAGATAAATTTACCTCACTAACAAACTAAGATTAAGTATTTAACCTATAGTTAACTAGATTTTTCTAATAGAGATAGACGGTAGGTGTCACGTCCCGGAGTCGAAACTGCGACCCAGGCTCCCCAACAGATCCGCCGCCTATACGGGAAGCCCCGTATAGACGAAGCGACCAACCTACAAAAGATAAAACTAACCATTAAACAGATATCAGAGCGAAAGAGTAAACTACCAAAAATAAGTAAGTACAACTCCAAATAGTACATGCCAGGTCCCCACCATACAAAGTCTCTCCAAAAAAAAACTCTCAAAATAAAAAGTATAAGATACCTCCAAACCACTAACGGTACCAAAACATCACAAAAAATCGGGTACATCTACTCTCTTGCTGGAGACGGGTAGAGATCTAACTCGCGACTCCCTTACCTCGATCAGATGGATCAGCAACTGGAGCAGTAGGAACTGGAGAAGAAGCCCCTGGAAAAAGTCACCAACAACGGGTGTGAGAACTACAACTAACAGTAGTTCTCAGTGGGTACCGCCACCAAGCCCGACGGTTTGCCCACTAAGTCTACTAGAGGCATAAGGTAACAAATGCATTACTATCAAAGAAAGGCTGGAAATAACTCTCCAGCTACTATGCCTCTATCTACATGCTCAAGGGTGATACATATGAAACATGATGCATCTACTATCTCTCGATAAAACATTCACCCAATCTACACTGACTGCCATATAGGGTCCCGTCAAACCTGCGCCCACCTACTGCCATTACATCCACGGAGGACTGGACTTATGTAGGGCGTCAGTGACTGCCCAAAAAGGGCCCAGCCAGAAGGACTGCGTCGACAAGTCGCGATAGCAAAATAACAGGCCTAGCTCCAGAGCGGCACTCGAGGGGCGCGACCCCACCGAGAAAAGTATCCGCGCATCTCTGTCGAGCTCAATACGGCTCATGCAGGCTATAATCCAAATCCACGATCAACAAGATCGACAGTACCCAAATCACGTCTCTAACCCACTAGCTGGAAATACTCAACAGTTGGGACCCACCGTCGACTCAGACGGCTCCCAAGACTAGCACTGATCTATCCACAGCTACCAGACTCCACTCGGCCCCCAGACACGAGTGCAACATGCATCTCCCAATAGCCCAACCACTCGGCACACTACCCGGACAGGGAACACTCTAAGTCCAAAAAAATGAATAAAAGTATAGGAGTGTCTAAAGCATAAATAAACTAGCCGAAGTTGGGATTTTCTACTAGTCTGATTGAAACATGCAACATATGACAGGGTGCTAGGCCAAAGTTCCAATAAAAGCATTAAATTTAACTGAAAGTAAAATAGGGAACATTAACCAACATGATCTCAATATCAACACCAGGAAACATCATCTCTCACAATTATGCTTTCTATCTCATCTCACAAACATGCATGCTCACTATCTTATAGAATTAGAGAATCGTCCACCGGTTTTGGAGACGAAAGCAACCCACCTGAATGCGCGCGTCGATCCAAAGTCCAAATAAGCCAACACCGAACGGAAATACTCCTTAGATTCCCATGATCCCAACGAGCCTAAAAACACCAGAAAACTCCTTCCGGTCGCTGAGACACAGACCAAACACGGCGGTAAGCAAAAATCTCTAAAATTCCAACTCTGCGAAAAACCAGTCCAGAAGAAGTCAAAATATCACCTTCAAAATGATCTCCAAAAATTCCAATAAAAATATGACTACGATCCTCGCGAAGCGTAGATGTCGATCGAGTCCTCAAAGGCTGAAATCCGATAGCCGAGCACCGAGATAAAAATCAAACAAGCTCCGCTATCCAGAAAAACCAGCAGCAAGAAAGGGGTTCAAAGATGCTCCAAAAACCCCAATAAAAGCTCAAAACTGAGAGAAACAGTAAATACGGAAATCGAAGATCTACCTCTCCTGGAAATGATGTTGCAGAAATCAGCCAAAAACTCCCTCGAGTCAGCCCAGGGGAGCCTGCGGATGAAACGTCGACGGAAAAGCTCGGTATCGAAGGCACGTCGAAGCTCACGATGTCGAGAAGGAAGCTGATGAAACGTCTTCCCAAAAATCTCTGAGATCCCAAATATCGAAGAAGACTCGAAGATGAAGTTCCCTATCGAAGAAGGGCTCAAAAAAGCTCGGGAAAAGTCCTCAAATGGAGGCAGGAGTGAGCTTTTTATAGCCAAAAACCAGAAAAGTCCCAAAAACCGGATTCGGGCCCAACTTCTTGGCGCCCGAAACCTGCAGTGGAATCGCTAGACACGTGGCGGTCATCCAGCGGGTTCCCGGCCAGCGCTCGAATCGACGGGATCGCACCACATGTCCCCGCGGGGTCTACGCCAGGGTGCACGAGGCGCGGCCCGCGTCGGGGCTTCCGGGTCCATGCGCCCGCCAATGGGCGGGCACCACGTGGCCTGGCGCGGTCCACGGTGCGCCGTGCCTGGCGCGGATTGCACCGTGACTCACGCCCGCCGCCTGGCCAATGGGAGCTTGCCACGTGGCCCTTCCGCACCGCCCGCTGGTCCCGGTGCATGCCTAGTGGGCCGTGGACCGGCCCACCCGAAATTCGGCCCGTTAGGCTCGTTTTGCCCGAAAATAGCCGATTTTTAACGTTTTTTTAACGTTTTCGCGCTGAGTGCGTTTTTTATATCCGTTTGATGCACAACGGGCTCGATACACCAATAATAGGTGTTTTCTCACCGCCGACCACTCGGTCAAGTCGTGCGGGAAAACCGGGACACCACAATAGAGATATATATGAATAACGTTGGATTTTTGAAAGGATAAATATAAAAAGTTAAACTTTGTAGGGATATTTCTGCTATTCGATATGTTTACAGGGAGCCGTATGCAATTAACCTAAATATTTAAGATTTGGATAGAAGGATATTCAACTATATATATATAAAAAAAAGTGTGTTTAAAAAAGATCTATGGGAAAAAAATTTTAAACATGTCCATAAGCAATGGTAGGTACATAATTTGGCTTTTAGAGAATAAAAAGTTTTTTTTTTTTTTTTTTTTTTTTTTTTGTTCTCTCGCTATTATTCACTTATTTTTTTCAAGAAATAATACAACTATGTTCTTGTTAAAGTGTAAACTACCAAAAATAAGTAAGTACAACTCCAAATAGTACATGTCAGGTCCCCACCATACAAAGTCTCTCCAAAAAAAAAACTCTCAAAATAAAAAGTATAAGATACCTCCAAACCACTAACGGTACCAAAACATCACCAAAAATCGGGTACATCTACTCTCTTGCTGGAGACGGGTAGAGATCTAACTCGCGACTCCCTTACCTCGATCAGATGGATCAGCAACTGGAGCAGTAGGAACTGGAGAAGAAGTCCCTGGAAAAAGTCACCAACAGCGGGTGTGAGAACTACAACTAACAGTAGTTCTCAGTGGGTACCGCCACCAAGCCCGACGGTTTGCCCACTAAGTCTACTAGAGGCATAAGGTAACAAATGCATTACTATCAAAGAAAGGCTGGAAATAACTCTACAGCTACTATGCCTCTATCTACATGCTCAAGGGTGATACATATGAAACATGATGCATCTACTATCTCTCGATAAAACATTCACCCAATCTACACTGACTGCCATATAGGGTCCCGTCAAACCTGCGCCCACCTACTGCCATTACATCCACGGAGGACTGGACTTATGTAGGGCGTCAGTGACTGCCCAAAAAGGGCCCAGCCAGAAGGACTGCGTCGACAAGTCGCGATAGCAAAATAACAGGCCTAGCTCCAGAGCGGCACTCGAGGGGCGCGACCCCACCGAGAAAAGTATCCGCGCATCTCTGTCGAGCTCAATACGGCTCATGCAGGCTATAATCCAAATCCACGATCAACAAGATCGACAGTACCCAAATCACGTCTCTGACCCACTAGCTGGAAATACTCAACAGTTGGGACCCACCGTCGACTCAGACGGCTCCCAAGACTAGCACTGATCTATCCACAGCTACCAGACTCCACTCGGCCCCCAGACACGAGTGCAACATGCATCTCCCAATAGCCCAACCACTCGGCCCACTACCCGGACGGGGAACACTCTAAGTCCAGGAAAATGAATAAAAGTATAGGAGTGTCTAAAGCATAAATAAACTAGCCGAAGTTGGGATTTTTTACTAGTCTGATTGAAACATGCAACATATGACAGGGTGCTAGGCCAAAGTTCCAATAAAAGCATTAAATTTAACTGAAAGTAAAATAGGGAACATTAACCAACATGATCTCAATATCAACACCAGGAAACATCATCTCTCACAATTATGCTTTCTATCTCATCTCACAAACATGCATGCTCATTATCTTATAGAATTAGAGAATCGTCCACCGGTTTTGGAGACGAAAGCAACCCACCTGAATGCGCGCGTCGATCCAAAGTCCAAATAAGCCAACACCAAACGGGAATACTCCTTAGATTGCCATGATCCCAACGAGCCTAAAAACACCAGAAAACTCCTTCCGGTCGCTGAGACACAGACCAAACACGGCGGTAAGCAAAAATCTCTAAAATTCCAACTCTGCGGAAAATCAGTCCAGAAGAAGTCAAAATATCACCTTCAAAATGATCTCAAAAAATTCCAATAAAAATATGACTGCGATTCTCACGAAGCGTAGATGTCGATCGAGTCCTCAAAGGCTGAAATCCGATAGCCGAGCACCGAGATAAAAATCAAACAAGCTCCGCTATCCTGAAAAACCAGCAGCAAGAAAGGGGTTCAAAGATGCTCCAAAAACCCTAATAAAAGCCCAAAACTGAGAGAAACAGTAAATACGGAAATCGAAGATCTACCTCTCCTGGAAACGATGTTGTAGAAATCGGCCAAAAACTCCCTCCAGTCAGCCCAGGGGAGCCTGCGGACGAAACGTCGACGGAAAAGCTCGGTATCGAAGGCACGTCGAAGCTCACGATGTCGAGAAGGAAGCTGATGAAACGTCTTCCCAAAAATCTCTGAGATCCCAAATATCGAAGAAGACTCGAAGATGAAGTTCCCTATCAAAGAATGGCTAAAAAAAGCTCGGGAAAAGTCCTCAAATGGAGGCAGGAGTGAGCTTTTTATAGCCAAAAACCAGAAAAGTCCCAAAAACCGGATTCGGGCCCAACTTCTTGGCGCCCGAAACCTGCAGTGGAATCGCTAGACACGTGGCGGTCATCCAGCGGGTTCCCGGCCAGCGCTCGAATCGACGGGATCGCACCACATGTCCCCGCGGGGTCTACGCCAGGGTGCACGAGGCGCGGCCCGCGTCGGGGCTTCCGGGTCCATGCGCCCGCCAATGGGCGGGCACCACGTGGCCTGGCGCGGTCCACGGTGCACCGTGCCTGGCGCGGATTGCACCGTGACTCACGCCCGCCGCCTGGCCAATGGGAGCTTGCCACGTGGCCCTTCCGCACCGCCCGCTGGTCCCGGTGCATGCCTAGTGGGCCGTGGACCGGCCCACCCGAAATTCGGCCCGTTAGGCTCGTTTTGCCCGAAAATAGCCGATTTTTAATGTTTTCGCGCTGAGTGCGTTTTTTATATCCGTTTGATGCACAACGGGCTCGATACACCAATAATAGGTGTTTTCTCACCGCCGAACACCCGGTCAAGTCGTGCGGGAAAACCGGGACACCACAATAGGGATATATATGAATAACGTTGGATTTTTGAAAGGATAAATATAAAAAGTTAAACTTTGTAGGGATATTTCTGCTATTCGATATGTTTACATGAAGCCGTATGCAATTAACCTAAATATTTAAGATTTGGATAGAAGGATATTCAACTATATATATATAAAAAAAAGTGTGTTTAAAAAAGATCTATGGGAAAAAAATTTTAAACATGTCCATAAGCAATGGTAGGTACATAATTTGGCTTTTAGAGAATAAAAAGTTTTTTTTTTTTTTTTTTTGTTCTCTCGCTATTATTCACTTATTTTTTTCAAGAAATAATACAACCATGTTCTTGTTAAAGTGTAAACTACCAAAAATAAGTAAGTACAACTCCAAATAGTACATGCCAGGTCCCCACCATACAAAGTCTCTCCAAAAAAAAAACTCTCAAAATAAAAAGTATAAGATACCTCCAAACCACTAACGGTACCAAAACATCACCAAAAATCGGGTACATCTACTCTCTTGCTGGAGACGGGTAGAGATCTAACTCGCGACTCCCTTACCTCGATCTGATGGATCAGCAACTGGAGCAGTAGGAACTGGAGAAGAAGTCCCTGGAAAAAGTCACCAACAGCGGGTGTGAGAACTACAACTAACAGTAGTTCTCAGTGGGTACCGCCACCAAGCCCGACGGTTTGCCCACTAAGTCTACTAGAGGCATAAGGTAACAAATGCATTACTATCAAAGAAAGGCTGGAAATAACTCTACAGCTACTATACCTCTATCTACATGCTTAAGGGTGATACATATGAAACATGATGCATCTACTATCTCTCGATAAAACATTCACCCAATCTACACTGACTGCCATATAGGGTCCCGTCAAACCTGCGCCCACCTACTGCCATTACATCCACGGAGGACTGGACTTATGTAGGGCGTCAGTGACTGCCCAAAAAGGGCCCAGCCAGAAGGACTGCGTTGACAAGTCGCGATAGCAAAATAACAGGCCTAGCTCCAGAGCGGCACTCGAGGGGCGCGACCCCACCGAGAAAAGTATCCGCGCATCTCTGTCGAGCTCAATACGGCTCATGCAGGCTATAATCCAAATCCACGATCAACAAGATCGACAGTACCCAAATCACGTCTCTGACCCACTAGCTGGAAATACTCAACAGTTGGGACCCACCGTCGACTCAGACGGCTCCCAAGACTAGCACTGATCTATCCACAGCTACCAGACTCCACTCGGCCCCCAGACACGAGTGCAACATGCATCTCCCAATAGCCCAACCACTCGGCCCACTACCCGGACGGGGAACACTCTAAGTCCAGGAAAATGAAAAAAAGTATAGGAGTGTCTAAAGCATAAATAAACTAGCCGAAGTTGGGATTTTCTACTAGTCTGATTGAAACATGCAACATATGACAGGGTGCTAGGCCAAAGTTCCAATAAAAGCATTAAATTTAACTGAAAGTAAAATAGGAAACATTAACCAACATGATCTCAATATCAACACCAGGAAACATCATCTCTCACAATTATGCTTTCTATCTCATCTCACAAACATGCATGCTCACTATCTTATAGAATTAGAGAATCGTCCACCGGTTTTGGAGACGAAAGCAACCCACCTGAATGCGCGCGTCGATCCAAAGTCGAAATAAGCCAACACCGAACGGGAATACTCCTTAGATTCCCATGATCCCAACGAGCCTAAAAACACCAGAAAACTCCTTCCGGTCGCTGAGACACAGACCAAACACGGCGGTAAGCAAAAATCTCTAAAATTCCAACTCTGCGAAAAATTAGTCCAGAAGAAGTCAAAATATCACCTTCAAAATGATCTCCAAAAATTCCAATAAAAATATGACTGCGATCCTCGCGAAGCGTAGATGTCGATCGAGTCCTCAAAGGCTGAAATCCTATAGCCGAGCACCGAGATAAAAATCAAACAAGCTCCGCTATCCAGAAAAACCAGCAGCAAGAAAGGGGTTCAAAGATGCTCCAAAAACCCCAATAAAAGCCCAAAACTGAGAGAAACAGTAAATACGGAAATCGAAGATCTACCTCTCCTGGAAACGATGTTGCAGAAATCGGCCAAAAACTCCCTCGAGTCAGCCCAGGGGAGCCTGCAGACGAAACGTCGACGGAAAAGCTCGGTATCGAAGGCACGTCGAAGCTCACGATGTCGAGAAGGAAGCTGATGAAACGTCTTCCCAAAAATCTCTGAGATCCCAAATATCGAAGAAGACTCGAAGATGAAGTTCCCTATCGAAGAAGGGCTCAAAACAGCTCGGGAAAAGTCCTCAAATGGAGGCAGGAGTGAGCTTTTTATAGCCAAAAACCAGAAAAGTCCCAAAAACCGGATTCGGGCCCAACTTCTTGGCGCCCGAAACCTGCAGTGGAATCGCTAGACACGTGGCGGTCATCCAGCGGGTTCCCGGCCAGCGCTCGAATCGACGGGATCGCACCAAATGTCCCCGCGGGGTCTACGCCAGGGTGCACGAGGCGCGGCCCGCGTCGGGGCTTCCGGGTCCATGCGCCCGCCAATAGGCGGGCGCCACGTGGCCTGGCGCGGTCCACGGTGCGTCGTGCCTGGCGCGGATTGCACCGTGACTCACGCCCGCCGCCTGGCCAATGGGAGCTTGCCACGTGGCCCTTCCGCACCGCCCGCTGGTCCCGGTGCATGCCTAGTGGGCCGTGGACCGGCCCACCCGAAATTCGGCCCGTTAGGCTCGTTTTGCCCGAAAATAGCCGATTTTTAACGTTTTCGCGCTGAGTGCATTTTTTATATCCGTTTGATGCACAACGGTCTCGATACACCAATAATAGGTGTTTTCTCACCGCCGACCACCCGGTCAAGTCGTGCGGGAAAACCGGGACACCACAATAGGGATATATATGAATAACGTTGGATTTTTGAAAGGATAAATATAAAAAGTTAAACTTTGTAGGGATATTTCTGCTATTCGATATGTTTACAGGGAGCCGTATCCAATTAACCTAAATATTTAAGATTTGGATAGAAGGATATTCAACTATATATATATAAAAAAAAAGTGTGTTTAAAAAAGATCTATGGGAAAAAAAATTTAAACATGTCCATAAGCAATGGTAGGTACATAATTTGGCTTTTAGAGAATAAAAAGTATTTTTTTTTTTTTTTTTGTTCTCTCGCTATTATTCACTTATTTTTTTCAAGAAATAATACAACCATGTTCTTGTTAAAGTGTTTTACAGTTAAGGAGTTTTGGGCTCCATATAAGTCCAAGGATGTGAAATATATAATGAAACTTATTCAATCTAAAAACTTAATTTTATTAGGTTTTCTTTTATTAGTATATATTAATTTTTTACTATCTTATTGATTATTGGGTGTGGACTATTTTTATGTGAGCTCTTAACATTTGCTTTACTGGAGTATCTAAAGCAAATGTTGAAGTATGTGCAGAAATTCGAAGCTTGACCCGAAGTGAGCGGTTCGAGACAGCCGAGTGCCGACCCATAATTAAGTAGTAGTCCAAGTAAATGACTCGGGGTGAAAAGAGGAACGACAGAAAGAAGGGAAGTAAAGCTATAAACAATGCTAGAGAAACCAAAATATATCACAGCCAGAGAGAGGAGATGAAAATTTTGTCTTCTCAACTAGTAGTTGGCTTGATCGACTTGTATATCTCTTGGTACAAGAAGGCCAAAAAATACGGACTGAGAGCTATCGTCTCGCCGTTGGCTAAGGCGACGACGATTGATTTTTTGGAATCGAGTGCAAAAAAAATTGTGGCAAAGCTAGTATAGAAGGAAAGTCGTGTGTTTCTTCTTGTTAACTGGACTTTGTCCTTGACCCACAAATTGCTTAAGGAACTTATTGTAGGTTAAATCCGATTTCAGGTCGAAGTCAGAATCAAACTCCATCATTCTGTCAGTGGTGAAAATGTGAGGTCCCGGAATCCCCCGCGCAGGGTTGCTGGTTGTTGGGCAGCTTTCGGTCGCCGTTGGGGGTGTTGGTGCGCGTGTTGGGGGCCCAGAAATGGATTTGTGATGCAATTTGGGATTTGCTTGCATCACTGGAGGCCTGCGTGGGTTGCGCGCAATTTGGACACAAGTGGTGGACTTCGGGCTTTAATTGAGACCCCGTGGGAAGTTGGAGGACCCGTCGGGTGGTCAGAAGTGATTTCGCGCGATTCAGATGTCAAAATTAGACTCCGGGTGAAGTCCGGATAAAAGTTTACCTCTCCGGTCGCCTTCGGGAATTTTTAGAGTTGGAATTTGGCAAATCGGACTTTAAAAATGGACCCGGCGCGAAAATCGGATCGAGTGGGCATTCGGCAAATTTTCGGGTGAGAATTTGGAGAAATGGACATCGTTTTTGGATTCAGCGCGCGAAATCGCTAAGGATGGACTATTTATTTGTTGGATTTGGAGTCCGGTAGACGTGCGCGTTTTTCGAGGCATCGCGGCACGTTTTTCGAGGTGGCGTGTGGATCCCGAAGCAGCTTTTGGCGGCACGGATCCCGAGGGCACGGCAGGCGTACGGTCGCGACAGGGGCCACGCGGGCGCGCAGCGCGGAATGCGCAGGGGCCGCCACGTGGCGGCCCCCCGTTGGCGCCCGCGCGGGCGCGGGGGCACGCGCGCCCGTGTAACGGGCGCGTGTCCCGCGCCTGCGCGTGGTGCGGTGCAACGCGCCCGTGTGGCGGGCGCGTTGCCGCGCGCCACGTGGCGCCCGGGCGCGTGCGTGAACCCGGCGCACGCGCCCGGTTGTGGACCGGCCGGTTGGGGGGCTCCCATTGGTGGCCGCCGTGCACCGAGCCTGTGGACCCGCCCCGTGAACCACCTTCTCTCTCCCTCCTTTTCTTCTTCTTCTTCCTCCCCGCACCGCATTTTCTCCCTTTCCTTCTTTCTTCTGCACCCGAGAGCGAGAGGGAGTGAGGGAGGGGGATTGCGTGAGGTGCGGCGGCGCGTCGTGGACCTCGTTTTGCGTGCGAGGTCGCCCGGCGGAGCGTTTCGGCGACGGTGGCGATAACGGGTAGGTCCCGTGTGTTGGTTTTATTGTTTTTTTGTACAGTTTTCGGGGCGACCTTCTGGACTGTATTTAACCCTCTTGCTCTTTTCTGTGTCCGGCACCGTGCACCGTTTTGCGTGCGGACTCCGGCACCGTGCACCGTTTTGCGTACGGACTCCGTTTTGCGTGCGGTTTCCGGCACCGTGCACCGTTTTGCGTGCGGATTCCGGCGCCGTGCACCGTTTCGCGTGCGGACTCCGTTTTGTGTGCGGACTCCGGCACCGTGCACCGTTTTGCGTGCGGACTCCGGCACCGTGCACCGTTTTGCGTGCGGACTCCGTTTTGCGTGCGGTTTCTGGCACCGTGCACCGTTTTGCGTGCGGATTCCGGCGCCGTGCACCGTTTCGCGTGCAGACTCCGTTTTTGGTGCGGACTCTGGCAGCGTGCTCCGTTTTGCGTGCGGACTCCGGCGGCGTGCTCCGTTTTGCGTGCGGACTCCGACGGCGTGTCCCGTTTTACGTGCGGATCGCGTGGAGGCCAATTGCAAGTGTCTACGAGCAATTGGTGGCAAATCGAGGTGGGTGGCCTTATCTCCAAGTTTTATGGACTGTACAGTATTTCTACTGATGTAGGATTATGCATGATAGTTTATTTCATTGTGTAGTATGCTAGATTGTAGGAATTGTTATTCCTTTTATTATCTGTTGATACAGCTATCTTGGAACTTGACCTAGCACCCCCGTCATATGTTGCATGTGTAACCAGACCAGTAGAAAACCCTCACTTGGGCTAGGGTTAATTATGTTTAGACACCCACACTGTTTTGCTATCCCTGGACATAGTGTTATCCTCGCCCGGGTAGTGGGCCGAGAGGTCGGGATTTTCTTTTAGTGTGGGATGCGTTTGCACTCGTGCTTGGGAGCAGAGTGGAGTCTGGTAGTTGTAGCGGGTTGCTTATCTGTGCCGGGAGCCGTTTGGGTATACGGTAGTCCCGAGAGGTCTTGTTTCCCTGTTGCACAGTCGTGGGAGAGAGCCGTTGAGTAGACGGTAGTCCCGGGCCGTCGAGTATCTTCCGGTCCGTCTTGTTGGGAACCGTTGGGGTTGACGGTGGTCCCAGGTCGTTGAGTGTTGTCCGACCTGTTTTGTTACCCTGAGTTGTGGGTCGTTCCTGGCTGTGGAGTATCTCCAGCCAGTGAGCCTTGTGCTGCGAGCCGTTGGTGAGGCTAGCGTCTCGTGTTTCGAGTTAGCCGAGCAGCTGAGTCGTCGAGAGTGCTCCGACTGTTGTGCGAGGTATTTGGGGATCTTGAGCCCTACCGTTCTGTGAGTGAGCGTGGATTTTGACTAGCCTGCATATGCCTATGTTTGATACTCTATGCCGCGCCGTTCTACTCAGTTGGAGTCGCGTCCTGAGATGCCGCTGTGGATACGATGGTTGGCCTGTTGAGGCAGTCTTCCGCAGTTGAGGCAGCGATGGGCCTGTTGAGGCAGTTTTGCGCGAGGGATGAGTTAGTAGGATAGGACGCCCCACGTAAATCCCGTCCTCATGTGGATGTGTGGTAGTGGGCAGGAGCGTTCCTAGTCGTCGGGCGCAGGCTTGACTGGACCTTTGAGGTAGTCAGTTCGTTTGGGTCGTTTGAGAGACCTTTGTAGAGAGGTATAGTGTTGTACTTTATTTTTCAGTTTGAGAGACTGATGTGGTGAGGATATTTTCTTGTATCGAGGGGTTGTACACTGATGTACTTTTTGGAGATATCTCCCTTTTGAGTTCTGTATTAGAGGATTTTGTATATGATAGTATTCGGGGAGATGGATATTGTATTTATTTCAGTTGTACAGTGTTTGGACTTCAGTTTTAGTAGTCTACTTTCAGCTCTCTGATATCTGTTTACTGTAGTTGGTTCTTTCTGCAGGTTAGACGCTTCGTCTGTACGGCAGTTTCCGTACAGATGGCGGATCTGTTGGCGTGCCCGGGTGGCAGTTTCCACCCCGGGGCGTGACAGATTAGAGTGGTATCAGAGCCTAGGTTGTAGGTCGTGGTGGACTTAGAAACCCTAGGCTTGTGGTTGGACATTAGGATGACTACATGAGAGTCGTGACTTATAGCGAGAGTCTTGATTGAGTTTTACCTCTCCCAAGAGACGGGATGAGTGTTTGGCATGTTTATTCTCCTAATCGATTATGTTGGTTGCAGACAACATAATGCTATGGAATGGATGACATGTCTTAGACTTTCGCTGGATTGGGTCGTATGGTTGTTGTGTCCAGACGTTTGTAGTTGTGCAGTGGGTTGCGATACCCCTGAGACGTCGTGTTGTGAAAAGGACACACCCCGCCCTGGCTGAGTACCAGGAGGGCGTATTCCCTGGCTGAGTTACCAGGAGGGCGTATTCCCTGGCTGAGTTACCAGGAGGGCGTTTTCCCTGGCTGAGTTACCAGGAGGGCATTTTTTCCTGGCTGAGTTACCAGGAGGGCGTATTCCCTGGCTGAGTTACCAGGAGGGCATTTTTCCCTGGCTGAGTTACCAGGAGGGCATTTTTCCCTGGCTGAGTTACCAGGAGGGCGTTTTCCCTGGCTGAGTTACCAGGAGGGCGTTTTCCCTGGCTGAGTTACCAGGAGGGCATTTTTCCCTAGCTGAGTTACCAGGAGGGCATTTTTCCCTGGCTGAGTTACCAGGAGGGCATTTTTCCCTGGCTGAGTTACCAGGAGGGCGTTTTCCCTGGCTGAGTTACCAGGAGGGCGTATTCCCTGGCTGAGTTACCAGGGGGGGGGCGTTTTCCCTGGCTGAGTTACCAGGAGGGCGTTTTCCCTGGCTGAGTTACCAGGAGGGCGTATTCCCTGGCTGAGTTACCAGGAGGGCGTTTTCCCTGGCTGAGTTACCAGGAGGGCGTTTTCCCTGGCCGAGCTACCAGATGGATAATTATCACTGGCCGAGTTACCAAATGGATAATTATCACTGGCCGAGTTACCAGAAGGATAATTATCACTGGCCGAGTTACCAGAAGGATAATTATCACTGGCCGAGTTACCAGATGGATAATTATCACTGGCCGAGTTACCAGAAGGATAATTATCACTGGCCGAGTTACCAGATGGATAATTATCACTGGCCGAGCTACCAGGTGGATAATTATCACTGGCCGAGTTACCAGATGGATAATTATCACTAGCCGAGTTACCAGATGGATAATTATCACTGGCCGAGTTACCAGATGGATAATTATCACTTGCCGAGTTACCAGATGGATAATTATCACTGGCCGAGTTACCAGGAGGACATTTTGCCCTAGCCGAGTTACCAGCAGGATACTTTCCACTGGCCGAGCTACCAGATGGGTACATAGCCCTGGTCGAGTTACCAGGTGATTGCTTTACTGAGACCGAGATGGTCTGACTGGACGCTGAGATTTGGGGGCATCGAGTTCGTCCTGTTGGACTACTAGGAGCTCGGTTGTTGACTTGGAACCAGTTTCGTGCTTTGCGGCTCAGGACCTTCTTTCCTACCAGTGTAAGCAGAAACTGGAAGGGGATCTTAGACTCCTGCAGCAGGGGAGTCGACCTCTTTTGAAATTTGTTCGCGAGTTTGGCGATTGTCGAGCCGTGTACCCCATGTCGCCTGGATGAGGCCCAGGAGGTTGAGCTAGTTGAGAAAGGACTGCATCGGAATATCTATCACTTGGGGTATTCTCGGCGAGTGCCGACGTTAGATGCAGCTATTGAGCATGCTTAGCGGGTTGACCGAGGATCAGTGATCATGTCAGAGATAGACGGAGCGCCAGGGACCAGCTCCGGGGAGAGGCATCCAGTGCCGCCTGAGTTTGGACAGTCGAGAAGATCGAGACCCCGGGGCCGCCACGATCCCAGTCTGAGGGTCGTGAGTCTCAGAGGAGACAGAGACCAGGAGGTTTTCCGCGGCCGATGTATCAGCAGCAGCAGCGGGATGACTGTGTCCTTGGCGGTGGGCTGCATTCTGCGCCGTAGTGTGACCACAGGCAGGGCACAGATCATGGTCTTGTCCTAAAGCGGGGTCATCAGTCACATTGGCAGCTTCGGCTCCTCCTCCTCCGCTCTTCCAGACAGGCGGAGTTTCGACAGGTTGGCCAGATAGTTAAGGCCACTTCTTCGCGGCAGTCCGACGGACGACCACCCCGAGCGAGAGCGTCTATGTCGCACAGGATGAGGATTCGGGGGCAGCTAGCCACGTGGTGGCAGATATTAATCTTATCTCCCCTACACGCACTCGAGCGTTATTTGTTACCTGAGCATTGCATTCTTTTCTTCTGTGGGGCATTTGCATTGATGTATGGGCTAGAAATAGGACCCTTAGCTTGTGCTCGTGAGGTTCAGATACCTGATCACGTGTTGCACATAGATGGGTGTTTTTGGTCCTGCCCAGTGCAGTTGGGGCCCTGGTTTTTGCCTGTTGATCTTTTGGCCCTTCCTCAGCTCCGGAACTTCGAAGTAGTGTTGGTTATAGTACTGTGAGGATCTGAGGCCTTGATGCTTGAGTGATACCACACCGTTGATACACGGTGGTGTTACCACACCGTTGATACACGGTGATGATGCCACGCCGTTGATACACGGTGGTGATACCACACCGTTGATACACGGTGGTGATGCCACGCCGTTGATACACGGTGATGATGCCACACCGTTGATACACGGTGGTGATGCCACGCCGTTGATACACGGTGGTGATGCCACGCCGTTGATACACGGTGATGATGCCACACCGTTGATACACGGTGGTGATGCCACGCCGTTGATACACGGTGATGATGCCACGCCGTTGATACACGGTGGTGATACCACACCGTTGATACACGGTGGTGATGCCACGCCGTTGATACACGGTGATGATGCCACACCGTTGATACACGGTGGTGATGCCACGCCGTTGATACACGGTGGTGATGCCACGCCGTTGATACACGGTGATGATGCCACACCGTTGATACACGGTGGTGATGCCACGCCGTTGATACACGGTGGTGAAGCCACGCCGTTGATACACGGTGGTGATGCCACGCCGTTGATACACGGTGGTGATGCCACACCGTTGATACACGGTGGTGATGCCACGCCGTTGATACACGGTGGTGATACCAGCACGGCAGTGATGCCACGCTGTTGGTGCACGGCAGTGATGCCACGTTGTAGGTACACAACGGTGAGAGTTTTTGGATGATTCGGACTTTTGACCGCGAGTTTTGGGCATCAGCTTTATGATCGCCTTGCGAGCCAGTTTTCAGTCCCGTTCACCGACGGTTTGGTCCCCGTCAGGGTGTTCTTTGTGAGTTGAGGGATCGACTTCGACCCGTGGGTCCGTTGGGGTCATGTTAGCATGTTGAGCGACCAACTGTGGCACGAGATTGTGTCTCTTGAGGATCCCTTTTAAGGGTAGCCTGCAGTTAAGTAGTCCACTCGGGTGGTTTTGGATCGGGAAGTGACCGAGTGAAGACCCCAACTTATTGGATTTCCCTTCCTTATTGGACGAGTCTGCGGGTATGCTTCGGGTCGTCTTGTTGAGGGTGGCACCATGTTGTGGTTTGGTGCGTATTACACTTGTGGTTATTTCAGTTTTTCCCCCAGCCTTTTAATGGAGCCATTAGTTTTTCACGTCTCAGCTCAGTAGTGATGTATTTTTCCTCGCCCGTGATTACTTGCCCCTTTGAGATCTGTGATTATTGGAGTACGAGGGACGCCCGTTGCAATTTCTGGCTCGAGAGATGAGAGAATTGCACATCGGGTAATACCGTACTTATTGTTGTTGTTGCGGAGTAATCACGAGGAGCGAGCGGGGGAGCTGGAGGCGTATTGTTAGATACCTAGCAGTGGTATTCTTGACTCCTGATGGGCTTGATCTAGTTTCGAGGACGAAACTTTCTTTTAGTGGGGGAGGATGTGAGGTCCCGGAATCCCCCGCGCAGGGTTGCTGGTTGTTGGGCAGCTTTCGGTCGCCGTTGGGGGTGTTGGTGCGCGTGTTGGGGGCCCAGAAATGGATTTGTGATGCAATTTGGGATTTGCTTGCATCACTGGAGGCCTGCGTGGGTTGCGCGCAATTTGGACACAAGTGGTGGACTTCGGGCTTTAATTGAGACCCCGTGGGAAGTTGGAGGACCCGTCGGGTGGTCAGAAGTGATTTCGCGCGATTCAGATGTCAAAATTAGACTCCGGGTGAAGTCCGGATAAAAGTTTACCTCTCCGGTCGCCTTCGGGAATTTTTAGAGTTGGAATTTGGCAAATCGGACTTTAAAAATGGACCCGGCGCGAAAATCGGATCGAGTGGGCATTCGGCAAATTTTCGGGTGAGAATTTGGAGAAATGGACATCGTTTTTGGATTCAGCGCGCGAAATCGCTAAGGATGGACTATTTATTTGTTGGATTTGGAGTCCGGTAGACGTGCGCGTTTTTCGAGGCATCGCGGCACGTTTTTCGAGGTGGCGTGTGGATCCCGAAGCAGCTTTTGGCGGCACGGATCCCGAGGGCACGGCAGGCGTACGGTCGCGACAGGGGCCACGCGGGCGCGCAGCGCGGAATGCGCAGGGGCCGCCACGTGGCGGCCCCCCGTTGGCGCCCGCGCGGGCGCGGGGGCACGCGCGCCCGTGTAACGGGCGCGTGTCCCGCGCCTGCGCGTGGTGCGGTGCAACGCGCCCGTGTGGCGGGCGCGTTGCCGCGCGCCACGTGGCGCCCGGGCGCGTGCGTGAACCCGGCGCACGCGCCCGGTTGTGGACCGGCCGGTTGGGGGGCTCCCATTGGTGGCCGCCGTGCACCGAGCCTGTGGACCCGCCCCGTGAACCACCTTCTCTCTCCCTCCTTTTCTTCTTCTTCTTCCTCCCCGCACCGCATTTTCTCCCTTTCCTTCTTTCTTCTGCACCCGAGAGCGAGAGGGAGTGAGGGAGGGGGATTGCGTGAGGTGCGGCGGCGCGTCGTGGACCTCGTTTTGCGTGCGAGGTCGCCCGGCGGAGCGTTTCGGCGACGGCGGCGATAACGGGTAGGTCCCGTGTGTTGGTTTTATTGTTTTTTTGTACAGTTTTCGGGGCGACCTTCTGGACTGTATTTAACCCTCTTGCTCTTTTCTGTGTCCGGCACCGTGCACCGTTTTGCGTGCGGACTCCGGCACCGTGCACCGTTTTGCGTGCGGACTCCGTTTTGCGTGCGGTTTCCGGCACCGTGCACCGTTTTGCGTGCGGATTCCGGCGCCGTGCACCGTTTCGCGTGCGGACTCTGGCACCGTGCACCGTTTTGCGTGCGGACTCCGGCACCGTGCACCGTTTTGCGTGCGGACTTCGTTTTGCGTGCGGTTTCTGGCACCGTGCACCGTTTTGCGTGCGGATTCCGGCGCCGTGCACCGTTTCGCGTGCAGACTCCGTTTTTGGTGCGGACTCTGGCAGCGTGCTCCGTTTTGCGTGCGGACTCCGGCGGCGTGCTCCGTTTTGCGTGCGGACTCCGACGGCGTGTCCCGTTTTACGTGCGGATCGCGTGGAGGCCAATTGCAAGTGTCTACGAGCAATTGGTGGCAAATCGAGGTGGGTGGCCTTATCTCCAAGTTTTATGGACTGTACAGTATTTCTACTGATGTAGGATTATGCATGATAGTTTATTTCATTGTGTAGTATGCTAGATTGTAGGAATTGTTATTCCTTTTATTATCTGTTGATACAGCTATCTTGGAACTTGACCTAGCACCCCCGTCATATGTTGCATGTGTAACCAGACCAGTAGAAAACCCTCACTTGGGCTAGGGTTAATTATGTTTAGACACCCACACTGTTTTGCTATCCCTGGACATAGTGTTATCCTCGCCCGGGTAGTGGGCCGAGAGGTCGGGATTTTCTTTTAGTGTGGGATGCGTTTGCACTCGTGCTTGGGAGCAGAGCGGAGTCTGGTAGTTGTAGCGGGTTGCTTATCTGTGCCGGGAGCCGTTTGGGTATACGGTAGTCCCGAGAGGTCTTGTTTCCCTGTTGCACAGTCGTGGGAGAGAGCCGTTGAGTAGACGGTAGTCCCGGGCCGTCGAGTATCTTCCGGTCCGTCTTGTTGGGAACCGTTGGGGTTGACGGTGGTCCCAGGTCGTTGAGTGTTGTCCGACCTGTTTTGTTACCCTGAGTTGTGGGTCGTTCCTGGCTGTGGAGTATCTCCAGCCAGTGAGCCTTGTGCTGCGAGCCGTTGGTGAGGCTAGCGTCTCGTGTTTCGAGTTAGCCGAGCAGCTGAGTCGTCGAGAGTGCTCCGACTGTTGTGCGAGGTATTTGGGGATCTTGAGCCCTACCGTTCTGTGAGTGAGCGTGGATTTTGACTAGCCTGCATATGCCTATGTTTGATACTCTATGCCGCGCCGTTCTACTCAGTTGGAGTCGCGTCCTGAGATGCCGCTGTGGATACGATGGTTGGCCTGTTGAGGCAGTCTTCCGCAGTTGAGGCAGCGATGGGCCTGTTGAGGCAGTTTTGCGCGAGGGATGAGTTAGTAGGATAGGACGCCCCACGTAAATCCCGTCCTCATGTGGATGTGTGGTAGTGGGCAGGAGCGTTCCTAGTCGTCGGGCGCAGGCTTGACTGGACCTTTGAGGTAGTCAGTTCGTTTGGGTCGTTTGAGAGACCTTTGTAGAGAGGTATAGTGTTGTACTTTATTTTTCAGTTTGAGAGACTGATGTGGTGAGGATATTTTCTTGTATCGAGGGGTTGTACACTGATGTACTTTTTGGAGATATCTCCCTTTTGAGTTCTGTATTAGAGGATTTTGTATATGATAGTATTCGGGGAGATGGATATTGTATTTATTTCAGTTGTACAGTGTTTGGACTTCAGTTTTAGTAGTCTACTTTCAGCTCTCTGATATCTGTTTACTGTAGTTGGTTCTTTCTGCAGGTTAGACGCTTCGTCTGTACGGCAGTTTCCGTACAGATGGCGGATCTGTTGGCGTGCCCGGGTGGCAGTTTCCACCCCGGGGCGTGACAGAAAACCAAAGAGATTATGGAGCCGTGAGGCCTGAGGCCGGTAATAGTAGCCATGCTAATAAGAGTCGGGATAAAAGGTCTAGAATGAAAGAAGGTGTTGGATTGAGACGACCAAAAACACAGAGCTGAGGCAAGAATGAGATGATCGACATTGTATGAGTTGTGAAAAATTTAAATCGCGTCAAAGATTTCCACTTTCTTCCACAAGTCTCCATAAGCGACCTAAACTCGATCAAGCCACAGAATGTAGGCTTCCAGAACGGTGGGCCAAGTACGGAAACTCCTCCCCGTGGTTTTGGTAGAAGGCCATAAGCTCAGATAGACGACATCAGCCATCAAGGAAATACCGTTAGTAGAAAAAGGGGAAGACTTCTCGTCAGGGTCCTCAACGAAGGAAGGACCCAGAAGGAAATGCGTCAGATCTTTTTTCGATGGACGAAGAAGACATAAATCGGTGTTAGGGTTGGAAAGAAATGGAGTAACGTAAGGCGGTGCCATTGAAAGAGAATGAAAGAAAAAAGAACCGAGAGAAAGGATGATGAAGAAAGAGGAGAATTTGAAAGAGAAGAAAACTCAAACTCTTAAGGTGAAGGCGAAGGAGATGAAAAGGTTTGAAGGAGACAAAACTAAAAAAACGAAACGATTTTTGAAGACAGACGACGAAACATTTTAGAAGAGAGAAAAGTGGAATGTTTTCCAAGAAGATGAAAGGCTTGCCAAGGAGAAAAGTGGAATGTTTTCCAAGGAGATGAAAAGTTTCGAGATTGGCGACATTTATAGCGAAAAGATTAAGGCATGATTGGCGACTGTAGGATTGAGATGATCGCACGTGTCGATCGTTAATCAAGAATCGTCTCGAGAAAAAAGAGGGTTTTATCGTAGTAACATTTAAAATAAAAAGACCTGAGTAGGATAAAAATGAGTAATTGGTGATTATAGGATCGAGATAATCACATCATGCGTGCCGATTATTAACTAAGTGTCGCCAATCGTCTAAATATCACATTAGACGATTGTCGAGGGGGTATTGTTGAAGTCTAAAAAATCACCACGTGGCAAGAAGGACGATCAACGTGGTCAACTGTCTAAACCGAATCAGAAAATGATGCATGGTGACATATGGTGAAGAAGTCAGTCAACTAAGTCAACCGACTCGGCAAATTGAAAGGTGACATGCCATGAGCCAAGAAAAAAAAGCCCAAAACCTAATGAGGAATAGGCGGGAAACAACTAAAACTAAATGCAGTATCAATTAATCGATTTATGAATCGACTAGAAATAAGGACCGAGACCAAGCAAATTGAGTAAGTAACGCCTGAAATCAAGCGGACAGAATCATGGGGCATGGAGTTTGTAGCCAGAGATTCTAGCCTAAACACTCTCCACCAGTCACTACCAAATATTGCGCCATTGCCTAAAATGGCGAGTGATTTTAGGAAGATAATTAGCCAAGGGATACGCCATTATCCGAAATGGCAAACATCCTCAAGAAGGATCCACACTAGTATAAATATACAAATTTTTCTATGAGAAAGGATCCCACAACCTCGTAAGCTAGCGACCACTATTTTTACTTTTATTTCAATTCCTGCATGTACTACTTTCCTATTCTAGATTTATCGTTTTCTCTACAACTTTCCTAGTGTAATATCCTGCATTTTTTAGGAGTAATCTTAACCTTGCAATCAATCCGATCCTTGTAACCATTCCACTTCAAGTAATATAAGAACGGTTCGGCTCTTCTAAGTCGAATCTACTTTCGAGTTTAATTTGTGTTTGATTGAGAGGAACCCGATTGAGCCGATTCTTTCTCAACCTGATCGCTTGATTCGAAGTGCACTTCAGAGGGTTAATTCAGAGCCGATCTACGATCAGATGCAGTCAGCCGTCAAACTTTGGTTCCCCACCAAACAAGTATGCAAAATATCTATTTAGAATTATCCCTAGAGTTGGCCTAAAAGAACTAGGTAAACGTTTACATATACTTCAAGGTATACCAACCAAAAGTATAATATTAATTATGAGATATAGTATCTTTACCTTTATTCTATTTGAATACAAGGATCTTTCCTAACCAATAAAAATAGTCTCAGTAATCCTTGGCTGAAATACTGTAGCTAATTTTTTTTTTTTTTTTTTGGGGCCCGATTGCTTCGCAATCTCCGGTTGCCCTTTTGCTAAATTCAACTTCGTTATGAATGAAGCGGCAGCATGCTGCCTTTTCCTCAAAAAAAAAAATCCTTGCTAATCACGTTCTTTGTGCAATCCCTTTGGTTGGTCTTCTAAAGGTCTTCCTCCTAAACAAAAACATAAAAAAAAAATTTTATATATATATATATATATATATATATATATATATATATAGTACAATAATCTTTCGGAGATTGGGCTAATTGATCGTAGTATGTGATCGGCTTTAGTTGGCTTATCAGGCTTTTTAGAAGTGACAATCACTATCTATTGCTGGATATGACTAAAACTAATTAATTAAGATTTGGATAGAAGGATATTCAACTAAAAAAAAAGTGTGTTTAAAAAGGATCTATCCAAAAAAAGTTTTAAACAGGTACATAAGCAATGCTAGGTATGTAATTTGGCTTTTAGAGATTAAAAAGTAATTTTTTTTTTGTTCTCTCGCGCTCTTATATATTTACTTATTTTTTCAAGAAATTATACATCTATATTTTTGTTAGAGTGTTTTGGGCTCCATATGAGTCTAATAATATAACATATCTAATACAACTCATTCCATCTAAAAGTGTGGGATTATTCATATGTGATCGAGCTGTTAACATTAATTAGCTTTACTGGAGTATCGAATTGCCCCTTACAGTGGCAAACAACATATGACACTTGATTAACCCTTTTTTTTTTTTTTTTTTTTTTTTTTTTTATGTTTTAACTTTAAAAGCCAAAAGAAGGAAGATTTTCTAGATAAACAAATGAGTACCCACTTAAACTAAGTTTCCAAAGCCAGCTAAATCATAAGATCTTTATTTGATGCCAGCTACTATTGTTATGTGTGGTGATTTTTTTAACCTTTTGTAGACTGCATTATTATATGAATTAAATTCCATTTAAATACATCTATTCAAATAGTACTTCTATAAAATCCAAAAAAAAATTAAAAAGTATATTTGCCTTCTAAACGCCTACGAAATTGAGAGTCGTCTACTATCATCGACTAAAAACTAAATAGAGCTGAAACAAAAATAGATAAAAATATAGCTCGATTCAGTTTTCAATAAGACTATAAAAATAATGCCAAATCTAACTGACACATTATAATATAAACAATTTTCATACCGCATTTTCTCATTCATGACACACAACACGAATTCTACTTTAGTTTGAGAATTTTGTTACTACTGATGTTTTTTAAAAGCATCTGTAGAGTTTAAATATGTAATTTTGTTTAAAAATACTATTTAAATAAAACTTTATCCAGCAACTGATGTCATCAGGGCAAAACATGCCTAATTTTCGTAGGGTGGAGTTGCACCCAGATAATTATGTTAATTTAGCTGAGCTGTGACCCATTAATTACTTTTGTTGGGGACCCCGTTAATGTGATTCAGGTAAAGCCGAAAGGGCCATACATAAAAGTGCATGTGCATACGTACCACATAGTCTAAAAGTGTAGTCCAAAGATGAAAATTTTATATTATCATTAGTACTTAAAGAACAAGCTAATAAGCAACTTAGCACGAGCATTATTGGCTATAGCTTTTTTTTTCTAAAATTTTTACGTATCTTTTTGTGCGTGCGTGTGTGTGTTATCCTTTTGGGACCACGAGGTATAAATAAAGAGCAATGCTATATGTACACCCCGAAGGGGTGTACATCATACATCTCCACCATTTTAATGGTGGCGATATCTTTTACGGGTCACATCAAGTGACCCATCATCACACCCCCATTCTTAGATGGATGGGGGTGTGAGATGTACACTCCTTACGGGTGTACACATAGCATTTTTCATAAATAAAAGGTGCACACGCTAATTAAGTACATGAACACAACGACTAGTACATGTGTTCAAATGACAAGCATTATAAGGACCATCGCTTACATATATATGAACCTGTCCTGCTCAGTACACGACTGGATGGAATAATGAGTATACGTACACATGCAATATTAGAAAATCGTTTTAGAAATATTAATTTGTAATTATCTCGAAACAGTTTCTGCAATTATGCATATTAGCGCTAAAAATAATATATAGTGACCTAATTTAGGCATAAGTACTGTAATTTATGTTTACAAGTAGAGCTGTGATTAGTTCTCTAATAGACCACAAAATTGCCCACTTTCGATCTTTCACGACTACTCCGATATTCGTTGAAACCATCTCACCAATGAACGTATCTCAACACTGCACACCTCCGCCGTGTGGAGCTTTATTTTCATTTTGTAGGCAATTTCATCGAAGCACACCTCCGCCGCCGTGTGGAGCTTTATTTTCATAGATAATGCTTGATCTGTGGAGCTTTATTTTCATAGATAATGCTTGATCTCAGTCCGAAACAACGACGAATATTTAAGAGGCTGATCATACGTTAAAACTATAATTTCTGATTTTGAGACATTATCCCAAAGCGTCGAAGCCTAGAATTTTGAATAGTGAATAGAACTCGATTGGATGCATTTTACTTCGAGCTGTATGTGGTCGAGACACGAGATCGATTTTAATCGAAAGGATAAGAAAGGTGGACTCGTCAACGCGCAACAAGTGTTTAAGCTGTTGGATTAATTATATCTGACGATAATTTTTAAATAAATTTTAGATTTGACAAGTAGTATCAAATCCAGTACGTATTGGACGTATTGGAATATAGGTGTATGGTATATGCCGAGCTTTTGGAATATATGGTACAAATTTTACATTGCATTAGTAAGTAAAAATTAATCTTTGAAAGGTTTTGGCATAAAATTTGCATCTTATATATAGGTGTATTTGTAGCATTGCTGAGAACATTTAATTATTATGATTATGACTTGTTTGCTCATAAAATTCTCAGTATATATAGTTTGAGTTAAAATGTAGATCAAATTTATTGTAGAAGATAAACAAAACTGTACCTTAATTGTTATTTTTCTTTCTGAAAAAAAATAAATAAATTTAATGTTAGAATTCTTAGAAGCTAGCACACGGAGGAATTAAATTTCAATAATTTAAATATTTTAACCTCCAAATTAGGTACGTAACAAATCAAAATTTAGGAAAAATCATAGCAAAACTTGAGTAATTAATTACTTAATCAAGAACTAATTTACCCTCGGAATCGGAACGTAGTTGGAAACTTCCAGAAAAGTGATTCGAAATATTTTAACTTTTGTGTTTTTTATTTTTATTTTTTTTTTTATTTTTTTAGCTATTACGGAAAAGACCAAAGACCGAATCGTTCCTATGGTCAACTCAATCAAATATATTTATCAGAAAAGAGAAAAGAGTGAGAAGCTGCCCCGCGCACATGACATGACGTGAGCTGAATTAGACCCTTATGCGCTGACTTTTCGGAGTCCACGTGAGTTAATGGGGTTGATTTTTTGTCACTGTTGTGACAAATTGTTGCTACTAACTTGTTCTTGCGTTTGCATTTCCACTTGGTTTTCTCAGTTCACACTCTCCCGCACTTGTTTCTTGAAGGAGATATTGCTTTTGATGTATATAAATTTGAGTGCCCAACTTAGTGCTCAATAAGAAAGTGATAGAACATTCATGCCTAAGCTACCAAATTTATATAAACAACGAATTATTTTAATTTTAAATAATTTATAATTCAGATAAATTTTATATATTTTTATTTTTTTTTAAGAGAGAAAGGTAATATTTTATATCTATTTTATTTATTTTTTTAAAAAAAAATTGCTGAAAATATAAAACAACTATATTTTGAAGTTGGGACCTCGGGTATTAATTATTAAACCTTTTACCACATGCACTAGAGATGGTCGGTAAGGCTCACGTATATTGATGTAGATTTTTTTGGGAGCAGCATGTGGAGTTCCGGACCCTTGTGGTGCTTGGCTACGTCGTCATCGGCTTGTAGACACCTATTTTTGTGTCAAGTGCGTTTGCGCGTCAAACGAACGCGAGAAACGGATTCAGCGCGAAAAACGGACCAATAACACATAAATTTGTGTTTTTTGGGCATGATTTGGACGCCTAGAAGTCGGATCCGGGCCCCGGAAGTTGGTCCACTTTAGTCTCAGACCGGGTCAACGTTCCACGCGTCGCGCCGCAGTTGGCGCGGGCGGAACCAAACGTCGCGACGGGAGTGGTTGGGCGCGCGGGCGCGGTAGACCCGGCGCGGTCAGCGCGGCGTGTGCCCCACCTTTCCACGTGGTGGGCTCCTATTGGCCGGCGCCAACCACAAATCGGGGCGGGGGACGCGTGGCGCGCGATGGTGGATTTGGGCATTGCGCAGATGCCCGGCGCGTGTTCGGGCGCGCCACTGTGGATTTCGGGCGCTGGAAATGGGCCCTTAATCCGAAAGTTGGATTTTTTTCTAGATTTTCTATAAATTGGCCATTCCCTCCTCCATTTTTGTTTTTTTTTGAGATCTTCTTGGAGCCTCCTTTTGCAGAGGAGAACCTTATCAAGTCCCCTCCACTTCTAGAGATTTTTGGAGGAATTTGAAGACGGTTTCATCATCTTCTTCCCCTACTTCGCGAGCTTCGACTTTCCTTCGACTGCGGTCTTTTCCGTCGGCGTTTCGTCTGCGGCCTCCCCTGAGCTAACCCTTTGGAATTTTAAGATGAAAATTTTAGGAGACCTTCTCCACAGGTGGGCCTACAACTTTGATATTTACTACTCTCCTCTATTTTAGCTTTTTATGGGGTTTTTAGCAGCACCTTTGGACCCCTTCTGCACTATAGCAATTTCTAGACAGCATGGAGTACTTATGCATTTTCTTAGCTTTTTGTTGATGGATTTTGAAGTTTAAGGTCTTGAACTCTATCTAGACTTCGAGAGGAACGCAGGCGTACCCTTCTTCGGGATTTTTGAAGGTATTTCGGATATAAACTTTCCCTATTTTTGGTGCCCTATGACAGAATGGTGGTGCTGACTTCTGTGATTGAACTCATCACGATGTTCGACTTTGTGTTTCAGTTTTCGTTGGGAGTTATTTGGAGAATATAAAAGTTGGAGTACTTTCTTACAATCAAGGTGAGCATCTTTCCTTTTGGTTCCGGATGAAAATTGTGTATGGATTAGCTTCTACACTGCAGTGATGTACATGTTGTTTTTGTATGAGATAGATTTGGGAAACACTTAGATATTTGATTGTCGCCGATTATCGGGCAGGAGTTTTTTGGCGCGTTGGAACCGTGGGAGCCTAAGGAACGTTCACGTCCAGTTTCAGCACGATCGGACTCCTGATCGACGCGTTCCAGATGGGTTGGATTTTCTTCAAAATCAACGACTGTTTTCTAATTCTATATTGTAGTGGACATGCATGATAGAGCTATACTTCACCTTATGGTTATGTTGAATGAAAGATAGAGTTAGTGATTTAGCAATTGTTTATGATGAATGTAAAATTGTGGAACCTTGACTAGCACCCCGTCACATGATGCATATTATTTGACCAGATTATAAGAAAACTCTCACTTGGGCTAGTTTTTATTTTATTTCGGACATTCCTACACATTGCATTATTGTTTCCCTTGACTTAGAGTTTCTCCTCGCCCGGATAGTGGGTCGAGTGGTCGGGATAGTGTAGGAAGCATGTGCGCTCGTGCCTGAGGGCTGAGTGGAGTCTAGTAGTTGAGGCTAGTTATGTGCTAGTGTCGGGAGCTGTTCGGGTAGACGGTGGTCCCGGGTCGTCGGGTATTATCCGACAAGTTTTGTTGCCACTGAGTTTGTGGTGGCGTTGAGTTTGTGACAGCAGAACCTTGAAACCAGGATATTTTTAGACACACATGATTTCGATAAATCAATATTTTTTCTTTTGAATTTCAAAGGGTCGCCAGAAAATATTCTTGTTTGATTAAGGTGAAGGCACTAGCCCTTGGGGTTTAGAAATAGGACTTGTTTTTAACTAATTTTCTTAAGAACTAAAAAGTATTAAAATGGGTTTCCTCAAATTAAGATGGTTTTTTTAAAATGAGCTACTTTTTGTCCTCACCCTGTGAGGGTTCGAGTGAAAATGGTTTCAGGAATAAATATCATCTTTTCATATAAACCTCCTCACCCGAAGAGGATTCGAGTGATCTGGGTTCTAAGGGTTGTTTTCATATTTGGGTCGAGAGCTACGGAAGGCTGTGCCTGGAACCTGTTCTTGTTTGATTTGGGTTGTAGGCGCCAGTTTCCCAAAATTTTTGGACCCTTCGTTGTTGTCGGCTGTTGAGTACCTCCGGCCAGTGGGTTAGCGTTGTGAGCTGAGTTTTGTCGATCTGATTGATCGTGGATTCGGACTATAGCCTGCATGAGCCATATTGAGATCGACAGAGATGTGCGGATATTCCTCGGTAGGGTCTCCCCCCTCAAGTGCCGCTCCGGAGCTGGGCCTATTAAATTGCTTTTGCGACTTGTCGATGCAGCCCTTATGGGACGCTCTACGTAATTTCCGTCCTGGTGTGGATGTGTGGTAGTAGGTGGACGCAGGTTTAATTGGACCCTATGTGACAGTCATTACGATTAGGTCGATTGGACACCTCAAGTTCTAGTGGTTGCATATTATCATTTGTTTCACCTATTGAGCACCGTAAATAGAGGTATGATAGCTGTAGATTTCTTTCCAGCATATCCTTTCTTTATTACAGTATTTATGTTATCTTATGTCTCTAGTAGACTTAGTAGGCAGACAATTGGGCTTGGAGACGGTACCCACTAAGAACTACTAATTGACGTAGTTCTCACACCCTCTGTTGGTGACAATTTTACAAAGGCTTTCCCTTCCGTTCCTGCTCCAGCTGGCACGACGGATCGAGGATAGAGAGTCGCAAGATAGATCCCTACCAGTGTCATTTATTTTGGTGAGATAGATGTACGAACCCGGATTGTGGATTTATACTGTACACTGATGTATTATTATATTGTTTTAGTTTACCTCCCTTTTTGGGTTCATAAATATTATAACTGAGGACTTTTGATTTACAGTGGATCAGATTATATATTATTTTTTTTGGGAGATGGATTATGTACCTTTTTTAGTTGTACAGTTGATTGGATATTTTATTTAGCAGCTTTTATTTTCAACTCTAATATCTATATGGTTGCTAGTTACTATATTTTGCAAGTTAGACGCTTCGCATATACGGGATTTCCGTATGGGTGGTGGATCTGTTGACGAGACCCGGGCGCAATTTCGACCCCAGAGTGTGACACAGCAAGACATGAGCAGATCAGCTACGCGTATAAGAAATTCCCGATCTAAACGAACCCCCCCCACAAAAGTCAACTCTAGACCACCCTACTAACATGCAACGAACCCCCCCCTCGATCACTCGCGTCCTACTCTACTATAATCTATCCATTCCATTCCTTTGTAGTTAAGTGAGGTATTCCTGTGGACGTCGGCACCAATTGTTGTGATTGAAAGCTAAGTCTCTGATACCATCTTAATCTGTCACGCCCCGGGGGTTTATTTTAGCGGAAACGGATTACAAAAGGGTATGTATTATTTTTTTTTTTTGAAAAACCTTCTTCCCCGGCGCGTACCCAGATCCGCCGCATATACAGGATCACTCTACAAACGGACAGAGTCTCCCCTGTATATGCACGGCGTCGCGGTTTGTACAATGTCCAATAACGAGTAAACATTCAATCACAACAATCCCAAACGTATAACCATTCACAATATACTGAATTAACTCACGGCCGATTAGTTTGAAAGGATAAAACCCACGGTTGTTGAAACGGCGCCCACCCGGCACCCATATTTTGAAAACCGTTTTTGAAAGCAACATAAACTCAGGGTTTTTGAAAACAGTGCCCACACGACACTTGGGTTTTGAAATCATAGTTTTCGCAATCCGTTCTTTTATTTGCTATTTTATTTTCCAAAGCGGCCCACAGAAATATAAAGAAAAAAATAGACAATCCAATGTCACCGTACCAACGTCCACATCGACCCCACGAGGGTATCGAGAACCATCCACAGTCTACAAATATTGAATGGAATGCGAAAGTAAGGAGTAAAACACTGTTCCGGTCTCCTGAGACCCAACACCTCTAGCCGTGGCCTCACCGTCGCCTAACTCTCCCCCCTGTAGGACCCTGTCGCAAAGTGGGAAGTCAGCGACTAAACAAAAATGATAATAATAAAGCAGGTAAAGAAACATCCAACCGTAGTCTATCCGGAGCAAGCACCCCTCCCCCCGCAAGGGAAAAGTAGAATCAAACACCTGTAAACCTGCAATACCCGATCCCGTCGGACAACTAAACCGACGAAATCGCACCGCGCCCAAGTCGGACAACTAAACCGAATGGGTCGCACCGCTCCCACGCCGGACAACTAAACCGACGGGTCGCACCGCTCACACCTTGGCGCATACATGCCCCACAACTAAAGAGGCCCCACGCCGTCCTGTGGGTATACACGGGTCATGGACCACTTTTCCGGAAAAGCACACCCTTTGCGGTGGCCAAACCGCGGGTGCGCGTGTTGCAGCCGAGCATAGTAACCGTGAACCATATATATATATCAATGTATGAAAACCGTATGAAATAACATAAACATATCCATGCAAGAGAACCATATGAAACAATATATATATATTCACAGCATACTCCTATACATGCATGAGAGCGACATGAAGCAATATGGATATCTAAACACGAGAACCGTAAAGCCATAACGAATAAATGGTGCCTCGCTACCATGTTTAACCCAAGTACACTTAAAGATGACCCCGACCAACATGATAGAATTAAATGTTACGACTTAAGAGTAGAAACCCACCTCTACGAGCAATGATCAAAGCGCTACGCCCCCGTGTCCCGGTGCACTCCCCGAAACTACAAAGTTCACCGGGAAGAAGTCAGCGTCTACCCAGCATAACACAAGGAACAAAAACAGATATCTGGATCCCGTCGTGGAACGGGGCTCTCGGGTTCGACGGCGGCGGCGGCCGAGTCGGAACCCGGGGCGGCGGTGACCGTGCTGCCGCGCTGGCCGCACGCGTATCAGGCCCCGTACGGTGTGAGGCCCGCTCGGCTCCCTGACCACGGCGGCCCTGCTCGGTGCCTGGCCCCGCGCGGCGCCCAGGTCCCGCGCGGGCGCCCAGCCCGCACGCACGGGCGGCCCCGCGCGGCGCCCAGGCTCCGCGCGGGCGCCCAGCCCGAACGCACGGGCGGCCCCGCGCGGCGCCCAGGCTCTGCGCGGGTGCCCAACCCGCACGCACGGGCGACCCCGCGCGGCGCCCAGGCCCGCGCGGGTGCCAGACCCGCACGCACGGGCGACCCCGCGCGGCGCCCAGGCCCGCGCGGGTGCCAGACCCGCACGCACGGGCGCCCCCGCGTGGCGCACAGGCGCGCGCGGGTGCCAGAACCGCACGCACGGGAGGCCCCGCGCGGCGCCCAGGCCCGCGCGGGTGCCCGACCCGCACGCCCGGGTGCCCTAGCCCTGCGCGCATGGGCGCCTCGCGACGGCGGTGGTGCGGCCGGCCGGGGTGCACCGTCTTCCCCCTCCCCGTGCGATGATCCGAAAGAAGCCCTAGGTACAAAATAAAAACTCACCGAACTTTGCGCCTCCGATTCGCCGATGAAGAGGGAGGGAGAGACGAGGATTATCCCGTTCTTGCGTGCCCGGTTCCGGAGGTGTGCGGTGTTCTTCCCGTTCCTCGATTGCTCCGCCGCGGTGCCTCGCGCCGATCGGTGGGAAGAGGAGGGTTTGGGTGAGAGGAACGGTAGGAAAAACTCTAAAACTAAACCCAACACATACGTATTAATATTAGCCGCCTCCGTACACGGGAACTTAACCCTAAGTCCCAAAATACAAATCAATCTCGGCGAAATGAGTTTGGGTGCGAACCTGGGTCCGGTCCGCCTCGAAGAACGTGTAAGTCGCCTGAACTGCTGCCAACTTCCGGAATTTATTCTGGGAGATTCCGGGGTCAGAATCCGGATCCGATCGCGCCGCCGAAATCCATTTCGCGAGCTTTATTGTCTAAAAATACCCGCGAGCCCCGACAGTCTGCCCAGAGATAAAGAAAAATAATTCACCCCCGGACCCCTTAGTCGAAAAGTGGATTTACAAGAATTTTAAAAGAAGGTCTAGAAAGGCAAATAAAGCCGCGGTTATTACACCACTCACCTCTAAAAACGAGTTTCGTCCTCGAAACTCAAACCCGGGTGGTGGTGAAGAGGTCGGGGTAGCACTCCCTCATCTTAGATTCCAGCTCCCATGTTGCTTCTCGTTCTTCCTGGTTGCTCCAGAGCACCTTCACGTAGGGGATGACTCGGTTCCGCAGTGCTTTGCTTTCCCTTGCTAGGATACGCACGGGGGTTTCCTCGAAGCTTAGATCCTCCTTGAGCTCGAATGTGGAGACGTCCAACACGTGTGACGGGTCGGATAGGTATTTCCGGAGCATGGACACGTGGAAGACGTTGTGGACCCGGTCGAGGTTAGGGGGTAGGGCAAGGCGGTACGCCACTGGGCCTATGCGCTCCAAGATCTCAAAAGGCCCCACAAACCGTGGGCTCAACTTGCCCTTCAGCCCGAAACGCTTGATCCCTTTGGATGGCGAGACCCGCAAGAACACGTGTTTCCCCCACTTGAAATTCCAAATCGCGGCGCCGTCGGTCTGCGTAGCTCTTCCGTCGGCTTTGGGCGGTCAGCAACCGCCGCCTGATGAGGCGCACCTTCTCCTCAGTCTCTTCCACCAAGTCGGGTCCCAGGAATTTCCGTTTCCCCTAAGTCGTCCCAACAGATCGGGGATCGGCAGCGTCTCCCCTACAACGCTTCGTAGGGTGCCATCTGGATGCTGGCCTGGTAGCTATTGTTGTAGGCGAATTCCACGAGGGGTAGGTAGCGCGCCCAACCGACTCCCCAGTCAAGTACACAGGCGCGCAGCAGGTCCTCGAGGGTCTGAATCACTCGCTCCGACTGTCCGTCCGTCTGAGGGTGGAAAGCTGTGCTGAAGTGTAGCTTGGTCCCCCAGGGCTTGCTGTAGACTTTGCCAAAACTTCGAGACGAAGCGGGTGTCTCTATCCGAGGCGATCGATGCCGGCACTCCGTGCAGTCTCACGATCTCGCTGAGGTAGACTTGAGCCAACTGCTCTCTGGTCCAGGTTGTGTGGACGGGTAGGAAATGAGCTGTCTTGGTTAGCCGGTCCACAATGACCCAGATCGAGTCGTGCCCCTGCTGTGTACGTGGGAACCCGGTGACGAAGTCCATATTGATCTGATCCCACTTCCACATCGGCACCGGTAAGGGCTGAAATCTTCCTGCAGGCCGCTGATGCTCTGCCTTTATCTGCTGGCATACCAGGCAGTGAGCAACGTGTCGTGTCACATCCCCCTTCAACTTGGGCCACCAAAAGGTCTGCTTGAGGTCCCTGTACATCTTCGTGCCAAAAACATAACCTTTATCAAGGATTACTACCGCCTCGTGGTCGTAACCATCACCATGACTAACACCTAGGCGAGTCCACGTCGATCCACAAAATCCGTGCAAGGGTGGGGTCAATTTGCATCCGTCCCAAAACAGGGTTACCCTCGGGTCCATGGGCCATTGAAACGCGACACGGGGACACTGAAGGATCAACAACTTGCTCAACCTCTACGCAAACTGTGAGGCCAGTGCAAGAATAGCAGTCCTCTACTGCTGTGCCATCAGCTGGACGAATCCGGCAAGAATAGTGATTTAACCTTTAACCACTGTACTGATCCGAGCACTCTGGTTCCATTGAAACACCAGGCCCACGGCCGTAGCCATGACCTCGGCTAACCCTGCACTAACAACGATCCCGAAAACCAGAGTGCGTACGACTAATAACCGAAACAACGAGACTCAACTGTGTGAAACCCACCCGAGCTCCAAACCACTATGCCAATACCCTGCGCTCTCTCGTGAACACAAACCGTCCTAGGGGTCGTTCCTAACCAAACACCCAGGTATCGGATCGGGAAGGCAGAAATTCGTGCATCGGGGACTGTGCAATTCACGCACCGGTATGCAAATCACTAAGGTTAGATTTGCTTCCTCGCCCGTAAGCACACTAGACCGGAACGGTCGACGAGACGAAAGGTAGGGCTAAAGGCAGGAGGGCTCGCAAGGGTCTGGTAGGGTCGGGTTGCTCCGGCCCAAACGGTGCTTCTATGTAGGCAAGGGAAGGGAAGGCGAGAAGGGAAAAAAAAAGAATATATAAAATAAGTACCTGTCAATCCCTATTTCGGGACAACGCGTCGTCTGCCGGGGCGGCCGGGGGAGTCCGCCCACAATCCTTGGGCCAGCGTCGCGCCGCGTGTTGGGGTGGGGGTTTGCTGTCTAAAGAGTCCGCGCATCGTTGGTCGTCGGGCGAGTCCCTTGTCTGCACGGGGGCCGCCGCGCTCTCTGTTCCTCTTGGCGGTGGTGGCGCGGCGGCGGAGGCGGGGGTGGGCCCTTGGGGGCAGGAGAAGTAATTGTGATCTGGCAAGCCGCACCGGTTACAAAAGTGGTACCTCCAAGTGCATTCCGTCACTGGGTGCGCGCCCTTGCAGATGACGCAGGATCCCGGTTGCACGCGCGCGCTCCCCTTAAGCCCTCGTTCGTCCTCCGGTGCTTGCGTCGGGCGTGGATTTGGTCGGCTCTCTGGATCGGTGCCCCCTTGAGGGGTGGAGGCAGCAGTTCCCTTAGGCTCAGCATGTCGCGGCGCCGGGGGTCTACTGACAGCCGGCTTCAGAGGGCACTCATAACGCGTGTGGCCCGGCCTGCCACATCGGAAACAGTGTCCGTCCCGCCACGGGCAGCTCGTCATGAGGTGTGCGTTGCCGCATATGACGCACGGTTTCGGTGGCCTAGGTCTCTCCTCCGTCGTCTGCCCGAGGTTCTGCCCGGCTCTCGGGCGCTTGCTCGCCCGGCCCCTCCGATGGGGGTCCCCGGCCGACTCGGGGTAAGAGTATTCCTGCCGGGCGCGCTCTACGTTGGTGTGCACGGTCAGGTTACCTCCTGGACGGTGGGAGGGCCCGTCGGCGGCACCCCGGGAGGGGCAACGCCTCTGCTGCCGCCCCGGAATCGGTCGACGCCCTCGAGTTCCTGTGTCAGCATGCTCAGGCGCTCCGCGAGAGTCAGCAGTTGCCCAGCCACGTCGCGCAGCTGGTTGCGGAGCAGGCGATTGGCTTCGTCGGCGATGTCCATTTCCGTCGTCGGTTGCTTGCTGAGTCGGCCCTCTATCTCTATGCACACAAAGAAGGTCGGCTTTAGTCTTTGCTAATAAGCTACGGCACATCGAACCACTTAGCGAGAGAAAGGACTCGGACTCTGACTCTGCGTCCCCGGCCGATGATCTAGTACGGGCCATGTCTGTCACTCGCCACAAAAGTCAACTCTAGACCACCCTACTAACATGCAACGAACCCCCCCCTCGATCACTCGCGTCCTACTCTACTATAATCTATCCATTCCATTCCTTTGTAGTTAAGTGAGGTATTCCTGTGGACGTCGGCACCAATTGTTGTGATTGAAAGCTAAGTCTCTGATACCATCTTAATCTGTCACGCCCCGGGGGTTTATTTTAGCGGAAACGGATTACAAAAGGGTATGTATTATTTTTTTTTTTTGAAAAACCTTCTTCCCCGGCGCGTACCCAGATCCGCCGCATATACAGGATCACTCTACAAACGGACAGAGTCTCCCCTGTATATGCACGGCGTCGCGGTTTGTACAATGTCCAATAACGAGTAAACATTCAATCACAACAATCCCAAACGTATAACCATTCACAATATACTGAATTAACTCACGGCCGATTAGTTTGAAAGGATAAAACCCACGGTTGTTGAAACGGCGCCCACCCGGCACCCATATTTTGAAAACCGTTTTTGAAAGCAACATAAACTCAGGGTTTTTGAAAACAGTGCCCACACGACACTTGGGTTTTGAAATCATAGTTTTCGCAATCCGTTCTTTTATTTGCTATTTTATTTTCCAAAGCGGCCCACAGAAATATAAAGAAAAAAATAGACAATCCAATGTCACCGTACCAACGTCCACATCGACCCCACGAGGGTATCGAGAACCATCCACAGTCTACAAATATTGAATGGAATGCGAAAGTAAGGAGTAAAACACTGTTCCGGTCTCCTGAGACCCAACACCTCTAGCCGTGGCCTCACCGTCGCCTAACTCTCCCCCCTGTAGGACCCTGTCGCAAAGTGGGAAGTCAGCGACTAAACAAAAATGATAATAATAAAGCAGGTAAAGAAACATCCAACCGTAGTCTATCCGGAGCAAGCACCCCTCCCCCCGCAAGGGAAAAGTAGAATCAAACACCTGTAAACCTGCAATACCCGATCCCGTCGGACAACTAAACCGACGAAATCGCACCGCGCCCAAGTCGGACAACTAAACCGAATGGGTCGCACCGCTCCCACGCCGGACAACTAAACCGACGGGTCGCACCGCTCACACCTTGGCGCATACATGCCCCACAACTAAAGAGGCCCCACGCCGTCCTGTGGGTATACACGGGTCATGGACCACTTTTCCGGAAAAGCACACCCTTTGCGGTGGCCAAACCGCGGGTGCGCGTGTTGCAGCCGAGCATAGTAACCGTGAACCATATATATATATCAATGTATGAAAACCGTATGAAATAACATAAACATATCCATGCAAGAGAACCATATGAAACAATATATATATATTCACAGCATACTCCTATACATGCATGAGAGCGACATGAAGCAATATGGATATCTAAACACGAGAACCGTAAAGCCATAACGAATAAATGGTGCCTCGCTACCATGTTTAACCCAAGTACACTTAAAGATGACCCCGACCAACATGATAGAATTAAATGTTACGACTTAAGAGTAGAAACCCACCTCTACGAGCAATGATCAAAGCGCTACGCCCCCGTGTCCCGGTGCACTCCCCGAAACTACAAAGTTCACCGGGAAGAAGTCAGCGTCTACCCAGCATAACACAAGGAACAAAAACAGATATCTGGATCCCGTCGTGGAACGGGGCTCTCGGGTTCGACGGCGGCGGCGGCCGAGTCGGAACCCGGGGCGGCGGTGACCGTGCTGCCGCGCTGGCCGCACGCGTATCAGGCCCCGTACGGTGTGAGGCCCGCTCGGCTCCCTGACCACGGCGGCCCTGCTCGGTGCCTGGCCCCGCGCGGCGCCCAGGTCCCGCGCGGGCGCCCAGCCCGCACGCACGGGCGGCCCCGCGCGGCGCCCAGGCTCCGCGCGGGCGCCCAGCCCGAACGCACGGGCGGCCCCGCGCGGCGCCCAGGCTCTGCGCGGGTGCCCAACCCGCACGCACGGGCGACCCCGCGCGGCGCCCAGGCCCGCGCGGGTGCCAGACCCGCACGCACGGGCGCCCCCGCGTGGCGCACAGGCGCGCGCGGGTGCCAGAACCGCACGCACGGGAGGCCCCGCGCGGCGCCCAGGCCCGCGCGGGTGCCCGACCCGCACGCCCGGGTGCCCTAGCCCTGCGCGCATGGGCGCCTCGCGACGGCGGTGGTGCGGCCGGCCGGGGTGCACCGTCTTCCCCCTCCCCGTGCGATGATCCGAAAGAAGCCCTAGGTACAAAATAAAAACTCACCGAACTTTGCGCCTCCGATTCGCCGATGAAGAGGGAGGGAGAGACGAGGATTATCCCGTTCTTGCGTGCCCGGTTCCGGAGGTGTGCGGTGTTCTTCCCGTTCCTCGATTGCTCCGCCGCGGTGCCTCGCGCCGATCGGTGGGAAGAGGAGGGTTTGGGTGAGAGGAACGGTAGGAAAAACTCTAAAACTAAACCCAACACATACGTATTAATATTAGCCGCCTCCGTACACGGGAACTTAACCCTAAGTCCCAAAATACAAATCAATCTCGGCGAAATGAGTTTGGGTGCGAACCTGGGTCCGGTCCGCCTCGAAGAACGTGTAAGTCGCCTGAACTGCTGCCAACTTCCGGAATTTATTCTGGGAGATTCCGGGGTCAGAATCCGGATCCGATCGCGCCGCCGAAATCCATTTCGCGAGCTTTATTGTCTAAAAATACCCGCGAGCCCCGACAGTCTGCCCAGAGATAAAGAAAAATAATTCACCCCCGGACCCCTTAGTCGAAAAGTGGATTTACAAGAATTTTAAAAGAAGGTCTAGAAAGGCAAATAAAGCCGCGGTTATTACAGATCTCAATGTGGATGCTCAAGCTCGCGGTAGAAAGACCGGAATGCGACGAGTAGCCGGGAACTCCCAAAAGGGATCCATAATAACTCATGGTGTCAACAAATACCATAATTACCATCATATCCTCCTACTCTATCATGCATAGTAAACTAAATCTAATGACAATAGTAGCAGTAGGAGATATCTATCACAATAATACTGAGAGTGTCAACTACATTAAATATCATGGCATATGAATATAAAGTAAAGATAAATCACAGTGTGGAAAGTGAAAACTAAATAAGGGCTAGTAAGATAACCAAAGAGTCCAATCAACTATGATATCCAATTAGGTCACACTATGCCAATGCCCGGATCGGAGTACCCACATCAGTTCAGACGGTCCTGGAATCCATTGCTCAGCTCACGCGGAGGCACTTGAGTGCTCAGGCCTAAAACATAACCATCTATCAATAACTGACTCACTCATACACAAATCACTGATTCACAGTGTACCAATTTGTTAAACCGCCAACTTAAAGTTAAAATCTGGGATTCGTCGGGATTTTCGGTAATACGTCGTTTATCGATATGGTTCGATTAGTGCCTATAGGCTACAGAATCGAACGAAACTTCACATGCAGCCCCGAAATGCTTCATTTAAGACGTCCGGGCAACCGCAATCCACTGGGTGTAACCCTAAGTCCATATGGTGCCATAAACACCGAAGTCACCTCTCGAAGTGCCGATTTCGGCTCCGAAAATAACCGGCACAAACGAAAGTCACTGGGCCTGCCAGGACAGCGTCGGGAACAGCCAGGGACACCTGGCATCTATAACTGGTCATCTAAATTCCTTGGATTGAGCGATTTGCGCAGAAACGACGATAAACTGGCGATTTCGCTGATTTACGGCTCGTATTCTGATTTTCGCTCAACGAAAGGCATCAGACCTTGAACGAAAAGTTTATAGATCACGTGCACGCTGCCCAAGATTGCCCATGTGGTCACAATTACATTTAGACTCCTAGATAAGCGAGAAATTGCATAATAACTTCAAAATAATAAAGTTTTGGTTCATTACCTGAATCCGAAGGTTTTTGGATCTATCTGAAGGTTCTAGCAGATAAGCCTTGACTTATTAAAGCCCGTGCTTACTGCCCAAGAGCTACATAGAGTCTGAGAAGGTGCTAGGATCGACTTACATTAATCATCCATGGCTCAAGTTGTGGTTTACACCCAAACAACCAATGCTGATCACAATTGAAGTGAACATCATGCTTAGGATGGTTCACATAGTCAAGGGCTTACCTTCAGAGGGTTGTGGGGTCGCCGGAATAGTCGCCGGAGTAAGGTGGTCCAAAACCAAGGTCACTTATGGCTCGGTTTGGCTGAGGTAGAAGAAGCTCGGCCATAGGGTGGAAGTAGGGGCAAGCAGCAATTCCAGAGGGTCCAGATGAGTGCCACGTATCCACCAGCACCCAGCTCCGGTAGTCCAAGGCGGCGAATGGCCAAAGGGATGAAGCTTGGCCGCAAGAGAACAAAGATGGAGGGACACATAGTTCTGGTTGTTCAAACCCCCATGCAAAGGTATTGGGGGCTTGTACTCGACAAGGGAAAACTGACCAGACCATTGGCCGGCGGCGAAATACGGTGGCGACGGCGAGCGGCGGAGCTCAGTCTAGCAATTTGGTTCACCCACTAAGGCCCTGGAGGTGGTGCATGTAGAAGTCCAGCCAGAATTAGGGTTCCAATGGCTCCTTGCTCCCGTCGGTTAACCAGAAGGTTCCAGGCATCGTGGCTACACCAGGAAGATCCTCAGGAGGTCAGGTAGACAATGAGTAATGTCTTGGGCCAAGAAAAATAAGAGAGGAAGGGGTTGGTTCACCTCTGTCCGAGAAAAAAGAAGAAGAATAAAAAGGTTCTTCTTCTCCGGCGTAGTGGGGTGGAGCCTGGTGATCATGCTCCTCGAGGTCTATCTCCAGAGAGAGATGAGGATCCCAGGGTAGTTGCAAGGGGTCTAGTGCTCTCTTTTCCTCCCACACCTGAGATTAAGGAGAAAGGTGCCTTGCTTTTCCTTTTTCGGCATTGGCAGACGACGACTGGCAGCTGCGGGGCTCGGGAAGGAAGCAGAGGAGAGATGTGGAAGATTTGGTGGCTGAGGAGGTGAAGGGGTGCGTGCGACTAGGGTTTCCAAGAGGGAACCCTAGGGTTACCTTATAGTAGCATGAACAATATGCTAATAAGTCCACTTCTGCTTGATATTTTCTTATAGGTCCTCTCCTGTAGGCGCATTATGTTAGAAAGTCCCTCCACAAGAAATATCATGCCATTAAACACATAAAATAATAGCATTTTTGCACAATTACACTATAAAAATAGTATTTTTCATATTTTTTGGGGCTTCAGGTCATCGAACATAAAAACGAATGTCACTACATTGTTCAACTCGATGAGACCTATCAAGTAGAGATTTTTTTTCGTCGAGTTTAGGTCTTGATAACTCGCATTAGTCGCTTCTTTAGCGAATCCAATTCTTTTGCATGTTTTACGATCTCTTCAGCTCGTCGAACATGAAAATGGACGGCACCACATCGTTCAGCACACCGAGACCGTTCAGGTGGCCATTTTACTTCATCGGATTCGGATCTCGATAGCTAGTATTAGCCAAATCTTCAGAAACATCCTCCGATAATTCAATTTTTTGAATAAAGAATTTTCAGAAATTTAAATTTAAATTTCAAATTTCAATCTCATGATTATTACAATAGCAGAGATGTGGGAACATATGAGAGAGGAGCGCGGCCACAACATTAGGTGGTTGGAGGAGGAAAAGGTAAAAGAATAAGAAGTGGGAGAGAAAAGAAAGGGAGCAGTGGAGAAGGGGAATGGAGACGAAGAAGGAAGAAAAGACGAACAAGAGAGAAAGAAAAATAAGAACAATTTAGTTAGTTTATTTAAATTTAAATCGAATTCGTAAAAAAAAAAGTGACCCATTTTCTCAACAACACAAGACCTATTGATTTTTTTATGCAAATTGGGCATCATAAATCATAATTAAATTTTAGTTTTTGTTTTTTCTTGTAGAAGCAACAGCAGCAACTACGGGAGAGTATTTTGCCGGTTCAATCCATTTTTAGTAGAATATTAGAATTCTTTAATTTTGTAATTTTCTAAATTGAACCGATTGAGCTATTGCTCTAAACTGACAACCAACTGAACCGAAATTTTTTGGTTTTGGTGCGGTAGGTTTTGGTTTTTCTAGGCCTTTACGATTATAAAATAGCTAATAATTTACAATTATTGGTTTAAAAAAATTCAAACAATTTAAATTCAAAATTAATTTATATTTAAAAATTAATAAAAAATAATAACATAATTTTTGTTAGTCTAAATAAAAAATTATATATATATAGTGTAGAGCTACTCTACTTTCAGAAGTATAAAAGAGTTGGTGCTTCCAACTTTTTAACCCTTCAATCAAAAATTGTAGGGTTGGAATAGAATTATAGGGTTGGAATAATAGTGGTCCCCTAGTGTTTAGTAGTCCTCTTTTGGCATCGTTTGGTTAAGGAACAAGGCCTAGAATAAGACCTTATTCTAGTCTTATTCTCTTACGCGTTTGGTTATAAGTGGAAATCGCAGTTCTCGTCTTTCTGAAATAAGCTGGTATAAGTCTGAAACTACTATTCCACCATTTTTCTTAAACAAGTTTGTTCCCACTTAAGAACAAGCTTAAAGTAAATATACTTTTAGTTATTATATTAACTCTTTAATTAATATAATATTTTGACTAATCTAATTTATTAGTAACTAATTATCTAACTGTTAAATAATTAACTAATTGATTTATTAATTTATAAAATTATTTATAGTTAATTAAATTATTAATTAATAATACTCATTATTAATTATTTTATTAATTAATATTTAGGGTTATTGTCATGTTCCTAGGCCGCCTAATTTTTTATTTAGGAAGGGCATGTTGGCACGTGCCCAGACCTGCAGGATGGACGGAGTTTTTTCTATCTGCCAAAGATGTCACAATTAACTTATACCATTCAAGATGCAACTTATACCATTCAAGATGTTCCTACCTGCAAACGAATTCATGCAAGAATTGCGAAAAGAAAGTATAAAAAATATAAACCACTAGCTATTACAATCATTTGTCACATACATATTACATTTATATTTTTCTTTCCTTTTTTCCTTTATACAAATCCAAAATATTATTACATTTTTATTTTTTACAATCTATACCCTTAGCTACACGCTAACGGATGGTATTCTATCTGAGTCTCAATATGATAAGGCACTATCTATTGAGGTACACCCTTATCCCATACGATAGCGCCGCTCATGGAAGGACCTGTAAAATATAGGGGTGAAAACTATAAAAGTAATTTTCAATGGGTACGGCCACCCAAATGAGAAGCTCGATCCACCAAGTCCAAAAGAGGCAACTAGAATATATAGTAAATAATAATACGCTGGAATATAAATCTATACTATATGCATCATAATTACTCTCGATTTAGAACTGGTTAGGTAAGGCCACGAGCTGATTGCGCCATCGCCGACGTGTTCCGCTGCCGGCCGCCGCTGCATTGGTCCCCTCTAAGTGGGTATGGCCCTTTCCCGGCCGACGTTCAGTACCCCAGGCCGCGGCTGTGACTCGAGCTCAAATTGAGTCTGAGTTGAGGCCATGCGGGCCGTGGGCTTCCAAGCCCTGCCGCCGCCGCCGCCGCCGGTCATCGGCGACTGCCTCCTCAAGCCTGTGCCACACCTCCCAAGCCATAGGAACTAAAATTCGACAGGTTACTGTCCTTGAGTTTGTGGTAGTGCAGGATTGCTTTGGTCGGAGTTAGTTTCTCAGCCACCCTGCGCGATGGCATCGACTTTGAAGGCAGGCACGGTGCTTCTGAACCTCGGGGGATGCCCGTGCTCATCTTTATTGTGATCGGAAGACTTTCGTGTCGCTGGTTCACCGCTGTCGCTCCCAAAGACATCAAAAACAACACTTCAAGGTGCTCCGGCGCGCTCCACGATGTCTGGTGTCGCTCTAGACAGTGAGCATGGTGTCCAAAACGTCGATGCATTATGGACATTGCCTGCTCTTGAATTCCGAAATCGCGGAATCAGCGGTAATCCCTTGAACACTATAGTTATTATTTTAATTCTCACATAGTAGGTGTTCGATGATATGCCCCAATAGAGTTCTTGTGTCGTGACTGCCCTTGACAACGTGGGTTCCACTTTTGAATGATTATATGCATTGTTCGAAGCCCGGGGGCCTATCGATTCGATTTCTGCGGTGATCGACACACCAAATGGTGTCTTTTAGCGCACTTTATTGTGCTTTTTGCCTATGTTTTTACATAGTGGGTTCCACTGCTGGCTGCAACAGTTAGGAAGCCTCCTTGGATGGTTAGGACCCGTTGGTGAGAAGTATGGACAAGCGAGTAAGCTTGCGTTGGGTTCTGGAGCTAAAATGACACTTTTCGAGACCGACACGACTATTTTGGGACTTCTCCCACCTAGCTTGCGCCACTTGGCATGTAATTGTCTCGGTACTCAAAAGGTAGTGTCTAGGGATAGTGGGGATAGTTGATTGACATTTAGAGCATTTCAAAACACTTTTGGGTCGAACCGAACCCAAAAACGACATTCCGGGCAATACAGGGTTCGGGTTCATGTCGCGCAAGTTGATGCTGTTCGCAGCAGCTAGTAGGCTTCATTTTTTGGTCATTGTGTGAGGTCTGACACCTCTGGTCGCAACAAGAGGGCTGCGGGTGGTTTCGGTGCCGAAATGGGCATCTCGAGGACCAAATTAGCGAAGTTCGGAATTTTAAAGTCCCGTTTTTGCGCACTAGTTGTGCGGATGGCTCAACGCCATAATTATTGGTGCTGGGACAGCGTGTGATTCACTGACACCTAAGACATGACTTGAAACATTCCGGAGAACTTATTGAGTCTTGGTAGCCTTAGTGATGTTGTTTGCATAGTTCGAAAATCGATTAAAGGAACTAATGTTTCGATTATTGTCGGGAAGTGTTGTTGGCAACTTAGGGTCACAGAGTGATGTCGGTCATTATGGGATCATGTTGAACTCTGAGTGAGTTGGCTCAGTAGTTGGTCGAGTCATTGGAGGTCAGTTATGGGATCGATGCTCCAGGTATATCGCAACACACTTTAGTGCAGTGGTAGGCGCGTCAGTTAGTTATTTGACTATTGTGAGATTTACTGACACGTGATACATTATGTCTAGATTCCCTTGGCACCTAGAGGCTTTGGCAGAGTTGTGGACTCAGACTGTCGTCATTCAGGTGGGTATTTCGATTCGGACATTGAAGGGGGACCGGTCGTGGGGTTACCGAGCACACCTCAACCCACACAGCACACGAGCGCAGCGGAAACAGAATCTTTCGTAGATGAAAGTAGGCGAAAACGATTGTAGAAAATAAGCACGAAAATAACAAAAGAAATAAAACAAATAAGGGAATGGAAGGACACGAGAATTACGTGGTTCGGCCAACAATGCGTCAACCTACGTCCACGGGCAAGACCACCTCAATGTGTTATTCGATTAATCCACGGCACAAAAGTACAAGGAGTAAAATTGGATTACAAAAAACTCTCTCACGGAGGCTCTCCACATTTTTCCTCTCAATTAGGATTTTTCAATGAAGCCCTAAAAAATAAAAGATGAATCGCAAGAGTTAATATAACTCTAAAAACCTAATTCTAATAGGAAACGATCTCCGCCGTCCATCCGAGTTTTTAAATCACTTCTAGTCGTCGTCCATATCCTTTTAAGAATTATCTTTAAGATATTCCTAAATCATCCCTAATCTTTAGGAACAAGATTGGATCAAATCCATATGGACTCGAAACATGATTTTACATAATCCAACAGACATTAGCATAGTGAAACCTCACTGGGTACCATACTCAATTTGAACCCTTTGATTCTCACTCGACACTTGACCTATACTCATATAGTATATTGTTGTATATAAGGTACCGATCATACTTGATTTCTGCCTTGACTTTGTATTATGTCATGACTTCGTTGCTCTGATCTTTGTGCTCTTATGATTATCATGATATTAGGGCTTAGTTATACATCAGTATATCTATATATGCCTGCGATCCTGATTATGTGCTTACATCTCAGTATGCTTGTGTCTTTTTACCTACTCATGACATCATAGATGGATTCTGGTTCATCCTAGATTTGAGGATTATTGCATGTCATCCTTGACTGATTTTCGTTCACTCTTAATTTGATTGTCATTGTTGACCCATTGAGTAGGTGTCTATTATTCTCAGAGATGTAGTTTTGATCACCCTTCTTGGGTTGTGTGTTTACTTTGGATTTGTGATATCTTTGATCAAGAGTTTCTCAGTATAGTGCAGATTGTCGGTCGATGGACTGTCAGCTTTTGATATGTTGCATAGTCATGTTGATCCCGGTTGGGAGTTTCGCGGCTTATCACGATATTTTGGTCGTTGGACCGCAAGCATTGAGCATCCGCATTGTGATCGCCATGCATATGCTGCACATGTCACATACTGTAATACTCATAAATTTTAAATACTGAAATTTGAATTTAAATTGATTTTATGAAATTTCTGTAATTTTAAAATTTGAATTTCGGGGATATTCACGAAGAAGTGCCTAATGCGAGCTACCGAGACCCAAATGTAATGAAACAAAATTGCTACTTGAACAGTCTCGTTGAGATAAACGATGTGGCAATGTCTGTTTTTGTGTTTAGCGAGCCGAAAGCCTCGAAAAACATAAAAAAATAGTGATTTTATCGTGTATTTATGCATGAAGCACTAAATTTTATGTACGGAATTGCGCGATATCTCACGTGGAGGGGCCTCTTGGCATATTACGCATGCTGTCAAGGACTCAGTTGAAAATATATATGCTAGAGGGACTAAATGGCATTTTGTTTCTCTATTATAAAAGAAACCCTAGGGTCTCTCTTGGAAACCCTAGCCGTAAGGAAACTCAGCGAGCCCTAACACCCCACGCCTCTTCCCTTCCTCTGTGTTCCTTTCTCGAGCCTTGTCACTGTCATATCTTGCCGAAAAAGTGAAGCCAAGCACTATCTCACTTTGCTCTCAGGTTTGGAGAAGGAGGTGTGCACCAAACCTCAGCCAATTGCCCCAGAGCCACGTTGCGGCATTCCTCACTATCAGAGGGTCTCACTTGAGGACCACCGTTGCCTACAGTAGTCGCTTGACGCCAAAGAAGAAGACTCTTCTTTTCTTATTCTTCCTCAGATCCGAGGTGAGAAATTTCCCTTCTACTTGGTTCTTCTGGGCCTCTAGGGTTTTTCATCTCCCCCCTCACCTCCTTGGGATCCTCCTAGTGCAGCCGCATCGCCTGAGTCTTTCTAGTTCACTAGCGGGAGAAAGAAGAACTACAGCAAAATTAGGTTATAGGGACACATGTTTGTGACACTTTTTTATAAGTTTTCTTTTATAGTCCATCCATATCCAAAATTAGGTTATAGGGACACATTTTTGGGACACATTATAATAATGTGTCGCTATACACCATAGCGACGGCACATATAACGACACTAATAACAAGTATTGGTATTTTTTTCAGCAGTATTTTTTTTTTTTAGTTTTTAGGAACACTTAAAAATATCACTATAGCATAGTTTTGTTGTAGTGAAGTCATCGAAACCCTAGCTTTGGCCGAGGTTTCTCTAACGCCGCCGTCGCTTGTTGCTGGCGGGATCGAAGGCATTGGGCAGCCTCTGTAGTGTCTCAAAAGGCCCTCCACCAAGTTTGGAGCCTTCTCGACCTGTGGCAGTGCGAGAAAAGGAAACCCTACCTTTTCTATTATTGATCTTGGTGGTGTTGCTCCCCCCGTCGTCGCCACTGCTTTCCGTCACCGGCCAACCACCTGGTTAGTCCTTCTTTGCCGAGAGCAAGCTCCCCAGACCCTTGCATGAGCCTCTGATTTGTTAGATATCTCACTCTCCATCCTTGCTCTCGAGTTGGCCGCAAGAAGCAACTTTGGCCAACCACCGCACCCCGTCGCCGGAGCCGGACCTGGTGAGGCTCCTAACACCCTTTGTGACCCCCTGCTGCCATTGCTTGCCTTAGCCACCGACTAGAGCCTGAGATTGCGCAAGCTCGGTCATCTTGCATTCTTGGTGGTTTGGCTTTGGCCGAAGTTGCTTCGACCATCTTTCCGGCAGCCTTGCAACACCCCAAAGGTGAGTCTCTGAACCATCCTGACCTTCTGAGCATGATGCTCCCTTTAAATTCCAAAGATGTTGGTTGGTTTTGCATGAAATGCAACTTGCACTCTTGATGTTGGTTCTAGGTTGATCTATAGCCTTCCTCAGACTTTGTGCCACTCTCGGACAGCGAGCACGGGTTTCAGTAAGTCAAGACCTGTCTGTTGATACCTTCAGACAATCTGAAAGTTTTCGAATTAGGGTAACGAGACAAAACTGTAACAACCCGGCTAGCAATAATAACTCATTGAGCCCAAATCACAACCCAAAATGCTTAAGCCCAGTTATTATCACTAGCATCTAGATGCTTATATACCTAATCACAATCTATTCCCATCCGATGTGGGATTATTGGGGTGCCACAGACTCCCCCCGTTTAGGCCTGACGTTCTCGTCAGTCCAAACACACACACAGCCTAAGATCACTAGGCGATGTGAGACTTGTCTCGCTAGCCCTGTCATCTAGACTCAGACTTAGCCGAGATTCGTCATACACTTCCGGCTGGTGACTAGCTGTGATACCAAATGTAACGACCCGGCCCACTAGCAATAATAACTTGTTGGGCCCAAACTACAGCCCAAAATGCTTAAGCCCAATCACAATCCATTCCCATCTGATGTGGGACTATTGGGGTGTCACAAAAATACCCTAAATAACTATTATTATGTAATTTTATGTTAAACCTAGGTGTCTAGATGTAATTATAGCCACATGGGCTGCTTTGGGCAGCGTACACGTGACATCTGGACTTTTTGTTCGAGGTTCGATGGCTTCCGTTAAGCATAAATTAAGTTACGAATCGTAAATCGACGAAATCATCGGTTTATTGTTGTTTCGGCGCAAAACACGTGATCCGAGCGAATTAGAAGGTCATTTATGTTTGCCATGTGTCCCTGGCTATTTTCGACGCTGTCCTGGCTGGCCAGTAACTTTCGTTTTGCGTTGGTGACTTACGGAGCCGAAGGCGGCGTTTTCGAAAGTGGTTTTCAATAATTATGGCACCGTTTGAGCTTATGGTTGCACAAAGTTGGTTGTTGATGCTCGAACACCTGAAACTAGTGTTCCAGGGTAGTAGGAAAAGTTTCATTCGATTCGGTAACCTACACACATTGTTCGGATCATTAGTGGTCAATCAGCGGATTTTTGAAAATTTCGGTGAATTTCGGGACTTAAGTTAAGACCACTGTATAGTCGTTTTATACACTTTGTTAGTGGGATGGGTTTATGTGAGTCAGTTACTGATATGTGATTTTGATTTAGGCCCGAGCAGTCACGAGCTCGCACGAGAGCTGAGCAACGAATTTTAGGACCGCTTACACTGAGGTGGGTACTCCGATCCGGGCATCAGCATAGTATTACCTCACTAGGTACCGTACTCGGTCGGACCCTTGTGATCTTACTAGTCCTGGTCCTATTCTTTGAGTTATATTGCCTTTGATTTCAATACTTCTAGCTGCTTATACATTGACATATACTATGCTTGATTGGTCATTACTTAGTTTTGTTTCAGTTCAGAGTATTTTAGTATCTCCATATATTTGTATTGCATGATAGAGTAGCAGATCAGTTACTGTTATACAACATGAGATGATTTCACAGTTGATTGGCATATTCTTTGGGAGTTTTCGTCTTAATGTCAATTACCCGGTCTTTAGACCGCAAGCTTGAGCATCAACATTATGATTGCCATAGCACCAGCTGTTCAATCACGTACACCGGCGGATTAGCTACCCGTGGTGGTGTTTTTTTTCGATAGAGTGGTCTTTTTGATCCGTGAGCCTCAGATAGCACCGAGTTGTGCAGGGTTATATCAGCCCGATAGGTGCCAGACAGTGGCATTGGCATGAGGTCCTCGAGACTAATAGTGGCATTGATTGGGTACTTAATTTCTAGCATTGACGCATAGTTCTTACTATTATTGATCGTCATTTATTTATGCCACCTGTTTTAGTATGCTTTAACACATGATTTTCAATACCCTTTTGATATAGTATTGTGATTATTATACATGCCTTTACCTGCTTTCATATTTGCCTACTGATTTACTTATCCGTCAATTATTGTATACCAGTAGATACGATATGTCGTTTCTCGGCTTGTTGTACCCATTGGAATACATTCAGTTCGAAATCGACATAATTTCATTCAAGATCATTACTCTATATCTTGATATATAAATTTGTTCGAGATCAACATAATTTCTTTGATAATCACTATTGAGCATTCTCGTGGATTAAACATAGGTTGGATGGTCTTGTGTCGTCAATACTTATTTCTACACGTATATTTTTATGCAATCATGAAATAGAAACAAACTCATCACGCCTACAATTCTATTGTCACTTTATATTACAAGTATTTCTCGTTCATTAGCTCCCATTGGATATCGTACTGTTATGCGAAAACAGTATTCCACTCGATTATAGTTAGTAACCTTATATTTTTCTATTTCAAAATCTTAAAATGTACTATCACGTTGGATGCCGATCAATTCTTTACAACCACTATTGTATTGTGGTATATTATTAGTCATAACTAAATTTTCGTCGCAATGAATACAAAAAAGAACACATTCATTAGATATAATGTTCTAATATAAATAATATTATATAACATTACAACATTATAATACATCTATAAAATTTTCTATTAAGTGATATATATAACATACAATAAAGAAAATAGGTGAAAAATAAATTTACCGATTTGCGGACAACGTCGATGCGAGTTTTGTGTCGATAAAGGGCAATAGAAAGATAGTAATGACAGAGAGAGAAAGAGAGAGGGCTCTAGAGGTGGATGGGTGATGACAGAGAAAGAGACGGGGGGGGCTTTGAAGGTAGGAGGTGATTATGGAGAGAGAAAGAAAGAGATGGAGAGAGAGAAAGAGTGAGAATGTGAATACGGGGTCTGAGTTAGTGGGTGCCGACGGCGACAACCAAGAGAGAGAGAGAGAGAGAGAGAGAGAGAGAGAGAGATGGCAAGAGAATGTGAGGTCGACGACGGCGGCGATGACGAAAAAGGGCTTGTGAAGGGGGCACAAAGAGATGAGAGAGAGAGAGAGAGAGAGAGAGAGAGAGGGGATTGAGTGCATGGGAAGAAAAGGTCGAGGGGATTGTATATAGCGCGAGACACGATAAATAGTTCACTGTGTTCACGTATTTGGACATGACGAATCATTTACCGTATTCAACTTAAACTTCCTTCACTGACCTAGTGCTCGCGTGATGCTCATGTGACAGATATAAAATTATTTTTATAAATATAAATTTTTACAAAATATTTATATAAAAAACTGTTAGAAAGTCATATGAACCCCAACCGCCCCTAAACCCTCCCCCCCCCCCCTCGCGTGACGCTCATGTGACAGATATAAAATTATTTTTATAAATATAAATTTTTACAAAATATTTATATAAAAAAAATATTAGAAAGTCATATAAAACCCAACCCCCCGAACCCTCCTTCCCCCCCTGCCGGTAAAAAAAAAAAAAAAAAAAAAAAAAAAAAAAAAAAAAAAACTTACTTTTAAGCACACAGTTGCCGGCCAAACTTACTTTTGTTGATATATTTATATAAAAAAATATTAGAAAGTCATATGAACCCCACCGTCCCCCCGGTAAAAAAAAAAAAAAAAACTACTTTTCACCGCACAGTTGCCGGCCAAACTTACTTTCCTTAATGATGTTGATATCTCTTTTTTTTTTTCCAATTTGTTTTTTTAAATATTTCTCTGATGTTGATGGTGTTTAAACACCACCCAACACCACAAATGAGATATAAAAATGTACCTAAGCAAACAAAGAGAACTCATAACATCACTATATATCGGCCCATCTCTCTCTCTCTCTCTCTCTCTAAAAACCATTCTCTATGCAATTCCATAGAATCAGAGAGGAGCATAAATAGTTTTTAAAAAAAAAAAAGAAAAAGAGAGAAAAATTAAGTGAGAGGGGGAAAATCAATAGTGTTTTGGGCATGGGGAATTGCGTTGCCTCACCTGAGGCTGAGGAAATAAAAACTATGAGTCCAACACATTCCACATCTCCTAATTCAGGTATTAATTGTATTAGAGAAAAAACAAATAAAACTATTATTTTTAGATTTTTTTTTTTCCCCCTCAAATTTGGTTTTATTTTATTTTATTTTTCTTACTTTTTAATCATGCACTTTAGCAAATACCCAATTCTAAAACCATCAATTTCTTTACCAATTTACCATTTTTCACTCTTCTTTATTTTGCATTTGCTCTCATAATGTTCTAAATTTAGTTTCACTAAATTTAAAAATGCCACCATTAACTTTATTTTTCTTATTTAACACCTTTTAAATTTTTGTTTTTGTTTTTTTTGCTAAATTAAGATTTTCGTTAGCCAATAAAATTAGAAATTTCATCATATTTATTTATATTTTTGATCAAATTTAATAATTTCAATTATTTGTAATAAAATTTAAATAATTTTTGACCGGTAGATGAATTACGACTTAAAAAGATATCAAAATGATAAGAAAAATACTATTTATATATATAAAAAAAGTGCATATTTTATATTCTATTTATTTTAAAGTGAAGTAAATTTTATTTATCACAATAATATAATTAGTAAAAATATTTATATATAACTCATTATCTAAAATGAGGAATATGAATAGTATTGTCTGAATAATAATAAGAGGAAGGAAAATGCTATGTGTACACTCGTAAGGGGTGTACATCTCACACCTCCACCCATCTAAGGGTGGGGGTGTGATAATGGGTCACTTGATGTGACCCGTAAAAAATATCGTCATCATTAAAATGATGGAGATGTATGATGTACACCCCTTCGGGGTGTACATGTAGCATTGCTCTAAGAGGAAATCGTCTTTATACTCTTATAAAATTACTTAATTTTTATTTACCCTTTGATTTCAAGTATGTACCTAAAATTTTTATATTTATATATGTGTATGTATATTTTGAGTGTCTCATGAAAAGAAATTGGAAGAATTTGGATTTGTAGAAAGATACATTTAATAACAGATTATTTGAAAAAATAAATATGAAAATAATATTAGGAGTAAATATTTTTAAAGAGTAAATATTTTTTCACGGAGTAGGTAGAAAATTATCTGCAATAATATTAGGAAAAAATTGGAGGCCTATTTCAAAATTGCCTCTAGTTAAGGAGTCTTATTACATTTTGATTATTATTTTTTAATAATAATATTTATATTTGAAATCGGATGTATAACATATATTTTATTTATTTTGAGACAAAAATTTTATTTACTGTTCATTTAAATGAGGTGAAACGAATGTTTTTTTTTTTTCCTACGTTTCGTACCTACCTCGCAGTCGAAATTACCAATTTACCCTCGGCCGTTCTCCTCCTTCTCTCTTCTCTAATCCTCTCCATCGCAGGGCCCTCGGCGACGAACTCCTCCAGCGGCGCCGCCACCACCGCCTCCTCCTCCGCCGCCGCGACCATCGCCGGCGCCGGAGCGAATGCGGGGCACCGGAGAGGGCGGATCCTGGAGGCGCCGAGCCTGCGGATCTTCACGTTGGCGGAGCTGCGGAGCGCGACGAAGGGGTTCCGGAGCGACAACGTGCTCGGCGAGGGGGGCTTCGGGAGGGTCTACAAGGGCTCGGTGGAGGAGAAGGCCCCTGGCCCCGGCGCCGGGGCGGCGGCGGCGGCAGCGTCGTCGTCGGGGTCGGCGGTGGTGGCCATCAAGAAGCTCAAATCGGAGAGCGTGCAGGGGCTGCAGGAGTGGCAGGTAAGGTGCTCGACGAAATGCTCCACTGATCACTCAAACCCAAAAAAAACTTAGGGTTAATTTCATAAAAATACAAAGTTTAATTTTTTCATATTTATTTTTTTAAAAAAATTTAAATATATGTATTCTAATTTTTTATCGGTAACTTACTGTTTATATCTTAGTAAAAATATTTAAAAAATTTAACGACTAAAAAAATATATTTATAACTAATTATAATATCTGAAAAAATAAAAAAATAAATTTATTTCACTCGCTAATCAAAATTAAATATTTAATTTATAATTAACTATATTATTTTTGACGTAGAAATATATATGAACAACTTAAAAATTTGAAAAAATTAAATATAAAAATTTAAATTTTATTGAGATATATACGTTGTTTACAAGAAATTATATGAAATTAAGCTAAAAATTTATTACTAGTAATCTATTGATTATATAATCTTTTTGCCGCTTTTGCTCCTATTTCAGTTTTGACAAATTGATTAATTTGTTCGCAGTTTTTGCTGCAGTAAAAAAAACTAGATTAATTTTTAAAAATAAAAAATTTTATTTAGAACAGTTCAGTACTTTACAGAGAAAAGTCGCTGAACTTTTTTTTAACTATTCATAGAACCAAATACTTTCTTGATTTGATCTTATCATGATTTAGTTAATAAAGCGGTTCAGTTAAGCCCTTTAAGTTGAATAAGCCAAAGATCCTTTTTGAACCGTTCAATTTGACGGTTCAACCAGCGAATCGGTGAACCAGTTTGGCTCTGATCAAACAAGCTGAATTTTTTTATATTTTATTTATAATTGATTTTTCCTGATTTTATTTTTATTATGAAAAGTGAAACTTGAGAACTTGTATCTATTTGATCTGAAAATTAGAATTTTATAATTAAGTATGATTATTTACTTAATTTTATCTAAAAATTAATATTTTATAATTAAATATGATAATAGAATAATAATATTTAGGAATAATTTTATTAAATATATCCCCCTTAGGTATTGTAATATTACTAATACCCTTCTAAATTTAGTGGTTACGCTCCATCCAAAATATTCATATTACCCCTTATCTATTGGATCATTAATGGTTCTTAAATTTTCTATCATTTTTAGAAAAAGTCGTCTAAATTTTTTACCGATAATTTTCGTGGTCACACATTCATAACACGAATAATTTGAAATTGAAATTAAAATTAAAATTCAAAATAGGAGTTTGAATTTAAATTAAATTCAAGATCTGAATTTAAATTTAAATTTTTTGAATTTAAAGCTGCAAGTTGATTTTAAATGTAATTTTGAATTTGAATTTCCAAATGAAAGTTTGAAATTAAATATAAAACTAATTTAAAATATAGATTTGAAAGTAAAATTAAGTGCAAAATCTCAATTTGAATTTGAAATTGAATTTGAATTTAAAATTTGAATCCAAAATAGAATTAAAATTTAAAATTTAAAATTTAAATCTAAAATTAAATTTAAATTTGATCGAATCTGAGATCAAAATTTAAATTGAAATTTGTATTAAAAAATCTAACCCTAAATTTTGAAACTATTCAGGGATAAAATTGGTATTTTAAAAATTAACTAGTATTAAACTAGCCTCGAACGAAGGTTAGGTAACATTTAATGACGTGAGATATCGGGAGAGGCATTTACGAAAGAGTAATGCTATCCGTACATCCGAAATCTGGTGTACGATATACACTTCATCCATCTTGGGATGGGAACTTCTTTACTAGTCACTTCGAAGTGACAAGTAAAATTCGCTCCGCCTCAGAATGAATGGGGTGTAAGATGTACACCCGATTTTGGGTATACAAAAACTATTTTTCTTTATGAAATAACTCATTACATTGGAAGGATATATGTGATATTTTGATATTTTTCGGGGTATTTGTAATATTTTTAATTTTGAGGAGTTGTTATGAAATTTTCTCTCTCTATATATATTTCTATATAATACAATTTTAAAAAATAATTAAATATTTATGACGTCATGCTCATGTCATTGGTTGAACTAGTGATCTTTGACTCAGTAATATTTTCGGGTCGCTTCTCAACCCAGTTTTTAAAACATTAGTAATTTATTAATACTTATGTATTGATTTTCACTCTTGTAAATTCTATTATAAATATCTTTTGTGTATCCCTACCCAACAAAAAAAGCGGCAATAGGCGCCAAAAACAATGAACTCTCCAAAAAAAGAAAAAGAAAAAAGAAAAAGGCAAATTATTTAATGTATATTCCATCACTAGTTGTCCCCCATGTTTCCTTTCTTAGTGTGGTTTGAATGTATGCTTTGCTCAATAAAGTATATGATTGATTTTCCCATGAAACTTTGCTGCAATTGGTTGATTAATTTGTAGTGTGTAGTGCTATGCACATCTAATTCTCTTTTATGGTGTGCCAAACTAATGTTGATAATATTTCTTTGAATTATAGTCTGAAATAAACTTCCTGGGGAGGCTTTCACATCCCAACCTGGTCAAACTGTTGGGTTATTGCTTGGAGGAGAAAGAGCTTCTTCTTGTCTATGAATTTATGCCAAAGGGGAGCTTAGAAAATCACCTCTTTCGGAGTAAGTTTTCCGACCAAACTCCGGTTTATAATTTGTATACATTTTACTTAAAATATTTTAGTCTGTGGACTTGACGTCAATTAGACCGCGTTCTCTGCGTATTACCACTTAGCTCATTTTCTGGATCAAATGTGTATGTTATAGGATAAGGATAGTTGGAGGGTGGAGCCGAGGATGCAGTTACAAATTGTAGGAAAGTTCAGGGACTAAGGCATAACAGCAGTGAAGTAAAGAGAATAACACTATAGTCAACATACTTTTGGCACACTTAACCTTTTCTTCTTTGCCTAACTCTGGAACGGATGTAATATGATAAATTGATAATTTTGTTGGGTATCTAAGCATATAGTTCCTACGGAAACTTACTCTATTTTGAGATGCAGTAAACTACGTGGTTTTCGGCAAATGAAATAGCCTCTATGATAGATGGGCAAAAGAGCCTATTCTATGGTTTGTATTAGCATCAATTATATAGTACATGAGAAGGTATTTCTATGGTAACAATGACAACCATAGTAATAATATAACTAGGATTGCATGCTATATAATCCTACGCTATAGATGGTAAGTAATATATAGTATAACAACCATAGTAATAATATAACTAGGATTACATACTATATAATCCTACGCTATAGATGGTAAGTAATATATAGTATAGAAACAATAAAGATAATACTAAATATCGTAACATCCCCCCGCAAGCTAAGCATCAGGTGGACGGATGCGAAGATTGAGCCGTAATATCGAAAACCATGAGGGTGGCAAGGGCTTGGTGAAAATATCAGCAAGTTGTTTATCAGAAGAGATATGAACCAACTCTAAATCACCAGTCTGAACTTTTTCGCGCAAGAATTGATGATCAAGTTCAATATGCTTTGTGCGAGCATGAAGAACAGGATTTGCCGCTAGATAAGTAGTGCTTAGATTATCACAGTAGATGCTAATAGGTCGCCAGAGGAAAACACGAAGATCACGAAGTAGACGACGGATCCATATCGTCTCCGCAAGCGCGTAGGCGACAGCACGGTATTCTGCTTCAGAACTAGAGCGAGAAATGGTGGGCTGCTTTTTGGCGGACCAGGAGATAAGATTGGGCCCTAAAAATATACAATATCCAGAAGTAGACCGGCATGTATCTGGACAACCGGCCCAATCAGGATCTGCAAATGCGACAAGAGAGGGATTGACACAGCGAGATATAGGCAGTCCATAAGTCAGCGTGCCCCGAATATATCGTAGAATGCGCTTAACCGCTTGCATGTGTGGTGCACGAGGAGCATGTAGATACTGGGCAACAGAGTTGACAGCATATGATATATCCGGTCGGGTGAAAGTAAGATACTGGAGAGCACCAACAAGCTGACGATAGTTATAGGGATCCTCAAGAAGTTGCCCTTCATAAGAAGATAGACGAGAGGTTGGAGAGAGAGGACTAGAGACGGGCTTATTATCAAGAAAACCATGGCGCTGAAGCAGCTGATGCGCATATTTGTGCTGAGTCAGATGAAAACCAGAAGATGACCTATTTACCTCAATGCCCAAGAAATAATGTAGCGGCCCGAGATCCTTCATTGCAAATTTCTGCTGTAAGGTGGTAATAAGAGCCCTTAGAAGAGAGGAGGAACTGCCAGTGACAATAATATCATCAACATATAATAGAAGAATAAGAGTGCCAGAAGATGAGTGACAGATGAACATTGAAGGATCAGCAGTGCTCCCAACAAAACCAATTTCAGATAGAAATGACGTAAACCGTTGAAACCAAGCCCGAGGTGCTTGCTTAAGACCATAGATGGCTTTGCGTAGACGACAAATATGATGCAGAAAAGAGGGATGCACAAAACCAGGCGGTTGTCTCATATAAACTTCTTCAGAGAGTGTGCCATGAAGAAAAGCATTCTTCACATCAAGTTGTCGAAGAGACCACCCTGAGGAGAGGGCCACCGAAAGAACAGTGCGAATAGTGGTCGACTTGACAACGGGAGAAAAGGTCTCATCAAAATCAATGCCTTGTTGCTGTTTATAACCTTGAGCCACAAGCCGAGCTTTGAGACGCTCAAGAGACCCATCCGCCTTCTGCTTTACTTTGTATACCCATTTACAACCAATAAGATTAACAGGCGAAGGAGGTACAAGATCCCAAGTAGCATTTGTCAGGAGGGCATCAAACTCCTCAGCCATGGCAGCGCGCCAACCTGCATCCTGAAAGGCCTCATGAAATGAGTTAGGCTTAGTAGGTAGAGCAGAATCCGTAGAGACCAGTAAGAAGGTAGACTCAGTTAAACCCTTAGTCATAGATCGAGTGCGCATAGGATGTATGCGGGGAGGTGAAGAAGGCTCAGACGGCACTCTAGTAGGCTGAGGGGAGGGCGGACGATCAGAGGTGGACGACGGTGATTCAACAATAGTAGGTGTAGTAGCAGCAGATCGTGTAATGTGTCGTCTGGTATAGACACGGAGTTCTGATGGACCAACGACAGTGGCATCGTTCCTATTCCTAACCTGTGAGTCATCAGAATTCAAGGTAGAAGGAAATGTTGATAAATTCTCAGACGGTGAAACAGGTGGACGTGTACCGGAACCACTCTCAGCAGTGGGGCGTGTGAAGGAGAAGCCAGAGATTGCATCAATGGTAGAAGGATTCTCACCCAACAAAGGAGGATTTGAAACAAATTTTTAAAACATATCAAGGTTGGAAAAAGTAGAGGAAGGAGAAGAAGAGAATTTAGAAAGACAAGAAAACGGAAAAACAGTTTCCACAAAGGTAACATGTCGAGAAATAAAAACCTTGCCAGTGCTAGGATGGAGACATCGAAAACCTTTATGTTTATCATAGAGTCCTAAGAAGACGCAAGGAAGTGACCGAGAAGAGAGCTTATGAGCTGCAATATCCTGCACATCAGGGTAACACAAATATCCAAAAACTTTGACAAGTTGCAAGTCAGGGGAAGAGCAACCATGCAGAATTTCATATGGCGATTGTCCTTTTAAAACAGTAAGAGAGGGAATTCGATTCACAAGAAATACAGCAGTTTGAATGGCATCAGCCCAAAAACGAGGAGGCATACAAGCTTGAAATAGTAAACTTCTAACAACGTTAGTTAAATGTCTATGCTACCTTTCGGCGAGGCCGTTTTGTTGAGGAGTATATGGACAAGAAAAACGGTGAAAAATTCCATTTTGTGAACAAAGGTTGGAAAACTTATCATTTACAAACTCCGTACCATTATTAGATTGGAAAATCTTGATTGAGCTATGAAATCTGTTTTCCACCATTGCTTTAAATTCGAGAAATTTGTCAAAAACTTCGTGTTTAAATTTCAAAAGGTAAAGCCAAGAAAATCGAGAATAATCATCAATAAATATAACATAATATTTATAACCAGAAACAGATGGAACAGGTGATTGCCACACATCAGAATGCACAATATGAAAGGGAAAAGAAGATTTAGATTCCGAATCAGAAAATGAGAGTTTAACATGTTTTCCCATGTTACAAGCATTGCAAACAGATAATGTCAAAGCAGAATTACCATCAGAAACAATGTTATTATTTTTAATAAATGCCGAAAGAACAGGAAGACTGGGATGACCTAATCGTCTATGCCAAACATCGCTACTAAATCTAGATGCAACAAGACCAATCTGTTACTTATTCCCTACACTTGCAACTTTAGAAGGAATTGGATAGAGTGATGTTCCCGAGCTAGGGCAGTGCAGAAGCTCCGTCCTTGTTACCTTGTCCTTCACAGAAAAACCAGAAGAGTCAAATTCAAGAACGGAATTATTGTCACGACAGAATTGACGCACCGAAAGTAAATTTCTCTTGATGGAAGGAACAACAAGAACATTTTTAAGAGCAAAGGATTTAGAAGATGTATTCAATTGAGTTTCACCTGTCTGAGTAATATCAAGTAAATTTCCATTACCAACTAGAATTTTCTCATGCCCAGTATAAGGTTTGGAAGAGAAAAGAATACCAGAATTCGCGGTCATGTGATTGGAAGCTCCAGTGTCTGGATGCCATACTTCTTCAGCTGGTTCATAGAGATTCATAGCAGCAAAAGTTTGAGGGACATCATCGGCCACGAATGAGTGATTGAAGCGTTGTCTGCATTGAAGAGCAGAATGGTTGTGCTTTCCACAGATCTGACACTGTGTGCCAGACTTCGAAAAATAAGATTGTTGATTTGGAGTATAAGGTTGAGGAAGATTATTGGGTGAAGAATGTGGATAGATTCCAGGAGATCCACGACCATGATATGAGTTGTGTCTACCGCGATGTCCTCGACCACCGCGATATCTGCCTCCACGACCTCCACGATTTCCGCGTCCACGATTTGCATAGAGAGCTTCGCTGTCGATAGTGGGAATGGCAGGTGATGTTGTTGAACTAGTACGACGTTGTACTTCTGTTTCTTCTTGCATCAGAAGTGGATGAAGTTGATCAAAAGTAGGCTTGTTTCGGTGTGTATTAAGGGCACTGACGAAACCTCTATATTCTTCTGGTAACCCGAGAAGAACAGTCATGACCAAGTTATGGTCTGACTCAGTTTCACCAATCGCTTGCAGGGCATCGCCAATAGATTTAATCTTTTGCATATAATCGGTCATATTCATTGAACCTTTCTTGATGCTTCGTAATTCAGACTTTAGAGAGAAAGCGGTGGAAGCAGTTTTATCAAGAAAATATGTTTCGATAATTTTCCAAGCATCATACGTAGTTTTAGGAGAGCTAGAAACAATCATCTGTAATTTGCTAAGCGAAAGGGTGGCATTAATCCACGAGGGTATAATGGTGTCTTCTTTTTTCCAATTTTGATATTCCGGGTTCATAATTGTTTTCTTTTCAGAAGTGTCAATAGTCTGAGGCGGTATAATACCAGTTCCGTCCACATGTGGAGTAACACCAAAACTCTCCAAAACATTAAGAAATATTTGTTTCCACACAAGATATGTGGAATCTGTTAGTTCAAGTGGTATGAGAGTTTTGATATTAATCACTGGTAAACTTGAGAAAGAAGACATGTTACCACAAAAAAAAGATATCACCACGAGAGAGTAACCGAGGCAAATCCGACGAGTAGAAAATAATACCAAGTAGTCACAAATCCAGAATAAAGACAAGTAAGTCAGATTAGAACCCGATGGGAAAAGCTGAATGAATCAAAGTTGACCTTGATTGCACCAGAGAAGAACCAAACTACACCAGGGAGCAAGTACGCATCTGAACGACACCAGAATAATGAAGAGAGGCCGAAATTACTGTAGCGCTGGTACTGTAGCAGCGGTACTGTAGCAGCGGCACTATAGCAGCAGTTGTGACGGAGAGAGAAATCCAAAGAAAAAAAACTATGGAAGAAGGTGAGACTCGTGGTAGATGGTGGCTAAGGATCGATATTCCCAATATTAGGGTTCCTGCTCTGATACCATGATAGATGGGCAAAAGAGCCTATTCTATGGTTTGTATTAACATCAATTATATAGTACATGAGAAAGTATTTCTATAGTAACAATGACAACCATAGTAATAATATAACTAGGATTACATGCTATACAATCCTACGCTATAGATGGTAAGTAATATATAGTATAACAACTATAGTAATAATATAACTAGGATTACATGCTATATAATCCTACGCTATAGATGGTAAGTAATATATAGTATAGAAACAATAAAGATAATACTAAATATATCGTAACACTCTATCTATTGCTGTCGTATTACTGCATTAGAGTCCTAAAGCCGAACACCACTGAAGGCCTTCTGCTTCAGCTGTAGAGGGAAGCTATTTGGGGGTGGGTTATTTTACAAGATTGAGACATCTCATTTTAGTGTTTTAAAACCAGTCACATATCTTATTTGAGTAATCGAAAACTCACTTCAAAACACTGTTTCTTAGTATTCTGACAGAGCATGCCCTTTATAGCTTTGAGAAACTAGCTACGTGAAATTGATCAATTCTTCTAAGTAATTAAACCAATATATTCTTAAGCAGGAGGTGCAACTTTTGAGCCACTCTCATGGAGCCTAAGGTTGAAGATCGCAATCGGTGCTGCACGTGGCCTTGCATTCTTACATACATCAGAGAGGCAAATCATATACAGGGACTTCAAGGCATCCAATATCCTTCTTGACTCTGTGAGTTTTTGGTTTTTCTCTGTTTTTTAATCTTCCCCCGCATTTCGAATAATCTCAAGTTGTCAACGCTGATAATTCATTGATGATTATGTACGTACTTATAGAACTTCAATCCGAAGCTCTCCGACTTTGGGCTAGCGAAGAACGGGCCGACTGGTGGAGACACGCATATTAGCACCCGCGTGATGGGCACGTTCGGTTACGCAGCTCCGGAGTATGTTGCGACCGGTAAGCATTCCTTTTCATTTTTCTGTAAATTTTTTTACATAAATTAATCCCTTATAAGCTTATATTGATCTAGATTTCAATTTTGTCCTCGAAAGTTCCAACTATAAAATTTAGTGCCTGAAGCTTGGCTCTGATCATAATTTTGTCGTCAGCTTTTTGTTTTAACAATCTAATCCATAGACCGAATTCTTAGATGGTGTGCTAAAAGAAGAATTTTATTGCTCCATAGACTAAATTGTTTGAACTGAAACATGAGGATGAAACTGAATCGAGGCCAAAATTTACGAACTGAATATGTATTTAGTCATTGTATTGTTAGGTTGTTTCCAGAGTAAATTTCTCCTAGCTTTTGTCACGTAAACAGATCCTGTAACAAATCTTCGCCATGTGGATAAGTAAATTCCATGTTGATAATTCTCAATTGTAAAGATTCCCTTACCAATATCTTTCTGATTTCCCTTATTATTCTTGAATTATTGCCTCAAAATAAATTGCTAAAGTTTTTGTAAACACAATTTCTTATTGTAATCACAAGACGAAACGAAGCTCCACTCGAAGGTTTTGCTTTTCTTGTGGAAACTTTGGGCAGTTTTAATTGAAAAGTTACTAAAGTTGTTACTAATAGCTCTATTCGGACGTCACTTTTGCAAAAGCTCCGTTTAAACCGATCGATCTTAAAGTGCTCGTAGAAGCTTGCTGACAATACCCTTTTGATGAATCAGGTCATCTATATGTGAAGAGTGATGTCTACGGTTTCGGAGTAGTCCTGCTCGAGATGCTATCGGGTCTGCGGGCTCTCGACACTAGTCGACCGCGGGAGCAACACAACTTAGTGGAATGGGCCAAGCCCCTCTTAAGGGACCAGCGAAAGGTGGCTAGTCTAATGGACCTGCGGCTCGAAGGGCAATACCCATCCAAGGGTGCCATTCAGGCAGCTAAGCTGACCCTAAGATGTCTTTCGATCGACCCGAAGAGCAGACCGCCGATGAAGGAAGTAGTGGTGGTTCTTGAAAGCATCAATTCCATAAAAAGCCGATCCATCAGGTCGGAAGATACGTCCCCACGGCCCGTGGCCCGCATTCACGGGTCGGGCCATAGGGATCAAGGATTGGGCTCGGGCCGGTAGGCCAATTATCAATATCCTCGAGTACAGTGACAGTGGAAGATCTGCTTTGAGCTGGTTGTAGCCTTGCTGATCAAGCCTCATTTTTCGCTCTATTTATATTTACAAGTTGTTCTTTTTTCCGAAATATTTGCAACGTGAGTTTATGTATATTTTGTTATATCAGTTTTTTGAGGATGCGGTGTAAGTTTATACAAATACTTACTGATATTCAGAAGCACTTTTCAATTATATGAAGCACACCAAGTAGTAAGTGACGTAAACTTAGAGCAATGCACTTGTACACCCAACAAGAGTGTATATCTAATAATATCCCATCCATTCTTTACGGGTCAATTCACCATTTGTGAAGCGACCCTCCACCCATCTCCATCCATTGGATTGGTGAGGCGTGAGATGTTCACTCCAAAACAGATGTACAAGTAGCATCTTTTGTAAACTTAATGGCGTCGTGGTCCATGATTCAAAACCATAAAAGCATGAGCCTGAACTCAACCACGTACACTCATATCAAGCACCAACCAAAGTTTCTAAACTTCAAATAGGGCTCTAGTTAAGATAGGTGCTAGTTTTTTCTAGAGCAATTCTAGTTATAAACTCTATTTTAGACTTTTAGTCATATTGATGTGACTAGTAAAATCATCACACTCTAGCTATATTAGGTACATTAGGTGGAATGTAAGATATGCACCTCATTGGGTTGTACAAGTAGCATTTCCTTTTTTTCTTTCACCTGCAAAATCATTTTAAATTATTTTATAGCCTCGGTTGAACTCAATGGTTTAAAAAACAAGTCAAGCCGGTGGGTTCGGCTAGTCCTACCGTGATCTAGTCTGTAAAGCGGTTCAGCTTAACTTTTTGAACCGAATAAATCGAAAAAAAAACGTTTTAAACCATTCGAACTAACGTCCATATTGATTAAGTCAGATTGAAACTCGTGAACGCTGTGGTTGAACTCTAAAGTATGATGGGTGCATCTTTTTTTTATGAACACGTGCTTTTAAAATAATTGGTTAGCGCTTATAATTTACATTCTAGTCCAGAGATCGATATTACTATTAGAAGCATTATTTTCATGGTTTTGATGCGAAAGTTAAGAGTCACAAGAACACTAAATTTTCATTAGGTGCTCGGAAGTCATAGAACTAATTTACATGATGTCACCTTAATTTAATGATCTCACCTTAATTTTGACTATAAAGCTAAGTTTACACCTACAAAGATAACCAACGATCCCCAATTATTTTTTCAAGCATAAATGTTTTCTCAGGAGGATGTTGACATTTATCAACCAGTCCCCCTTACCAAAACCTACTGAACACAATTTTTTACAATTAATATCCACTTTAATGAATGCATTGATAATGAATTTTGAGTTTCGAATTTTACCCTTGTTTTCAATTTTGAGCACTCTAAAGCACGTTTTTAATACTTATTAACCTAATCATGCTCACTATCAATAACGATAAGTAATTAATAGACCAATAAGACAGTAGCGTAAATAGATATACAACATTATAGTACATTAGTATTGCTTTTAGTATCGATCATTATGCATAGTTTACGCGAGTGAACGTTTTCTAGTATATAGTCGGATAATATTTGCACTAGCATATATAAAAGCTCAAAGCTCTAGATTGAATCTTTTGCTTTAAAATATATGGCGCGATTTGTAATTAAACAAAATGCATACATAGAGCTATAAGCCAATCAGGATCTAGCTCTCTGAATTTGAAATTTGTTACCACATGACATTACAAGAAGCTAACAGCTCACTTTTGTGCATGGATATATATATATATGACTGTTAGATGTGACTCAAAATCAGAATCGCTTCGATATTATGATTCAGGTTCGCCGACGGCTTCGCAGTGCGACGAGAAATTTTGTGGATGCCTGTGGTGGAAGCGAAGGGCTCGGGCCGCTAGGCCCGAGCCCGAAGCCCATCACTGACATCGGACGGGGGATGCGGGGGGCGGAGCCCCTCGCGGTACGGATCCGATCCGCTAAGGAAAATTCCTAATTTCTCTTTTGTTTGCCCTAGAGAGATCGCGCGATTGTACAATCAAGAAGAACTTTTGTATTCCCTCTTTTCTACATAGTGAAATCTCTCCTCTTTCGTCCGTGATTTTTTTTTCTGTAAAGAGTTTCCACGTAAATCTGTATGTTAATTCTCTGTCGTGCAATTTTGGTTTTACTTGTCTATCGTGATCGCCAATTGATTTTGTTTAATTTGTGCGCTTATTGCTAACAATGACAATAGCATGTAGGTAAAAATTGTTGGCATATTACATACATCTCCCCTAGCTACCAAACCCTTTAGATTGGAGCACTACTGCAAACCTACTTTGGTAGGTAATTTGTTTTCAATATATTACTATTGTCAAATTATCTCTAGAACTATCTAGTAAAGTGATTATAATTATAAAACAAAATTCATGTTTTTTTTTTTTCTTCTCTATTTTATACTATTTAAAGTGGATCACACTATGGGGACAACATTTGTGTCTGATCGAATTTGAATCTGATTGAGATATGATAACAAGGCTATATGAGATCAATTAATCTAGCCTGACTTGATCCATCCGCGAGTTCAGTATATATATATATATATATATATATATATATATATATATATATATATATATATATATATATATATATATATATATATATATATATATATATATATATATATATATATAGGGAAACTCTACCTGTACACCCCCAAGGGGGTGTACAGGCTACACCCCACCCATCCTAGGGTGGGGTGACACTCACCCGTGATGTGACGGGTGAGTGTCACCCCACCCTAGGATGGGTGGGGTGTAGTCTGTACACCCCCTTGGGGGTGTACAGGTAGCACCACTCATATATATATGTCCGCCCGACTTGATCCATCCGCGAGTTCAGTATATATATATATATATATATATATATGTCCGTCGTAAACTCGATAAGTTAGAATAGATAATAGAGATGACAATGGATTAGCTAGCCAGGTTGAGTTAGGGTTCGTAGTAAGGTAGATGATGCTAAATTGCACGTTTGGTCCTCAAACTAAGAGGCAAGTGATACTTTGGTTCTCAAATTTTAATATATCCTAATTTTTAGTTTGAACTTTCAGAATTACTATAATCGAGTCCTATAACCTAATTTAGTTGATTAAATATTAAAATATTATTAATATAGAAACGATGTAATAGTATTAGTATTATGATTGATAATACGTCAATAATTAAGATGGTATTTTACTTCAGCATCAACGATGCGTCAACATTTAGCTAGGCAACTAATTAAATTGGATTTAAAATTTAATTATAATAATTTTGAAAGTTCAAATAAAAAAAATATAATAAATTAAAATTTGAGAAACAAAATATTACCCGCCTTATAGTTTGACATCTAAATATATAATTTATTCTTTATATAAAATATTAAAAATAAAGTTTTATGGAATGTCATCACAGAAGTTTTCAAAAACCTCTAACTAATAATTGAGGGAAAGTGTTCAATATATAAAGAATTTTATTACATATACTCTAGAAAGTACCCTCAAATGTGCTGATGATAAAAGAATATTATTAATATATTCCAAAATATTAATTACTAAATCTCAAATATTATTGTTAAATCCTAAATACCGTTATAATATTCTAAATTCTAAACTCTAATCTAGGGGTGTCGACGAACCGAACACGAGCGAGTTGGGGTCGGCTCACGAGCTGGCTCGTTTAAATATCAAGCTGAAAATTTTGGCTCCTTAACGAGCCGAACACGGGCTGACTCGCGAACAACAAGTTCGATTTTTATTTATATTATTAGGTGTAAAATTAAAAAAAAAAATTAAAAAATTAAAATTTTAATCTAATAATTAAAATTCACAAAAAATTGAAAGTCTGAAATCTAAATAGTAAAATTTATATATATATATATATATATATTCGAGCTGTTATAGAGCCGAACATGAGCGAGCTGACCTCAGCTCGTGTTCGGCTCGTTTATTAAACGAGCTGAAAAATTCGACTTGTTTACTAAACGAGCGATTTGATCTCGAGCTCATTTTGAGCCGAACACGAACTGGCTCGCGAACAACGAGCTGGATTGCCACCCCTACTCTAATTTTTTTATACGTATATGCTACTGGATCAGTAATCTATTAGTATACTCTAAAGTGAAAAATTTAAAGCAATTCTCATGTATAAAATAATAAAAATATCATAGCTTGTGCTTTTTTTTAGATCACAAAATGGGTTGAGCAAATACTAGACCTTGAAATAGGTTTAGGTAAAGATACCCCCACACAAGTAGATACATGTATGGCATTTGATGTGCCTAGCACTCATGCATGATTCCCCAATCCAAAGCCCTTTTCCCAATTTGGACTAAAACCAACAAGTTTTTGACAACAAGGCATGCATTTCTAGTTTTGGCTAGTACACTCCACCAAGAAGAGCCATAAATAACTGTACCAAATTAAATACCATTTCACTTTTTTTTCAACCAAAGTAGCTTTCTCTATTGAGAGTAGGTGCTTGTAGGTTTTCCTCAAAGTTTAGTTATTGCAAATGAGTTTAGGTACACTATGAAATTTGACAATAAATGAGACAACTCTAACTAAAATGATGTGAAACCATTGTACATGAGTGAGATATCAACTTGATGTCATCACCTCCCTGGTTGGTCACCAATCTAACTACTTAATCATCTTTGATACATGTATGCACATATATGGTCCTACACTTCTCTCAAGGAGTGCTATCATTTGAAGATGATAGAAACCTGCTCACTTTGATGTTAATTAATTTGTTGTGTGATCACCTACTCTGCATTTATGACAAGGTATAGATGTTTTGCATAGGTGAAAAAAATTTTAAGATTTGTTTCTTTATTAACTCTCTATTTATGCATGTTAGAGATTCAGAGAATTTTATTTGCCATCAAAATTGATACGATAACAGTTCGATATTCTTATTTGACGCGTATTAAAATTAACTTTTTGTCGTTATTTATCGTATTGATGATTTTTTGAATAATATAGTATTCGATACACTGGGTATAATTTTGATATTTTGAAAAATATATCTAGTGGTCTTGCTTTACGGGCGACGATGAAAAAGATATGCTAATTAAAGAGCAATTATTAACTACACTAGGCCAATTAAATATTGTCATTTATTATATATAAACTAGTTAATTTGATTTGTTATTATATGTTTGAATAATTGATATATATTATTATCATAAAAAAAAAGAAAAAAAAAAAGAAGAAAGAAATATGGTTGATTAGATTTTATCAATCTAAAATGAAATTATTTAACTATTCCATGATGGCTCCCAAATGGCATCAGTGGCATATTAAAGAAACACTCTTTTCATATCTAGTCTTTTGGTACACGCATTAGCATACAAATTAATTAGTCAAAGAAAAAAAACAAAAAAAAAAAAAAAAAAAAAAAAAAAAAAAAAAAGGTGATCTACATAGTCACCACAATGTTTACTTTGAGTTGGAAAATTACGATTCAAATTAGGTAGTAGTAGTAGTAGCTTGTTGTTGTAGCTCCATAAATTAGTTGGAATTTTTAATGCTTATCTGCTTTTGTTCATTAAATTTTACAGAGAAAGCCAAAGATGTACTTAATTGGAATCAAAACAGCAATGGACTAAAGAAAGAAAAAAAAGTTAGAAGTGGATGATTTTGCATTGATCTTTTCCATCAAAAGATCATCGTTCATTGCATATATCTGCATCGACTTTTAGTCGTTTGAGAAAACTCTTTAATTTTTTTTTTTTAAAAAAAAAGAAAAAAAAAAAAAAACAACCAAGTAGTCTAATTTTGCCACTAGAAACTTTCAGGGCAAAGGATAGCCCATGCCCAACCAATTTTGAGAAAAAAAAAAATAGCATATTATTCGCTTTATTTATAAGGTAAATGAATTAGGCTACAGTAGTGAGACAATTAAGTCTCAAAAAAAATAAAATAAATAAATAAATAATAAAAAAAAATACTGAATCACAGCGAATCATAGCTAACTAGAAGTTGTTAAAACTGAATTACAACGAATCCGAAAGGATGAGGTTCCCTGAGCATCGATTGTACCTACCAATTTGTCTCCCGATCAGTAATTGTATGCTGGAAGATCACTTTATTTCTAATTGCCCAGATCGTCCACCAGATAATCGATAATTCGACTAAATTCACGTTTGTCGGCTTAGGCCGACCTCGAGTCATCTATTTTTTCCATAAGCGTTTGACATCGTTGCCCATGTCCTCACAATTTAAATTCTTAGACGTCTTCCACGTTACATGCCGTGTATACACGCATTTCGTGAATAGATGATCGACGATTTCTGGTTCAGTCCCATAAAAAATACACGTAATATTTTCCAACCATGCCCGACCAATTTTGTTGATTGGATTGTGATCCCAATTTTGTTCCCCTCAATTACTATCACTTAAAACATATATTATCCCACAAATCTCAAACTAAGGCACCAAAAGACAAAGTGTTAGTTAATCTATGTGTTTACATAATAATCCTATTCACTAACTCCACTTATAATTAGGTAGGTCTCTTAGTTAGCATTGTGGATGCACATTCATTGGCCCCATTACTTTAACCTAAGCCTATCCACCTTTCTCTCTAACTCTGCTTAGCGCTCGTTTGGCCTCTTTTTTTTAATTAAACAGTTTTTTTCTTTTTTTCTTTTTTTTTCTTTTTTTTTTTTTTTTTTTTTTGAAGCTTTTGTAGTTGGGGAAATTAAATTGAAAAAAGCCTTTTGGTTCCCTAAAGGAGAAATTCTAATTGAAAGATTATTAGTATTTTTCTGAATAAAATTTTTTTTAGAGGTATACTCAAATCATATTTCTGAAGCAGCTCTAATCTAATCCAACCAAAATATTTTTATAATCAAAACTACATAAACAATTTTTTAAAAGTCAAAACCAAGAAATTTAAGCATAAGCCTTTACTGAATATATATTCCTCCGATTTATTACCGTTATTTTACTATTTATTTTTTTAACAGACTATATATGAAATATCAATTTTATCCTTTCAAATATATATTCTTCCAATTATCTCAGAAATTAACCAAGGTTAAATATTTAATATATGATTAATTAGATTTTTTTTTAACAGAGATAAACGGTAGAAATATATATATATATATATATATATATATATATATATATATATATATATATATAAAACGTTGTATTTTTGAAAAAATAAATATAAAATGTTAAATTTTGTAGGAATATATTATTACTATTCAATATATTTTAAAAAATTTGTATACAATTAATTCTTATATATATATATATATATATATATATATATATATATATATATATATATATATATATATATTCCACTTTGGGAATCACTTAGGCTTCGTTTGGTTCGGGTATTAGAGAGAATTAGTAGTACCAGGAATAAGTATAAAGTTAGGAATAAATTAGGTATAATGTGAATTTGTGTTTGGTTGGGTATTAGATTAGTAGCAGGTATAAGAAAAATAGTGTTGGGTAGTGATTGAAAAATAAGAGAAATAGAGAGATGACTTTTTGTGTTAAATGACGAAAATACCCTTCGCTTTTTAGTTTTTTTCTTAAAAACTAAAGTTTCAAAATTTGTTCAAATTTTAATTTTTATTAATTTTAATTGTTATAAAAATTTTAAGTGAGAGTAAAAAAAGTTAATTTTAAAATTTTAAGTGGGACTAAAAATTTTAATTTTTAAATTTATAAAAATTTTAAAAAATTTATAAAAAAATTGTATAAATTTTAAAACTTAAAAATTAAAAAATTTATTTTTTACAAAAAATAAAATAAAATAAAATTTTTAGATTTATTAAAAAATAAAATTTAAAAAATTAAAATTTATAAAATAAAAAATTTAAAATTTAAATATTTTTTAAAATTTAAAAATTCAAATTTTAAAAAAAATAAAAAATAAAAAAATAAAAAAATTACCTCAAAGAAAGAAAGGAAGAAAAAAAACAAAAAGAACAAAAAAATAAAAAAAAGGACTGCCTTGGGAAGGGGCATCATTTATGCCCCTTCCCAAGACTTGTTCGGGGGAGAGGAGCGGAAGCTAATCCCGCTTTTATTCTGGATTGTCCCGAATTTATCTGGGACAATCAGTTAAAAGGGAAAACAAGAGTTCTCTCTTGTTCCCTTCTTATTTCAATTTTATTTGGTATAAAAAAATAAAAATATTTTTTCTTTGTACTCAAATCAAACGCAAGCTTAAATATTTAATTTATCAAATATTTAGCTTTTGCTTTTTTAAATAGAGAAGATAGGATATAAGTAAGGTCACTGGTCACACAAGCACTTCCTAGTGGAGGGCCTAGTCAACAGTCAACAATAGCTTTATAGCAAGTGAACTTTGAAGTGAAATTAGCACATACTATCATGGCCATGGTTAAATTACACTTTTGGTTATTTTGATTTACAAATTTTAATTTATTATTATTATTTATGATAAATTGTATATTTGGTCTTTAAATTATGAGTTTATAATTTTTTAAAATTATTATAATTAAGTGTTAATTTGGTTAACTAAATATTAATATATATATTATTGACGTAGAATTATGATTGATAACACGCTAATAATTAAAATATGGCACTACTTTTGCGTCAGCGATATATTACATTTAATTAATTAAATTAAATTTTAAAATTTTATTATAACAATATTGAAAGTTCGAGTTTAAAATTATGATAAATTAAAATTTAATAACTAAACAGTTTAAGAACCAAACGTGCAATTTATTATAATTTGTGACTCAATCTTTTAAAATATTTTAATTTTATTGTCTAAATAATAAAATATCGCTAATGTGAAAATCATGCGTCACTTTTATGTTATTTTCACATTAATAACATGTGAGATTAATTTAGTTAGGTAAATTAAGCTATAGAACTTTAATTATAATTATTGGGGCAATTTATTATATATCTCTAAAAATTTTTCAGTTTTTATATTTGCCCTTCTTAGAAGGCTAATATTAAAACTACCCTTCTTACGTTTCAATTTTTTTATAAAATAGTTTGAAGCTGTTGTTATCTGTGTGAAATTACCATTTTGCTCTTTCAAATATACTCTTCTACCATAACCAATTTTTCTTATATACCCTTAAAATTTTCAATAATTTTGGTAGATAAGGACAAAATAGGTATATCTGATAGTTTTCAACTCCGATTATTATTTAACTCTAGTTTAATCCTAGTTAACTTAATAAAGGAAAACGGTAGGAATATTTTTAATAACGGTGGAACGTATGAAAGGTATATTGAAAAGAAAAAAATAAAAAAAATAAATTAAATATTTCTTCAGGGTACAAAGTCAATTATCTCATAATTATTTTATAAAATTTAATTTTTTTAATAATTTAAAATTTAAGGACTAAACTATGACACGCGTCATAATTTGCATAATTTGAGGAGAACAACGTGTAAATTAACCAATAATAATCTAAAAACAGCAGCAGTAGGTAACACGTACGTTGCTTGGAATGCCGGACTTTTTCATATTTAAGCCCTCGGATAATTTTATATTACATCACTCGTTCAATGTACAAAAAAAAAGAGAAAGAAAGGGACAAAAACAGGAAAAAAAAAAAAAAAAAAAGATTAATACAAAAGTCCCAGTGTGTTAGTCTCCCACGTCTTTCTTAATTAGAAAAAGAAAGAAAGAGGGACGCTCCTGAAAGAATCTTAAGGGAAATTCATCTAGAGGCCCCTTACTTCTCAAATAATTCAAAAAAACAGTCCTTCTATCTTTTTATATATGAGTTTCTGAAACTGCTAATTTTTCCTTTATAAAAATTTAAATTTTATATTTTGAAAGAGAGGGACCTAGTTCGAAATTTTCCCAAATTCATTCATATATATATATATATATATATATATATATATATATATATATATAATTTGTTATAATTATATCTACTATTTTATTTCCTTCCACTCTCGCGTGTCGCAGGGGTAGCACCCCTCCTGTGCCACGTCAGCAATTTGGAGGCCCAAGTCGTAGACCGAACCGGAGGTCCACTGGACCGGGAGCACCTCTCGCTCGGCCCACACCCACTTCCCGTCGTAGCCCCCGGTCACCACCATCCGCACCTGGACCGGACCGGCCGGCGCACGGTTCGTGCTCCAGACCGGTCCGTACTCCCGGCTCATGAACCGCCAATTAGATGAACCCACCTGTACGTATCATCATTAAGTTTTTTTTATTTAATTAAAAAATAAGAACATTCTTTTTTTTTTTTCTTTTAAAAAAATTACACAGAATTATTATAATCAATTTAAAAAAATTGACAAATATAATTTAATTTTTATTTTTAAAAATATATATAAATATTTTTTAAATTATATATATATATATATATAGAGAAGTGCTACCTGTACACCCCGACTGGGGTGTACATCCTACACCCACCCCATCCTGGGGTGGGTATTTCTCCACTCGTCCCATCGATGGGACGAGTGGAATTCACCCACCCCAGGATGGGGTGGGTGTAAGATGTACACCCCAATCGGGGTGTACAGGTAGCATTTTCTATATATATATATTATGAATCAGTATTGAACGATAGTTATTATTATTGAAGGTGAAAAGAGAAAGAGGAGTAGTTAGTGGGTAGTAGTTGTTACCTCAGCGACGTCTACGGCGACGATATCCGTTTGACCTCCTTGGTAAAGGAATTTGATCGATAAGTTGTTGGGGTATTTACTCTTCTCCTCCACCCGAATTGATAGGTTCTTATTCTTGTACTCGCATGGTATTCTATTTCTCAAAACAAAATAATAAAAAAAAAAAATTAAAATTAAATTAAATTAAATTAACAATTATTTTAATGATAAAATCTTTACTGTAAGTATTATTTTGAGTTATTATTATTGGATAACTTTTTTTTAGTTACTTACTTACCGCTTGTATTCGACGTCGACTACTCGAAGCTTCTTCAACTCGCGGGCCATCCCATCGCGGGCCATGGCCGCGAAACCCGGCCCGCTAAGCACAAAATCCGTGCTGTTGTCCCTTGTGAGGTCGGTGAGGATCACCCTCGCCCCTCCATTGCTGCACACCTTCGTGTTCTTGCATCTTATCTACAAAAACAAAATTACATCAAAATTTGAAATCAGCAACCCCAACCAAAATCAAAAAAAAAAAAAAAAAAAAAAAAAAATTAAGAATTTTTTTTTTTTTTAAAAAAAAAAAAAAAAAAAAAAAAAAAAAAAAAAAAATTGACCTGGAAACAAGCTCCGCAGCCAACACCTCCCCTGTGAACTGCGGAGCTCCCCGCGGCGATGAACCCACCATTGAAGCCCAGAGCCATGGCGCCGTACCCGCAAGATCCAGCTACAGAGTCAAAAATTGAGAAATTAGATTCAATTTAAGCCCAAATTAGAGCTCCAATGGAAAATTTGAAGTGAATGATTTTGAACTTAATTGTACCAGAGAGGGGGAGGGAGGAGGAGAAGGAGGTTGCTCTGGATTGGTGGATACATCTATCACAAGCAGAAGAGAGAGAGAGGAGAAGAGAGAAAGAGAAGGAGAGGGAGAGGGAGAGGAAGGGGATGGGCATGTTGGGGGCTTTTTAGAGAGAGAAAGGGGAAAGTGATTAATAAAAGAGAATTGGGTTGTTTTTGTTGAGAGGGAGAGAGAGAGAAAGAGAGAGGAAGGGAGGAGGCTTTAAAGAGAAGAGAGTGTGAAGAGAGAGAGAGAGAGAGAGAGAGAGAGATGTAGGGGGGTGTGAAGTGGGGGGGTGGGTCAAAAGGGGGTGCTTCTATAATCATAATCCTCCACCCATCATCAACCCAAAGAGGAAAAATGATGAGAGAGAAAGAGATAAGAAATTTTTTTAAAAAAAAAAAAAAAAAATTACTTTTTGTATTGTGAGATTAAATAAAATATAAAATTAGGCTAAATTATAAATGAACCTTATATAAATTAGCAATATTATTGATATATTTCAAATCGGATGTATGGTATATATTTTATTTATTTAAATGTATAAATTTTTTCACTAGTCAATTTAAAGTGATTAGTAAAATTTACTTTATGCTAGAATGAATGGAATTTAAAATATAAAATTCATTTAAGGTGCGCCAAAAATATTTTTTCTGTAAATATTTTTATTTTTTTTGACATTTAAAAATTTATATTTTACACATTTAGCTTTACTCCGTCAGAATTTTTTTACTACTCCGTTCATTTTTATAATTTATACTGAAAATATTATTAAAATGACAAATATATATTAAAAATTAAAATTTTATTTTATAAAATAAGTATAAATATTTTGATCATTCTGTCGTTTTCATTAACATCATTATTTTTTAAATATATATTCTAAAATTTTAAGAAGGTAAAATGTATAGTTTTTAAAGCCGGAATAAAGTTAGAAGTCTAGTTATTTTATAATTTTCAACTAAATTTATTTTTTAAAAAATAAATAAAATACATAACAGACTATCTTTATCTTAAAAAAAATTAATTATTTAATTAATAATTTTTTATAAAATAATATTAAAATATTTAATAAAATTTTAAAATCTCTAATTATTAAAATTAAAAACTAAGGTCTTGCTCTTACATCATATTAATTTTTTATTTTATAAAATAAAATTTATACATAAAAAGTATACCAGTGGACGGTAGCATGTTTATAATTAATTCTTTTACTCATAGTTGGCAATAAAAATATAAAAATTTGAAATAATACTTTCTATTTTAATTTTTTTAAAATAAGTTATCGTCTATTGCTCACTTAATCGGATGAATTATAAGCTAATCAACTACGACAATAAAAAATAAAAAACTCTTCTCCAAATACATTAAAACATATAAAATTAGTATTTAAAAAAATAATAAAATACAGTAATCATAATTAGGGTGTCAATTCAGCTCGCTGTTCGCGAGCCAGCTCGTGTTCAATTCGAAATGAGCTCGAGATTGAATCGCTCGTTTAGTAAACGAGTCGAATTTTTCAATTCGTTTAATAAGTCGAACACGAGCTGGGATCAACTCGTTCGTGTTCGGCTCGATAATAACTCGAATATATATATATATATATATATATATATATATATATATATATATATATATATATATATATATATATATGGAAAATGCTAGATGTACACCCCAAATGGGGTGTACATCTTACACCCACCCCATCCTAGGGGTGGGTGAATTCCACTCGTCACATCGAGTGACGAGTGGATGAATACCCACCCTAGGATGGGTGGGTGTAGGATGTACACCCCATTTGGGGGTGTACACCTAGCACTCCTCTATATATATATATATATATATATATATATATATATATATATATATATATATATATATATATATATATATATATTTTAATTTTACACTTAATAGTAGAAATGAAAATCAAACTTGTTGTTCGCGAATCAGCTCGTGTTCAGCTCGTTAATAATGAATCGAACACGAGCCGAATTTTTCAGCTCGATATTTAAACGAGTCAACTCATGTTCGGCTCGTTTATTAAGAGCCGAACAAGCCGATCCCAGTTCACTCGTGTTCGGCTCGCTGACACCTCTAATTACAATTGAGCAATGCTATATGTACACCACACCCCACCCATTGGATGGGTGGGGTGTGTGATGTACACCCCAAATGGGGGTGTACAAGTAGCATTTTCCCTCCATTAGTTTCTCATAATTTTTTTTTAAAAAAAGTATTCCTTTTTTTTTTTAACAAAAAAATGTCTGCTTCATTTATTTATTATTAAAAATAAATTTGGGTAAAATATAAAATAATTAAATTTTACAATTAAGACTTCAGATACTAATTAACCAATATGTTCTTAGCTGAATTTAATCTAAAAATCTTTTGTTCAAATAAAACTTAGCATAATTTTAATATTTTGTATGTAAGGGAGAGATAGACCTTTTGCTTCTATTACCTTAATGTTAAATAATAAAAAATAATTATTATATTTTAAAATTTTAAATGGTTAAATAATAATATTTGTATAATTTATATTCAATTACACTTTCACTCACACATGGACTCAAGACTTTTTAATAGGCCAATAACGTGAATTTGAATAAATAAGAAAAAATTAAATAACGCTAGAATTTTGATAGAATTCAAATTCAAAACTGTCAACTCTGATACTATATTAAGTTAAATAAAACAGTCATTAAACTCTAAAAAAAGAATGCTACATGTACACCCCGAAAGGAGTGTACATCATACACCCCACCCCATTCAAGAGTGGGAGTTTATCCACCGGTCACTTCGAAATGACCGGTGAAATTCACCCCACCCTTGAATGGGTGGGGGTAAGATGTACACCCCATTTGAAGTGTACACTTATTGTTTTTCATACTCTAATAGAAAAATATATAAATATTATTTTTTAAAATTTAAAATATTAAAATATAATGATTATTTCATATTATTTAATACTTAATATACTAATTTTAATATAAATAAATTTTAAAATTTAAAATACTAAAATATAACGACTGTTTTATATTATTTAACACTTAATATACTAATTTTAATATGGGAAAAACTAAGTGTACACTCCCTTGGCGGTGTACATCTTACACCCCATTCTATTCTGAGATAGGGTGAATTTCACTCGTCGCGCGATATGACGGATGAAATTTACCCCATCTCTGAGGTGGGATGTAAGATGTACACCCCTAAGAGGGTGTGTAGATAGCAATACCCTTTTAATATAGAAAAAAAGGTGGCGAGGACAAGTGCAAGAATCCAAAGAAAGAGTGGGTCTAAATACTTCCAAAAAAAAAAATAATAATAATAATAATAATATGAAGCCCACGACTCCTACACGCGCCCAAATGGTGGGCCGGTGAGGAGTCAAAAAAAAAAAAAAAAAAAAAAAAAAGTTAGAGAGAGAAAGAATTAGAAAGAGTTAGAGCCAGAGAGAGAGAGAGAGAGAGAGAGAGAGAGAGAGAGAGAGAGTTGTGTGTCGCCTTTTGGCCTCATCTTCTCTTTTTAATGGAGTTAACATGTTATTATGGTTATGAAAGGGAGTTAGGGGTATGGGACAATACTTTGTGAGCATTTAGTTTTGAATTTTAAGAGAGAGAGAAAGAGAAAGATGAGGGGTAAAGAATTGTCCTAAAAGAGGAGTGATGAGTAAGTCTATGTGACTGTTCCTTGTCCCAAAGCTAAATTTTCGGTTAAAAATAACTTTCAATTAATTTAATTATAAAAATAAGATTATAGTTTGTTCCACATAAAATCAATAATTTTGAAACTATAATTATTATTTTTTTTTATTTATTTGATCAAAATACGAGTGAATTTAATTTACAGTAAATTAAATTTTGACATGACAAGCGTAAGAGCTGTTATATTTAATATATATTGCTCAGATTTTGATAGAGACATTAATAAAATTATAATTTACTGTTACTAAACTATTTTCACACGTATAAATCGAGCAGTAATTACTTGATCACTGAATATATGTAGCCCTTACCCAACTAGTACAAGTTCGAACCTTGGAGGGCTTATTTTCCAACGAGACTGTAGTTCGTAACTGCACAGCTATAGATAAGTTGTGAAAAGTGAGTAAACACAAACACGCAGTCATTGGAAGAAGGAAATTTGCTATAATCGCTACAATGTGGTGATTCATTTAGTTAGAACGGAACCGGTGACTATTTGAAAATAAGAGACGTAATACACGAATCCTACTAGCCGACATTCGATCGTCTAGAGCAGCTTGGAGCGCGTTCTGTATTTAACCGCTTATTTTCGGTTTTTTTTTTTTTTCGTTTTTTTTGTTTTTTCATTTTTTTTGTTCCGTTTTTGTTTTTGTTTTTTTTGTTTTTTTGTTTTTTTTTTGTTGTTGTTTTATTTTGTTGAGACCTAGCTGTCTCACTTCTGTAGTCGAATTTATTTATCTATAAATGAAACGACAGCATACTGTCTTTCTCTCAAAAAATAAATAAATAAATAAATAAATAAATAAATAAATAAATATATATATATATATATATATATATATATATATATATATATATATATATATATATATATATATATATATATATATATATATATATATATATATATATATATATATATAGTTTGAATTCGAATGGTGTTTGTATATATTATAATTCCCATGATCTAAATGATTGTTTGTGTCACTATCGTGTTATTTTCAGGTTTAGCATGTAAATCCAAATCGATCAGTATGAACACGATCAAGGTATTGTAATTATTGGGATGCGATTGTGACATGAAACTACAAATATAAGACAAATTCAAATTGTTTTTGTGTCGCATTAAATATTTCCACTCCAATAAATATACTTTCGAATTTAGGTAGTTAATTATAAGCTAAAATAATAATATTTTCAGGAGTTCTTGTAATTGGTATTTTTAAATTTTTTACCGCTAGATTTATTTTTTTTTGACTAATTTTATCTTTTGAATCATACTATTTTACCAACCATTTACTAAATTCATTCATACAAGGACTAAAAATTTACAAATATCAATAAATTGATATTTTTGAAAATATAAGAGCTCTTATTTTTCACATTTGTACCAGATCAGTTTAAAATGATAAAAAATAATCCATATATGTATATAATTAACATATAAATAAACTTATTGCGAAAAATTAAAATAATGATCTTGTTTAATTAATTAATTATAGTCAACATCGAGCTCATACATACATATTTAAAAAGTTAGTATCCATTAATTGTAACTATCACCCATTTAATGTTTTGAATTTATGATAATTATAATTTGAGAAGTTTATTTCAGAGTGGTCCATTGTTGACTTGTTTTATCTATAAAAAAAACAAAAGGAAGAACATGTACAAAGATTTTAACTAGAAAATTACTTCTTGTACGTCTGAAAAGAATATAAATTTTATATTCTATTTATTCTGAGATGGAATAAGTTTTACTAATTACTTTGAAATGATCAGTAAAATACATCTCATCATTGAATGGATGGAATACGTATTATACACATCTTTTAGAATATATAAATAATATTGTTTTTTTTGTTTTTTTAACTATTATAGTATTTTTACAAACAGGCACATGAATTTTTAATTTTAACTATTAATGTCTCTAAACTTTACCAAGTAATTCTATAAAATTCTCAACTAAATCAAAGTTACTAAATATATAACCGCTTTGATCACTTATATTGTTATAATTTTGCCGAACTCTAATATATATATATATTTGAAATAAATAGTAAAAGTTGAAATAGATTTATCATAGTGCTTGATTATCAAAACTAGAAACGATAAAATTATATACGTTTCTTCATGTTTTGAAGTTATACAAATCAATACGCTAGAGATGCGATTAAAATAGCTGTTTAATTAGTAATTTTGCTTGAGAATATAGTTTATTAAATTATTTAATAAAATTTAGTTACTAAAATTAATATTTCAGACATATGTCGGTAAGAGTTCTAAAGTTTAAGCAATATTTAATTTATACATTTTTTTTTTAAAAAAACAAAAGGCTATAGATGCATGGAGATCTAAATACTCTTCTCAAGAGAACAAAAAGGTATTTAGGGAAAAGGAATTGATGTTGATCAAGTGTGAAGGATAAGGTAGAATCTAAAATTTAGGGGCATAAAACAAATGGAAAGGAAAGGATATATAATACATCATGAGTCATAACTTGGGTGTGGGTGCAAGGATTAGAATAAAAGGGAAAAGAATACTTAAAAAGATATATATATCCTTTTCCTTAGAGGAGACTCCAAGCAAAAATTATCACGTTTCCATATATGGATCATCTATATACTCTTATTAATTTTAGAGTCCACATGGCTGAGATTTTTTATTTGATGCCTTATAGGCATAGGATCCCTCTCTCAATATATATATATATATATATATATATATATATATATATATAGAGAGAGAGAGAGAGAGAGAGAGAGAGAGAGAGAGAGAGAGAGAGATAATTGTCTGTGTATTCCTGAAATCTGAAGAAATATCTGATTTATCCCTCTTTTTTTTTTTTCAATATACCCTTCCTACGTTCCACCGTTATTAAAAATACCCCTACCGTTTCCCTTTGTTAAGTTAACTAGGGTTAAACTAGAGTTAAATAATAATCGGAGTTGAAAACTATCAGATATACCTATTTTGTTCCTATCTATCAAAATTATTGAAAATTTTAAGGGTACATAAGAAAAGTTGGTTATGATAGAAGGGTATATTTGAAAGGGCAAAATAGTAATTTAACACAGATAACGGCAGCTCAAAACGGTACACTAACAGAGTTTAACTTCAGGGGTATTTTAGAAAGAAGTTGGAACGTAAGAAGGGTAGTTTTAATATTAGCCTTTTAGGAGGGGTAAATCTAAAAACAGAAAAATTTTTAGGGGTATATAAGAAATTGCCCCATATATATATATATATATATATATGAGGAATACTACGTGTACATTCATAAATGGGTGTATATCTTACATCCCCATCCATTCAAGGGTGGGGACTTCTCCATCCATCACTTCAAGTGATAGGTGAAATTCACCCCACCCTTGGATGGGTGGGGTGTCAGATGTACATTTCTTTTGGGGTGTACATTTAGTTTTTTCCTATATATATATATATATATATATATATATATATATATATATATATATATATATATATATATATATATATATATATATGAGCTATGCTACATGTACATCCTATTTGGGGTGTACATCCTACACCTAGCCCATTCTAGAATGGGCATTCATCCATTCGTCATTTCGAAGTGACGAGTGAAATTCATCCCATCCTAGAATGGGTAGGATATAAGATCTACACCTCAAATGAGGTGTACACTTAGCTTTTTCCTATAAGGAATGCTAGGTGTACACCCCTTTAATGGTGTACATCCTACACCCCACCTCATCCTGGAATGAGTATTATTCCACTCGTCACATCGAGTGACGAGTGGAATTCATCCATCCCAGAATGGGATGGGATGTATACTTATATATACCCTTTTCCTATATATATATATATATATATATATATATATAGGAAAATACTATGTGTACACCCCTTTCGGGGTGTACATCATACACCCCACCCATTTAAGGGTGGGGGTGTGATGATGGGTCACTCGATGTGACCCGTAAAAAATATCGGCACCATTAAAATGGTGGAGGTGTATGATGTACACCCCTTTGGGGTGTACATGTAGCATTGCTCATATATATATATATGAGCAATGCTACATGTACACCCCGAAGGGGTGTACATCATACACCTCCACCATTTTAATGGTGGCGATATTTTTTACGGGTCACATCGAGTGACCCATCATCACACCCCCACCCTTGGATGGGTGGGATGTATGATGTACACCCCGAAAGGGGTGTACACATAGCATTTTCCTATATATATATATATATATATATATATATATATATATATTCAACTGCCAATTTCTTTTCTATCCATCCGTTCGCTTTATTGTTGCCGCTATTATTGAACCGGTTATTCATCTCGCTTCTTTTGTAGCATGCTTCATTTCGAACAGAAAATTGGCCTGATGATCGGCGCTACTTCTTCCCTCCTCAGAGTTTTTGTATTTTACTGTCGTTTCGTTTCCACCTATCGCTATCCCTCTTGAAATGGATCTGATTCATTATCGCTTCCGATCGCTTTATTGCTTCGATTTTGCGGTCCCTTGGCCACTTTAATTTTGTGTCCCTATTAATTTTAAAAAATTATTATTATTATTTTTCTCTTTGTAGATGTCTACATATTAAGACACTCGTCATTTTTTTTATTATACTGTCAAGATATTCTGTAAGAAGACATTCCATTTCACTTGGCTGCAACGATTTTCCTAATTTCACTGATTCGGTTGGTTTATCTATTTGGCTACAACCTCTTTTTTTATTTTATTAATTTATTTATTTTAAATTATCTATTGTATATATAATTTAAAAAAAATAATTTTAATCAATTTTACTTAATTTTTTTTTTTTTAATTTCAGTAGTTGTTTTATGAGGATTGGACTTTACCAGCCCTGCGGTATTTATAAAGAAATTTAATTTACTTCTCTTTATATATCTATAAAAATTTAAATATATAATAAAAAAAAATTTAAAAATTGATATATACAAATATAAAAATATTTTTTTATTGATCTTCGTATAAATAAAAAAAAATTATTAAGCATATGAAAAAATATTATAAAATATTTTATACTCTTTACGACTAAACAAAATATTTATCCGTCTAATATAAGACAATTCATACTTGTAAAATTTTTATTATTAGATTTGTATTAAAATTAATATTTTTTAAAATCAACTAAAGAAAAAGAAAAATAAAATAAAAAATATAAATTTTAATATAAATAATTTACCTGCATTGATTGTCTTATGTTTTGAAAGCATATAAGTTTTACTTTATATATAAGCTTTAGTATTCTAACTAGACTCTATATATATATATATATATATATAACACGATTGCTCTTACTGCCACGTGTAGTACACGTATTAGTGAGTATAATAATAATAATAATAATATTATTATTATTATTATTATTATTATTTGTGGGGTTCAGATGTGTAGGTTGGGGGCATCAAGCATGGGCTACGTGACATTTGTTGGGATAAGATGTAAACCCTTGTGGGGAATAATTAAACGATTCGGATAAGAGTTCTAACGATCGTGAATAAGCACGAAAATTAAGGCGTCCTAAGGATAAGAACAAATTAATTATCAGCTGTGGAAGAAAGGACCCAAGCATATATATATATATATATATATATATATATAGAGAGAGAGAGCAACGCTACATGTACACCCCCAAAGGGGGTATACATCTTACACCCACCCATCTAAGGGTGGGGGGGTCACTTCACAAATTGTGAAGTGACTCCTCACCACACCCCACCCATTGGATGGGTGGGGTGTGCGATGTACACCCCCAAATGGGGTGTACAAGTAGCATTTTCCATATATATATATATATATATATATATATAGGAAAATGCTATCTGTACACCCCATTAAGGGGTGTACATCCTACACCCCTTAATGGAGGGTGTAGGATTAAACACTGTATAGCATTAAAAATAGGAGGTGATATTCTCACTCAATTTTTTTTAGGGCATACTCTTTCTATTCAGAGCATTTCAATCGTCTCCTCCCGCTCCCTCTCTCTCTCTCTTGACAACAAGTCTCTCTCTCTCTCTCTCTCTCTCTCTCTCGCTTCGACAATCTACCAGGCCTTCGCGAGGGCGACGCCCCCTATCAGGCCACGATCCCTTACGTCGACAAGAAGCTCTGTGTATGCTTCCATCCCGGAGGCCCCTCGGCCCCTCGGCCCCCTCGGCCCCTCGCCCCCTGTCTCTCTCTGTTGTTTCGACGATCTACGACGCCTTCGCGAGGGCGACGCCATATGTACATTTTATGTAAAGTACCGGGGCATTGGATAGCGCGCCGACCACACAGATGGCTTGGAGCAGAGAGAATGCCTTGAGCATGTTGTATCTGAGGTTACAGTTGATGCCGGGTTGATTCGGATCAACGCGGAAGCTCCAGCTCGATTCGGGGTTTTCCGGGCTTTGTAGGCCGATTAAGGATGAGATTGGAAATTTCCGACTTCACCATGGAGCGTCGGAAATTCAGGAACACTTGGAATAGGTGTACTTTCAGATTACAGCGAGGTTCGGGAGGTTCCGGACTGACGCGGAGGGCCCGAAGGCAAAAAGTGAGTCGGAGCTGGCAATTTTGGAGCCGGTAATGGATTTGAGCACCCCGACTCAACGGATAAGCTTTTTGAGGAGAAAAAGCTGTGGACACGTGTACTTTTGATTTACAGCGAGGTTCGGGAGGTTCCGGACTGACGCGGAGGGCCCGGAGGCAAAAAGTGAGTCGGAACTGGCAATTTTGGAGCCGGTAATGGATTTGAGCACCCCGACTCAACGGATAAGCTTTTTGAGGAGAAAAAGCTGTGGACACGTGTACTTTTGATTTACAGCGAGGTTCGGGAGGTTCCGGACTGACGCGGAGGACCCGGAGGCAAAAAGTGAGTTGGAACTGGCAATTTTGGAGCCGGTAACTGATTTGAGCACCCCGCCTCAACGGATGAGCTTTTTGGAGAGAAAAAGCTGTGAGCGCGTGTAATTTCGATTTACAGCGGAGTTCGGGAGGTTCCGGGCAGCGGCAGAGAGCCCGAAGGCAAAAAGTGAGTTGGAGTTGGATTATTGGAATTAATTAATTAACGGATTTAATTAATAAAGCTTTTGCTTTATAAAAGCTGCCTCCACCCTCCTCTGCAGCAGAGAGAAGAAAGAAAGAAAAAGAGAAAGAAAGAAAGGAAAGGAAAAGAGAGGAAAAGGAAGAAGAAAAGGAAGGAGAGGAGTTTGGAGCTTCTCGGATTTTTGGACTCCCCGTTGGTGGCCGAGAGAGCGCCGTGGGCGTGCGGCGTGCGACAACGAGGTAAGTAATTTCTCTTTTTGAGGTTTTTTCGGTGTTTTGGAGCTTTGAGGATTTTTAATTGGTGTTTAAAAATCATGAAAAATGTGGATTCTTGGATTTTTGGGATTTTTGGATTTTATCGGATTTTTGGGTTTTTTTCTGGGTTTTGCCGTCGCCGGCGGCCGCGCGCGCGCGCAACGGCGCACGCGCGGCGCCAGGGTGCTGCTATTGGCAGCACCCTGTGGCGGTGCCGCTGGGCGCGGCGCCGCGTGCAGCAAAGTGCTGCACGCGGCGCTGCCTGGCCGCGCGCAGGGGCGCGCGGCAGGGCCGCGCGCAGGTGCGCGCGGCACCTCCTGGCGGCGCGCTGGTGCGCGCGGCAGGGGCGCGCGCAGGGGCGCGCGGCAGGGCCGCGCGCGTGCGCGCGGCACCTCCTGGCCGCGCGCAGGTGCGCGCGGCACCTCCTGGCCGCGCGCAGGCGCGCGCGGCAGGGCCGCGCGCGGGGGCGCGCGGCAGGGCCGCGCGCGTGCGCGCGGGCCCTCCTGGCCGCGCGCAGGCGCGCGCGGCAGGGCCGCGCGCGGGGGCGCGCGGCAGGGCCGCGCGCGTGCGCGCGGGCCCTCCTGGCAGCGCGCGCCGCGCGCGGGGGCGCGCGGCAGGGCCGCGCGCGTGCGCGCGGGCCCTCCTGGCCGCGCGCGGGCGCGCGCGGCAGGGCCGCGTGGCAGGGCTGCGCGCGGGCCCGCGCGCAGCGCCTCTGGGCGCTGCGCGCAGCGCCGCTGGGCGCTGCGCGGTGCGCTCCGGCACCGCGCAGCAGGCCGCTGCGCGGCGCCGCTTGGTTGGGCGGCGTGCGGCGGGCCTCCCTCGTCGCGCGGCTGGTTTTTTCGCCGCTCGGCGTGCTCCCGGGACAGTGGTGGCGCCTCGGTTTGCGTGCCGGCGTCGTTGTTTCCCACCGTCGGCCGCTGTTTTCGCGAGGGGTTTTCGCGCTGGTTTCGCGCTGTTTTTGCGCAGGTTTTCGCGCCGTTTCGCGCAGGTTTTCGCGCAGGTTTTCGCGCCGTTTCGTGCAGGTTTTCGCGCAGTTTTCGCGCAGGTTTTCGTGCCGTTTTCGCGCAGGTTTTCGCGCCGTTTCGCGCAGGTTTTCGCGCAGTTTTCGCGCAGGTTTTCGCGCAGGTTTTCGCGCCGTTTCGCGCAGGTTTTCGCGCAGGTTTTCGCGCCGTTTCGCGCAGGTTTTCGCGCAGGTTTTCGCCGTTTTTCGCGAGCAGTTTGCGAGCGGTTTAGCGCGTTTTTCGAGCAGACTTCGCGAGCAGTTTGAGCAGTTTTCGCTGGCTTTTCGCAAGCTGTTTTTGAGCAGTTTTTGCGCCGACGGGGCTGTTTTCGCCTTCGGGCGCTGGTTTTCGCCGACGGGCTGTTTTTTCGCCGTCGGGCGCTGTTTTTTTTCGCTGACGGAGGCTGTTTTCGCCGACGGAGGCTGTTTTTCGCCGTCGGATGCTCGGTTTTGACTGTGTGGATTGATTTTTGCGTTTTCTTCGCTTCTGACAGCTTGCGGTGCGGTTTTAGCTTCCGCGGAGCGCGCGGTCGTGTGGTTGGTCGCCGCGTGCTCCGTTTTGCGTGCGGCTTCTGGCATCGGGCTTCGTGTTGCGTGCGGACCCCTTGGAGGCCAGGTAAGCCGCTGTGCCAATTGCAAGTGTCGACGAGCAATTGGTGGCTTTCTGAGGTGGGTTGGTTTTCTCTCCAAGTCTACGGACTTCCTTCTAATTCTAATGTTTTAGGATTGCATGCTAGTTTAAGTATTTTTCTTGGAACTTAACTAGCACCCCCGTCATATGTGCATGATTTTGACCAGACCATTTGTGAACCTTAATTTGGGCTAGGTTCCTTATGCTTTAGACATCCCGCACTTTTCATATCCTTCGGGACTTAGAGTTTCCTCGCCCGGGTAGTGGGCCGAGTGGTCAGAGTGTTGTGGGACGGGTGTTGCACTCGGGCCCGGGGGGCCGAGTGGGGTCTGGTGGCTGGGTTAGGCCAGTGTTAGTGTTTTGGGGAACCGTTTCAGATAAACGGTGGTCCCGGGGGTTTTCCTTTCCACTGTTCTTCTCGTCACCACCAGATTGGGATCGTGGTGCACGTGTGTTAGCAGGACCTTGAACCCAGAACCTTTTTGGATAAATACATGATTTTAGTCAGCCAATGTTTCTTCCAAGCCTCGCAAGGTTGTCGGAGTCTGTTCTCGTCCGTTGGGACGAAGGCGTCAGCTCTTCGAGGCTTGGGCATAAAACTTGATTTCAAAGGGTTTTCCTAAAAAGACTAAAAATCATTATAAAGATGGCTTTCTCTCAGATCGAATGATTTTTCTGAAATAAATGACATGGTTTCTTATAAACTTATCCACCCGAGTGGATTCGAGTGATCTGGGTTCTAAGGGCTGCTTTCTCTCTTGGGGACGTAGATGTTAGTCTCCCTGGGTTTCGGACCCTTCGTAGATCTGGCCGTGGAGTAGCTCCGGCCGTGAGTTGAGTGTTGAGTTCAGTGGAGTTGTGTTGTGGGAGCCGTGGGTGAGACGGTGGTCCCAGCTGTGTAGTACCTTCGTTGAGTGGGTCTGTGTTGTGAGATTGAGTCGTGGAGGGTTCTCCGACTGAGTTTGTGCTTTGAGCATCGAGATACCGATCTGTTTGATCGAGGACCACAGCCTGCAGGAGCCACTTGTGAGACAGTGATACTGATGAGATACTTGAGTTCGGTGGGGTCGCACCCCTCGAACCACGCCCCGGGTGCGTTGATGATTCCGAGCCTGATGAGGCTGCGATGGTGATACCGAGCCTGACGAGGCTGCGATGATGCGCCTAGTTCATATACTAGTGGTCGCTTGATACCCCTGGCCGTGCTACCATGGGGTCACTGTGTGAGATACCGAGTTTGTCCATTGGGACACCCTGGTTGATACACCAGGGGGCGCAGGCTTGACTCGACTGGACCCGGGTGGGCAGTCGCTGAGATTCGAGATGTACTGAGAGAGTGATGGTGTAGCATGTGTCATAGTAGAGCGTCTTGGGCTTAGTACTTGTGACATGTCGTCAGCAGTGTGTGACGGCGTTCCATCATCCATAGTCTCTTCTTATTGAGCATAGTAGATAGAGGCATGATAGCTGTAGATTCTTTTCCAGCTTAGTTATCTTATTATCATTCCTTTCTCTATCTTATGCCTCTGGTAGACTTAGTGGGCAGACCGTGGTTCTTGGAGACGGTACCCACTGAGAACTACTGTAGGATGTAGTTCTCACACCCTCTGTCGGTGACAGGTTGCTGAGGCTTTCTACCGTTCCTGCTGTGCTTGACTGGACGGACCGAGGACAGGGAGTCGCGTGATAGTTCCCTACCAGCATTGTTACTTTAGAGAGAGGTAGATGTACCATCCCGGATTGTGGGAGTTGGTTATGTTTCCTGTTTAGCTATCTCCCCTTGGATTTGTAGATGTTGTATAGGTGCACTTCTTTTTGTATCATCTGATTTTGGGAGATAGGCTATGTGTTGTAGCAGCTTTGTAGTTGAGAAAAAAATTTATAGTACAGCTTTTTATCCGCTCTGATATCTGTGTAGCTGTAGTTTTGTCTTTTGCAGGCTAGACGCTTCGTCTGTACGGCAGTTTCCGTACAGATGGCGGATCTGTTAGCGAGCCCGGGTCGCAGTTTCGACCCCGGGGCGTGACAGATTAGAGTGGTATCAGAGCCTAGGTTATAGGTCATTGAGGACTTAGAAACCCTAGGCTTGTGGTTGGACATTAGGATGACTACGTGAGAGTCGTGACTTTTAGCGAGAGTCCAGATTGAGTTTTTACCTCTCCCTCGGGTTGGGATGAGAGATTTGATATGTTATTCTCTCAAGGTGATTATGTTGGCTGCAGACAACATAATACTTTAGGAAGGATAACAGATTTTAGACTCTCGCTGGATTGGGTCGTGTGGTTGTTGTGTCCTGATGTTTGTTTTTGGTTTCAGTTACTTGCGATGCCGCCGAGACGTCGTGTAGCGACGAGCGGGCGTTTGACCTCAGCTGAGGAGCCCGGATGGCGGGCTGCCGAGCAGGCTAGGCAGGGTGAGGTACAGGATCTGCGGGCTCGGGTGGCCCAGATGTCGGAGGCGTTGCGGCGCCAGGAGAAGAACATGGAGCGTGTGTTGCGCATGTTTGAGCTAAGAGCATCTCCCGAGGTATCGCCAGTAGTACTCCAGTCGCGACATCGTCGATTTCGACCCTGGTCGCACCACTGATGGTGCAGGAGCAGCGAGAGGTTGCCAACCGGTTATTCTACCTCATCCAGTCCCATCCCCTACAGATTCTGGGATTTAAGTTGGGGGCCTTGGGAGGCCGAGAACTGGATCGCTGCTATGGAAAAGCTGTTCAAGGGTTGTTCATCCAGGAAGAGCATCAGGACGCGGGATCTTGCGCCTTTCGTTGGGACGCCGAGAGTTGGTGGCGTCGGGTTCGTCCTGTTGGACCACCGAGAGCGAGTTTCCGCGATGGTTGAGCAGTGGGCCCCTTGTCACCAGGATGAGGTTTTGAGGTGGATTGTTGAGAGGGGACTGCACCTGGATATCTATCTCATTGTGTATTCTCGGCGAGTGCCGACCGTAGATGCAGCGATTGGGCATGTGCGATGGATTGGCCGAGGATCACTGATCACGTCCAGGAGGGACGGAGATTGAGGGACCAGCTCCAGAGAGAGAGTCTTCCGGTATGGCCTGAGTTCGGGTTAGCGGCGTGGATCGAGGTTGCCATGGTGCCAGCCCCAGGATCTGTGTCTCAGAGGAGACAGAGACCTGGAGGTTCTCGGCGGTTGAGGTGCCGAGATAGTGGATTGGAGACCGAGTTAGTGGTCGACATGGTTATGGAACCTTGCAGCCGGGGGCCGTGCCCGGTTAGTGTTCAGAACCCGGTAGAGGCTTTTTGAGCTTGCCCTGCGGTCAAGTGCATGGACTGAGGCCTGCGTTTGTTAGTATTTGAAGAATCGAGTTCTCCAGCTGTGTTGGAACGGGTTAGCAGCCAGACCCGTCGTGGACATTTGGATTTGTTTCCGAAGTGGCTTAGAGCTTCAAGATCACTGGAGGTTAGGGCAGCAACTCCAAGGGGGGAATTGTTGGTTGCCTAATCGAGGGATGTACCTGCGAGACTTGATTGTTTTGGTTGCTAAGGAGCAACGGAGGAGTTTTTGCCTTTTAGAGACTTCGATCTTTTGGAAGCCACCAGCCGCAGAGGTTTATGTTTATAGACTTGAGTTTACGCGGGGAGTTTGGACCGTGATTTTCGTCTGGTAGGAAGAAGTGTAATTGAACCCGCGCACTTTATCGGCTTTTCTTCGTTGAAGTCGAACAAGGATTTGAGCTATCTGAAGCAACCGAAGAAATTCTTACTTGTGAAGTTATGGAATTTACGGTTGAGTTTACCCAGTGAAGGTTCGGCGATGCCTGTTTGTTGGGTTGAGCGACCACCTGAGAGCCGAGAGGATGAGTTTGGGTTGCCGATTGGTGGGCGCCAGGTTAGCGGATCGCTTGGTACTTGGTATGACTTCCTTTCCTTGTGGTTGAGATCAGAGTTTTGCACCCCTACCTGGTTGAGTTGGTGGACTGTGGTTTTGGGTTGCGGCCACAGCAGGGACAACTTCAACATCTCTCTCTCCTTGTTTTCCCGTTTTATCGCCGAAAATAGCGGCAGAGCGAAAAATTTCGAAGGATTACTCCAGAAATGGAGGCGATGCTGGAACCTGTTCTTGTTTTGATCGGGGCGAAAGCATCGGTCCGTTGGAAATTTTGGACTCTTCGCTATTTTCGGCTGCTTTTCTTTTGAGAGAGAGTTGGAGTTGATGATTTCCCGATGTAAGTTTCTTGGGGTAGGGTGTGTGTTTTGGTTTCGAGGATGAAACCTTTTGAAGGAGGGGAGAGTGTAAAGTACCGGGGCATTGGATAGCGCGCCGACCACACAGATGGCTTGGAGCAGAGAGAATGCCTTGAGCATGTTGTATCTGAGGTTACAGTTGATGCCGGGTTGATTCGGATCAACGCGGAAGCTCCAGCTCGATTCGGGGTTTTCCGGGCTTTGTAGGCCGATTAAGGATGAGATTGGAAATTTCCGACTTCACCATGGAGCGTCGGAAATTCAGGAACACTTGGAATAGGTGTACTTTCAGATTACAGCGAGGTTCGGGAGGTTCCGGACTGACGCGGAGGGCCCGAAGGCAAAAAGTGAGTCGGAACTGGCAATTTTGGAGCCGGTAATGGATTTGAGCACCCCGACTCAACGGATAAGCTTTTTGAGGAGAAAAAGCTGTGGACACGTGTACTTTTGATTTACAGCGAGGTTCGGGAGGTTCCGGACTGACGCGGAGGACCCGGAGGCAAAAAGTGAGTTGGAACTGGCAATTTTGGAGCCGGTAACTGATTTGAGCACCCCGCCTCAACGGATGAGCTTTTTGGAGAGAAAAAGCTGTGAGCGCGTGTAATTTCGATTTACAGCGGAGTTCGGGAGGTTCCGGGCAGCGGCAGAGAGCCCGAAGGCAAAAAGTGAGTTGGAGTTGGATTATTGGAATTAATTAATTAACGGATTTAATTAATAAAGCTTTTGCTTTATAAAAGCTGCCTCCACCCTCCTCTGCAGCAGAGAGAAGAAAGAAAGAAAAAGAGAAAGAAAGAAAGGAAAGGAAAAGAGAGGAAAAGGAAGAAGAAAAGGAAGGAGAGGAGTTTGGAGCTTCTCGGATTTTTGGACTCCCCGTTGGTGGCCGAGAGAGCGCCGTGGGCGTGCGGCGTGCGACAACGAGGTAAGTAATTTCTCTTTTTGAGGTTTTTTCGGTGTTTTGGAGCTTTGAGGATTTTTAATTGGTGTTTAAAAATCATGAAAAATGTGGATTCTTGGATTTTTGGGATTTTTGGATTTTATCGGATTTTTGGGTTTTTTTCTGGGTTTTGCCGTCGCCGGCGGCCGCGCGCGCGCGCAACGGCGCACGCGCGGCGCCAGGGTGCTGCTATTGGCAGCACCCTGTGGCGGTGCCGCTGGGCGCGGCGCCGCGTGCAGCAAAGTGCTGCACGCGGCGCTGCCTGGCCGCGCGCAGGTGCGCGCGGCAGGGCCGCGCGCAAGTGCGCGCGGCGCTGCCTGGCCGCGCGCAGGGGCGCGCGGCAGGGCCGCGCGCAGGTGCGCGCGGCACCTCCTGGCCGCGCGCAGGGGCGCGCGGCAGGGCCGCGCGCGTGCGCGCGGCACCTCCTGGCCGCGCGCAGGCGCGCGCGGCAGGGCCGCGCGCAGGGGCGCGCGGCAGGGCCGCGCGCGTGCGCGCGGGCCCCGCGCGCGTGCGCGCGGGCCCTCCTGGCCGCGCGCAGGGGCGCGCGGCAGGACCGCACGCGTGCGCGCGGGCCCTCCTGGCCGCGCGCGGGCGCGCGCGGCAGGGCCGCGCGGCAGGGCTGCGCGCGGACCCGCGCGCAGCGCCTCTGGGCGCTGCGCGCAGCGCCGCTGGGCGCCGCGCGCAGCGCCGCTGGGCGCTGTGCGCAGCGCCGCTGGGCGCTGCGCGGTGCGCTCCGGCACCGCGCAGCAGGCCGCTGCGCGGCGCCGCTTGGTTGGGCGGCGTGCGGCGGGCCTCCCTCGTCGCGCGGCTGGTTTTTCGCCGCTCGGCGTGCTCCCGGGACAGTGGTGGCGCCTCGGTTTGCGTGCCGGCGTCGTTGTTTCCCACCGTCGGCCGCTGTTTTCGCGAGGGGTTTTCGCGCTGGTTTCGCGCTGTTTTTGCGCAGGTTTTCGCGCCGTTTCGCGCAGGTTTTCGCGCAGGTTTTCGCGCCGTTTCGCGCAGGTTTTCGCGCAGTTTTCGCGCAGGTTTTCGCGCCGTTTTCGCGCAGGTTTTCGCGCCGTTTCGCGCAGGTTTTCGCGCAGTTTTCGCGCAGGTTTTCGCGCAGTTTTCGCGCAGGTTTTCGCGCCGTTTCGCGCAGGTTTTCGCGCAGGTTTTCGCGCCGTTTCGCGCAGGTTATCGCGCAGGTTTTCGCCGTTTTTCGCGAGCAGTTTGCGAGCGGTTTAGCGCGTTTTTCGAGCAGACTTCGCGAGCAGTTTGAGCAGTTTTCGCTGGCTTTTCGCAAGCTGTTTTTGAGCAGTTTTTGCGCCGACGGGGCTGTTTTCGCCGACGGGCTGTTTTTCGCCGTCGGGCGCTGTTTTTTTCGCTGACGGAGGCTGTTTTCGCCGACGGAGGCTGTTTTTCACCGTCGGATGCTCGGTTTTGACTGTGTGGATTGATTTTTGCGTTTTCTTCGCTTCTGACAGCTTGCGGTGCGGTTTTAGCTTCCGCGGAGCGCGCGGTCGTGTGGTTGGTCGCCGCGTGCTCCGTTTTGCGTGCGGCTTCTGGCATCGGGCTTCGTGTTGCGTGCGGACCCCTTGGAGGCCAGGTAAGCCGCTGTGCCAATTGCAAGTGTCGACGAGCAATTGGTGGCTTTCTGAGGTGGGTTGGTTTTCTCTCCAAGTCTACGGACTTCCTTCTAATTCTAATGTTTTAGGATTGCATGCTAGTTTAAGTATTTTTTCTTGGAACTTAACTAGCACCCCCGTCATATGTGCATGATTTTGACCAGACCATTTGTGAACCTTAATTTGGGCTAGGTTCCTTATGCTTTAGACATCCCGCACTTTTCATATCCTTCGGGACTTAGAGTTTCCTCGCCCGGGTAGTGGGCCGAGTGGTCAGAGTGTTGTGGGACGGGTGTTGCACTCGGGCCCGGGGGGCCGAGTGGGGTCTGGTGGCTGGGTTAGGCCAGTGTTAGTGTTTTGGGGAACCGTTTCAGATAAACGGTGGTCCCGGGGGTTTTCCTTTCCACTGTTCTTCTCGTCACCACCAGATTGGGATCGTGGTGCACGTGTGTTAGCAGGACCTTGAACCCAGAACCTTTTTGGATAAATACATGATTTTAGTCAGCCAATGTTTCTTCCAAGCCTCGCAAGGTTGTCGGAGTCTGTTCTCGTCCGTTGGGACGAAGGCGTCAGCTCTTCGAGGCTTGGGCATAAAACTTGATTTCAAAGGGTTTTCCTAAAAAGACTAAAAATCATTATAAAGATGGCTTTCTCTCAGATCGAATGATTTTTCTGAAATAAATGACATGGTTTCTTATAAACTTATCCACCCGAGTGGATTCGAGTGATCTGGGTTCTAAGGGCTGCTTTCTCTCTTGGGGACGTAGATGTTAGTCTCCCTGGGTTTCGGACCCTTCGTAGATCTGGCCGTGGAGTAGCTCCGGCCGTGAGTTGAGTGTTGAGTTCAGTGGAGTTGTGTTGTGGGAGCCGTGGGTGAGACGGTGGTCCCAGCTGTGTAGTACCTTCGTTGAGTGGGTCTGTGTTGTGAGATTGAGTCGTGGAGGGTTCTCCGACTGAGTTTGTGCTTTGAGCATCGAGATACCGATCTGTTTGATCGAGGACCACAGCCTGCAGGAGCCACTTGTGAGACAGTGATACTGATGAGATACTTGAGTTCGGTGGGGTCGCACCCCTCGAACCACGCCCCGGGTGCGTTGATGATTCCGAGCCTGATGAGGCTGCGATGGTGATACCGAGCCTGACGAGGCTGCGATGATGCGCCTAGTTCATATACTAGTGGTCGCTTGATACCCCTGGCCGTGCTACCATGGGGTCACTGTGTGAGATACCGAGTTTGTCCGTTGGGACACCCTGGTTGATACACCAGGGGGCGCAGGCTTGACTCGACTGGACCCGGGTGGGCAGTCGCTGAGATTCGAGATGTACTGAGAGAGTGATGGTGTAGCATGTGTCATAGTAGAGCGTCTTGGGCTTAGTACTTGTGACATGTCGTCAGCAGTGTGTGACGGCGTTCCATCATCCATAGTCTCTTCTTATTGAGCATAGTAGATAGAGGCATGATAGCTGTAGATTCTTTTCCAGCTTAGTATCTTATTATCATTCCTTTCTCTATCTTATGCCTCTGGTAGACTTAGTGGGCAGACCGTGGTTCTTGGAGACGGTACCCACTGAGAACTACTGTAGGATGTAGTTCTCACACCCTCTGTCGGTGACAGGTTGCTGAGGCTTTCTACCGTTCCTGCTGTGCTTGACTGGACGGACCGAGGACAGGGAGTCGCGTGATAGTTCCCTACCAGCATTGTTACTTTAGAGAGAGGTAGATGTACCATCCCGGATTGTGGGAGTTGGTTATGTTTCCTGTTTAGCTATCTCCCCTTGGATTTGTAGATGTTGTATAGGTGCACTTCTTTTTGTATCATCTGATTTTGGGAGATAGGCTATGTGTTGTAGCAGCTTTGTAGTTGAGAAAAAAAATTTATAGTACAGCTTTTTATCCGCTCTGATATCTGTGTAGCTGTAGTTTTGTCTTTTGCAGGCTAGACGCTTCGTCTGTACGGCAGTTTCCGTACAGATGGCGGATCTGTTAGCGAGCCCGGGTCGCAGTTTCGACCCCGGGGCGTGACAGATTAGAGTGGTATCAGAGCCTAGGTTATAGGTCATTGAGGACTTAGAAACCCTAGGCTTGTGGTTGGACATTAGGATGACTACGTGAGAGTCGTGACTTTTAGCGAGAGTCCAGATTGAGTTTTTACCTCTCCCTCGGGTTGGGATGAGAGATTTGATATGTTATTCTCTCAAGGTGATTATGTTGGCTGCAGACAACATAATACTTTAGGAAGGATAACAGATTTTAGACTCTCGCTGGATTGGGTCGTGTGGTTGTTGTGTCCTGATGTTTGTTTTTGGTTTCAGTTACTTGCGATGCCGCCGAGACGTCGTGTAGCGACGAGCGGGCGTTTGACCTCAGCTGAGGAGCCCGGATGGCGGGCTGCCGAGCAGGCTAGGCAGGGTGAGGTACAGGATCTGCGGGCTCGGGTGGCCCAGATGTCGGAGGCGTTGCGGCGCCAGGAGAAGAACATGGAGCGTGTGTTGCGCATGTTTGAGCTAAGAGCATCTCCCGAGGTATCGCCAGTAGTACTCCAGTCGCGACATCGTCGATTTCGACCCTGGTCGCACCACTGATGGTGCAGGAGCAGCGAGAGGTTGCCAACCGGTTATTCTACCTCATCCAGTCCCATCCCCTACAGATTCTGGGATTTAAGTTGGGGGCCTTGGGAGGCCGAGAACTGGATCGCTGCTATGGAAAAGCTGTTCAAGGGTTGTTCATCCAGGAAGAGCATCAGGACGCGGGATCTTGCGCCTTTCGTTGGGACGCCGAGAGTTGGTGGCGTCGGGTTCGTCCTGTTGGACCACCGAGAGCGAGTTTCCGCGATGGTTGAGCAGTGGGCCCCTTGTCACCAGGATGAGGTTTTGAGGTGGATTGTTGAGAGGGGACTGCACCTGGATATCTATCTCATTGTGTATTCTCGGCGAGTGCCGACCGTAGATGCAGCGATTGGGCATGTGCGATGGATTGGCCGAGGATCACTGATCACGTCCAGGAGGGACGGAGATTGAGGGACCAGCTCCAGAGAGAGAGTCTTCCGGTATGGCCTGAGTTCGGGTTAGCGGCGTGGATCGAGGTTGCCATGGTGCCAGCCCCAGGATCTGTGTCTCAGAGGAGACAGAGACCTGGAGGTTCTCGGCGGTTGAGGTGCCGAGATAGTGGATTGGAGACCGAGTTAGTGGTCGACATGGTTATGGAACCTTGCAGCCGGGGGCCGTGCCCGGTTAGTGTTCAGAAACCCGGTAGAGGCTTTTTGAGCTTGCCCTGCGGTCAAGTGCATGGACTGAGGCCTGCGTTTGTTAGTATTTGAAGAATCGAGTTCTCCAGCTGTGTTGGAACGGGTTAGCAGCCAGACCCGTCGTGGACATTTGGATTTGTTTCCGAAGTGGCTTAGAGCTTCAAGATCACTGGAGGTTAGGGCAGCAACTCCAAGGGGGGAATTGTTGGTTGCCTAATCGAGGGATGTACCTGCGAGACTTGATTGTTTTGGTTGCTAAGGAGCAACGGAGGAGTTTTTGCCTTTTAGAGACTTCGATCTTTTGGAAGCCACCAGCCGCAGAGGTTTATGTTTATAGACTTGAGTTTACACGGGGAGTTTGGACCGTGATTTTCGTCTGGTAGGAAGAAGTGTAATTGAACCCGCGCACTTTATCGGCTTTTCTTCGTTGAAGTCGAACAAGGATTTGAGCTATCTGAAGCAACCGAAGAAATTCTTACTTGTGAAGTTATGGAATTTACGGTTGAGTTTACCCAGTGAAGGTTCGGCGATGCCTGTTTGTTGGGTTGAGCGACCACCTGAGAGCCGAGAGGATGAGTTTGGGTTGCCGATTGGTGGGCGCCAGGTTAGCGGATCGCTTGGTACTGGTATGACTTCCTTTCCTTGTGGTTGAGATCAGAGTTTTGCACCCCTACCTGGTTGAGTTGGTGGACTGTGGTTTTGGGTTGCGGCCCACAGCAGGGACAACTTCAACATCTCTCTCTCCTTGTTTTCCCGTTTTATCGCCGAAAATAGCGGCAGAGCGAAAAATTTCGAAGGATTACTCCAGAAATGGAGGCGATGCTGGAACCTGTTCTTGTTTTGATCGGGGCGAAGCATCGGTCCGTTGGAAATTTTGGACTCTTCGCTATTTTCGGCTGCTTTTCTTTTGATGAGAGAGTTGGAGTTGATGATTTCCCGATGTAAGTTTCTTGGGGTAGGGTGTGTGTGTTTGGTTTCGAGGACGAAACCTTTTGAAGGAGGGAGAGTGTAAAGTACCGGGGCATTGGATAGCGCGCCGACCACACAGATGGCTTGGAGCAGAGAGAATGCCTTGAGCATGTTGTATCTGAGGTTACAGTTGATGCCGGGTGTTGATTCGGATCACGCGGAAGCTCCAGCTCGATTCGGGGTTTTCCGGGCTTTGTAGGCCGATTAAGGATGAGATTGGAAATTTCCGACTTCACCATGGAGCGTCGGAAATTCAGGAACACTTGGAATAGGTGTACTTTCAGATTACAGCGAGGTTCGGGAGGTTCCGGACTGACGCGGAGGGCCCGAAGGCAAAAGGAGTCGGAACTGGCAATTTTGGAGCCGGTAATGGATTTGAGCACCCCGACTCAACGGATAAGCTTTTTGAGGAGAAAAAGCTGTGGACACGTGTACTTTTGATTTACAGCGAGGTTCGGGAGGTTCCGGACTGACGCGGAGGGCCCGGAGGCAAAAAGTGAGTCGGAACTGGCAATTTTGGAGCCGGTAATGGATTTGAGCACCCCGACTCAACGGATAAGCTTTTTGAGGAGAAAAAGCTGTGGACACGTGTACTTTTGATTTACAGCGAGGTTCGGGAGGTTCCGGACTGACGCGGAGGACCGGAGGCAAAAAGTGAGTTGGAACTGGCAATTTTGGAGCCTGGTAATGATTGAGCACCCCGCCTCAACGGATGAGCCTTTTTGGAGAGAAAAAGCTGTGAGGGGCGTGTAATTTCGATTTACAGCGGAGTTCGGGAGGTTCCGGCAGCGGCAGAGAGCCCGAAGGCAAAAGTGAGTTGGAGTTGGATTATTGGAATTAATTAATTAACGGATTTAATTAATAAAGCTTTTGCTTTATAAAAGCTGCCTCCACCCTACTCTGCAGCAGAGAGAAGAAAGAAAGAAAAGAGAAAGAAAGAAAGGAAAGGAAAAGAGAGGAAAAGGAAGACGAAAAGGAAGGAGAGGAGTTTGGAGCTTCTCGGATTTTTGGACTCCCCGTTGGTGGCGGATGAGAGAGAGCGCCGTGGGCGTGCGGCGTGCCGACAACGAGGTAAGTAATTTCTCTTTTTGAGGTTTTTTCGGCTGTTTTGGAGCTTTGAGGATTTTTAATTGGTGTTTAAAATCATGAAAAATGTGGATTCTTGGATTTTTGGGATTTTTGGATTTTATCGGATTTTTGGGTTTTTTTCTGGGTTTTGCCGTCGCCGGCGGGACCGGCTGCGCCGCGCGCGCACGGCGCACGCGCTGGCGCCAGGGTGCTGCTATTGGCAGCACCCTGTGGCGGTGCCGCTGGGCGCGGCGCCGCGTGCAGCACAAGTGCTGCACGCGGCGCTGTACCTGGCCGCGCGCCAGGTGCGCGCGGCAGGGCCGCGCGCAAGTGCGCGCCCGGCGCTGCCTGGTCCGCGCGCAGGGGCGCGCGGCAGGGCCGCGCGCAGGTGCGCGCGGCACCTCCTGAGCAGCGCGCTGGTCGCGCGCGGCAGGGCCGCGCGCAGGGGCGCGCGGGCACCTCCTGGCCGCGCGCTGGTGCGCGCGGCCGGGCCTGCGCGCAGGGGCGCGCCGGCAGGGCCGCGCGCGGTGCGCGCCGGCACCTCTGGCCGCGCGCAGGCGCGCGCGCAGGGCCGCGCGCAGGGGCGCGCGCAGGGCCCCGCGCGCCGTGCCGCGGGCCCGCGCGCGTGCGCGCGGGCGCCCCGCGAGCGTGCGCGGGGCCCTCCTGGCGCGCGCAGGCGCGCGCGGCAGGGCCGCGCGGTGCGCGCGGGCCCTCCTGGCAGCGCGCCGGGCGCCGCGCGGCAGGGCCGCGCGGCAGGGTGCGCGCGGGCCCCGCGCGCAGCGCACTCTGGCGTCGCGCGCGGCGCGCTGGGCGCCGCGCGCAGCGCCGCTGGGCGCTGTGCGCAGCGCGCTGGCGCTGCGCGGTGCACGTCCGGCACCGCGCAGCAGGCCGCTGCGCGGCGCCGCTGGTTGGGCGGCGTGCGGCGGGCCCTCCCTCGTCGCGCGGCTGGTTTTTGTGCTCGGCGTGCTCCCGGGACAGTGGTGGCGCCTCGGTTTGCGTGCCGCGTCGTTGTTTCACCGTCGGCCGCTGTTTCGCGAGGGGTTTTCGCGCTGGTTTCGCGGGTTTTTGCGCAGGTTTTCGCGCGTTTCGCGCAGGTTTTCGCGCAGGTTTTCGCGCCGTTTCGCGCAGGTTTCGCGCAGTTTTCGCGCAGGTTTTCGCGCCGTTTCGCGCAGTTTTCGCGCCGTTTCGCGCAGGTTTTTCGCGTGTTTCGCGCAGGTTTCTCGCGCAGTTTTCGCGCAGGTTTTCGCGCCGTTTCGCGCAGGTTTTCGCGCAGGTTTTCGCGCCGTTGCGAGGTTTTCGCGCAGGTTTTCGCCGTTTTTCGCGAGCAGTTTGCGAGCGGTTTAGCGCGTTTTCGAGCAGACTTCGCGAGCAGTTTGAGCAGTTTCGCTGGCTTTTCGCAAGCTGTTTTTGAGCAGTTTTTGCGCCGACGGGGCTGTTTTCGCCGTCGGCGCGTGGTTTTCGCCGACGGGCTGTTTTCGCCGTGGGCGCTGTTTTTTTCGCTGACGGGGTGTTTCGCGACCGGCGGCTGTTTTCGCCGTCGGATGCTCGGTTTTGATGGTGGATTTCTTTTTGCGTTTCTTCGCTTCTGACAGCTGCGGTGCGGTTTAGCTTCGCGGAGCGCGCGGTCGTGTGGTGGTCGCCGCGTGCTCGTTTTGCGTGCGGCTTCTGGCATCGGGCTTCGTGTTTGCGTGCGGACCCTTGGAGGCCAGGTAAGCCGCTGTGCAATGCAAGTGTCGACGAGCAATTGGTGGTTTCTGAGGTGGGTGGGTTGGTTCTCCCAAGTCTACGGATTCCTTTAATCTAAGTTTAGGATTGCAGCTAGTTTAAGTATTTTTCTTGGACTTAATAGCACCCCGTCATGTGCATGATTTTGACCAGACATTTGTGAACCTAATTGGGCTAGGTTCTTATGCTTAGACATCCCGCACTTTTCATGATCCTTCGGGACTTAGAGTTTCCTCGCCCGGGTATGGGCCCGAGTGGTCAGAGTGTGTGGGACGGGTGTTGCACTCGGGCCGGGGGGCCGAGAGTGGGGTCTGGTGGCTGGGTTAGACCAGTGTTAGTGTTTTGGGGA
>CM055067.1:47088043-47137835 GCA_029204045.2 Tillandsia leiboldiana | reverse complement strand
ATAAGCATGCAGGTCTCGATCCAACGACTCCAATGTAAACATTCCACATGGTGACAGGAGGAGCCGTGATGTTGCGGACGGTGAGGCGGACGCGTCGACGATGCTTCAGTGTAGGCCTTCACGTTGGAAAACGTCCTCAAGGTACTTATTGATTTTGCTAAGGTAACCCCGTCAATAGGACCAAGCTATAATCATAGTTGTCGCACGTTATGTCTACATCTTGATCTTCCAAAAGCCGCATGATCAGAAGAGGGTAAGGTAATAGATCGCGATGCGATGTACCTTGCACTAACTGTGACATTCTGTACCAAATCAATGTTGGAATATTGTGTTCATTCCAACAGCTAGCTCAGGGGAGCAAGTAAATATAAAAGAAGCAGTCCTATCATCGAATCCTCTTTGTACCAATGTGGCAGAATCTTATAGCACAATATAAGGATAGGATGTGATACTCAGGTCTCAAGTCCTTGGATTCAACGTAGAGTCTATTTGTTACTGTTCCTGGCTTGCATAGAGCATTGACAATTGTGTTCCAGTGTGTGGAATGATGAATGGTTCCAAGTGTGTAATGCACTCCACTTTTTTCCACATTTAATCCTAGGATGGCACCAATTGTGTCTGGAGACACTACAACTCTGACACCACGAACAAATGATTCTACTACCCTAAATCCGGTATCTCGATCCTCACCCATAATGCTACCTCTCATATAAATTGGCGAATGAGTTCTAGACAGAAACCTTTACGACCGTGTATGCGGCCGACCGGTTCGATAGGCGCCCTTTGCAAAAGCTGGGCTAATTCAGGACTCACTAGTCAGCTCGTCAAAGTTGACATATCGCTCTCCGATGCAAGTTCGGCTTGAAAACGTCTTCTTGTCGTTTAGGATTCAACGGGGTACCTGTCTATGACGCATCGTGGTGCACGCTGTCTCCCTTTCCGATGCGTTGCTGACAATGGCCTGCGAACCGCCAGTGCTATGCGTTGAGTGGAGGCCGCACACGTATGAGAATTTGAAGTGCCATAGGGCCCCTTTCCTTTATCATGCGTGGCCGGCATTTCAACATGAGCAGAATGCTCAGAATGTTCAGATGAATCACTACTCTGTGAATCATGTGAACGGTCCCTCTTGGATGCTTGTTTCCCTCCACCGGGGCACGGCCACGACCACGGCCACGCCCCTCGTCCACCACGTTGCTCATCACCGGCCATTACGTTCTGAACATGAAAATATACAATATGGAACTTTCATAGATTTATAGACATTATTGTATGAAGTCTCAATATCAACAATTGAAAGTAGACTAATACAATTGAACATTTGAAATTAGACTTCAACACTTGAACAAGATGGAACACTAACAACAATATTGCAAACAAGTGATCCCTTTTACCCATGTTACATATACATTACATATAGATTACAGATAAAATTTTAAAACCCTGAATAATTAACAAAATGGCACTTAACTAAATTAGGGTAACAAAAAAAAGGCATTACGGGTTTACAGTTTTACCTTGAGATATGAAGGGTGAAACTTAGCCGTCAATAAAGGTAGTAGTAGACCGAAGTGTATACCTAAGGGAGATTTATGGTAGATGGATTGTTAGACAGTGAAAGAGGGAGTATCGAGCAAAACTAGTGGATGAAACAACAGAGGAAACAGGAAAAATCAACCGATTCCGCAGGTCGCGTACCGGAATACGCCCTAGCCTTTGCGGTTACTTCACGTTAATACTTGGGAGAGGTGGGTAAGCGGTTTACTAGGCGGTTTTCCTTTGAAGCACTGGCCGTCTGTCTACCACACGCCGGTTCGGAGGTCTCTCTCGAAACTGCTGGAGCGGCTCGTGCGGGGGGATTGAAGATGAAGAGGCATCTTTAAGAGGATTTTTTAAAAAATAACCCTCCCAAAATCTCTATTTTGCAAAAGAGCAAAAGACCCTATGAAAATCAAATTTGAAAAAACTAACCCTCCACAGCGTGAAAGCGCTGAAGCGATCAGCGCCTTCACAAATTAAATAATTTTTTTTTTTTTACTTCGATTGTGTTTTATTTGTTTATTAAAATTTTGAAATTTAAAAATAGATTAAAATTGTCAAATTTTAATTTTAAAAATTTAAATTGTTTAATATTATCTTTTAATAAATCTAATAACTTTCTTTTATTTTTTAAAAATAATAAATTTAAATTTCATACAATATTTTTATAATTTCTGTTAAATTTATATATTTGTAAAAATTTAAAATTTTTAATCCTACTTAAAAATGTATAAGTAAGCACATTTCTTATCGATCAATCACGCCCAGTGCTCCGCTCCAACAGTTTCGTCTCCCCAATCCGACCATCTCTTCAATCCCGCACAGTGCTCCGCTCCCGCACAGTGCTCCGCTCCGACCACAGTGCCGATTTCTGCTCCCACACACTGCCGAACTCCTCTCCCGCACAGTGCCGCACAGTGCCGATCTCCTCTCTCCGTCGCCGTCGCCATCGCCGTCGCCGAGAGGAAGCACATTGTTGCCAAACCGTGTCTCTCGCTCTCTACATCTCTCACTGTGAGCTCGCTCCCTCTCTCTTCTCTCTCTCTCTCTTTCTCTCTCTCACTGTGAGAGATCCCCTCACTGTGAGAGTTATGTGACAGTGAGGGATCCTGTGTTCTCACGGTGAGGGATCCTGTGTTCTCACAGTGAGGGATCCATCTGTTCTCAATGTACACATGCATGTCAGTATTTGTATGAAGATACAAGTGTCACTCATTGTGAGGGAACCCTCTGTTCTCACATTACACATGCATGTCACTATTAAGATACCCTTAACACACCTACAAGATGGAACACTTGTTTAATTTTGGAATGTAATTTGTCCTTGTTGAAAGGGTATTGATCAAATTAATGTCATTTTCATAAGAGTTAGAACATTTATTTGATAATACATTACATCGAATATGAATATCTGATATTCATATTCGATGAACTCATAGTGCATTATGTTCTTCACAGGAGAATGGCCTTCTCTTTGCTACTGGCACTTGTAGTTTTGATGGCCACTGCGAGTGGAAGTAGTCGTGAAAGTGGGAAGAAGAAATCTTCAAAAAGATCACGGAATGAAGTATCAACAAGCTCGGAATCTGAAAAATCTTCACAAAATGAGGGAGAATCGGTAATAGGGAAAGGAAAGGGACCGATGCCTTCAAGGAAAAAGAAAGATAGAGAAGATTCTCCACAAAGAAATAGCGGTGGACCCGTAATTCGTGAGGGCTCTCAAACAGATCGCCGAGCAAATTATGGAGAAGGTGAACCACAAATTACTTCACAACGGCGTCAATTCTTTGAAAATAGAACATGTATTGGAGAGCGACATATAAACTTCAATGAATTGTGTCGACAAGTTCCGGAATTTGAAAGGCTAGTAGAACGAATTCCTTTGGGGGCTCTAGGTACAGTTCCAGCAAATAAGGGTTTCTGTTCCGAGTTAATCAGGGAGTTTTACATTAGGGGAGATAAAATTGTAGAGGATGATGACACCGAGACATACAAATTCGAAACCTCAGTTCGAGGGGTCAAGTTTGATATAACTCCAGATGTAATAGGTGTGAATCTTGGTTTGCCTGTTGATACATCTGGTGATTATATGTATCATGGTCCTGTTCAAAGTGACACTCATTGGGATGTTGTCGTTAATGCTATTTGCAAGGCGGGTACACAGAACAACGGGGACTATGTGCTATCAAAGGATTTAAAGCCGGAATACCACATTCTATCTTTGATTCTTTGCTACAACCTGATGCCTACGGTGGGGACTAAAAGAATACGATGGCAACGTCTACTTCTTCTTTATTATCTTGGTCACCCAGAGAGTGCAGCTGGAGTGTGTGTCAATATTCCTTATCTTATTTGGGATCAAATGACGTATGTAATTAAGGCAACAAATAGGCGTGAACTTCTTCCTTACCCGATCTTGATCACTACCCTGTTGGAAGATCACGGAGTTGATGTCACATGTGACAAACACGACTATGGCTTGGGCGCTATTGATAGAATAACTTTGGCCAAGTCAATTGGAACTCTAAGGACCTTTGGGCAAGTGAAAGGTCCTACAAGTGAAGCGACTACAAGTGCACCGCCTCGTCAAGTGCAACATCAAGCCTCTACTGGATCAGATGAGGGAGTGTCTCTACAATCATTACATCGGGAAGTACAAGCAGTTGAGAAAAAAATGGAACAAGGGTTCAAGAAGCTTGAGGATGGATTAAAGAAGATGTTTGAAATCATCGGCTGCAAGCATGATGATGTAGTTCCGGGAGCGACTGGAACAAGTACTTCACATGGACATACATCACATGATGATGATGTTGAGGACAGACATGACGATGTGTGACCCGGTACGCCATCTTCTGCTTGCTTTTCATTTCGATTTAGTTAGTTGTTTCTTAACCGATTGGGTTATATTATTAGTCTTAGTAATAGCCCATGGAGGAAGATCGTTGTTCCATCTGACTAGGCATTTCTTGTGGACTCAATGGGTTTTAATATCAATATTATTATATAATTCAATACTATGGCTTAACTTTGAATTTTATTACTAAAGAGTGTTGGCAAAAGAAAATGGTATATGAGTTATACCAACTTATGTGCAATGACATTTTAGAATGTAGATGACCTTCTGATTTTCTTAATAATTCCCGCAAGAAATGTGGAGAAGCTTATGAATTTCGTAATAATTCCCGCATTGGGTTTGTAGTGTTTGCTATGATGCCTAGTTTCCACTCTGAAATTTGCCTAATAGTATAGTAAGGCAAAAGAGACTAACACATCTTGGTATGTATTTGTGGCTACTGCTTTAGTGGGGATTGTGGTTCTAGGCCGACGATGGCAACGAGAAAAATTGCAGCTTCAGCAACTTAAACTGCAATTTAACATCAACAATGAGGCATTTTTTATTGTATTGAAGATATATTTAGAGTTACATTTGCAAAGATTTTATCACATCTGCTTGGCTATGAATTTGTTCCAGTAATATTTTCTTATGTTTTGCGATTCTCATTTTGGTCATGTAATTTATGCGGAGCGTATCAGGTTGAGTAAGCTGTATTGAAAATGAACATGATGAGGTTAGGGTATGTAAAATAGCATTTGTGTATTTTAGGCTAACGTCTTAAGCTGAAAATTGTAGTGCTAGCTTTAGGCAATTTGATTTTTATTTGATTTTTTGTGAATGAGAGGCAAAGAGAAATTGGTGTAAACATATTTAAAATTATATTGAAATTTATACTAGCATTCAGGAAATGTATTGGTGGGGGAGTAAGTTCCCAATGATCATACCTTTCACATTGAATTAGGCAATGCCATTTAAGCCGCGTTGCTCTGGTACAGAAGACTACTCAAACTGATGTATTGTTGCCATTTGTTGGATTTCTTCTCTCCTTTCTGTTATGACGTAAGTAGGGTGAGAAGCATGGTGGTACAATTTGTGAATGTAGGAGATTATGGCTATTGTTCCAGGATTTTTATTGTTTTTAATTTAACAATTCTGGAGCCTTCCTTGAGGTTTTAATCTAGATATAATCTGGTTATCGCTGTTGCTAACATTCACGCCATGTGACAGTTTGTAAGGTTTGGTATTGTGCTTCAGTCACTTGTCACTAAGAACCTAATGGCTGTTTTATTGGCATGATGACAGAGGAGTTTCATGGCGGTTCCATTCAGCCGGTTCAAGGCTATTTTGGTTGCTGCCAATCAACACAGGCCTTTGATGCAAGGTGATGCTGAATTTGGCCGATAAGGTCTTTACTTCTTATATTGATGATGTTGACGAGCGATTACAAGTGAGTGGGGAGGGGGGGAGGTGTGGAGGGTTGCGAATATTGTTTATTACATATGGTTGGTTGGTTATGAAACTGCTACTCTGTTTTTTTGTCCCCATGTTCTTCTATTTTCTGATGCTGTTAATGCGTGGGTATTGTAAATTTAATATTTCAAGTGAATTATTGATGCATGTAAATATGAGTAGCTTGAATTATAAATACATTTAAATGCAACTAATCTGTAAATCATTAGGGTTATAATAATTGTGGCAATATGTGTATAAAAGGGGGTCATAAGCCAAGCTGATTGTGATTGGTATATGGTTAATTCACATGTACAAATCTAAGATGTATGACTGTACTATGGTAACTTGTATGTTGTAAAGGAATGGAATTGTAAATCTGAAAAGATGACTGCACTGTGTTTCCGGGATCTGAATTGGAGATGTAATTCTGAGAAGCTGATTTGTTGTATATGAATGTTCTGCAATTGCCTCAATGTGTTCTCCAACATTTAAAATTAATTATTCTAGAATATTTTTTATTTGGTGCTGTAACAGTTATATTGATTTGTTCTGGAGTATCCTTTTGTCATTACCAGTTTACGAGAAGCAACTTACTACACAATTTTCCAAGTATCTATTCTTAACAGATATTTCTATTTGTTAAATCCCAAAATTTAAAAGTTCTTCAAGTTTTTAAATCTATTGAAATTTTAACACTAAGTACCGGTTCTCATAAATTAGTACCGGTACTAAAATAAGAAGTACCGGTACTAATTTATGAGTTCCGGTACCGGTATTGTATGATGAAGTTTCATGTAACGCGACTGAGTGAGAAGAACAAGTGTACCGGTACATAAATATTGTGTTCCGGTACAGATAGTCTATCACTTGGGTTGGTAAATCTGTACCGGTACTTATAATTCAGTACAGGTACTAAATTCCGTACCGGTACTTATATTTGCGTACCGGTACACATGGTTTCGGTACACATCCAAGTTCCTCATAACCCGAAAGCATCACACTTGCAATCGTCAATTCATACCGGTATTGATCATTGCGTACCGGTACAAATGGTTCCGGTACTTACCCAAGTTCCTCAAAACCCGAATGTAGTATTAATGGATTTCTCCCTCAAGTACCGGTACTCTTGGTTGCGTACCGGTACTGATGGATAAATCCATGAATAATACTTTTGGGTTTTGAGGAACTTAGAAGAATACCGGATCACTCTGTACCGGTACGAAATCGTGAGTACCGGTACAGAATGAGCAACCGAAGGGTAAGTCTATCTGTTTGTCAGGCACTTGGTTTGTACATTTTTTAGTACCGGCAGTAAGGAATATGTACCGGTACTGAATGTTATGTACCGAAACGAAAGATTATGTACCGGTACTAATTAATGAGGACCGGTACTGAATGCCGCATCCGCTTCCCATTCAAGTTCATCAAAACCCAAAATACCGGTACTCATTTCTGGTCCTCAAAACCAGAAACACCACACACTTGGATTCCTCAATAACGGTACTCAGTATTGAGTACCTGAGTAAATTTATCTTCACAATTATATAAAAGAATTGTATATAGATTAAAATTTAAAAATTAATACTTTTGAAACAATTATAATTTAATAAAATTTTTATATTTAATATAAAATAAACTTATAAAATGTAAAATATATGAAAAAATAAAATTAGTGAGGTAATCAGCATAAAAATAATCACATTTGCGGCGAATGACTACAACTCACCATAAAACACAAACCGATCATAACTAAGATACAATGAATCAATAAAAGGAATCAATACAATATTCATAAAAATTACAACAGATTGATACAATACAATATCAAACTGAAACTGATCAAAACAGGGATACACTGAATTCATACAATATTCATCTGCTCTACAACGAATCAATACAAATCAACATTAAACTAAAATCAAACTGATCAAAAATGGAATACAATGAATCGTATATATGACTCAATACAATATTCATCGGATATACAACATATTAATACAACTCAACATATAAATTAAACCAAAGTATTTATTGTACATAATTATCTTTACGGAACACTTGTATGCATCGAACTAGAAGTCACGCAACAGGGATCTCGTAAGATTTGGCTCACCATGTGCGACCGGAAATACGGGGGATCTTTTTCATAAACCAAAAGATCGGGGGAGCCGCCTCTTACAATTCTTTCAGCAAATAGGCATGTGTACATGCCACAATCAACCTCAGTCGAACCTTGTTGCTGACAATCAAGCTGCCAGATGACATTTGGGTGGCGGATGCGTTGTTCAAGGATAAACTCAAAATAGGCTGCAAACTACCTCGCCTGCATAAGAGAAATAGTGAAGTCAATCTTCTATGCATATATCAATGTAATAAATATAAAAGTAATATACATACCAATACGTTTGCAGCATCCTTTGCCAAACGATGACTCCACAAGGAATTCCAACTCTCAAAATGGGATTCCTTCAAATCTATGACAAGCAAATGCCAATGCCAATTACTATTGATAGGAATAATTATAAATCTATTACAGCTGATACTTTCCGGAGTTATTATTTCCAAAAAGTGCCGTACGGATGCAGAATCGTAGGCGACATTCCGGATGAAGTCAGCTGTGATGGCCTCGTCCGGCCTTATTCCTGCCATCTTGTTAAGTATGTGCATCTGGACATAAAAGGGAATATAGTTTCAACATCAATCTAATAATCAATTCCTTACAATCTTGGTTTTGCTAAATGCTTATCACGACAAGAGGTTTGAATGAATGAAATTATGGTGAATAATGCAACATAAGTAAATAAACAAAAGGTAATAAATATTGAATGACTAATGTTTTTAACAGTTCAGAGTCTTTTATGTTTCAGCATTTTAATTGTGCAATATAAAAGGGATCAGATTTTAATGTCACAATATAAGAGAACTAAATTGTGAGATTGAGTACAATCTAAATTCTCAAATGTGTTGTCATATATATACAAAATAGCTAAATTTGATCTTAAAAAGACACGTATAATTCGTGGTTTCATTAAGGTGATATATACATAAATGTAACTTTATAAAAATAATATAGGACTGAAACAAATATGAAACTCACCGAAACTTCAGTTCGAAAAAAAAAAGCAGGATGGCTAAATTTCTGTACACCCTTCATATCCATCGTATTAAGAATATGAAAATATACATTTATCACCTATATTAGAAAACAACAAGAAATTATGTTAAAACACACACACACACACACACACACACACACACACACACACACATATATATATATATATATATATATATATATATATATATATATATATATATATATATATATATATATATATATATATATATATATATATATATATATATATATATTACAAGATTTAACTAGTTGTTTATCGTTTTCAGTGCACGAACCTCATCGCGGGTCGGGCCTCGAAATAAGAAGTTTCGGAGGATTTCGCCACTAATACAAGGCGAATCCGACCCTATGGTGCTATCTTCCCATATAGCTCCCCTATCAAAAAGAATTAGAAATATTATGGTAAGTAATGAGAAAATGGAAATAGACATATATAACAATTAAAAGAATATATGATATGGTGGACTAACTTAGTTATTGGTTGTGATATAAAAAAGTTGATTGCAAAATCTTCCTCTTTAGGAATTTTATCTCGACCCGGATATTCGCGACGAGACTCAATAATGAATCCGGGTGAGCTATCCAGAGCGGGTTCATCCGGAACATTGATGGATGAAACTCCACCTTCTGGATCATCATACTCTTTTTTTAATGCCTGTTATCATTCCAAAAATTATGCAATTGTCATACTTTATAAAATTGTTAAGATTAAAAACAATAAACTTAATACAATAATACCGTAAGGACGTCGGCAATGGCCCCGGAAGCAGAATCTGATGCTTCAGTTTCTTTCGACCCCTGCTCTTTAGAATCAAGGCGGCGCTTTCTAATATAAGATGCTTTTTTTCCTCTTTTCCCGGCCGTGAAATCATCTGATAATTCCTTTCGCTTCCTTTCACGGCCTTTAATCCTTTCAATTCTCGACGGGACGTCGATTTTAATATCGGCAGTGGGCACCACTATATTAATCTCACCAGCATCAAGAGGATGTTCGCTGGTTTCTTTACCTAATGTGTGCTGCCCACCTTCAGCCTCATCTTCAATATTTTCTGTTTCGACATCGCCTGTCGCGCCGCCTTCTCCTGCTGCAACAGCAGAGCCGCTCACAATTTGGTCCTGAAGCTTCTTATTTATATCCTTTAACTTAATATTCTCTGCTTCCAAGATTTTAATCCGCTCTTCGAGGCCATAAACAGCTTGTTCCAAATTAGTAAGTAAATTATGAATACTGCTACTATCCCCAGCGCTAGAGGTAGTAGTCACCGTAGTTTTCGCTTGAATCTCAAATAATCAAAAAGCAAAAACAAGACGGTCACTAGAAAAATACGTAAAGTAACCCAGATCAATAACATGTATAATTCTTAACTTATAGAATACCTGAGGTGGCTGCCAAACTGATGCGGTACGATTTAATATATACATCTCCTCTGGACGATATGTAAAGGTTGGTATAACCTGCAATATATATATATATATATATATATATATATATATATATATATATATATATATATATATATATATATATATATATAACATGGAATTAGATAGATACATTTATCTAAAATTAAGGAAATGTTATAAATTAACAATCATTATATAATTTATTACATCTGAAGGCGAATAAGACAATAATTTTTTCATCAGCTTATCATAGCTCCTAAAACCTGCTGAAGCTTTCCATTTTCTTATCCGTGGAACACCCTTGTCCCCATCAGAAGTACCCAAACCCTTGATGTGCTCAAAAGCCCAGCTCTACATTTATGATCAACACCAGTTATCAGCAATGGAATGAACAAATGAATATTTACAAAATAAAAAATATACTAACACACTGTTTTTCAATTGTGCTCACCATGAAGGCTACTGTACACCCATCAATATAGCCAGCGTTTCTTTCGTGCCCACTATTCCGACGCTTTACACGTCGAGATGCTTTCGATATAGAACTTACAAGAAAATTATATACTGCATGCCCCCAAGCATAGTCACCAATTCTATGTACATCATCTATATATCTATATAAGGCCTTGGGAACATTGTAGTGGCTCGTTGGAAAGAGGACAGTGGCAAAAACATATAATATAAATACCGAGACAAAATCGCTGACTGCATCCTCTCCCTGTTGACCAGCAAGACTGTACAAAATATGGCGGAGTTTTCTTCTATCGGCGTGCTTATAATCGCCGTTGAAGTATTTATGAAAATTCTTCGATTTCACACTCTTTTGACCCCAATGAATCGGCTCCCCCTGCGTCGGTAACCCAACCAAAACAGCTATTTCATCCGCAAGTAAAGGAAAGAAAGTTTCTCCTATTGTAACTCCTCTTTTCTCATCATCCCAAAAGCTGAGGAGACTATCAACTAATACTAAGTCTTGGGTTAGTGGTGGGAGGTCGAGGTATGAAGCAAATGGCGTTGTTCTCAACAATGTCATTTGTTCAATAGACATAACTTCCCGTAGTGCTGGGCCAGCGATCGTATAGCTGCCCGATGTCTTCGGAGACTCTTCTACAATCATTGTATTATGTAAATGGGATGGATAACATCTTCCAGAAACTAATTCAATCTTTGTCGTCCTCTTTGCTATATCTTGAACTGCTCTCTCTATTCTCTCTTCATGAATCTTGGAAGTAGTGCTTTGCCTACTAGTGGTTGCCTCCTCGACCAATCTACTGGACGCCATACGTCTGGTAGCAACCATATCTTCAGCTGCATTATAAAAATCACGTGTAGCAATTCATTAATTATTCTAAAACACTTAAATTACAAGAGAATAATGCTTAATATTTTCAATTCAACATGTCATTATATTTGTTGGAACACAAAAAAAGATATTAAAAAAAACTAAATTCTTCTTTGAGAATGAAAAGGGATCTTTCATTAGCTAATTAAAAAAATTGAGAACGATTTTTTTATAAAGAGAACTACCATTATCCTAGTGTACAAAACAGAATGTACCTGTAGTGAATACGATTATCCTAGTGCACAAATAAGTGTACCGGTACACAAAAAAGTGTACCGGTACATATGTGTTCCAAAGGTTCGTACCGGTACACAATTACACAATGAACCAAATTTGTTTTTCCCAAATGTGGTTAAGTGGGTAATAGTGGAAAGAGATAGTGGAAATGGTCTAATTGGGTGGCATCTATAACTGTGCTTAACCCATCTATAACTGTGCTTAACCCATCTATATGAATTTGTACACTTATTTCAGGATTAACAAGATTAACATAAATTGAAGCAAAAACACAAAAAGAAAAAAAAAAAAAGAATACCCTACCGATCGGCGCGGTGAGGCGAGGTAACTAAACCCTAAACCCTACACAATGGAGGTGACGGAGGCGACAGAGCTCTTCGTTGAGCGGTCCTCGGGTGCTTCGCAAGGCGATTCCAAGGCAACCCTAAACGACGGAGACGATAGAGCCCTGGTTTTACCGGCCCTCGCCTGCTGGTTGACAGTCGAAGCGAGCGAGCGAGAGAAAGAGAAAGAGCACTAGAGAGAGAGCGGGAGCGCGAGAGAGAGAGAGGGAATGGGGAGAGAGAGCGAGCGCGAGAGAGAGAAAGAGAGAAAAGGTTAGGCGGGGTGAGAATAGAGTATATGGAAATCCCGCTTAATTGGAACTAAATCCCAGCCGCACATGGTTCGGGGTGTATGATGTACACCCCGAACCATGGTGTACCGGTAGCACTACTCATATATATATATGAGCAATGCTACATGTACACCCCGAAGGGGTGTACATCATACACCTCCACCATTTTAATGGTGGCGATATTTTTTACGGGTCACATCAAGTGACCCATCATCACACCCCCACCCTTAGATGGGTGAGGTGTATGATATACACCCCGAAAGGGGTGTACACATAGCATTTTCCTATATATATATATAGCGTAGGGTTACTATACTCTTATGAGTATAAATCTCTTTGTATTTATAACTTTTTCATCCTTGGATAAAAGAATATGCGGTTAGAATAATAGTAATTTTTCTAAGATTTACTAGGTTGTTGGTGAAATAGTATAAATCTTACGAACTATTATAATCCTAACCGCACATTCCTTCATCAAAAAAATAAAAATTTATGAATACGAAAAAATTTTACTCATAAAAGTATAATAGCGGGACATTGTATATATATATATATATATATATATATATATATATATATATATATATATATATATATATATATATATATATATATATATATATATATATATATATATATATATATATATATTAAATAGTACAGTTAAAATAAACATTTGAACTTTAAAAAACATAATGAAAAAAAGAATTTTGTACAACAATAATTTCTGCCCGCAGAGTAATTTCATCAAGTTTATTTTTTTATATTTAGTTCTCTAAAAATTTTAGTTTTAAAAATAATTTTATAAAAATTAAATTTATAAAAATATTTTTATATCTGTCATACGAGTGCCACATGGAGAAGTAAAGTATAAGTTGAACACGATAAATAATTTATTATTATTTTTAATTATATATAATTATAACAATCATATAAAATTTTTAACAAATCACATACAATTCTAACAATCTAATAAATCTCAACAATCTAACAATAAAATTCTAAAAATCAAATATTATTTAATTCTAACCGTCTAAAAAATTCTAACAATATATACAATTTATTATATATATAATGAATCGTGTTCAACTTACGCTCTACCTCACCACACCCAGCTCGTCCGCGTGGCAGGTATAGAATTATTTTTACAAATTTAATTTTTATATATAAGACTATTTTTAAAAATAAATTTTTTAGAAGATTAAATTTTTAGAAGATTAAATTTTAAAAAAAAAAGACTAAATTACAAAAAACTCCCTTATAATATACCGCTTTTTCACTTTACCTCACTGTCTTTAAAAACCCCATCGTAATTAACCCCATCGTAATTAAGTAATTATTTTTAGAGGGTAACGGGATTAACAGAATAGGCAAAATTATGATAATGCCCTCATTATTCCTGTGATTATCCTTGTGCTTCCCTCCGACTCCACCGCCGCCCCGCCCCGTCCCCGCCGAGAAGCTCTCCTCCTTCTCCCTACACTGTCATCGCCGTCGTCGTCTCCCCCGCCGTTGGAGAGGTCGGGGGTGCCCAGGGAGCCGCGTCCCCGCGCGGACGCGTGAAGCGTGGCGCCCCCAGGGAGCAGGTCAACGCGCGGCAGCCTATGGGGGCCCGCCACGTGGCGGCCCCCCTCACTCCGCGCTGACCCGCGCCAGAGGAGGCGCGGGTCCCCGCGCGCTGATCTGCGCCAGCAAGCGCGCGCGTGCTGCACGCAATGGTGCGGCGAGTGGTGCGCAGCCACGTGGCGCCCCACCAACCTCGGGCCGCGCTTGACCTGGAGCGCCGTCACCGGGGAGGGCCCGGGCGGCGATTGCGCCGACGATCGCCGAGGGCTCCCGACAACGGCGGCGGCGGAATCCCTAACGGAGCGACGAAGCTCAGCCTCGGAGCGATCGGGAGAAGAAGAGGTTGAAGGGTATTTTCGGTATATTATCTAAAAAATTGACGGCTCACTAACGGAATGCTGACGGCAGGGGTGTAAATGCACAATTCTATAATTACGAGGGGGTAAAATGTAAGCTTTTTAAATACATGGGATAAAGTGAAAAAACGGTATATTATAAGAAAGTTTTCTGTAATTTAACAAAAAAAAAAAAAAATCTAATTTCATCTGTATATAGTTCATCAGAAATTGAAATGATTAATATTTGCTGTCGAAAAGCTGTGCATTAAATTTGCACATTGAAAAATTTTCTATAGACTGTTAGACATATATTGCATTTCAAACTATTTCTATATTTCAAAAATTACTTTTTAATATTTGTACAATAACTAGGACTTTGTTATAGTTTGAAGTAAAAAATTGTTAAGAAGATCTTAATAAGTAATTATTAAAATCTTTTTAGAGTGAATTGTATGTTTGGTTCTTAAACTTTAATTCATTTTAATTTTTAGTTCAAAATTTTTGAGCTGTTGTAATCAAGCACTATAACCTAGTTAATTTAGTTAACTAAATATTGATATAATATACTATGTGATTGATGGCACGTTAATATTTAATCAACTAAATTAAATTATAAATTTGATTGATTATGATAATTTTGAAAGTTCAATTATAATAAATTAGAATTTGAGAACTAAAGTCTCACGTCTTATAATTTATTTGATCTTATCTAATAAATTAGAAGATTTAGTATTTTTTATTTACTAAATACTTTTTTAAGAATAAATGTGTAAACAAGAGGGAAATCAAACCCGTTGTTCTTTGTGCTCAATATTGAAGAGTTGACTAAATATGAGTTTCCTATCCAACCCAATTAATGTAGAAAAAGGTCAAAACAAGATGAGTCACAGGTATTATTAATTCGAGTAATATATATATATATATATATATATATATATATATATATATATATATATATATATATATATATATATATATATATATAGCCCGGCTAGAATACTATCGATAGCACCAAATAATTGGTGCTATCAAGTTTTCAGCCGTTGGATGAAAAGATATACGGTTGGGATTATAGTGGTCCCCTAAAATTTTTACTATTCAACCAACCACCTAATAAACCCTAGGGGACCACTATAATCCCAACCGTTTATTTTTTCATCCAACGGTTAAAAACTTGATAGTACCAATGGCTTGATGCTATCGATAATATTCTAGCCTAATTATATATATATATATATATATACATATATATATATATATATATATATATATATATATATATAGTTTGGCTATTATATTTATACAAGCACCAAACAATTAGTGCTTGCAAGTTTTCTACCGTTAGATATATTTTTTTGACTTATTTCATCTCTTTGATCATTCAATTCTACCAATCACTCACTTAACCCAAGAAAGCATTATCATCCTAACCACAAATCTTTTCATTCAATGACTAACCTTCTACTTTTACAAGTATAGGAGGTCAAATATATATATATATATATATATATATATATATATATATATATATAAACAGTAGAACTTATATATTTTTAAAATTACAAGTCTAATTATACTTATAATTTTTTTATTATTGAATTTGTATTGAGATCTGTGTTATTGTACTCATTCTTTTTTTTTTCTCTTTAGTTGACTTTACAATAGCACTGATCTCAATACAAATTCATAATAAAAAAATTACAAGCACAATTGAACTTGTGCTTTTGAAAATATATAAGCATTACTATAATATACATATATATATATATATATATATATATATATATATATATATATATATATATATATATATATATATATATATATATATATATATATATATATATATATAAAATTTAGCTACTATCCTTTTAGGAGACAAAGTCTTTTGTCCTCCTAAGTGGTTTTATATGATATGAATTTCTAATCGAAACCATTAAAGTTGACCTATAGTATTTAAAGTATCCAAAAATTAAATTTTATAAATTTTAAAATTCGTTTTCAAGTTCATCGATCGAAGAGTCGAAAAATGAGCAGTCAAAAACGAATAACCTTGTGAAAATAGATGTTAGACTTTCTAAATTTATGATCGGAGTTATCAAACATTATCTAAGTAGCATAAAGAATTTTCTAGTAAAAATTCAGGCGGTTTGAATTGTTCTATACCGTTAAACTAGCAACCGGCACATATAGGCCGTCAAAAATTATCGATTTTGTGATCCTTTGATCACTATGTAAATAATTTTTAAAATTTATAAAATTTAATTTTTAGACATTTTTAATACTTTAGACCAACTTTAAAGATTTCGATCATCGATTCGAAATTTCTATTATGTAAAACGACTTAGGACGACAAAGAATTTTGTCCTGCTGAAAGGATAGTTGCGGGACTCACTCACTCTCTCTCTTTCTATATATATATATATATATGCTGGAATACTATTAATAGTACAAAATTATTGGTGCTATTAAGTTTTTAACCGTTGAATTAAAAGATGTGTGACTGAGATAATAGTGAGCCCCTTAGGTTTAATGGGTGGTTGGAAAAATAGTAAAATTTAACAGGTAAAAATAACTAAAAAAATTGATCTAAGGATAAAAAATTTGATAGCACCAAATACTTGGTACTATCCATAGAATAGTAGCCAGACTCTATATATATATCCCAAAAGAGACATACAGTGATATGCATCTCATTAATAAAAAAAATATTTTTATTTATCATAGTGACTAGTGAGTGACACATCATCCATTGATAGATAAAATATAAAATGTATATATCCCAAAAGAGATATACAGTGATATACATCTCATTAATAAATAAAATATTTTTATTTATCATATTTAGTGATTAATAAATGACACGTCATCATAAAATATATATTATTTTTAGAATGTACATTGCTTTTAAGTATCTAAGAGTTATATGTGGTAGTTGTTCCTAGAAAAAAAGAGAAAAAAAAATGAACTTGAGTGAAGAGCATTTTATTTATTTTTATATATTCTACTTCGTTAAAATTTCAACGAAAAAATTTTATAGTAAAATAAAATTTTAAAATTTTTATATATAAAATATATTATACTATTTATTAGGGAGTGACCATTCTTCTTGATTTCAATATTATTTATTATTTCTGTGTATTTATATTTTGATCTATTTATAAAAAAAATTACTAGTTTTACGTTTTGCAAAATAGATCATATTTTTTTATTTTTGCATATTTAGATCACAATTTTTAAAAAGATCAAAATAACTTATATCTTGAATATCTTATCTCTCCTTCTTCCGCTTCTTGCAGGCTCATGTCTCTACCGCCGATAATAGACTCGAGCGCTCATCCTTCTTTTGTCGTCTCCACACCAACTTCACCATCAAGACCGCATTGTGGTGTTCCTCGCGGACAAGAAGAAGATGACAAACTTGATGATCAAAATGGCAACCTAAGAGGGAGGGAAAGATTTGGGTAGGGGGAGGGAAAGGTTTAGGTAGGGTGTGTGGGTGGGTGGGAGGGAGGGGGTGAATTAGGTTTCTAAAATAAAATTAGGAATAATCAAACAAATCAAAGATCTCCAAATTGAATAAAGTAAGTAAAAATAGGAGAAATGAAATTTAAGAAGCACATAATTAATTTGTTTTGAGATTCTACACTTTATCTATGTTCCTGCTAACTTCTCAACACAAGAGGATGTTGGATTTTCACTAAATTAATGCTTTTGCAGGTAAGTACCAAATCTTTACACCAATTTTTTCTTCTTTTCCAAAAAAATTGCATAAATTATAATTCTTTTTCTGTCTTTTATATAATTATCTTACTACAAAAATCACTCAAGTTAAGAGAGAGTTTAGAGAGCTAAAAGTAATGTATTGCAAATATTTCAAACTTAGTAACCTCTTAAAGAAGTCGTAAAATTCTCTATTTATAGCAAAAATTTAAAATCTTTCCGTTGTTGTTACTATCAGTTTCAGGCGGCCTAAACAGAATTCAGGTGTCCTAAACTTAAGACGTTTCATGTTATTCGTTTATCCTGTACACAACGTTATCATTCGAGCACCCTAAATCATTTTTGGGCACCCTAAAATTAAAAATTCCATCATTGCGTAGTATGAAAAGAAAATGTCACGCACACGAAATTTAACTTTTGAGCGCCATAAACGCGGTCGGGTGTCTGAATTTACCGAAATCGAAGAGCGCACAATTAATTTCTATTCAGTTTATGTCTTCTGCCATTTCAGGCGCCCTAAACCTATTTCGAGTGTCTGAAACTATTCTCGGGTGCAGACTACGATAAAGAGGGCATTCGGACCTTTCAGGCTTCCTAATCCCTGTTTCGAGCACTCGAAGCTTTCAGATGCCATATTCGGGCACCGGGAACCGCGTCCGAAATCGATAGTAGATTAGTAGATAGGATTTAATTTAAAGTTTTGAGTGTCTTTTTGAATTTTGTAATAAGGTTTTGGGTACTCAGTTAAGCACAAATATCATATTAATTTTTTTTTAGTTCAAATGTGCTTTTTGAGTGAAAATAATTTTTATAAATAAGTTCAATTTTACTTAACTCATTAAATTTGAGTGATTATGAAATTAAAAGCCTGAAGAGAGTAAATTATGGTCAATTTGATTTTTAGAAGCCTAATAGGCTTCTTTTATATGTGAAGTTCTATTCTTTACTTTATTGCCTTAAGTTCTTCCAAATTTGAAAGTCTAAATATAAAACTCAAGTAAAATGGGATTAGTAGCTTAAAATTATTATTATTTGTAATCATCAAAATTTTAATAAGTATTAGGGCCACAAGGCTAACAAAACTTAATCCACTCGTCGACGTAGCTGCTCAAAGTCTCACCGGAATAGAGATAAAGATGGCAGAGGAGGAGAACGATGATCGCTGGTTGAGAGTGCTTTCAAAGTATGTTTGTGGCGCAAGTGTGGCTGATAGCAGCTAGGTGTGGTGGCGGTAGGTAAAAAACAAGTGTTAAGAACGAATGTTACACTATTTTTTAAAAAAAAAATTATACTATTTGAATATATGTTATACTATTTAGAAAAAAAAAAATTATATTATATTTTATTATACGATTTATGTCTATTCATGTCTTTTTATAGATAATGAATTTAAAGAGATAGAACGAGAAAAAAAAAATATATTATTCTTGCAAACAACTTCTATAATAATTTAGAAAACTTAAAATTTATAAGCGGATATATTTTAATTATTCTATATCTTGTAAATCACAAGAATCATCTCACCATTGATACCTCTGTGCGAATTAAATACAACCATATAAGTAATTTAGTTTGTAAATTATGGTAAGATTTGCTTGTAAGTATATTCATATTACTAAAATGCAGTACAACAAAATCAGATTATAGGGACACATATTTGTGACACTTTTATATAAATGTTCTATTTATATTCCATTCATATTCAAAATTAGATTATAAGGACATATTTTTGGAACACATTACAAAAATGTGTCGTTATACACCCTAGCGACGGCATATATAGCAACACTAATAATAAGTGTCGGTATTTTTATCAGCAATATTTTTTTTAGATTTTAAAAATATTTAAAAATATCGCTATAGCATAATTTTATTATAGTGATGTAACATGCTCTACATGTAAGTTGTTTTTTTTTTTAAATTTTTTTTTTATAAGAACTACGACTATAGATGATTCCTTCCATGACTAGTCGATCGATACTGAATACAATGTGTTTATACCTGTAGGGATCATGTTGTTTAATTTTGACCTCAACATTAAATAGGTTGGGTATGAAACTCGTTTATATTATACAGTCAACTCTTATTTGAACTCAGAAAAAAAAATAAAAAAAAAATTCTGTGAAGATAATACGCTCTAAATAAAAAATTGGACCAACTAACTCTTTGGACAATGAAAACTAACTACTTAATCCAACGACCAAAAACAATTAATGGATATGAAATTAACTCGTATTAATTAGGTTGGATATGAAACACGTATTAAAGTCAACTCGTATTTGAACTCACGAAAAAAAAAATTCTGTGAAGATAATAATACGCTACCTGTATCAAAAATCCTCTTTGAACAATCAAAGCTAACTACTTAATCCAACGACCACAAACGGGTCAAAATTGTACCAAGTGGACTCTGAACTCTTGTAGGTAAAAAAGTAGGTTAATTGAAGCCACGTACTCTTTTCTTATTATTATTATTATTATTATTATTATTATTATTTTCTGGCTTTATTTATAAAAGTAGTTTATTAATTTTGCTGAAAATTTGGTTCTCTTTTTTGTTTTTATATATTCAAATTATTATTTTTTTTTAAACTGACAAGAATATTTCTATTTTCTTTTTGTTACTCTTTTTATTCTCTTTATTCTTTTCTTTTTCCTCACTCCTTCATTGTGTTGGTGATGCCGTCGTGCCCCTTTATTTCCTAGTTTTTCCTCACTCCTTCATTGTGTCGGTGATGCTGTCATGCTCCTTTATTTCCTACCCCATTCATGAATGAGAGGACAATGACGAAACTCGACTTGTTCGTGTCATGACCATTTTTGGCGTTCTCCGGCGAGATCACTGTGGTAGAGACGAGCATGGTTCCGGTTGAAGTGTCGCCGAAGGGTGGCAGCGGTGGAGGGTGAAAATCTCTGGTCGTTTTGCAAACAAGCTCGTGAGTGCGACTGGCAATGACGAGGTTGCAGTGGTAATAAGAGAGAAAAATTTGGCAAACGACGCAATATTGCGCTATTTAATAATATTAGGAATCTGGTACTCGCTCTGATACCAAATTTTATGAATCCGCAATCCGCTCTGATACCGCATGGTGTTGGAATTCTGTAACGGAAGCGTCAAATCTGATTTTTACCATAAATCTGTCTCCTTAATAGTAATCGAACATAATCACAAAAGAGATAACAAAAATCAAAATAAAAAATACGGATGAAATAAAATTAATTAACCAAGAGAAAGAATTACACTTGACTTATTTTCTACACAGAGTAGTTTCAACACGAGCCCTCTTCCTAAATCTCTCTCATCCTTCTCTCATCTTCTATAAATCTAGAAGACTTCTCTTTGAACGCACCCGTACACTAGATGTATTCAAAATTATGGACACATTGGCCATGACATATGAGTGTGACTAAACTGTACCACCACCACTAAATAATAGCATCTATACTATATTTATAGTTTATATAAAAAACTATCCAAATTATAGTCTAAGTAAATTTAATTATATTCTAATTAATATTTAAATCTTAATAAATTTATCTCTAATAGATTTAAATATTTATTTTAATCCAACTAGGATTCTATTACAAATATAATCAAATCCTAATAATCTTCATCTTGATTTGATTTGTAATATTCAATCTCTGCATTGAGCTCTTCGCCGCTCCACCTTAGGCGACTGCATCTTTGTACGATCCGATTTTACTTTTGGACTCTCATAGCTCCACCTGAAGTTGAAAAATCACAAACTTTCGAGTCCAACACGCCTAGCGAGATGAAATTATGATCACTTCCAGTGATAATCGATAATCCAGTACTCTGACATCGATCTTTTGGAACTCAAATTAGCTTTGCTTCGAGTCGTGTGCGTGGCGAACAAGCGCGGAAACTTGTATACGAGTACGAGATTCCTAACAATTGGTATCTGAGCCCTATACAACCACAAAAGAGAGAACAAAAATCAAAACAAAAAATACGGGTGAAATAAAATTCATTAACCAAGAGAATAATTACACCTGACTCCTTTTCTATATAGAGTAGCTTCAATTCGAGTTCTCTTCCTGAATCTTTCTTACCTTTTCTCGTTTTCTATAAATTCAAAAGACTTTTTTTTTTTAGACGCACTCGTGCACTAGGTGTATCCAAAATTATGGACACCTTAGCCATGATATATGGGTGTGCCTAAACCGTACCACCACCACCACCAAATAATATATAACACCTATACTACATTTATAGTTTACATCAAAAGCTACCGAAATCCTAGTCTAAGTAAATTTATATTCTAATTAATATTTAAATCTTAATAATTTATCTCAAACAGATTCAAATATTAATTTTAATCCAACTAGGATTTAACTACATATCTAACCAAATCCTAACAATAAGAAAGTTACTTTATTTGATACGTATAATAAAATATAAAGTAGTACAAATTTCTTCTAAATAGTGCAAAATATGTTTAAATAGTATAATTTTTTTTTTCAAATAGTGCAACATCGCGTCATTCCGAATATTTTCTTCTTTCACTACCGCCACCACCTTGACACCATATTCATTGCTTACATTGCAAACATGTTTTGAAAGCATTCTTGACCAGCAACTGTCGTTCTCCTCCTCTGCTATCTTTGTCTCTATCTCCAGTGAGATTTTGAGCGGCTACGACGATGAGCAGATCAAGTTTGTCATATTCTTGTTCATGAGGAACACCACGACGTGGATTCGACGGTTGAGTTAGTGTGGAAACAACAAAAATAGAATGAATATTCGAGGCTGCCGCAGACGGTGGAGATATAGGTTTGCAAGGAGTGAAGAAAAGTGAGATAAGATGTTTAACGTACAACTCTATTTTGGTCTATCTTAAAAATTTTAGTTTGAATTTGCAAAAGCAAAAAAAAATGATTTATTTTTATAAAAACACAAAACTAATAATTTTTTTTATAAAAAAACTTAAAATGAATTATACGATTTACGAAACTATTACTATAAGAACTTTAACTCTTCATGGAAGCAGCCACAGTACTATAGTACTCGAGAAATTCGAGTTTGAATTTGAGTTCGAGATTCAAAGGAAACCCTAAGTTGTATATGCACCGGTGAGCAATTAAACCTATATACATGTATATACCCTAAGTTGTATATGCACCGGTGAGCAATTAAACCTATATACATGTATATAGGGGATTAGTGACTATGACTTAAGTGAATAGTAACCCGCTGAAAATTTCGGATTTTCAATCGAAGTCGGCCAACAGGATCTATCTGAGTCCAAATCCGATGATCCAGATAGTCGATTTGAATGGTCTCATCGTTCTGAGCGCAGTGGCACAGTCAGAATTTAAGTTTGACGAGCTTAGATCATCGAAAAGCGTGCCAAATGACATAATCACTGCTCGATAAGTTTCGTCGAGCCGAATGTCGTGGTGGTGTCCATTTTTACGTTTGACGACTTTGTCGCCTCAAAAAGCATGAAAAATAGCAAAAATTGACGTATTTGCGCAAAAGTCCTTATAGTTTATGTGCGAAATTCGATGAAACTTCTTGTAGAGGGGTTTCTCTGCAATTATGTTCTACAGTGAGGAGCTAAGTTGAATTGGTGAAGAGTTGGTGGACTACATTGCAAATATTACACTCTATGTGACACTTATCACTTCACTTAACTCTTAGGAAGTGGGGGAAATTAAGCGGTTGCAACTGTGGGCCACAATCTCCACCTCCTCTGCCACGAATCCCACGCCCCCAAACCGTCGCCTTCGTGTAATATGGCTCGGAGTGAGAAGAGGGTGCCAACCTCCTTGTATTCGAGTGTGGGTGGTGAAGGAACCAACAACTCAGAGTTCCTTTGGACCTAGCCAACATTGGTGAGCTTCTCACCTTCCTCTCCTCCTTCCCTGTTGGTTGCACCGACTGCCGTCGCAAGAGATCGCCCGAGAAGCAAGAGAAGGCAGGTTTTCCTTGTTCTCGGGATGTGGAGAAGAAGAAGTCACCGAGCTTCTTGAAAGAGTTTTGTGGTTGCTCTGTGGCTTCCTCCTACATCTTGAGGCCTAACCCAAGAAGTGTCGCTGCCTGTATTGGCCGCGCAACGCCGGAGAAGGTCACCTCGCTTCTCTTCTTTCTTCTCCAACTCTGGCAAAGGTGAGGACTCTCTTTCCTTTAGTTCCCTGGACCCGAGACCATTAGCAGTAGGTTCCTGGGTCCCTAGGGAATCTCCCAGTCCAGCCCCGAAGTCGGGAACACGCCGGTTGGCCGGCGGTGGAGTTGCACCGTCGGAAAACCACATGTAGCTCCGCCTCGAGCAACCGCGGCCCTCGATGGTTTTTCCTGGGAACAAATGTGTCCATATTCTTCTGCCGGACTTGTTCAAGCCTCCTACCAAGTTTGGTGAGGTTTGATGCGTTGTGGAGCCCACGGCTTCGTGCCCTAGTCTTGGGAAAAATAAGGCTTGGCCGAGTTTTTTGTTCCGCCGCCCGCCACCGCTCTCTAACGTCGGAAATGGCCTCGGTTGGCTCCACGGGGTGGAGAGGGACCCGCTGGTACCCTTGCACGCGAGCTTGACCCTCGGGTTGAAGCTTCGCCATTGTTGAAGCTTGGATAGCCGCAACAATGGCGGCCTGCCATCCGCCGCCCACTGCCGCCGGCCAAGTGCCCAATCCTTCTCTGAGTGTTGGAACTAAGCCATTGGTGCTGTCCCTTACACCTGAGTTCCCTTGCTTGGTGGTGGCCTGAGCTCACTGCTCCAAGTGACCGCAAGTGGTTACTCCGGCCATCCGCCGCCACCGCGCGCCGGCGCCGTGCTTAGGAGTGCGCATGACACTGCCCTTGAACTGCTAGTGCTGCTGCTTGCCTTGGTTCAGGACCAAATGTAGTGGGTACTGAGTTGGCCCAACCCAAGCTCTAGAACTTCGCACTTTGGCCGAGCCTGCTCCAGCTCCTGTTCCGGCTGCTTGCCGACCACCCATTGGTGAGCCCTAGCATCTACTCCACCCCCTGAGCTGGATGCTCACCTCAGTTCAAAAGATGACTGATGGGATGGTTAGTTCAAGCATGCCAAGCCTTGGATTGAGCAAAGTTGCTCCAATTACTGTTCCAGCTATCTTGCAACTTCTTGTTGGTGAGCCCTCGACTCTACTGAGCCCTCTGAGCTTGATGCTCACCTCATAAATAAGTTTGACTGAGTGGATGAGTAGTTCTAGGAACCTAAGCCTTGGGAGAGCAATGTAGCTCCATGACTTGTTCCTGCAGCCTTGCTGCTTCTCCAGGATGAGCCTCTGAGTTCCCTCGACCTCCTGAGCATGGTGCTCACCTCATATTTGAGTTTGGTTGAGTGTTGATGCATGATTAGTAATTTAGGATCCTAAAGCTTAATGTTCATAGACACATTGTTGCTCTCGGGTCTCGTGCTGCTCCCAAATGGTGAGCATGGCGTTCAGTGTGTCGAGGCCCACCTACAGGTGGCCTCGGTTCGGTTCAAAAGCATTTGGAAGATTAATACAAGCTTGAAAAGCATAAAAAAGATAAGTAATCATGTAGTTTTAGTAAACCCTAGGGGTCTAAATGCAATTGTGACTTGCTTGGTTGTCTTGAGTTGTGTGCCTACGATCTCTAAACCCTTCGTTGGAGATCCGACGGCTTTCGTTGAGCGGGAATTAGATTTCGGATCGTAAATCGGCAAAATCGTCGGTTTATCGGTAATTCAGTATTAAATTACGCAATTAGAGGAATTATGGTGATTAATTATAATTGCCAGATGTCCCTGGCTGTTCCCGACGCTGTCCCGGTGAGTCCGGTGATTTCAGCTTTTGCGCTGGCGACTTCCGGAGCCGAAATCGGCTTTTCCGGAGGTGATTGCAGTGTTTATGGCATCGTATGAGTATAGAGTCGCAACCGGTGGAATTTGGGTGCCCGAACGTCTTCAGTAAAGCGTTCCGAGGTAGTATGTCAAGTTTCGTTAAATTCGGAGACCGTAGGCACAGATTGAATTTTAGTTGATCGATCGGCGAAAATTCCGGCAAATCTCGGGACTTCAGAGAAGTTCCCTGTTTAGGTTTTCTGCACACAGTGAGTTAGTGGGTTGGGTATGAGAGAGTCTATTCTCTGACCTGTGTATATAATTCAAGCCCCAGCAGTCAGCCGCCAGCCCGTGAGTCATTCAGTGGATACCGTGATTGTCTACCCTGAGGTGGATTTATCTTCGGTCCGGGGTTTATCATTTCAGTCCTTTGGGGTACCGTGGTAGGTTGGACCCATGTGTTTGGTGTAGCCTTGATCCTATGGTTGAGCCTTTCTACTTGCTTGCATTCCAGCATTCAGTTTTTGTAGCTATATAGCCTCGATCTTACAATTGAGCTTTTCTATATACTTTCGTTCTTAGTACTTAGCATATATAGTGATATACTACTGGACATATGCCATGATTGCTTGGTCATTAGCTTAGTGGTATCAGCATTTCCTATTCTTCTACTGCATGTTAGAATAGGAGTTCAGTTTCAGTTATATAGTTCAGTTATTTAGCTTTTGTTATTCCGTCTCTATTATACGATTTCAGTTATACAGTTCAGTTATACTGTTCAGTTATACAGTTCAGTGATACTGTTCAGTTATTTTCAGTTATACAACACCAGTTGAGATTACAGTTTCAGCATCCCGACAGTGATTTTTCGGCTTTGTGCCGATTGTTCCGTCTTTAGACAGCGAGCTTGAGTATCAGCATTATGATTGTTACGGCTTTTTATGTTGGCATATTTCATGATTTGAGTCGAAGTCTTGAAGTGATCAAATTGTCAAATCAGCATTCGAAGACTCAGAGAAGATTCAACATGAGCTAAAGTTGACACTCAGGTATGATTAAAGTAATCATGGTGATTTAAGTATATTTACAATCTTTAGAATCATGATTTTATTGAAACCCGGTTTAGTAGAGGTTTTGGGAACTTGGATTTTAACTCGTAACTTATTTTAAGTTTGGATTCCGGTACATGGTTTGTTTTGTTAAACTTATCTTTGAAAAATTCAGTATTTTATATTGAGTACCGAAACCCCACTTTGAGTTCCTCAAAACCCGACATGAGATTTTCTAGAATTTACATTGTGTACCGGAATCTGACTTTGAGTACCGGTATGTAATAGAAAATTTATCCATTGCGTCATTGGGTACCGGAACCTGCTATTTAATACCGGTACACAATGTTAAGTCGTGATAAGAATGCTAAACCGACTTTGATTGATTTCCAAAGGTTATAAATAGATACTTAGGGTTTCTCAAGAACGATCGACCAATTCAGAAACACTTGAGAGCAACCCTAGAGGCTAGGTTTTTATCGTTCATCTTTTTAGCCTCTCTTAGGTCAATTCGACGATTCTTTGACGAGATGCTTTTTGTCGAATTGATCTAATCTTTGCTTAGAGATTTCTTCCATGGTTCTCTAATGATATTCTAAGCAAATGATCACCATCGAAGCCTATACTTTCGTAACGGCTGAGTTTGCGTCAAGGAGTTGACGTGGCATCGTGGATTCGATGTGTTGAAGGCGTTTCGTGGATTCGAAACGTGTTGCTCGTGGATTCGAGTGGCGTTCGTGGATTCGGACGTGTGCATTGGACCTGCAGTCGGTGAGCGCAAGATTCGGAGAAGTTGAAGGTGGGGTTGGAGTCCGTGGAGTCGGTAATCACCTTGTTATCTTTCAAATTCTTAATTAGTGGATTGTTATTGCGTGTTCGTTCCGTGATTTTTTACTCCTATGATGGAGTTTTCCACGTAAATCTCAGTGTGGTGTTTTTATTTTTCGCATTTATTTTAAATTGCACTGAGATTGGTATTTTAGATATTGCACCTATTCACCCCCCCTCTAGGCGTTTGATAGAACCTATTTAGATCCTTGGGGATCCATAAACCTACAATTGGTATCAGAGCGGGTTTTAGGTTTTTCTATCATGTCGGATGAAGGTGGTAATATTAATAGACCTCATCTTTTCGATGGGACCAATTATGCCTATTGGAAAGTCCGGATGAGAGCTTTTCTCATCACAATTGATGAGCGGGTATAGCAAACTGTTGAATTCGGTTGGGTGCATCCAATTGAGGAAGTAGGAAATACTACTACCCCAAAACCTCGCTCTAGATGGTCTAGAGAGGAGATCGAAAAATCTTCTTACAACGGAAAATGTATGAACGCTTTATTTAATTCTCTTTCCTCGATCGAGTTTACACGTATTTCTGCGTGTGAAACTGCAAAGGAGATTTGGGATATTCTTCAAATTACACATAAGGGTACTAGTCTAGTAAAAATTCAAAAGCTCCAGATGCTTACAAGTCAATTTGACTCTATTCATATGGATGAGCATGAATTGTCTACTGATTATTATACCAGACTTCAAGATATAATCAATACATGTGCTAATTTAGGAGAAAAGATCCCGGAATCAAAAGTTGTAAGAAAGATTCTTCGGACTCTTTCGGAACGTTTTACGGCAAAGGTTGCCGCCATTGAAACCGTCAATCATCCGGATGACATGAGAATAGAGGAATTAGTAGGTACTTTACAAACATATGAAATGACTTTTCCTACTAATCAATTTTCTTCCAAGTCTTCTTCTAAGCGTGCAGAAATTAGATTCAAATCAACAAAGGAAGGAGATAGCGACTCAAACTCCGACGATAAAATTTCTTTTGCCGATTTTGAAGAACAACTCGCGCGGATCACGAAGAAATTTCGTCGGAATTTTGAGAAGAATCGAACCGATAGATCTTCATCCTCGAAACCGAAAAGTTTATCTAAAGGGTCATCGGGTTCTAAATCCTCTAAACTCAAAAGATTTGCAAAACTTTCTAAAGAAAAAGAAAAAGATGAATTTGAAGGGAAAATCCAATGCTACAGATGCAAAGGCTTTGGCCATATTTCAACGGATTGTCTTTCTAAGAAATCATATAAAAAGAAGGCTTTGCAAGCAAAAATTTGGGACGATTCTACTTCCGATGAATCGACCTCATGTAAAGAGGAAAAGGATAATGTTGTTGCTTTTCATACTTCTCTAGTTCCTTCCTCTAATGTTTGCTTGTCATCGTTAATTACTGACTCTACTTCTTTGATTTTGCATGAATCATCTACATCCGACGGAGAGTCGTCAATTGAGGGGGAGTCGGACGAAGAAGAACTCGTTGAGGCTTATCAACAACTTCTTACGGAATCAAAGAAGATGGTCAAGCACATCAAGAAGTTGAGGAAACAACAACTTGAGGTTGAAGACGAGAACCGAACTTTAAAGATCAAAATTCATGATCTCGAGGAGGAACGAGGACTTGTATTGAACAATAATAAAATCCTCCAAGAAAAGCTAAACCAATCGGAAACGATTGTTAATTCTCATATGGACAAGATTGGTTTTCTTGAAAAATAGTTTGGGGAAATTCATGACGCCAACCAAGTTTTGACCAAGCAAGTTCATCAACTCAAATCCGACATACAAACTCTTTCAACCGGTTCCAAAAAATTTGACGGTATGTCCGGATTAGGTCAAACGAGCAAAGTTGGTTTGGGATATAAACGGAAACAAAGTGTGAAGGCTTCAAGTTCCACAACTAAATTGAAAGGTAAAACATGCCACCAATGTGGAATTGAAGGACACATAATGAAGACGTGCCCGAAAATTAGAAAGAAGAATTCATCGGCATCTTCATCTACGGAGCGGACTCTACGGATTCAAAAGCCACAACAATCCAATGGAGTTCTCTCAATCCACCAAAGGTTCGAGCCACAACATCAGTTATTCAAGAGGACACTTGCAATGTGGGAACCTAAGGTCGATCAACAGTCAAAGCTAACATCTCTCGGCCACAACGAATCAAGACAACCCAAAATCCGACGGTTTTGGATTAGGAAAGGTGATATCTTTCCTTGTCTTAAGTTTTAAGTTGCTTTTGACTGTATGTAATGCTTTGATCGGTTTTCTCCTCATATTTTTGTAATCATGTGTAAGTTGCTTCAAGTTCCACAACTAAGTTGCTTCAAGTTCCACAACTAAGTTGCTTTTGACTGTATGTAAGTTGCTTCAAGTTCCACAACTAAATTTTAGTAATCATGTGTGATCTTAAGGTGCTTAACCTATCTCGGTTGTGTGAATTCATTGTGATAAACATGAGACAACAAATAGACTAAAATTTGGGATTTAATTATTTCACATAAGAGATTGCATTCTTACAAGGGTAATTGAAAGAATTCAAAAAGATATGGAAAGAGTTACATCCGTAAAGGAGTGTGAAAACTACCACCACATGTTGGAAAGAGCTACCACATGTCTTGAATGCTTGATAATATTTTTGGTAAAATTTTTAGTTTAAGCATTTGGAGATTTATATTCTAATTTCTTATATTTTTGGAACAATCTCCTAGTTGGTATAAGGTGGGATAGTTGAAAGATGCTCAAAGAGCCACCCTTATGTATTTTAGTGCTTATCTCAAATTTGAAAGGGTATTGATCAAATTGATGTCATTTTAGAAATCTCTGTAAGTCATTTTTGATAATCCATTACATCGTGATAGAGTTCGGATCTCTAGATTATTTTTGATGACTTGTGTTTGACGTATATAAAATAAAAAACGGTTATAATATTTTATCTTTATTTTTCATGATTTAGGAGTAAATCTTTTTAATTGTTGTAAAATTAATTGGATTGAATGACATCTGTATGATCTCACAAGTTTTCAAGCACTTAAATTATTTTTTGATGGCACGCAAATCGGATTTGAAAGATTTCAAAATTTTGGATTTGTTTCAAGAAAATTTTTTGATTTTTGCTCTGGAGTACCGGTACTATAGTAACCGTAATTTTTAAAATCCAAAATTTAAGTTTAAATAATTTTCTGGATTATTTAAATGGCAAAAAAATGAGAAATTAGTAGAGTAATAGTGGCCCTAAAATACCGACTTTTGATCGGAGCCTGATCTCGAAAATCTGAGATCACCATTGCGACCGTCTCGTCGAAACATGAAAAATTGATATACATATGTCTTCGATCCAACGGTCGGATCTTCCGCAAAACAGCAAATAAGAAGTGGGTCCCACAACTTAAGTTGTGAATTGTAACCCCTGATTTAAATTCCCGTTTGACCACTATTGGCCGATTCACTGTCTGAAACCCTGACATAGGGGTATGAGTAGTCGAACCTAGCTAATTTCGATGTTCTGAGCGCAATGGCACTGAAGGATTTTGCGTTTGGCGATCCGGGTGCATCGAAGTGCGTGCGTCAGATTGTGACATACAGAACAAGATGGCTCGAGATTTCATACGAACGCCAAATTAAACAAGAAAATACGCTACTTGACAGGTCTCGACGAGCCGGACGTCGTGGCGAAGTCTGTTTGGCATTTCGATGAACGGATTTTCTCGAAATGTGTGAAATGCACTGAAAAAGGGGGTATTTTTGAGAAAACTATAATATTTTATGTACCAAAAATTAAGGGGCTTAAACCATAAGGTGTTGGGTGCATTTTGCACCTATTGTGAAGAACTCGGAGGTTAGGGTTAGGTCTGAACCGGGTTTGAGGTTATTTTGCAAGAATCTTGCACTTAATGCCAAGTGGCTCTTGGGTTCCTTTTGGGTGTAACACGAGGGGTCTCTGGGTGTAATACGAAGCATCAGCCTCCTCTGCATCTTCCAGCAAAAGCCCTGGTGCTGGGGTGGCCGAGGACACAAGCCCATTGAGAGATAATCCGAGAGAGAAGGAGAGAGAGGAGGAGAGTGAAGAAAGGTTGGAACCAAACTTTTCTAAAGTGGATCTGGAGTTCTTGAGGTGTTCCTCTGTGACTGGAAGAGTACCTGGGTGCTTTCTGTGGCCGCGCAAGGGAGGAGGACTGAAACCGGCTTCTTCCTCTCTTCATCAACTCCGGCCAAGGTAAGAACTCCTTAACTCCGGTTTGTTTGAGCCCGAGACCTCTAGCAGTAGTTAATATAGGTTCCTAGGATGCTCCCTGCCAAGCTCCAAGCCCCCATGCACGTTGCATGGCCGGCGGGAGAAAAATATGGCCGGAAACCTATCTTAGCTTCGCCTCGGTCGTTCTTTGCAACTAATGGACCAAAAAGGAAAATAAAATGATGGGAATAAACTGTAGGACCCATAGATTAATTCTGCAAAGTTTGAGCAATTATGGTAGAGTGTCTTTGAATAAAATCAAAACCCTAGTTTTCGGGTTTTTGCATGTTGGCCGAACTCTCAACTCCGGCGCCGGCGAGCTCCTCCGACGCCGGCCACCTACCTAGAAGTGTTGCTGGGACCCAGAGGATCCCAACCATGCTTTTGCATGGCTCCCATGCAGCCCGAATGAGGATCGACCATGGATGACCCGAAATTGGAACCCAACGTCGCCGCCAGCGATCCGGCCACCTCCGGCCGGGAAGGAAGGGTCGGGAAGCTTTGTATGGACTAGAGGAAGCTTCCATATAAGTTGGAAGACTACTTATGGCTTCTGTAAAAATCCGCCATTAACGAGCTTGAGCTCCAAAATGGAGCTTTGCTCCCCGCCGCCGCCGCCGCACCCCGTGGCCGGGCACGGGTATGGAAAGCATCAGTGATGTAATTAGAACCTGTTGGTGCATTTAGTTGGAGCCCAGAAGCTCTGGGAGAGTGATCACAAATTTCAAGGTTTGGCTCCATCATCTTCTTCATGTGAACGGCTAAATCTGGGAGCAAACCTGGAAATTTGTTGGAGAGAAACATAGCTACAAACACTAGAAACATTTCCCTCCAAGTTTGATGCCCTCTGGTCCAGTAATTGCAGAGATCCATTTCACATGGTAGCTTGTGTTAGTGTTAACAAATTGTGCCCACCAAATGTTTGATTTAATGCCACAATGAAGAAAACTTTAGAATTTGAATTCACTGTAAATATGAAAGTTGTTTCTAATGATTCCCTGAGCTTGATGCTCACCTCAGATCAAAATGATTCTGTGTGGAGTTATAATTGGAGCAATGTGAACCTTTAAATAAACATGGCATGGGTTCTGCTTGAACCAGCACACCTGGGTTCCAACCAGGGTGAGCACTGTGGTCCTAGCATGGTTTAGACCAACTTTGATATACAGACTTTTGCTGTTTGATGTTGGGATTAAAATGTGTAGTTAAATCAACTTAAAAATGTAAAGTGGGAACAAAACTCTGTTCTAGGCTGTTTGTAAAGCTGTGACAATGAGTTCTTAACTAATCTGGGGTCACTGAACGCGATGCTCGCGTTAAAAACTGATTTTGGTGATCCAGAGAAACAAAAATGCATATAGGCTATGATGGAAGAGTATTTTATGGCCCGAAGTTTTCCTCGGGTCCCGTGCTGCCGCAAATTGGTGAGCACGGTGTTCAGCAAGATAAATGTCACCTGCTGGAAGTGACGGTTCGTTAAAATAAATCTTCAGTTGAAAGAACGAGCGAAAACAGTGCTAAAAAGATTATGTTGGTCTAAGTGTGTTTGTCAAACACTGAGGTTAAGTAATTAAAGGGTTTAAGATTGACTTGAAATAAGAGTTAAAGTTGATCCCTGATCAATATGTTTGATTCAGGTCTATCCAGTTTGTATCTGGTTCTGAGCGTACAGTCGATTCAGTCTAGTCGCCTGCGATTCGACCGGTGGGTTATCTTCGAACCGGGCCTCAGCTTTTTGGCCCTCTGGTTGCTTTAGTCCAGTCGGACCCCTGTTTTTGATTCCCTGCTGATTACATGACCTATCTTGATATATCGTTATTTCCCTGATTGACATTGACTTGATTAGACCTGTGATTGAGATTTTCTGTTCACGGTCAGCCGATTATTATCTACATGATCCCTGATTATTCCTGACTGATCATGATTGATTGATATATATAGATTTGCATGATTAGATGACACCTGTTGATTCCTGTCATTGAGATGTTATTCGAGATATTATTGATATGCATGATTGATTGATTCTGATTGATAGATACCATTCGATATGCATGAGTGATTGATCCTGATTGATAGATACCACTCGATATGCATGATTGATTGATCCTGATTGATAGACACTACTCGATATGCATGATTGATTGATTCCGATGGATAGATATAGACAGATGATTCCCTGTTGAGATCTCGGCATGTTGCCAACTACCCGGTCACTAGACCGTGAGATTGATCATTATGATTTGCCATGCACTGCTGTACTTCACGAACATGGCCGGGGTAGCTCCCCGTGGAGATTGTTCTTTACCGGTAAAGTGGTCTGATGATAGACCCGTGAGCCCTCGACAAGGTTACGTCAGCCGAAAAGGTGCCGAACAGTGGCATTGCCTGAGGTTCTCTGAGACCAATATTGGCACATGATTGGATATTTGGTTTTCTACCTTTGACGCATTACTTTTACTCGTACTGTTGCTCAGTTGTTTCCAGCACTATTATCTGTAGACATGCTTGTATCATTCGTAGTTCTTTATACATGATCCTTGTAGTTGACTTTGATTTCCGGCCTGCATGCTCTACAGTTTTCATGATAGTTATCTCTGAGATACCCTGATTGTTCAGCATACTTACCTGCAGTTTTATTTCTGATTATTAGTAGACGTCTATGTTTCCAGCTTTTCCTACAGATCTTTACTATCCGCAGATTTTAGTACCCAGTAGGTACGATTAGCTGATCCTCGGCTCGTCGTGCCCACTGGGATACACTCCGGTGTGTCTCACACCCTCGGGTGACTGTTTTTCAGGTCTATCGGGTGCTGGGATGTCGGGACGAGTTGGTGAGGTTCCGAGTTAGCAATTGACCTTGGACAGCCGTGTATTTAGAAATAGTTAATTAAAGTGGTATTCAGATGTAATATATTTGTAAATAAATCTGTAACATTGTTGTTGTTGTTGTTATTGTTATTTGTAGTACGTAGTTAGTACTCTGATGATTGTTGCCAAGCTAGCCGTGCATATATAGAAAAGGCTCAATTCCATAGGGGATTGGGACTCTTCTATATATGTGGCGGTCTGTCATTGCCCTGGTTGATTTGCAACTCTGATTTTTTTTTTTTTAAAAAAAAAAAAAAAAAAAAAATTATACACTGGTTTTTGAACTCGGGGCGTGACAGATTAGATGGTATCAGAGCAATAGGAATACGATGCCTAGGTTTGGCTAGGAACGAACCCTAGGATGACTTGTGTCTACGAGAGAGCGGGTATTGGTAAAGTGGATTAGAACTCAGGTGTGTATCGTGTTCGCGTTTTGGGGTTCGTTGTTAGTGCAGGGTTAGCAGCGGTCATGGTTTCGGCCGTGGGCTTGATGTTTCAGTGGAGCCTAAGAGCTCAGATCAGTTTCAGTATATGTGGTTGAGGATTGACCACCGTTCTTGCCGAAATTGTCACTACTGCGAACCTGTTAGAGGTTTAATAGTGGTTTAGTAAAGTTTAAGTTTCGGGGACGAAACTTCTTATAAGTGGTGGGTGATGTAGTAACCGTGATTTTTAAAATCCAAAATTTAAGTTTAAATAATTTTCTGGATTATTTAAATGGCAAAAAAATGAGAAATTAGTAGAGTAATAGTGGCCCTAAAATACTGACTTTTGATCGGAGCCTGATCTCGAAAATCTGAGATCACCATTGCGACCGTCTCGTCGAAACATGAAAAATTGATATACATATGTCTTCGATCCAACGGTCGGATCTTCCGCAAAACAGCAAATAAGAAGTGGGTCCCACAACTTAAGTTGTGAATTGTAACCCCTGATTTAAATTCCCGTTTGACCACTATTGGCCGATTCACTGTCTGAAACCCTGACATAGGGGTATGAGTAGTGGAACCTAGCTAATTTCGATGTTCTGAGCGCAATGGCACTGAAGGATTTTGCGTTTGGCGATCCGGGTGCATCGAAGTGCGTGCGTCGGATTGTGACATACAGAACAAGATGGCTCGAGATTTCATACGAACGCCAAATTAAACAAGAAAAGACGCTACTTGACAGGTCTCGACGAGCCGGACGTCGTGGCGAAGTCTGTTTGGCATTTCGATGAACGGATTTTCTCGAAATGTGTGAAATGCACTGAAAAAGGGGGTATTTTTGAGAAAACTATAATATTTTATGTACCAAAAATTAAGGGGCTTAAACCATAAGGTGTTGGGTGCATTTTGCACCTATTGTGAAGAACTCGGAGGTTAGGGTTAGGTCTGAACCGGGTTTGAGGTTATTTTGCAAGAATCTTGCATTTAATGCCAAGTGGCTCTTGGGTTCCTTTTGGGTGTAACACGTGGGGTCTCTGGGTGTAATACGAAGCATCAGCCTCCTCTGCATCTTCCAGCAAAAGCCCTGGTGCTGGGGTGGCCGAGGACACAAGCCCATTGAGAGATAATCCGAGAGAGAAGGAGAGAGAGGATGAGAGTGAAGAAAGGTTGGAACCAAACTTTTCTAAAGTGGATCTGGAGTTCTTGAGGTGTTCCTCTGTGACTGGAAGAGTACCTGGGTGCTTTCTGTGGCCGCGCAAGGGAGGAGGACTGAAACCGGCTTCTTCCTCTCTTCATCAACTCCGGCCAAGGTAAGAACTCCTTAACTCCGGTTTGTTTGAGCCCGAGACCTCTAGCAGTAGTTAATATAGGTTCCTAGGATGCTCCCTGCCAAGCCCCAAGCCCCCATGCGCGTTGCATGGCCGGCGGGAGAAAAATATGGCCGGAAACCTATCTTAGCTCCGCCTCGGTCGTTCTTTGCAACTAATGGACCAAAAAGGAAAATAAAATGATGGGAATAAACTGTAGGACCCATAGATTAATTCTGAAAAGTTTGAGCAATTATGGTAGAGTGTCTTTGAATAAAATCAAAACCCTAGTTTTCGGGTTTTTGCATGTTGGCCGAACTCTCAACTCCGGCGCCGGCGAGCTCCTCCGACGCCGGCCACCTACCTAAAAGTGTTGCTGGGACCCAGAGGATCCCAACCATGCTTTTGCATGGCTCCCATGCAGCCCGAATGAGGATCGACCATGGATGACCCGAAATTGGAACCCAACGTCGCCGCCAGCGATCCGGCCACCTCCGGCCGGGAAGGAAGGGTCGGGAAGCTTTGTATGGACTAGAGGAAGCTTCCATATAAGTTGGAAGACTTCTTATGGCTTCTGTAAAAATCCGCCATTAACGAGCTTGAGCTCCAAAATGGAGCTTTGCTCCCCGCCGCCGCCGCCGCACCCCGTGGCCGGGCACGGGTATGGAAAGCATCAGTGATGTAATTAGAACCTGTTGGTGCATTTAGTTGGAGCCCAGAAGCTCTGGGAGAGTGATCACAAATTTCAAAGTTTGGCTCCATCATCTTCTTCATGTGAACGGCTAAATCTGGGAGCAAACCTGGAAATTTGTTGGAGAGAAACATAGCTACAAACACTAGAAACATTTCCCTCCAAGTTTGATGCCCTCTTGTCCAGTAATTGCAGAGATCCATTTCACATGGTAGCTTGTGTTAGTGTTAACAAATTGTGCCCACCAAATGTTTGATTTAATGCCACAATGAAGAAAACTTTAGAATTTGAATTCACTGTAAATATGAAAGTTGTTTCTAATGATTCCCTGAGTTTGATGCTCACCTCAGATCAAAATGATTCTGTGTGGAGTTATAATTGGAGCAATGTGAACCTTTAAATAAACATGGCATGGGTTCTGCTTGAACCAGCACACCTGGGTTCCAACCAGGGTGAGCACTGTGGTCCTAGCATGGTTTAGACCAACTTTGGTATACAGACTTTTGCTGTTTGATGTTGGGATTAAAATGCGTAGTTAAATCAACTTAAAAATGTAAAGTGGGAACAAAACTCTGTTCTAGGCTGTTTGCAAAGCTGTGACAATGAGTTCTTAACTAATCTGGGGTCACTGAACGCGATGCTCGCGTTAAAAACTGATTTTGGTGATCCAGAGAAACAAAAATGCATATAGGCTATGATGGAAGAGTATTTTATGGCCCGAAGTTTTCCTCGGGTCCCGTGCTGTCGCAAATTGGTGAGCACGGTGTTCAGCAAGATAAATGTCACCTGCTGGAAGTGACGGTTCGTTAAAATAAATCTTCAGTTGAAAGAACGAGCGAAAACAGTGGTAAAAAGATTATGTTGGTCTAAGTGTGTTTGTCAAACACTGAGGTTAAGTAATTAAAGGGTTTAAGATTGACTTGAAATAAGAGTTAAAGTTGATCCCTGATCAATATGTTTGATTCAGGTCTATCCAGTTTGTATCTGGTTCTGAGCGTACAGTCGATTCAGTCTAGTCGCCTGCGATTCGACAGGTGGGTTATCTTCGAACCGGGCCTCAGCTTTTTGGCCCTCTGGTTGCTTTAGTCCAGTCGGACCCCTGTTTTTGATTCCCTGCTGATTACATGACCTATCTTGATATATCGTTATTTCCCTGATTGACATTGACTTGATTAGACCTGTGATTGAGATTTTCTGTTCACGGTCAGCCGATTATTATCTACATGATCCCTGATTATTCCTGACTGATCCTGATTGATTGATATATATAGATTTGCATGATTAGATGACACCTGTTGATTCCTGTCATTGAGATGTTATTCGAGATATTATTGATATGCATGATTGATTGATTCTGATTGATAGATACCACTCGATATGCATGATTGATTGATCCTGATTGATAGATACCACTCGATATGCATGATTGATTGATCCTGATTGATAGACACTACTCGATATGCATGATTGGTTGATTCCGATGGATAGATATAGACAGATGATTCCCTGTTGAGATCTCGGCATGTTGCCGACTACCCGGTCACTAGACCGTGAGATTGATCATTATGATTTGCCATGCACTGCTGTACTTCACGAACATGGCCGGGGTAGCTCCCCGTGGAGATTGTTCTTTACCGGTAAAGTGGTCTGATGATAGACCCGTGAGCCCTCGACAAGGTTACGTCAGCCGAAAAGGTGCCGAACAGTGGCATTGCCTGAGGTTCTCTGAGACCAATATTGGCACATGATTGGATATTTGGTTTTCTACCTTTGACGCATTACTTTTACTCGTACTGTTGCTCAGTTGTTTCCAGCACTATTATCTGTAGACATGCTTGTATCATTCGTAGTTCTTTATACATGATCCTTGTAGTTGACTTTGATTTCCGGCCTGCATGCTCTACAGTTTTCATGATAGTTATCTCTGAGATACCCTGATTGTTCAGCATACTTACCTGCAGTTTTATTTCTGATTATTAGTAGACGTCTATGTTTCCAGCTTTTCCTACAGATCTTTACTATCCGCAGATTTTAGTACCCAGTAGGTACGATTAGCTGATCCTCGGCTCGTCGTGCCCACTGGGATACACTCCGGTGTGTCTCACACCCTCGGGTGACTGTTTTTCAGGTCCATCGGGTGCTGGGATGTCGGGACGAGTTGGTGAGGTTCCGAGTTAGCAATTGACCTTGGACAGCCGTGTATTTAGAAATAGTTAATTAAAGTGGTATTCAGATGTAATATATTTGTAAAGAAATCTGTAACATTGTTGTTGTTGTTGTTATTGTTATTTGTAGTACGTAGTTAGTACTCTGATGATTGTTGCCAAGCTAGCCGTGCATATATAGAAAAGGCTCAATTCCATAGGGGATTGGGACTCTTCTATATATGTGGCGGTCTGTCATTGCCCTGGTTGATTTGCAACTCTGATTTTTAAAAAAAAAAATAAAAAAAAAAATAAAAATTATACACTGGTTTTTGAACTCGGGGCGTGACAGGTACTCATCTTTTGGTACCGGAACCAATTTCCCGAAATTGAGTTTCAATCCGGAACACGAACTGGAATTTTTCAGTTTTTTAACCGGGTACCGGTACGCGCCTTCGAGTACCGGTACGCAATCTCCGTTTTCATTATATACCGGAACCGAGGGTTTATTTTGCACTTCCTCTTTTGCAAAAACTCTTCCTTTCTCTCTCTAAAATATTTCCAAGGTGTTTTTCTTCAAAATCTACGAGATTCTTGCTGTGATTTGTAAGATCTTTCATCAATCTTGCTTTTTATGTTTCAAAACCCAAGTTTTTAGGTTTTGATGATTTATTTTGGAATTTTTGAGTTGATCTCTATTTCTAATGAAATATCTTGCGTATATCGCCTTGTTTTCTTGATTAGAATATAAATGATTGCTTTCTATGTGATTAGATTCATGTTTTCTTGTATATATTGCTTGAATCTATCATTTAAATCATTTCTTTACATCAAAATATTTGAGAATTTAGAGCTTGCATGTAAATTGGTTTTGAATGTTAGATCTTCAAAGTTTACATGTTCAGAATGTTTGTTAAACATTTTTAAGCCTTTTATGATATTCATATTCTATCAAATCATAGTGCATCATGTTCTTCACAAGATAATGGCATTCTCTTTGCTACTTGCACTTGTGGTTTTGATGGCCACCGGGAGTGGACGTGGTCGTGGACGTGGAAAGAAGAAAGCTTCTAAACGATCACGTGATGAAGGATCAACAAGCTCAGAATCAGAACCTTCATCGGAATATGAGGAAGAATCAGAAAAAGGAAAGGGAAAGGCACCGATGACTTCAAGGAAAAAGAAAGGTGCAGATTCTCCTCCATGAAGAAGTACCGGTGGACCGGTAATTCGTGAACGCTCTCAATCAGAACGGCGAACAAAACTTGGGGAAGGTGAACAACACATTAGCTAAAAGCGCCATACAATCTTTGAGAATAGAGCATGCATTGGGGAGCGACATGTCAACCTCTCTGAATTGTATCGAAAAGTTCCGGACTTTGCACGGCTACTGGAACGGATTCCTATTGAGCCACTTGGTAGAGTTCCTGCTAGGATGGGTTTCTGTGTGGAGCTACTCAGGGAGTTTTACATGAGAGCAGTTATACTTCACGAGGATCCTGACACCGGGACATTTATTTTTGAAACAACAGTTAGAGGTGTCAAGTTCGATATTACTCCTGCTGTAATTGGTGCAAATCTGGGATTGATTGTTGATACAACGGGTCTGCACTATACACATGGCGACTTTCAGCATGAAAGTCATTGGGATATCGTTGTAAATGCAATTTGCAAATCCGGAACTCACACAAACAGGTTGTATGTTGAATCAAAGGATTTAAAGCCGGAATACCACATTCTGTCTTTCATTATATGCTACAACCTCTTGCCTACATTGGGGACTAAAAGGATTCGATGGGATCGACTTCTTCTTCTTTATTTCCTTGGTCACCCAGAGAGTGCATATGGAATTAATATCAATATTCCATTTCTTATTTGGCAACAAATGGTACATGTGATTGAAGGATCAAATCGCCGTGAACTACTTCCTTACTCGATTTTGATCACTGGCATATTGGAAGATCATGGAGTTGATATTAAGTGTGTCAAATATGACTATGGCTTGGGCGCTATTGATGGAATTACCTTGGCCAAGTCAATTAGCACTCTAAAGACCTTTGGGCAAGTGAAAGGTTATGCAAGTGAAGCGACTCCAAGTGCACCGCCTCGTCAAGTGGAACATCAAGACTCTTCTGGATCAGATGAGGTAGTGACGCTACAATCATTACATCGGGATGTACGCTCACTGAAGAAAAGAATGGAACAAGGGTTCAAGAAGCTTGAGGACGGATTGAAGAAGATTTTTGATATCCTCGGCTGCAAGCATGATGATATAGTTCCTGTAGCGACCGGGCCAAGTACTTCACATGGACCTACTTCACATGATGACGATGATGATGATGGCAGACATGACGATGAGTGACTTTTGACTTTTCTTGTTCTTGCTTTTCATTTTCTTTTCGCTTGTTGATGAACAAGAACTTTTATGGTCATGTAACTAAGAACTAATCCTCCTAGTACTTTCCTTTTGTCTAGTATTTTTACTGTTTGATAATTTATGACAAAAGGAGGAGTAGAGAAATGACAGAGATGAGATGATCAAGATAGGGGGAGATGATCAAAAAGGGAGCCGAAAATCAAAAAGAACCAAAAGGACGAATCAAATGTAGGACTTACATTTAATTTCTGACAACTGACTTTTGATTTTGTTTGAAATTTTGTTTTGCAGGATTTACATCACTTTAAGACTCCAAGTCCTAAGTCATAGAGTTTGTTCTAGGACAGGTTCAAATGTATTTTTGTTTATTGGATCTTTCACGCAAAGAAAGTCAATGTTTTGGTGATGACATTGAATTTCGATTTTTTTGGTTTAAGATGAGTGTCTTGAGCGTTTTATGTATTTTTGGGTTTTGTCACAAAATTGTCAAAGGGGGAGATTGTTATGGCTTTTTATGTTGGCATATTTCGTGATTTGAGTCGGAGCCTTGAAATGATCAAATTATCAAATCAGCATTCGAAGACTCGGAGAAGATTCAACATGAGCTCAAGTTGGCACTCATGTATGATTAAAGTAATCATGGTGATTTAAGTATATTTACAATCTTTGAAATCATGATTTTATTGAAACCCGGTTTAGTAGAGGTTTTGGGAACTTGGATTTTAACTCATAACTTATTTTAAGTTTGGATTCCGGTACATGGTTTGCTTTGTTAAACTTATCTTTGAAAAATTTAATATTTTACATTGAGTACCGGAACCCCACTTTGAGTTCCTCAAAACCCGACATGAGATTTTCTGGAATTTACACTGAGTACCGGAACCTGACTTTGAGTACCGGTATGCAATAGAAAATCTGTCTGTTGCATCATTGGGTACCGGAACCTGCCATTTAGTACCGATACGCAATGTTAAGTCGTGATAAGAATGCTAAACCGACTTTGATTGATTTCCAAAGGTTATAAATAGATACTTAGGGTTTCTCAAGAACGATCGACCAATTCTGAAACACTTGAGAGCAACCCTAGAGGCTAGGTTTTTATCGTTCATCTTTTTAGCCTCTCTTAGGTCAATTCGACGGTTCTTTGACGAGATGCTTTTTGTCGAATTGATCTAATCTTTGCTTAGAGATTTCTTCCATAGTTCTCTAATGATATTCTAAGCAAAGGATCACCATCGAAGCCTATACTTTCGTAACGGCTGAGTTTGCGTCAAGGAGTTTACGTGGCATCGTGGATTCGAAATGTGTTGCCCGTGGATTCAATCGAGTGGCGTTCGTGGATTCGGACGTGTGCATTGGACCTGCAGTCGGTGAACGCAAGATCCGGAGAAGTTGAAGGTGGGGTTGGAATCCGTAGAGTCGGTAATCACCTTGTTATCTTTCAAATTCTTAGTGGATTGTTATTGCGTGTTGGTCCCGTGGTTTTTTACTCCTTTGATGGAGTTTTCCACGTAAATCTCGGTGTGTTGTTTTTATTTTTCGTATTTATTTTAAATTGCACTGAGATTGGTATTTTAGATATTGCACCTATTCACCCCCCCTCTAGGTATTTGATAGAACCTATTTGGATCCTTGGGGATCCATAAACCTACAATGATCGCCCTATTGAGCCAGCTTTTAGTCACGTACATCGACGGTTTGGCCACCGTCATGGTGTTCTTTACCGGTAGAGAGGTCGTCACATCGACCCGTGAGCTCAGGGTGTTCACTCAGAGTGCGCAGGGTTATGATAGCATATTGGCGTACCGGTGGGCATTGAGGTCCTTGTGACCAAAAGTGGCATGAGATTGGGTATAGTTGTGATTACAGCTTTGACGCATTATCTTATTACACATCTTTATACCTGCTCTGTTTTATAGTATGATCTTGATCTATATGCATTGAGATTGATCAGGTTTACCTGATTGTCAATTATAGCTTGTTCAGCTTCATATATGATTACTCTGCTTTATTGATTAGCATATGATTATTGGTACTCTAGATTACAGTTTTGACAGTTATGCATTATCATATCTGCCTGATGTACAGCATGATACGTTGATTTTGTCATGATTTACCTGATTGCTAGTTATAGAATGTTCAGGTTCCTTAGTTATAGAATGTTCAGCTTCCTTCCTGAGTACCTGCTTTCATTTCATCATGATCAGTATCTAACTTACAGATTATAGCCTGTTTTGCTACCCGCTTATTACAGTATCCGGTAGGTACGACTTGCTATTTCTTGGCCCGTCGTACCCACTGGGATCATTTATGTTGTATCTCACACCCTTGGGTGATCATTTTTTCAGATCAGTCAGGTGCGGAGATGTCGGGACGATCCAGAGAGCTTTCGCGATAGACTTGTCCCCTGTTATCGGCCGCATTGGCCCAGTGCATTACCTTTACAGTTTTAGTTCTGTTTATGTACTTCTGAGTTGGATTATTATGTCTTGTGGACTATGGTTATGCCAAACCTTGTGGATGTAAATAGATATAGAGAATTTATGTTTATCGTTTACTCCTCTAATTGATCATTGGTATTTGCTTAGTAGAGCATGTATAGGAAAGATTCTATCCGTGTGGATAGAGAATTTTTTGTGCATGTGGCAGTCTGCCCACGTCCTGAATTTTAAGTTTAAGACTCTGATTTTTTTAAAAAAAAGAAAAAAAAAATTAGCCCACTTTTTGAAACTCAGGCATGACAAGTACGTCTTGGTTTCAAAGTTATTATGAAAGCGCAAATTTTTTAAATCCCATTTTATTTTGCTTATCTCATTGAGTTAAATTTAGATTATGCATAGCCATATTGAGATTATTTTTATCCTATAATTTTGTATTTCAAATTATATTAGAATTTAATCATTATTATAAAATAAATATATCTTTTATTTCATTGATTCAGTCTGGCAGATTAGAAAGAATTTGAGTGTATTTTTAGGATTAAAAGTTTATGAAAGAGACATATTTTGTATAACATTTTGATTATAATAAAAATTTCCACTTCATCTTTATCCATAGACATAACCTAGTAACCGAACCGCATAAATATTTATGTGATTTATTTTTTTCTCATTTTTAAATTTTTTTTTGGTATTTTCATGCTCGACAAATTAAATTTATTTTGCTTTTGTTGTAACAAACTCAGAGAAAATCGAGTATCAATTTAAATGACGGATTTCTAACATAAATGTATGTCATCTAAACAGTTTATATATACAATCGCCAATACACACAAGATTATTATTTGATTCATTGTAAATGAATTTGTAAAATTTATAATATTAAATATATAGATATCTTAAAAATCATAAAACATACTTAATGAGATAGATTTGAGAATTCTATTATAAAATTTTAGTGGTGTGATATTTGGTTTGTGCTTGTGTACATGGCAATAATTTTTGGAGGACATCCACAAACTCTGCATTTTTCTGTCAGAAAGTTCAGGTCCACAGTTATTTTTTCTGCACCAGACAGATTTGAATAGGAAATTGTGTTGAATATAAATTTTAAAAATATTGTATTTTTTACTGTTTAATTAAGTTTTTAAAAAATAATTATTTTATATTTTTTTAATATAGAAAGTAAAAAGTTTTTAGTTTTAAGTTTTGTTCGTACTTCTAGTTTTATTTAATTTTTTTATTTAATTAAATTTATTCTTTGGCCTTTTGAAATAGTCTCCAACCGTGACATGAGCATGAGTGTGAGTGTCGAATATAAATATTACAAATATTATATTTTAACAGTTTAAATTTTGGGCGGTGGTTAACTATTCTTCCCATTAATTAGATTGGGGTAATTTATGATGCTTTTGGGGGTAATTATATTTAGGATATTTCTCCTAATGCAATAACTCCAAAAAAAAAAAAATATTTCCAACCTTTTATTTGTGCTCTTCTAAAAGCTAAAATTTAATTTGAGTAAACAACAATAATAGTTGGTTGTGGAGATTTAAGTTGAATTTTATATTAATTTTTAAAATTGTAAATTAGATATTATTTTAAATTTTTTTAAAAAATATTATATTCGATATATCTATACGCGTTAAATCATCACATTGCATGAATCTAATATGATCATATAATAATTTCAGTAAAACTGAGACTAAATCATATGAGAAAGAATTAGGTTGAACTAGAAGAAAAAAAAAAAAAAACATCAGATAAAATCCAATTGAAATAGGACAAATCAAAAGAAAGTAGATCAGAAAAGAAAAAAAAATATGTTTAGAGTATCCCACTAGAGAATTAGGAGTTAGGAAGTAATTATGGTGCTTACAATCTAATGATAGTGCTTGAGATTTACTAATTAATAATAAGAATGTAATAATGATATTATTGTGTTATCTATAATATTTAAAAATACACTTGGAGGTACTTATTGAGCACTGAAAAAGAAAAGTAAAAAAAAAAGAAAAAAAAAAGAAGAAGGTGTGAACCAATTTACCTTGTGATATTATGTTAAAAGGGCATAGCATATGCCAACTCATTTCAATTTAATGAATGTGAAATCACTACCATCTACATTGCCAATTCCCATTATTTTGCCTTTATACTATTAATGAAACTTTTTTATTATTATTATTATTATTATTATTATTATTTTAGGAGGAATTAAATATTCAAACTAGTGTGGTAAGCAAATTGAAGTTGATTTTCAACAACAAACATCAGCAAATCATGCCTTTTGAATTGAGAAAGGAATAATATTTGGACTTAGCTTATATTGCATCTCCTCATCAATTTTTGTTCTTGCTCTATGAGAATTACACCTCTAAATGCATAACACAAATTTTCTTTTATGAGGAGAAAAATTATGATGGCTTTACTTGTCACCTTGGGACTCAATTTTCTTTGATATTGATTGATTTTTTCATTACAAATACATATAATTTTTTTCATAATATTTATTATTTTTTTTGGTTATGAATAATATTTTTAGTCATAAATAATAATTTTATATTTTATATTTTATATTTTATATTTTAATCATTAAAAAAATAATAGTTTTTTTTCTAATCTGATTAATTATTTTAAAATTTAATTTTTTTTTTAAATAAACTCTCTAGTACATAAATATAAGATGTACTAGAGAGGGAGGTAGAGGCCAGGTACATTGTATTTAAAAAGGGAAAATGCTATGTGTACACCCCTTTCGGGGTGTACATCATACACCCCACCCATTCAAGGATGGGGGTGTGATGATGGATCACTTGATGTGACCCGTAAAAAATATCGTCACCATTAAAATGGTGGAGATATATGATGTACACCCCTTCGGGGTGTACATGTAGCATTGCTCTTTAAAAAGATAGTTTTGTTTTTTTTCACTGTATGCCTTTGGTTTTTGTGATGTGTTTTTACATAGACATAAGCATCATGATGCATCACATCATCTTCACTATCACCTACTACCTCTTTTTATTTATTTACTTATTTTATTTTATTTTATTTTATTTGTTTTTGTATTTTTTTGAATGGAGTTACCGACCTCTCCAAATGTCATCATATCTAACGTTCTCTTTGACTGGTAATACGCTGATGAGGTGACGCATATGATACAAAATGTCTTCTATAAGATACTGGTGAACAAAAAACAAAAATTGTACCCCCAACATTCATTGTATAGGAACATTGAAATAATTTAATCAATAATTTTATTATTATTTTAAAATTTATGTATTGTATGTGATAAACGATTTATTAGACCATCTGAGAATGCTCCTGGTGTAATATATATATATATATATATATATATATATATATATATATATATATATATATATATATATATATATTATTTGCTATTTAGATTTATTAAGATACTAAAATAAACTATTAAGCGATAACTTATATAACATAGGTTTTTTATTATTATTATCGAGGAGTTCTATTTTAAATTATTATAAAATTCTGACGATAATAATTTTTTTAGAATAATACATTAATCCCACCTATAAGATGATTTAATTTATTTTGTAAAAAAATAACTTAAATATGGTACATTATATGTCATCATAGGCATCTACTCACACTCTCCATAGTAGCTCTCTAATAAATATTTCAAGATCACTTGAATATATATGAATCATGCTAATGCTTAACAAAATTCTTTAGGTTTCTTATATATGAACATGCAGCTACATATATATGAATGAAGTAAAACCATCTAATTAGTGAGTTTGTAAAAATTTGTTGTAACATAGCACTACATCTAGCATATATATATATATATATGACACCTCTAACTGTTAGATTTTTTAGTGCTATTAGATTTTTTATCCTTAGATGAGGAGATGTGTGGATATATAGGATGATAGTGGATTCCTTGGGTTTAGTGGGTGGTTGGAAAAGTAGTTTGATCTAAATGGTAGAAATGATTCAAGGGATAAATTTAATGGTGGAAAACTTGATAGTACCAAGTGTCTTGTGCAATTAATACCATAGTAGCCAAATATATATATATATATATATATTAAGTCTTCTGTACTTTCGAAAATACGGAAGTCTTCTGTGCTTTCGAAAGTACGGAAGCATCCGTGCTTGTAAGTTGTTTTTAATAATGGAACATTCGATTCGACGATCGACTTTGTTAGACATAATTTACGGTGTAGAACAATCCAAATTAGGTGAAACTTTAATAAAAAAATTTACTTAACATCAAGAGTAAGATCAATACTTCTGATTTGAAATTTGGGTCTTTTATCACTATTTTTATGAGAGTTTTATTTTCCGCCGTTCATTTTGAGGCTACTCCTTCACTACTCAAATAAAGTCAAAAACTTATAAAATTTGGTTTCTAAATAGTTCCAACATTTTAGATCATGTCTAATTGAGCTGATTGTCGAATCGAAAGTTTCAGCATCGAAAACAACTTACAAGCACAAAAGCCTCCGTACTTTCGCCTAGCTCGTTCTATATATATATATATATATATATATATATATATATATATATATATATATATATATATATATATATATATATATATATATTAGGCTGGTATGCTTATGGAAGGACGGAGCCTTCCGTGCTTATAAATCATTTTCGATTCGAAGATCAACTCCGTTAGACTTGATTCAGAGTATTTGAAATACCTAGAAAATAAATTTTGCGATTTTCGATATTATTTGCCTAATGATCAAAGGGGATCAAAATCAATAATTTTAATGGTTGTAGTGAGCAGTTTGCAAGTTTAACAGTATAGAAATATCAAAATCACGTAAAATTTTGATAAAAAATTTTGTATACTATATAAAATAAGATCAATATTTTTTATCTAAAATTTTAGTGTCATATCATTACATTTTGTGAGATTTTTATTTTTAGCCATTAATTTTGAGCACTTTCGATCACTCCGCAAATGATATCAAAAAATTACGAAATTTATTTTGTAAGTACTTCAAATACTCTAGATCAAGTTTAACCGAAATGATCATCGATTCGAAAGTCCCAACATAAAAAATAATTTATAAGTAAGAATGCCTTCGTGCTTTTATATATATATATATATATATATATATATATATATATATATATATATATATATATATATATATATATATATATATATATATAGTAGAGTTTATATACTTTCAAAAGCACAAGCCCAACTATACTTGTGAATTTTTTACTATTGAATTTGCATTGAGATTTGTCCTATTGTACTTTCTCTTTCTCTCTCCTTAGTTTATTTTACAATAGCACAAATCCAACGGTAAAAAGATCACAAGTATAAATTGGCTTATACTTTTAAAAGTATATAAGCTCTACTCTCTCTCTCTCTCTCTCTCTCTCTCTCTCTCTCTCTCTCTCTCTCTCTCTATATATATATATATAT
>CM055067.1:46993043-47085543 GCA_029204045.2 Tillandsia leiboldiana | reverse complement strand
CATTGTATAAACCAATTTTTAAACATCAATTAAGTATATGCAAAATATCTTCTTTCTTTGTGTGTTGTTCTCTACATTAGATCACATCCAATTTTGGTATACAACAAGCTCTACATCAGAAAATGTAAGAAAACAAACAGCACACAGTGCTAGCAAGTCTAAAACAAAAGAGTAGAACCACTATGATCATCAAATGCCCAAGTGTTGGTGAATTGAGAATATTCGATGCACGCGAGCTCTAGCAATGCCATATTTTCGATAAGGCAATAGCAGGTAGATTATCGAAGAGTTCGCCAAACGCAACTTCATTTAATCTCCCCACCAAGAAGGGAGACCCAAACCATCTCCAGAGGTCTCTCCCTGCAAGCAAATAATATTATTTCCAATCAAATGGCCAAACGAAGCAAATTATCAAATTCCAAAAGTTTTCAAAATCACTCTTTCAACTACAGGGCTTATTTAATTAAAGCAACAGCATTCTTTTGTTTGTGTGAAATCCCCCCTCAACAGCTTTTCATTGCAGGTAAAAGAAAGCATTAACTAACATCTGCTTTTGAGGCTCAAAAGCTCATTTCAATTTATTTTTTTGAAATAAAGAAAAAAAAAAAATCATTGCATTTTTTGTTTGTCAAACACCTAATCAAAAAGTCAGGCTGTAGAGACACTATAAAATCAATTGACTCCTGTAACCGGAGCTGAAGACTTTATAGCAAACAGAACAATAGACGCAATCCACTTGAAACAGCACCAAACTGTTATTCTACTTCATCAAGTGACAACTCTTATAAATATCAAAGTTTGCTATTCAACAAGTAGAATCAAAAGCAATGTTACCAAGATATTAACAGGAAAATGAATTCAAAGAGGGAAATAGTTCTTACTACTAAGCTTCAGCAGTTCAAGCAACGAGCGCAGACTAATCCAGTATCTATAATTAAGTTTGCTAATGGAGTGCCAAGTCATCACAATATTTGTCGATGGGCATCCCGGATATAAATCGCGCAGGTGTGCAATGTAATTAGCTAATATTAGGACAATATGTTCACCTTACTGGAGTGCCAGCGCCAAAATCCTAAATTTGCTTACTCAAATGCCTTGCCAATTTTGTGTTATTTCTTCGAATGATGTTCACAGCTCAATTTAGTTGAAACACAATAAAAAAATTCAGAAAGTTGATTGCAACGACTGAAGTTTAACAGGAAAAGTGAAAGTCTGATCTGACGAATCATGTAACTTAACGAAATGCAATCAGCCGAGGCCACATGAATTTTATTACTGTAATTGTTAGCGAGAGAACATCTCTATTAAATTAAATTAATAATAAAAATTACCAAAATTGCAGTGATTTTTCAGTAGAAAAAGGAATCATACAAATAATTCATATGAAAGTTAAGATATATGTGAGGAAAAATAATCACTCACAATAATCTCCATTGGAGCAAATGGCTTTGCATCTTCCTTCTGCTCATTTGGGACAGGTGGATATTTTATACTAAGTACTCGAAAGCGTACCTGCAGTATAAATTTCCATATATTATAACGAGCAGAATTGTGATTAAGAACACCATTAATTAGACTAAATTTAAATCAAAGACTAGAATGAACACCAGATTACCTCTTCACCTATATCTAGAGGAAGCTCTTCACCCTCATAAAGCCATACCCAAATGCCATCATCTCCCCTGTAAGTTTTCGAAAGGGATACAGAGCTACTAAAGTAAGCAAGAGAAAATAAATAAACAAATAAACAATAAAAAATAAAAAGGCTTTGTTATTAAGCGACCGGCTTTTGACGGATAGAGAAGGAAGGAATGGTAGCATAACCGGGGGAGAGAAAACATGATTCACGGTACAAATGATACATTAAAACTCAAATGGGATACAATCTGAAGCTTCACTATCAAAATTAGATGCATTTTAAGTTTTTAATTATGCATAACACATATAAGTTATTACAATTTTGGATAGCTTTAGGGATTTTGGGGGCAAAGAAAGATAAGCTGTGTTAATGATCACTGCAGCATCCATGTTGTATACCAAGTATGGTGCCGTGCTATGATAATAACATGAATTCTAAGAGTGGCACTCAGCACTGATGTAATATTTGGTGTATTTTTTTTTTCCGATCCCTCATTGAAATGGAAAGAGCAAGTTCCAAAAGGCCTACCAGTTTTGATAAATTCTACACCTAGATAAAGAGGGGGAGTGGGGTTTGCCTACTCTCCCAGTTTCGTTAATAACCTTCTTAGCTCGGTTAAATTGTGCTAATGCCTACTCTCCCAGTTTCGTTAATAACCTTCTTAGCTAGGTTAAATTGTGCTAACAATAAAGTTCCAGAAAAGTACATCTAAACCATTAATTGTAAATAAACTAAATATCGTTAGGTGATATAGTAATTTCCACAGCTTTGTAAACTTGCTTTCTTCAGAAATTTCCTCTCAAAGAAAACACCAGGCAATAATCTTCAACCTACTAACAATTAACAGGATTCTCAACACTTTGCTGGCTTCCTCTAACAAATCAGAGGCCAGGTTTAGATCACTTAATTACCTAAACCACATAACAGGAAGGCATCTAATTGTATAATAAGACAGTTTGGAAAAAGTATTATATAGAATACCGATCAAATGAAAAAAAGATTGCCAGCAAACACCACAACAGAAAACTCATAAGAAAATAAGTGGCTCTTACCTTTTACATGGCTGGGCAATTCGATGCTTGGGAACATATATGTCACTAAAGAACCCAAGAGACACTGCAACAAAATCTGGCACTTCTCATGAACATTATTCAATAAAAGATACATAGCCTAACCATCTGGATAAATAAGTAAAACTTACTGAATTAAGCAAAAGTCTTACAAGAACAATGAAAAGATCTATTTAAATAAAACATAATTATAACATACCATCCTTACAAACAGAAAGAAATTAGTGGATAAGGTAACATTAACAATATATGTCTAAAATTGAACACTGTAACCTTCAAAGAATGCAGTAGACATAAAAGCTGCGTGCACATAAATAAACGATTTGTTCTGATATACTAGACAAAAGAAAGCTGACGAATAAATGATAAGGAATTAATCCAGTTTGGACATACATCTTGAATAACCCCTACAACAGCTATAAATTCAAACAAGTAAATACACTAATTTATCTAAAATAGATAGAAATACTAAAAAAGTATTCAACATACAGCGCAAACCATCTTCATCAGATGATTCAATCTTTCCCATGAGAATTTCCCCGATGAAAGGTCGAAACACCACCATTCTAAATTTAACCTATCAAGGAAAAGTAGAAGTCCACTTACATAAAATAATCCCAACAAAATGAATTAATTTGATGAAATGAACTGCTTTGACATTACTACAAACTAAAGGCCAAGCTGACCATATACTAATGGAAGTCATTGCGCAGACGTTAAAAGTTACACAGTGAAGTTTCCATGATGTAAAACATAGGGTTCATTGCATGTTTACATCCTAAAATCTAATCTCCATTTTAATTTCATTCTAATTGTTTCTGTTATAACATTTTGGTACTGATGATTATTATGCTGAACAGTTGTCCTTCTGAAGATGTGCTATCTGAAAACTGCACCATGTAGGCAGCATCACTGATTTCTCTTAAATAAAAAAGAAAAATTTATGATAACATAAAATTGGGATCAAACTTCGGTGACTAAAAATTGTTCCGATTGAAACTCTACGAATGAAAGAGAAATGAGAGTCAAACTTCACGGACTAAATGGCTAAAGATGAATTTAAGGACAAATTGAGATTCAGATCAAACTTTAGAGACTAAATTTGCAATTAATTAAATAAATATACAGTAAGTTTAAGTTTGTACTTTATACGTCGAAGCGCCCTCTCCTGGGAAGATGAAGCCACCTTCAACGGAATGGACTTCATAAATTGAGATGCAAAGCCCCAAATTTGCAATAACCTAAGAGACAACAATAGGACAATGGAACAAATGGTAGTTTTGCAGCAATAGGGTCAACATGTACAAACCTCGGATGAACTATAGAGTATATGAAAGTGAAATAGGTACCTGAACTGTTAAGATTTTGCTTTTACTACCTAATCTTACAGTATACTTGATTTAAGTACCTCATTGTTAGAACTTAACAGTATTTTTAACTTTGAGGACAGAATATTATGTTACTTAGGCCTAGTTCAGTAATATTGTGCCTAAAAGTACCTATTTTATGCTTTGGAAGGTCGAAAAATTCTAAAACACTTCCAATATTCCATCCTCCAATGCTATAAAATTGCGTGGGCAACCGCCACTGGAGAAACATGAAAGCACATGCTTCTCCAGTAGTTGCTGCTACCACAATTTTATAGCATAAAAAGAGGAAATTTTGAAAGTGCCTCGGAGTTTTTTGGCCTTCCAATATATAAAAAAGGTGCTTTTTCCCACCACATTACCAAACTAGGCCATAATAATATATTCTATGACTTTCTTTTGACAAAAAAATCATCAAAAGTTCGAACAGAAGTTAGCCAAACAGTTGAAACAAACCGAATGGTGAGGTAGTAAAATCAACATTTTATAAGTTAGAATTTGCTCAATTCTAAGGTAATGAAAGATGAATTAGTAAAGTCATAATTTCAAAGTTCAGTTATCCATTTCGAAATGAGCTATAGCTCAAGTAAAGTTCTTTATGTTCCACCCATAGCATTATTAAGCCCAAAGTACTTACATACCTTGTCTAAGAATAATATTTCGAGTTCTTCCTTGATTGCGCTGATTAGAGGACGGTTAAGCAAGTGAGGAGGCATGGGCAAATCATGCTCTATTTTGCTGAGATAAAACATGCCTGCCTGCAAAACAATAAATATATTTCAATAACCACTATCGTGGCAATAAAAAGTAACACACTGCAGCGTTTAGATGCATATATACGGATATATATATATATATATGTATAACAATCTCATACAAGCACTCTAAGGCCTTTTTTAGCATTGTTGCTATTCTTTTGTTTTATTAAAGGCTTAATTACACCCTACTACACTGTACTCTAGTGTTATTTGCATTCGCTACATTATACAGTTTTTTTTCAAAGACACCATTGTATTATTATATTTTATCAATCTCTACACTGTATTTTAGATTTATTTTTATTTTCCTATCTCGTACTATTTTTTTTTTCATAGATATCACTAAACTATTTTTTTCTCATCAACCTCTACATTACTATTAAAAATCTATTGTTTTAGACAAAATCTAACAACTTTATTAAGAGGCACTAATTAAATTGTAGAAAAAATATAAAATGAATCTCCATAATAGTTTCATTAAAAGATTCTATCAAATTATTTTCAAATATTTTTTTGTTATTTTTACGTATTTTGTTATTTTTTGTGTCAAAACGAGGTGAATATATGCTCTGCCACTTTCAACCAGTAATTTTTAACATTTTTCATCTAAAATTTTAGCTATATTGTTAATAGTGTAGGAATTAAAAAAAAAAAATAAGAAGATAGTTGAGTGGTGCATTGGAAAAAAAATTAGTACAATGTAGACGGTCAAAAAATCTGTAAAGTACAATATAGTATATTGTAATTAAAGCCTTTATTAAACACATATTCCATAAGAAAGAATGCGCAGGCAAATGGTGGATGGCTTGGAGTCCATACATCTACAGGATTTGCTCAGCAACCAAAACAACAAAAACTTCATATTAACTTTTTATCACTTCTGGGAGGTAGTGAAAGCCGACTTGTTCGAAATTTTTCGAGACCTGTTCGATAGCACATTGAATTCTAGGCCTATGGATTATTCCTACATTTGCCTAGTTCCCAAAAAAGAAGAGGCCAAATCAACAAACGACTTCCAGCCTATTAGTCTTATAAACGGGATGCAAAAGATTATATCCAAAGTCCTTGCAAATAGAATCGCTGGTGTGATGAAGGAGGTTATATCCCCGTCGCAAACTGCTTTCTTAAAACGTCGCATAATCCTAGATTCCTACGTAACTGCGAGTGAAATTGTCAGTTGGGGAACGAAGGTGAGTTCGGAAAGTGTCGGAATAAAAGTTGATTTCGAGAAGGCATATGACAAAGTGAACTGGGGATTCTTAACAGAAAGTCTTGAGGTGGCTTAGAGCGAACCAGAAATGGTGGAGCTGGATTGAACAGCGTATCGCTAACGCCAAAGTCGCAATCCTGATTAATGGGACCCCTTCCAAGTGGATTACATCCAAGAGAGGCCTCCGGCAGGGGGGACCCCCTTTCGCCATACCTCTTCCTCTTGGTTGCGAAAGGGCTAGCGAGGATGACGGAAAGAGCAGTCAGCAACAACCTCTTAAGAGGGGTGGGTCCAACAGATACGAATAAAATTGCTATTATCCAATATGCTGACGACATAATTTTTTTCTGTGAGGCCAAGTGCAAGCAAGTCAAAAATCTTCTATTCATGTGGCAAGTTTATGAGTGGGCTTCCGGTCGCAAGATTAACAAGAGGCAAATCTGAGCTGTTGTATCTGGGGCGAGAAGAGTTCAGAGGGGAGAGGCTTGCCGGCATCCTAGAGTGCAAAAATGGATCTCTTCCGATAAGATACCTAGGGCTCCCCCTCACGAGAGGGCGCACTACAAAGAAAGATTGGTGGTACATAATAAATAAGGTAGAGAAGTGAATTGAGGAGTGGCAAGCTAAACTACTGTCACAGGGTGGTAGGCTTACCTTAGTTAACTTGGTCCTCACAAGCCTTCCGTTGTATTTTTTCTCCGTATATAAAGCGCCTAAATAGGTCTTGCGTCGCATTGAAGCACTACAAAGGGCTTTCTTCTGGAAAGACGGGTCCAGCATTGCTGAGGGACTTTGTCTGGTGAATTGGAAAACTGTGTACAGAAGCAGAAATGATGGCGGCCTAGGAATCAAGGACCTTGAGAACATGAACGTGGCTCTTCTGGTAAAGTGGTGGTGGAGGTTCCTCTCTTAAAAGAACCTTCTTTAGGGCCCCCTTATCGAAAGTCTATACTACAGCCATAGGAGACCGCTTCGAGAAGGTGCTTTCTTTAGACCCTTCTCACAGTGGTAGTGGAGTGTTTTAGGGACGAGGGAGGTATTCAAGTGTGGCGCCTCCTACTCGATCGGCAACGAACGAAGAGTTAGCTTTTGGCTGGACATATGGCACGGCCGATCCCCGCTGTCGACGCAATACCCTAGGGTTTTTAGTGAAGTAGATAGTAAAAACTGTAGGGTGAAGATTGCTTCGAAGGTAATTGGTGGAATTGGTGTAAAATCTTAGGGGGCCTCAGCTCTACATCCTCACAGAACAGGGAGTCAGTCCGGTTACTAAAAGAATCTCTCTCCGGGGTAAATACGGGCAACAGAGGAGATGAAGTACGGTGGAGATGGTCAAAAACTGAAAGTTTCTCGATGAAGTCTACGTACAACTTTTTGCAAGACAGTGGGATCCATGATAAATACTACGACCAGGTGTGGAAATTGAGAATCCCCCTAAAAGTGAAAATTTTTGTGTGGCTTGTCTTAAGGCGAAGGGTCCTAATACTGGACAACCTTTTAAAGAGGGGTTGGAAGGGAGAGGAAGAATGCGCTCTTTGTCTGGATGAGGTAGAGACACTGGACTACCTTTTTGTAAGGTGTGATTTTACTAAACAATTGCTAGTAGCCCTGATACCAAACAAGTCGAGCATAGGGATTTGCTCTCCAGTCCCTGGTTTATGCGAAGTGAGCAGTATTAGAGGAGGCATCATCGGAAGACGCGAGTGTGCGACGATAGCCAATATTTGGTGGGCTATATGGCTGGAGCATAACAGAAGAATTTTTCAAATATCTAAACATACCTCGCAACATGTGTTGACAGGTGTTCGCTCGCTTAGAAACCTCTGGAGTGTTCTCTGTAGACCCTAAACTACTTTTTTTTTTTTTTTTGAGGCCCGGCTGCCTCAGTTTTGTAGCTAAGTTCATCTTTCTCATGAATGAAGTGGTAGCATGCTATCTTTTCTCAAAAAAAAAAACTTTTTATCGCTTCTAAAGCAGAAAAGGATGCCTTACACATCTTGCCTGGATGCATCACAAGCTAATCAATAGTGACGAGAATAGCGAAGTCCGTCCATGGGCCCATATAACAACAAAAAGTACTCATTTTTTTCAAAAATAGATCAAGAAAACATAAACAATGCCAACAGAGGTCTAAGATTTACAAGTATAAATACACTGACCATCACACTTCCTCACAGAACACCACTTTGAAGCAATTTTGATGATTTAGTAGTTTCTTAAAGGGTCGTTCATTTCATCAGTTTATAACATTTCATATATAAGAATATTTGAAATGGCAAGTTTGTTACCAACTTACTATACTTTTTGTGTTGGAATTCTTGTTAATAGACTACTCATAATTCCCATCCTAACCCACGTCATATTTAGGAATCTATGATGATTTTACAACTTCATCAACAGTTCTTATAATTTCCCAACTTAAGTTGTACGGTCGCGACTTAAATATCATAAATAGAAAATATGAAAGAATTCCTGGAATATTACAAACTATAAAACAAATGTCGCATAATGTTAATTAAGCATTTTCACCAAGATGGAAAGTAAATAGCGCAATATTATTTGACAAGTTTTTCAATCTACATGGCGGTCTCTTCTTCGTCCTTTCTCTTCTACGCGCTTCTCCATCTTATCCCCTCTTTCTCTCTCTCTTCCTAACCTATCCTTCTCTTAAGCAATTATTAACTAGATTTTTCAATCATAGTTGCAAAGAACCAGGGTTTGGGAATTTTTTGCCCATAATTAACGCACACAGCTACACAGCAGCGGCAGCGGCAGCAGTAACGGCAGAGCTTAAGCTCTGTGGAGCAGACAACGGCGGAAGCAGCTTGCGCGGCCTCGAAGTCTGAGAGAGAGAGAGAGAGTTATGGTTAAGCATCTCAGAGTAGACAGCATCAGCAATAGACTAAAACACAGAAAATCTCCTATAAATACTCACTTTTGCATTTCACATCCCTATCTTTCAAAGATCTCTAATTTGTCCTTTCAAAATTTAAAATTATAGCACTTAACCTCACATCGTTACTATTTCGTCACCATTCTGTACATGCATTGTATGGTACAACCAGGTAACTACTAGTATACCCATTTTATTCTTAAAAATGCGGAAAAATAAAAATTAATAATATATATTTTCTCACGAAAAATGTAAGAGGCACAAATTAGAACAGGGCACATAGCTAAACAGGGCCTAATACTCCCATTCCAATTCAAAACAACTAAGATAGAATAAGAACATTAAAGCAATGAAGCACAAATCCTAAAACTTTAACTTCGATCCAAGTAAACCCTAAATCAAAATCTAACAGCAATGACAGCATGAAGCACAAATCACAACAAGAAGAAAATATATCAAACCTTAATTTTATCAAATAAGTTTCCGCAGAGATTGAAAGAAAAAAAATTTAAAACTTTCGATCTAAATACGAAACTCCAAAAGCCTCACAGATTTGAGAGATCCCTCCAGCTCCGGAACGATTACGGCGAGGTGGGTTTTGCTTCTTCCCCTGGTGCCGTAGAAAGATGAGCGCAAAGGGGAAGGAGGAGGCTGACCGGGAGGCTTTTACAAAATAAATTCAAATATATCTAACCACTAATTTCATCTTAGATCATGCTATTCTACCAACAACCCACTAAATCTAAGGAACCAACTATCATTCTAACTATACAATCTTTCATCCAATGACTAAAAATCTACAAGCACTAATGTACTGGTGCTTTTACAAACATAAAAGCTCAATATATATATATATATATATATATATATATATATATATATATATATATATATATATATATATATATATATATATATATATATATATATATATATAGAGAGAGAGAGAGAGAGAGAGAGAGAGAGAGAGTAGAGCTTATATACTTTTAAAAACACAAGCCCATCCATACTTGTGAATTTTTTACCATTGGATTTGTATTAGAATTTGTGCTTTTGTAAAGTCAACTCAAGAGAGAAAGATAAAGTAAAAAAATACAAATCCCAATACAAACCCAATGGTAAAAAATTCACAAGTATGAATGGGCTTGTGCTTTTAAAAAGCATATAAGCTTTACTCTCTCTCTCTCTCTCTCTCTCTCTCTCTCTCTCTCTCTCTCTCTCTCTCTCTCTCTCTATATATATATATATATATATATATATATATATATATATATAGAGAGAGAGAGAGAGAGAGAGAGAGAGTTTATATAGTTTCAAAAATATAAGCCCAACCACACTTGTGAAATTTTTACCATTAGATTTGTATTGGGATTTTGCATTGTAAAGTCAACTAAAGAGAGAGACAAAAAAAATACAATAGTATAAATCTCAATGCAAATCCAATGGTAAAAAATTCACAAGCATAGTTGGACTTATACTTTTGAAAGAATATCAGCTCTACTATATATATATATATATATATAGTAGAGCTTATATGCTTTTAAAAGCACAATCACATTCATACTTGTGAATTTTTTACTATTAGATTTGTATTGGGATTTGTGCTATTTACTTTATCTTTCTCTCTCTTTAGTTGACTTAACAAAAAAACAAATTTCAATACAAATTCAATGATAAAAAATTCACAAGTATGGATGGACTTGTATTTTTAAAAGCATATAAGCTCTACTCTCTCTCTCTCTCTCTCTCTCTCTCTATATATATATATATATATATATATATATATATATATATATATATATATATATATATATATATATATATATAATCATTATAAAATGTATAAACTATGCCCCTGTCGCATGTCTCAACGGCTGCTCCCGAACCTGAAAAAATGGTCACCCAAGGGTGTGAGAACTACTTAAAGTTCCCAGTGGGTTCAACCACCGAGAAGGAATGTTCTACACCGCTTGGTCCAAAGAAAGCAAGATAGCAAGATAACATATGCTAAAATAATTGCAGATGCTAGCTAACATGATCATAACATATATGAATAAATCTACACTATTTGTGTATGTTCTTTGTCTCATTTCTATCACTCCTGCCACTCAGGGCTACTATCCCAAAAACTCGACCACTATGCCGCTATAAAAGGGTTATACTAACCCGGCCACCTAGGCCACTCTATTTTCTCTTTACTGTTTCATATTTTTGTGTTTTAGTTCAAGTTGTTGAACCCTTGGAGATCTCGCCCAATGGGCCCCAGCCCGGCAGTCCTGCTACCATCAGACGAGATAATCCGAGGTTGCCGGTAGCACTCGCAAGTGCTACCCCGCCCAACGGAAAACTTGGTCATACGGGCCTCGGCCCGGGAGATGGTCATTGCCATTATACTCCGACACAAAATCTACATTTTACCACCGAAGGTACGATCATCTTTTCTTTCATTCATTTAAGCCTTTAGCTCTTTACTTTGCCTTGCCTCTTTCTTTTCCACTTTTGCCTTGAATGAGTTTAAAGCACCTTGGCAGTTATTCACTTAAGCTTTTATTTTCTTTTGCTCTATAAGCATTTTCTTTACGTTCAATTAAGCTTTTCGCTTCTTTAATAGCACCTGTGTTATAGCAACCAACGGAAGTACCTCGCATAAATTCGGCCGTAGCCGCGGGAGCTAATTTCTTAGCATCTACCCAGCATAAGTTCGGCCGTAGCCACGGAAGCTAATTCCTTAGCATCTACCCCGCATAAGTTCGACCATAGCCGCGGAAACTAATTCCTCAACATCTACCCCGCATAAGTTCGGCCGTAGCCACGAAAGCTAATTTCTCAGCATCTACCCCGCATAAGTTCGGCCGTAACCACGGGAGCTAATTTCTTAGCATCTACCCCGCATAAGTTCCCGCTTCCGATGGTGCCGTTTTACTTCTCTTTCATTCACTTTAGCGCTTAGCCTCTTTTGTATTTTAAGTATTTGCCTTGCATTCATTCAAGCTTTTAGCTTATTTACCCTTTAAGCATTCATTTCTTTACTTTTAAACTCAAACATTTTACTTTCGCCTCTTTCATTCTTTTCTTTACTTGTTCTTATTTCACAACCCTATATTCTTAACCTTAGGGTTTTACTATGCCACGAGAATATTAACCATTATCAATTTCCTTTAGCCTAGAGTTTACTGACTCTATCGTCTTTCAACATAATCCTAGAGTTCATTGACTCTATTTCATCTTTCACTTTAGCTTAGAGTTTATTAACTCTAATTCCATTCCCATTTTGCTTAGGGTTTATTAACTCTATATTTTTCGTACCTCACTTAACCTAGAGTTCATTACTCTAGTTGTATTTCCATCATTTACTTAGAGTTTATTAACTCTATTTAAATTTCAACATTTCCCTAGAGTTCATTAATTCTATTCACATTCCTTCTCATTTCCAACCTAGAATTCACTTGACTATGTTAATACTCTATCAATCAATCTTAGGTTGTTCCCTCCTAAGGTTAACTCCTAGGTTGTCATGCTACTCGTTTAACCCTTAATTTAGATTTTCTCCTAGTCTTACATCCATGCAATTGTCCTTGTTTTCTCCTAGGTCTCAATACCAACATGCTCTTTTCTCTTATGCTTTTACATGATTTCTAGGGTTGTACCCTATCATGATCATACTACACATAAATCCTTTACTAATTGCACATGCAAACATAACCTACATTAGGTTTAACATAATTTCTTTTAGGGCTAAACCCTAATCATCCTCATTCATGATCTTAATACCCTACATGCTTACTAACATGCTTCTAGATCAAGAAAGCAAAGGACAAAGGGGAGAGGTCACCCATTTTCGGAAGAATCCCCCACCTTGATGTTCTTGTTGCAAGAACTAGGGTTTGACCTATTTCCTATTCACGAAAATCCCTAAAAAGGGAATTAGAACCATAAGAGATCATTTCTATCTCTTCTAGAACCCATAAAAGCGTACAAATGAAAAACCCTAATTTTACACTTACCTCCTATGAGGATTTATTGACCAAAGAGAAAGAGGAATGAGCTCCAACTCCTCTTGAAAGGCTCTCTTGAAGCCCTCACCACGATCCCCGAGCTCCTTGGAAATCAAAACCCCAAACCCTAGCCTCCACAGCCATCACCATCTTCTTCCTCTTCTTATTTTCCTTCTTCTCCTTTCTTCTCTTCTTTCTCGGGTTGCCCACGCAGGGAAAAGGAAAAAGAGAGTGAGAATGAGGAGAGAGAGGGAGAGAGGGGGTTTTATACACAGGGTAGCTGGTGGGGTGAATTTATCAAACTACCACCACTTACAAAAAAATTTATCTCCTTGTCCCAGTATTCTGGGCACTGGGTACCGGTAATCGAGTTTGAGTACCGGCACATGGCCTTTAGTTCCGGTACCGAGCTTCGTGTTCCGGTACTAAGTACAGAAGACAGAACAGGAAACTTCACTGAAGTTTCGGGATCCACCAAAATTTTCGATAATCCACCAATTGATCACTATTAGTCACTAAAGTCAAATAACAATCACCGACGAATTAGTGGTTCCAACCACTTCGTCAAAATCTCCGTTGTTTTAATTAACCGAAACATTTCTACAATTCTCAAATCATCGGATTCGATAGATCCCTTGATCAAAAAAGAGGCTCGGACGACCTCTCCGTCGTTCAAATAACGACAAACAGTCCAAGGATCCTACCCACGACGTTTGCACTGTTCGAAAATTTTCAAATGTGCGATTTGCACCCTAAAGTCCCACCGATGTAATTATTTACATTAAATAAAAGTCTACGCGGAAAACGGTTAATATCTCTGATCCTGTAATTCGAAATCAATCCAATGTTGATTCTAGATAGAACGCGATGTCTCGAAAGTCGTGCTGCTATCCAGAGTCCGATTGAAGTCTGAAACCTATATCAGGGTCAATCGGAGCCACAAACGATGAACACATGCAATTTATAATTTATGGCAGCGATTTAACACAAAATAAGGTAAATTATGGGCACAAGAGGGGTTCCGAGTGTACCGTGCTCGACTGTCGGAGAAACGAAGGTCGTCGGGAGAGTCAGAATGCGAAAACGATGTGCGGTTGTCCAAACTGCAAGAACCGGATTGCAATCGCGACTCTGGGACGATCTGCCGTCAAATCAGGGTTCCGGATGATTAAAAAGGCAACACAGCGCTCAGCGGAATCATGGGCGACAAATCTGGATGCTCAACGACGTCACTGTGATGACCACGACGGAAAAAGGCAAGTTCGGATCCACCGCAATCTGCACAAAAAAAGGGTTTAGACTACTGTCCCGTCTAAAGCACAGTAAGGGCCGGACAGGCGTAGTTGCGGCAGCGCGTTGGCGCAGGCTAGGGCTGGCTTGGGCGCAAGTTGCGCGAAGGCAACGCGCGGCACTAGGCGGCGCGCAGGCTGACAGTGCGCGGCGCGGCGGGTTGGCGGTGCGCAATGCGCGGGCGACGCGGCACGGGCTGGGCGCAAGCGGCGCGCAACTGGCGCGGCGCAAGGAGGTGCGGCGCAAAGCGGCGCGCAGTTTGGCGGCGTGGTCTGCGCATAGGCAGCGCGCAAGCGGCGCGCAGACAGGCTGCGCACAGGCTGGGCCGCGCGCAGGAGGCTGGTTGCGCGCCGTCTGGGCAGCACAGCAGCGCGGTGCGTTCGTAGGCAGAGCGGCGCGCGCGCAGCTGCACTAAGCAGCGCGGGGTGCGTGCTGGCCGAGCAACGCCACCGCGGGTTGCACGCGGGCCGAGCGGCGCGCGGCTGCATGCGGGCGGCACGCGGGCTTATGTGCGGGCTTGGCTAGGGCAACGGTAAGGGTCCGAGCGCCCGGATCTAGAGGGGAAACAGTCGATTACCTCGATTCTTCTCTAGCGACGGCAGCGCCGGCTTCGATCCAAGGGCGTACGGACAACAGGGACAAGGCGGTTGGGAAGAGAATGAAGGACGATTATGGCTAAATCTGTTTAGGAGCCCTAAGCACGATTCCCTTTTATAAACTTTGCTAAAGATGGCCATTAAGTCACCAACTCAATTTTGGATTTTTTAAACATCCGAATTCGAATTTAAATTTCAGATTCCATTTTTTTTCTCGTAAAACGTTCTAAAGGCCTAATGGCCAAAATGATCGTTGTTACGGATTTTCACGCGAAATTGTATCGATTTATCCGAAAGCACCGTAAACTCATTTTTCGATCCGATTTTTTTACAAAATATGTATTTTTGAAAGATCTGGGTATCGAATTTAAGATCTGATCGCACCACCAATTTCATCTCGACGACGCCGTTAGACTAACGATATTCTTTTGTTGAGATCTAATCTCGTTAGCCGCGTTTTCTGTAAAACCTATATTTTTACACTCTTTTTGATAATTTAGGTTCACCGAATTGGAAATCGGTCGGCACCACGCCGTTTAGCTCGACAAAATTGGTCGAGTGGTGCATTTACTTCATCGAGATTTGGTCCCATTAGTTTAGGTTAGGCTAATAGTTTGATTTTTACTCGAAGACCCCAAAAATTTAAATTTTTGAATTTTAGAAAATTCAAAAAAAGATATAATTTAAATTTTCCGGATTTAAAAATTTTCGAGTGCCCAAATGAGACTCGTCACACACTTTGGGTGATTGGTGATACCAAATATAACATTTCAGCCCGTCACACACTTCCGCTTAGTGATTGACTCTGATACCAAATATAACAATCCAACCCACTAGCAATAATAATTCGTTGGGTCCAAACCATAGTTGGGTCCAAACCACAGCCTAAAGGCTCTGATACCAAATATAATGATCCAGCCCACTAGCAATAATAATTCGTTGGGTCCAAACCACATACTAAAATGTTTAAGCCCAGTTATTATTACTAGTGTCCATGTCTCTTATATACCCAATCACAATCATATTTCCATCCGATATGGGGTTATTAGGGTATCACAATCACATCCCCATCCGATATGAGACTATTGGGGTGTCACAAAATATAACGATCTGGCATACTAGCAATAATAACTCGTTAGATCCAAACCACAGTCCGAGATGTTAAGCCCAGTTATTATTACTCGTATCCATGGTCTCTTATAAACTCCATCACAAACTTCCCCCGTTTAGGTCTAACGTCCTCGTGAGCCCGTAGGTCTAACGTCCTCGTGAGCCCGAACATATTCACAACCCAAGATCACAAGGTGATGTGCCACTTGTCTTGCTAGACTTTTTCATTCAAACCCTCGCTCAGTCGAAACTTATCACACATTTCTGACTGATGATTGGCTCTGATATCAAATATAACGACTCGATCCACTAGCAATAATAACTCGTTGAGCCCAAACCACAGCCCAAAATACTTAAACCCAGTTATTATTACTAGTGTCCATATATCTTATATACCTAATCACAATCACATTTCCATCCAATATGAAATTATTGGGTGCCATACCGTGGCACAAGAGGAGCAGCTCAAGCACAAGAAGCATTGATTCATGTATGTGCAATTATTTTAAGTTTTTGTTATTCCCTTGTTCTCCAATTTTTCTATCACTATTGTATTTTGTTTGTTTTATTTTTTAGTTGTATTGTATATTTACTACCTTCTTCTTCTTTACTATTTAAGATTATGAATTGTAGTGATATAATAAAAAAAGTATGCGATGAATGTTATGCAACGTCATTTGCTATCCGAGTCATAGAAATGTAAATCTATAAAGTTTAATATAGTATGTTGATGTTTTGGTTATTTTTTACTGTTCATAATTATAAAAATATTGTTGTTACAACATTATCTCAAATTTACTTTTTGGTTGTGTTCTGTACTTACTCTAGATTTTAAGAAACTGCTGCTAATTATATTTCTTTTTCACTTTTTTTTTTTTTACTTTTTTTTCCCTATCGTTTTTTGTTATGTTATTTTGTTATGCCTTTCTTGATTGTATATAACGATCCGATTCACTAGCAATAATAACTCTTTCGGCCCACACTACAATCCAAAATACTTAAGTCTTAGAGAAAAAAAATAATTAAGAGTATTTATGTTTTATTTAAGAAAAAAATAATATCAATTACTTAGTTAAATCAATAATAATAATATTATTATTAAATAATAATTTAAATTAATAAATATAATTTTTATTAGTTATTATTAATTATTATCTATAATTATTTGATTATGTTGATTTGCTTTATCAATTAAATACTTATAATAATAATAATAAGAATAAAAATAATAATAAATAAATAATAATTTAAATTAATAAGCATAATTTTTATTAATTATTATTAAATATTATCTATAATTTTTTATTTTATATAGTAAAATTAAATACTAATAATAATAATAATTTAATAATTTTATTATTAAATATTAAATATTATTACTATAAAAAATTAATTATTATTGGTGGGTAGGAGAGAGAGAAAGTGGGTGAACAAGAGAGAAAAAAAATTATATATATTTTTTAAGTAAAGTATAAATACTCTTAAAATTATTATTTTTTCTCTAATCTATACAAATAAGACTAGATTGGAAATTTTTTTAAACAAAAAAACTAGATTGAAAATATTTTTCTTCGATAAGGCTACTTGGGCATTTAGTCTTATTATTACTGGTATTCATGTATTTTATGTACTCAATCACAATCTCATTCCCATCTGATGTGGGACTATTGGGTGTCACAGACTCCCCCCGTTCAGATCTGACGTCCTCATCAATTCAAACACACACATACATTCCAAAATCAGCCCAAACACACACATACATTCCAAGATCATCCGACGATGTGAGACTTGTCTCACTAGTCCTGTCATCTAGACTCAGGCTCAGCCGAGACTCGTCATACACTTCCGACTGATAATTGGCTATGATATCAAATGTAACGAGCCGACCCACTAGCAATAATAATTCGTTAGCCTCAAACCACAATCCAAAATGTTTAAGTCCAGTTATTATTACTGCTGTCCATATCTCTTATATACCCAATCATAATTTCATTCTCATCCGATGTGAGATTATTAAGGTGTCACATTATATCTGCTTATTCTATTTTTTTTTAGAGAATGTTGTTGTTTTTATTTTTTTTTACTACCTTCAATCTCTATATGAATAATAATGATAGAGAGAGAGAGAGGGGGGGGGGGGGGGGGGGGGGGTTGTTTACTTCTATTTTTCTAAATTTTTGCTACTCTATGGGCTTCTTTATTTTGGAGTTTTAGAGAGAAACCATCTATTTGCTGCTCTATATTAGGACCAATGGCATTCTTTTTTTTTTTTTTTTTTGATTAAACAGGGTGAAACCCTATTTGAATATAAGAGTACAAAGTAGTGAACGGAAACCACTCAGAATGCTGAAAACAGTACACAACACCGAGACGCCATCAACAAGATGGAGACAACAGAAACGCAAAACAACATAACTGCAGAAATAAAACTAATGAAAACTGGACGCTGAAGAGAACACCACAAATAAGAGCAAACACCACAAAAAGGAGAGCACCACAAACATGTCGACACGTACAAACGTTCAGAAGTTGAGCTAGCTTCGAGTAACAGTACTGCATCAGACTCGGACACAGCGGAAGACGCAAAAGCAAGGCCTCCTCCAATTTGGAGTAGGGAAAAGCTCCCAGGCTACGAAAGCTAAAGTGAGAAGTAGTCCACAATCTTATCCGGGTCGAGAAGCCTACATCAGTTAAGCAAAGAGGTTTCCCCTTGTCTTCTTGTCCCCCAATTGGTGTAAAAGTAAGGATGGACAAAAGCCATTAAGATACTTCGAATAAAGGACTCCAGGGACATCGACCTTCAGTCCTTGAGCAAAATGTTGTGTTGAGCGGAACAAGTGCAAATCGAGATGAGGCAATTACTATAAAGACATTCTTTTGCTTCTATCTTAAGGTATCTCGAAGTCTCGTTATCAATTGTGCCTCCTCCTATCACAGCACATTTCACCAAGATGGCGAACACCCCTAACATGATCTTGTCTATCTCCATCTAGGTATGCGAAAACAAAAGGAGCTTCCGCCTTCACTGGGGATAGTCTTCCGATCAACCAACACCAAAAGCACAAGCCCCAAGCCTACTTAGTAATTGAAGGCAGTGGAGAGGGACCATCAGCGCAAGCAACAGCGCCTCTAGTATCATCGAAACTACTTTTCTACGGAGCTCCCACAGTAACAGTCAAGAGGAAAACCAACAATACATGCTAATAGGCGCAGTCAAAGGTGTTAAGTCCCGATATAAATGAAAGAAGCAGCCCTACAAACTCGAACTCTGTAACTAATATCTCAAAAACGAAGTAAGTAGCCAATTCAGAGGGGAATCCACAGAATCAGAAGAGTAGCCCCGGTCATACCAAATAGAGGAGAACGCCTGGTAATCTCGAAACAACATAATTAGAGGTTAGAGACAAAGGGCTACAGTAATTGCAGTAAGGCCTCATCGCAGAATCGGCCCAGTATAAAGTCAGCGGCCAGTAGAAATCGTAGAGAAGGAGTACTAAAACCAAGTGCTAGGCGGGCCCACTCCCCTTACCCTGGAAGTCTACGAGCTGAAGAATCAAAGAACTCAGTCGTATCGTGGTAACTCTGAGGCCAACTTCTATCTGAAAGAGTCCTTCCTAAGAGTCCCCAACTTACCAAACCATCACTTTCAAACGATGCGCAGAAATTGTCGATACAAGGTGAAGCAAATAATCCTCGAAAGAGCCAAGACTGACAGAACCCAAAACCCGGTGCAAGAATCGGTAAGAAACAAGAGTAACTGCTGTTGTGAAGAGCAGGAGAATAGAGGGGCAAGTAGTATTGTCGTCGGAAAGCGCAAATGAACTCGAACTCGTGCACCGGCCTCTCCACTGACTGCTATTGAAAAAAATCGAAATCATAACGCAAGAGGGGCACACCCTGCATCAATCGATAGCAGTTGAAGAATCAAACAAATCAGAATAAGAGCCCGAATCAGGATAAGGTCCGTAGCCTTGTCAAAATAACGCACTGCCTTGAAAGCAGGGGGAGCCAAAGATTACAGCCAGTACTCCGAAGTAGAATAAGAGTAGCCAATTCCATCTTGCAATCTAGAATGCAACAACAAAGGAAAAACGCCCAGAACCACCCACACTCGCCATATCGAGCAACAACTCAAGATCAGACGAGGTGTTGTCTAGGAAGTTTAGGAAACCCGCTGAAGAAAGCAGATGAACATCCTTGATGTCTAAATCGGCTGCTCGAGGAATCACGATCCTCGCCCAAGAACAAAGATCCATAGATTGAGGGAATCGTAGATTCTTAGAGCACAGGTGGAACTTTGTGATGAGCTACCAGGAACTTTGTGATGAGCCCTAAAATATGGAACTTTGTGATGACCAATGGCATTCTTATATTCTTTATTTCCTTGGATTTTTATTGTGTATATTGATGTTTTGTTTCTACACTTTTGTTTCCCATATTTTCTCTTCAACCCTTTTATTTTTTCTTTTTTTCATTGTGCTTTTTTGTTGGGGAGACTAATGGAAAAAAATAATAGTCAAAAAATAAAAAAAGGCAACATATTTAAAAAAATTTAAAATAAAATACCGCTTAAATCTAAAGGTTGTAAACTTTGGATATTCGTATATATTTATTTTTTTTATAGACTTACTATTTCTTAATTTAAGTATTAAATTTAATCACATAAATTATTGAGTTAAAAAAGATGAAAAAAAAACTTTTCAACAATTTTTCTCCAATTCTTGATGACTAGGTGGATATTCCTTATTTAATAGTTACAATACTATTTATTATATATTTGATGAACGGCATATTTTAAATTTTTTTCATACTGCTATCATCAATAATCAGAGATGATAAAAAAATTTATTTTGACAATATCTACTAGCTACATCGTGTGCTTAGCTAGTATATTTATAGTCCGGTTACTATACTATTAATAGTATTAAGCATTGATACTATTAATAGTATAGTAGTCTCATACTATATATATACATATATTGTTGAGATTCTATATTTTTAAAAATACCAAGTTGTGATTGGATTTATAAGCGATTATGGACACGAATAATAATAACTGGATTTAAACATTTTGGGCCTGTGATTTAGGCTCAATGAGTTATTATTGCTAGTTGGTCGGATCATTATATTTGCACTACAACAAAAACGGTATATAGCGACACTTTTAAGTGACGGTATATGTCAAAAAAAGTGCTGCTGGCTAACTTACCAACACTTTTTAAAAGTGTTGCTATATGTGGGGTCGCTAGGTATATAGCGACAGTTTTTAAGAGTGTCGGTATAACCTAAAATGAGTGCTGCTAAATTACCGACACTTGTTTAAGCTTTTAGCAGCACATAAAAATAAAATGAGTGCTGCTAAATTACCGACACTTGTTTAAGCTTTTAGCAGCACATAAAAATGCTACAAAATTATAATATAGCAACACTTTTTTTTTATTTCAGTGACACTTAATAAATGTCCCATTTTTAAAAAAATTATTCTATTTTTTCTTGATACGTAATATTTTTTTTAAATATAATACCACTCTATGATAACTTATTATCATTAAACATACTTAGCATATCTTTAATTTGATTTGTCTTGATTTTAATTAACAAAAGAAAATATAAAAGAAATTTTATAGTTATGCTAATTAATTAACACCAAAATATCTCAAAATAGTATATGCATATCTTTAAATGAGTATTTAGTCACTAAATCACAGTACCAACAAATGTAAGTTTTTTAATCCAGGAGAAAGACAAATGAGAACAAAAAGTAAAAATTAAATGACCGACTCAACACCACTGATCACATTCATCTATTCTCATTACTCCTTCTGTCCATCTATTCTAATAACCTCTTTGCAAAAATGAGAAAATTGTATTTCCACAAATTTAGCATTATATACCAGAAAAATCTCTTTATTCTCATTGAAATCCACAATTTTGGATAGTAATCTAGCAGGAGGTAGCATCTTCTCATTTATACCCAACTATTCGAGTCTATTCAATTTGGATTTTGATATTGATGGTGTACTTGAAGTAGATGAGTGAGATTTTGATGGTGTACTTGAAGTAGATAAGTGACATCGCATATTTGCTCGGTAAGAATTATATGTTATTAGTAGAATAAGCATGCAATTGTTGCTATATCGAATTATTGAGATTTTTAAATTAGTGATACTATCATCTTGAGTTATTGAATTAGCAATATAATCATCTATAAGAAATGCTTACTATGATTTCACGTGATTCTATATTTATGGAGTACAAACCCAACAAAAACATCTTCATCCTCAGATTACCTTACAAGAAAAGAAAGCAAGGGCAGTGCTTAAATAGCCAATCAAAAATCAAAATTAAACTTACCAGCTTGTCAACGTCTGTATCGTGTTGCTAAGCTGCTCAGGTCTAGGATCCCTCCCAGCTGCAAATTGCACCTGCACAACAAGTAAAAAGTGAAGTAATTGAATTAAAAAGGATATATTTGAGATTTTTCAAAAAAGGAAAATCAACATACAGTTGAATTGACAACTCATTCAGACCTCAAAGCACCGGCGTAGCTGATCCAGTTTGCCTCTAACAATACCCTATAAGTGCGACAATGAATGAGTCATTCATGAATTTAGGTTACACTTTACAAGCCAATATTCAAAAGTTTAAAAGTATAAAAGCATTGAACAAATGTTTCGCTGGAAAAATTCCAAATACAGAAATTTTGGTAGGTGCCACATATCTGCTAAACTTGTAGCCAATCAGGAAGCAAGTAGAATGATACATTAAACGAAAGGAAAAATATTGGCAAAAAGACCAACAGCTTTGACCGATAGAATTTATTATAATAAAACAATGTAGTTTTCTTGCGGAATGACAATCAAGTTTCCTTGTTAGGCCATAAAAAGATCAACCAGAATTTAATTCACCCTCACGACAGTGGCTAGCATTAATTGTGTAACCTACATATGCATGTAAGATTAATAGAGAAAGAACTCACCGAATACATGCATTCATTGATGAGGAAGTCTTCAAGCTCCCTTACATGTCATATGAGCTACCATATTTTAAGCATCAAGCATAGTAAAGCACTTTAAAAGCTAATGCTTACAACATAAAGGTCCACTAATAACTCAAAAATAGATAACCAAACTCAGTTAGAGCTCCGTAGAACCAAACTAAATGATTCAAGCAAAGGTAAAACTACAAAAAGGCGTAGCTAAATTATCCCGACAACTACGGCATCTAAATACCATGAAATTCTATAGGAACTACCATATTTAAGCATCAAGCATAAGCAAACCACTTTAGATACTAAAAATTACAACATAAAGGTCCCACAATATATAACTTGAAAATAGATTAAACCCAATTCAATTAGTGCACTGTAGAACCAAACTAAATCGTTCAAGCAAAGAGCGAAAGAATCCAAAAAGACCCTTAGATCTTGATGATCTTAGAAGCCCTAACAACAGGGTTATTCTTGATTGAATGATAAGATTGCACACTAACTGGAATTAGAGTAAGTGGTCTAGGTAATGTTTCATAGGATACACTTCAATTGACTCACTTCATAACTTGTTCAACTCATGATCAATCATGGGGTTCTAAATAGTTTCTATTTGATGCAAAGTACATAGAAGGTGGTTGAGATTTGTCTACGCCCACCCTAAAAGAAAGGCAACTAACATGCTGTTGTCAGATCTGCAACTATTAAATTGGTGGTCTATAACAGTCATCAACTGGCACTCTGTTTCATCAAGGAATATGGCAAATGGATTGCTTTGAATAATCTAAGTACAAGTGCCAACTAAGAAATCATTCTGACACAAAATATAAGGTAAGATGTGAGGGTTTGATTCCTAGGTGTTTGTGGTGGCGAGCTAGAAGTGTCATTTGTCTCGAATCGATTAAAAAATGTATTAACACTATTGCATCCGATCACGGAGCATCCGTAAATTTTTTATTAATTTGGAAGTTTATACGTGATCATTTAAGATATAATATAAATAAAACACCAAAATTTAGGTGGTATTTTTTTTCTTTTTTCTTTCTTAAAGTAGAGTAAATGATGCTCATGCACGAAAAATCTGAATATTTTGGAATTTTTAAAAATTCAGTGCATTGTGCTATCAAGAATGTTAGATATCTACTGACCCATTTAATGTGTGAATCAGATACCACTTTAGCAATGCCAATTTTGAGTGCCTTATCCACATTCCACATAAAAACATAAACATCAAGTTAGGCTCTAATGTGTAGTAAATAAATAAAGATAGCTAAGTAGGTCTCTATTTGTTTCATGAGTTGTCATCTGGTTCTTATTCCCAAAAAAGATGACTGGTTCTAAAAAAAATTAAAATTCAAATGCCTAATAATTAGTTCTGAAACGTCACATACAAGTGTTGGTGTTATTCATAGTTGTTTACACTAATGAACTGTTGTAAATTGTTAGTCATTATGTAGCTAATGGATTACTATAAACTGAGTAAATAGTAATCTTATTATGTAGCCCAATTGGATTTCATCTTATAATCTAACCTTTCATTCCTTTTTTTTGTGTCTTGAAAAATTATTTCCATAGATTAGACAGTAGATTCAAATTTTTGAATTGCTGGCAGTAGTTGCTTTCAGATGATCAAACTTTCAGATTGAAGGAGCAGGAAGCTAAACCAACATGATCAAACTTTCAAGAGATCAAAAAACCACATGATTCATATATAAGCTAAACCAACAAGGATTTAGTAGTATGAATAGATAAAAGAGGAGGATAAGTTCTCTATTGTCAAACAAAGTCATAACAATTCAATCAGTAAGATCCAAAAATTTTACAACAATTGGATGAAACTACCGAATGAGAAGTGGAGCGTAAGATCGAAGAAATTAATCTAACGTACTGGATCCAAAAATAAGAACGACAGACCTCTCCTGGGCTTGCGGCGCTTGACGAGAGGTGGAGGGCAGCGTCGAGCGGGAGGACGGCGTCGATGCCCTGGACGATGCCCTAAACGGAGATCCGGCCGTCGGTGATGTCGGGATCGAACAAGAAGGCGGAGCACTCGGCCTGGCCGAACTTGACGGAGCCTTCGACCTCGCCGGCGACGACCTTGTGCGGCGAAGGGGCCACCAACTCGCCGGTGAGGAGATCGGCTACAAAGAGTTCGCCGGGGAAGAGATCGGCGGTGAAGGGCTCGCCGGCGAAGAGATCGGCGGTGAAGAGCTCGCCGGCGAGGAGATCGGCGGTGAGGAGCGTACCGTCGTGGAAGAGAGAGGGTTTAGGTAAAATGAAAGAGAGAAAGGGGGTTTAATTGAGGCTCCGGAGAAAGAGAGGGGAGGGGTTGAGGGTGTTATTTTAATTTTAAAAATTATATTTAAATTATAAATTATTTATAGATTTAATTTTAAGTTATAAGTTTAAATAAATATTATTTTAATTTTTATTTCAAAAGTATAAATTATTAGTTAAATCTAATTTATTTTAATATTATAAATTTATTATACTTTATAAATAAAATTATATAAAAAAATATTATATAAAAATTAAGGTAAAATTTTATTTTAAATCTTTTAAATTTTTAATTTTAAAATTAAAAATTTTAGAATCATAAAATTTGACCTAAAAAAAATTATGATAAAAAGAATAAGTGAACTAAATGAATTTGATAAAAAAATATAATAATAATAAAATTTTGGTAGTAATAAATATTATAATTTATATTATAATAACGTTCAAAAAAATGTTTCTTAGATGAGAGAGTTATAGAGAGAGAGAGAGAGAGAGGTGGAGAGCATTTCTTGGGCATCAGATTTTGGGGGAGATGGTCTTTGGGCCTTGATTTTGGGGGAGAATGTGGGAGCTTGTCAAATATAGGTTTTGGGCCAAAATTTGTAATTGGTGTGTGATGGGTTGAGTAGCAATAATATATATATATATATATATATATATATATATATATATATATATATATATATATATATATATATTAGGTTAGGTTTAAATTTGAACCTTGATTTATAAATGGGACACTTGTATAAAAGTGTCCCAACAATGTGTCGCTATAATCTTATTGTGTTGTAGTGTTGGTATCAGAGTCTGATTCATCAGCCAGAAGTGTGTGACGAATCTCGATTGAATCAAGGTCTGAAGAATAAGGTGACAGGATATGTCAGGGTCTGAATGACGTGACTAGCGAGACAAGTCTCACATCGCCGGGTGATCTTGGGCTGACGAGGACATCAGACTTAAACGGGAATAGTTTGTGACATAATTGGGTTTAAATATTTTGGGTCGGTGGTTTAGATCCAACGAGTTATTATTACTAGTGGGTTGAATCATTATAATATATATATATATATATATAGCTTATATGTTTTTAAAAGCACAAGCACATTCATACTTGTGAACTTTTTACCATTAAATTTGTATTGAAATTTATACTTTTTACTTTAACTTTCTGTCACGCCCCGAGTTTTAAAAATCAGGTCTAATTTTTTTTTTTTTTTTTTATAAAATCAGAGTTCGCAAACTGAGCGTAACAGACCGCCACACATATAGGAAATCCTCTATCCCAAGGACAAAGACTCCCCTATACATGCACGGCTAGGCTAGTAATCATCAATCAGAGAGCAATGCTATCTCACTAAACAATAAACTAGTCAACATAAATAATCCACGATAAACATACTAACATCAATCTGAAATATCTAAACAAAATGGAGACAGAAATGCTATAAAATAGAAGTCAGCTATAATCATCGAGAATCTCAATCATCAATATATATCCTCAGGGGGACAGCTCTACCGTGACGGCCTCACTCGATCATCCATTTAAACAAAATCCTTTCCATAAACTCACCTCGTCGGAGCAAGAATCAAGAGAGGAATTTCCCCCGGCGGCGCGCGGCGGACACTACACCAATAATAAAAATTAGTGGCAAATATATTGTGGCCACATAAATTATTGCCACTAAATTCTCATAATTAATGACGATTATGTAAATATTGCCACTGTTATTATTATTTTTGATGGCCAAATATTATCGCCACCAATAATAAAAACTAGTGGCAAATATATTGTGGCCACATAAATTATTGCCACTAAATTTTCATAATTAATGGCGATTATGTAAATATTGCCACTGTTATTATTATTTTTGATGACCAAATATTATCGCCACCAATAATAAAAATTAGTGGCAAATATATTATGGCCACATAAATTATTGCCACTAAATTATCATAATTAATGGCGATTATGTAAATATTGCCACTGTTATTATTATTTTTTGATGGCCAAACATTATCGCCACCAAATAAGAATAATTATTATTAATTTTTGTTTTCAAATCAAGATTTATTAGTTTCGGTGGTGACATATTATTGTCACCATATAATTTTTTATATTTAAATTTTTGTGGTGAAAACTTGTCGCCACCAAATATATATATATATATTTTGTGACCATAATTTATAGTCACCAAATAATCTCTAATTTTTTTTTCAATTAGTTCTATTGTGGCAAAAATAATTTTGCCATCAAATAATATTTTTTTTCATTTAGTGGCAAAAATTTATGGCCACTATATAGTTTTCAATCTTTTGCAATTAATTTTTTTGTGGCAAAAATTTTTGGCCACCAAATAATTTTTTTTTTATTTGATGGCCATAATTTATGGCCACTATATATATATATATATTTATGACAAGAATAAAAAAAATTGGGCCAAGAAAAATTTACTTTAAAGTTCGGTCCAATAGGCTTTTTTTTTTTTGGGTTAATAGTTAGGGACTTATGTGGATTTATGTGCAATATAAGAATAGGAAAGGGACTAACCTATAATTGTACCGTAAACTAATAAGTAACTAACCTTTACCCCATCGAAGAATCAATCAAAACCCAGCTAATAAATACTAAAAAAATCGCGAAAAAAAAAAAATCTCTTACCCTCCTCTCCTCTCCTCTCTCTCTCTCTCTCTCTCTCTCTCTCTCTCTCTCTCTCCTCGTGATCTCGCGAGGCGAAGGAGACGAAGTGGTCGGCGCGATCGCACACGATCGTCGCCTTGTCCCCTCGGCGGGGGATGACGAGGAGGCGGCGGTGGCGATGACGCACAAGTCGGAGCCCACTGCCCTGTCCAGCGGCGGCGGTATAAGGTTCGCGCGATCTCTCTCTCTTTCGATCTCCGTTTTGATTTTTGACGGTATGGTTTGGTTTGTTCTGGGTTTTGATGTGGGGGATTTGGATTTGGGCGGTACCTGTTTGATGTTTTGCGTCAATGGGGTTTAGTGCTGAGAAATTTGGATTAATGAGAGTTCCTTTTGATTTCGCCCTTTCTAGGGTTTTTTTGGGGTTTATTTTAGGTATGGAAGATATTGGGATTGATTTGTTTGTTGTAAACTTGTAATTAATTGTTTGTTGCATGTAAAAATACTACAAAACTGGGCGAATTAAGAGCCGAGAAAAAAGAATTCTTTTTTTGGTTTCTGATTCATTTAATTCCTACTATTTGAGAGAGTCTTGCACATAATCACGACCTTTTAATTAGTTAATACTTATGGGAAGTAGCTTCTTGTAATTCGAGTTGAAAATATATGTTTTGTGGCAATATTGAATTTTTAATTCGTGATTATCGACGATTACGAAGAATTTTAGAGCTATTTTACATCGATCTTTTCTCGCATTCGTTCTGAACTGTTCTTGCGTCTTTTCCTCCCTGAGCAAGTTGGAAGGAAGAAACTTTGTTATGTAATAAAGATAAAAATGTACAGAACCTATCTGGACTAAGGACCAATTCGATTTAGATTTAGCTATCCATCCTTTCAAAATTTAGATTTTACTGATTGATTTGAGTCAGCCAACGGCACTTTGACTTCAAAATTTGAATGTGTTGTTTATCTTTACAGGTTTGGTTAATATATTTCATACAATTCGCGCAACTATAAATTCATTAAAGTAAGTAATTAATTTAGATTTTGTAGTTAAAGTACCGCTGAATGATTAAAATCAAACAAATTCAAAGGTTCAATAGCAAAATCAAAATTTCGAAAGTTTGGGTAGCTGATTCATAATGATCAATAATTCAGGTAAATTTTGTACATTTTTTTTCTTGTAATAAATCATAAACATTAGTGCAAGTGATTTCAATTTTCAAAAACTAGACATTTTATTTTTAAACCTGGCTGCTAGTTGCAATAGTGATAAAGAATGGATGCTAGAGATTTTGGAAACCTTATCTTTATATGAGGTCTGTACGAAATTGAGCTTTGAACGGCAAATGTGAAACTTAAAATTTTGAAGGTCATATATGTAAGTAGATGATACTATTTTGAAGGATTATATATCGAATTCTGTCAAGTATTTGAGCATGCATGATGAGAAAGATATTTTGTCTCATATAGAGATTGTGCATCTTCGTAAAGTTGCTTTTTACTCTATAAACTATGTCGGCATGTTGAAGTAGGAATTACTTTTCGTTTTCTTATTATTATTGACTACGCTAAAACGCACAAAATTAGTTGGATCCTATAATACTAAGAATGCCTTTATGTGGTTTAACAGCTTCCGAACTGGATCCAAAGATGAAAGCTTCAGCTATGGTTATGCCACCTTTAAGGGGAAAAGGGCATCAATGGAAGATTTCTTTGATACAAGAATAGCAGAAGTCGAGGGTCAGATGGTTTCGTTCTTCGGAGTGTATGATGGTATGGATAATTTCCTTTCATCATTTTTCTTAAGAAATTACCTCTGAGTAGTTTAAATTTGCAGCTAAAAGATGAATCTACCATGATGAAATTCTATTGGTATTTGAGTACCTATTTGACTTGGCTTCAGAAGTAGGCTATCTACTTTTGAGAAGCAGTATCCAGGCACTTGATCGATATAAACTCTAGAGCTTTTGCTGTGGCTAAAGCTTAAATCACTTTGGGGAACCAAAAGAAAAAGCTTCAATTAGATGATGTTGCTTGTACCGATGGACAAAGTTGTTGGTGCTTTCTCAAACAGCTCTACTAAAAACAACATTTCTGCATAAGCCGGGACATTGTTCCTTAATAACGAAGTTTTAATGAAACATAGATGCATAGTAATGCCATAGTGATTCTAGGCCTATTTAATTCATAATTAATTATATTAAATTTGTGTTTCACATATGGTTATGTTCTCCTTCAGGCCATGGCGGTGCAAGAACTGCAGAATATTTAAAGAGTCACCTCTTCAAGAACTTAAGGGACCATCCGGATTTCATTAAAGACACAAAGTCAGCTATTGGTCTGTGGTTGGTTTCTTATTCTTCCTTTCTGCCTAGCTTTTACCTTTGCTTGATCCTCCTATGTCAATAAGCAGTTTCGATTTTTTTATGTTTACAGTTGAATCGTTTAAACAAACCGATGACAACTACCTTAGTGAAGAAAAAGGTCATCAAAAAGATGCTGGTTCAACTGCATCGACAGTTGTTTTGTCAGGCGATCGCCTTTTTGTTGCAAATGTGGGGGATTCCAGAGTTGTTGCTTGTCGATCTGGCTCAGGTCTGCTGCTTTAATGCATATACAGTTTTCTATTAAACTCCACACTTGAAATGACTTCTTCAATTTCTTTCACACTTAGGTGCTGTTTGGTTTGAATATTAAACTGCTATTTTAATAGGTCAATTTGATTTTGAAAGTTATTTGTTTTGCTGTTTTATCATTTATTCGGCATTTTTATTGAATCTTGTTCTTTTATTCTTGACAATTGGTTGCTTTTTTTATGCTGCAGCAAAACCTTTGTCCATCGATCACAAACCTGATAGATCTGATGAGCGGCAGCGAATTGAAAAGGCAGGGGGCTTCATCATTTGGGCAGGTGAATTTCCTATTTTAAGAATAATCTACTTTAGTTTTTGTAAATTTTTCCCCATTTTGTCAACTACGGGCTAAAATTTTCTCTTATGGACTGAAATACCCGTTTTCCTTTAGTGCACTTGCGCAAAACTGAAAAGCAAAAAGTTGCAAAATCCAATAAGGAGTGGAGCTTTTGTGGGAAATACCATTTGTTCAGATTCCTGTTGTTTCTTTACTTTTTCGCTTTCATTGTTTAGTCGACAACATCAGCTCTGATATTCTAAATGACGATGTAACTTGTGTAGGCACCTGGAGAGTGGGCGGTGTACTTGCTGTTTCTCGTGCATTTGGAGACAAACTGCTTAAGTCGTATGTGTCCAACAAGGTAATTCTCTTAATTCAGTTTTTATTCAAGGAAAAATATATTTCCTGCCAATCTGGAATTTGAGATACTTAGCCTGAGACGATAACATGCAAGTTGTTCGAAATTTTCCCGGAGGATGTGAATATATTCATTGTTATTGTTAGTTATCAGTATTCTTTTGATTCCTAGTTATTATTTATTTTTACATTGCTTATGTGATAACTATTAGTATATGTAAAATAATCAAATTATCAGTTACTCTTTTATCAATAATTTCCTCCCTCCTCCTCAAATAAATAATCAATGAAATTCTTGTGAGCGAGCACAAAGCTTCTTCATTCATCCATTCTCAAATTCTATACGGCATATTGATATCGCCTTTATTTCCCTTTTCCTTAATTAGTTTTGCTCGGCACTTCTCAGCCTTATTTCTTCGTAGCCCAAGAGTACGACTTTTCAGGTGTTAACTGTTGTCGTCGCTTACCTCGTTGTTGTTTGAAAATCTTATTTTACAACCGTCATGGCTTTTTGTGCAGGACGCAGTGCAGATTGTGCAGAACATAAATGGCGCCGAATCCGCCGCGAGGAAACTTATAGAAGAGGCCTTCTCCAGGGGGAGCAGTGACAACATCACTTGTGTCGTGGTCCGGTTTGACATTTCTGAGCCCAGTGACATCATTTTCGGTATGGGAGATTCGGATAAATATACAGGTCTTTAAAAAAGAAAGCACCGGTAATTTCTTTTTCAGCGCTTTGAATTTCTGGGTGACTCTGTACTGGACTTGCTCATCACATGGCATCTTTTTATAAGCTATAAGGATATAGATCCTGGTGAGTTGACTGACATGCGTTCGGCTGCAGTCAGTAATGTAAATTTTGCACAAGCTGCTGTACGGAATAACTTTCACCACCATCTTCAACATGGTTCTGGAATACTCTTGGATCAAATAACAGAATATGTTAAGTCCAGTTTGGAATATGATGGAAACGAGGACGTGCTTCTACCACTTACTATTCATAAAGCTCCCAAGGTTTGTTATTAAACATATTAAGCTACACTTCTTGTATGGATTTCTTCCCTCAGACCTAACTTTTCAGGTTTCATAATGATATCAAGTTTTTGCATAATGTTGCTAGCATGGCTTATAGATATATTGTTTTTTTTTAAAAAAAAAATCCTGTTCTGCATGAAAGCCCTCCGTATAATTGTTTGCTCTTAATCAGGTTCTTGGAGATATTATGGAGAGTATAGCTGGGGCACTATTTATTGACACGGATCTTAATCTCGATATGGTATGGCAGATATTCAAACCGCTGCTTTCCCCTATCATCACCCCTGATAAGCTTGTGCTGCCCCCTTGGCGTGAATTGATTGAGCTTTGCAGTCATCTCGGCTTTTTTATAAATACAAAATGCATAACCGGAGAAGAGGTTTTTGCTGAAATTTCAGTGCAATTGAGGGATGACCTCTTGATAGCTCATGGACGTGACAAAAATAGAAAGGGTGCAAAAGCAAAAGCAGCTCTTCATATTCTGAGGGACCTGGAAGTGAGTTTGCTTTCTTTCTCGATCTTATACTTTTACTAATTATTCTTTTAACATGTGAGTTATCTCTTTGATAAGTTCTTTTCCCATCAATTATGTATTTGTATGTATTATTCATTGCCGTTTGGTTATTTCATATCTCTGCTTTGTCTGTTCTGGATAATGAGAGGATTAATCTTTAAGCAGAAAATGGGAATATCACATGCTCATATTGTGCACGAAAGGATGCAAAAGGTGGATATCTCTAGTGATCTATCCTGTAATCTGATCTCAAATGTAAGCATATGCTACAGTCTACACCTTGCAGAAGTAGTTCGATAGTTAGTTATTTTGAGAGGAAAATGATCTTGGGATGCTTTCTGCAGTTAGGGCCATCTGCAGATTATTCCCTTGCCGAGTACAGTTGTTTGTTAGATGGCTATTCCAGGCAGAAACAGCCAGGTATGCACCGCCCATTTTTTGTTGCATTTTATCACTTTGGAACAGGACAATTTAGGCTTTTTATATATAACTCTTTTTGTTGACTAAATAACTCGTTACTTTGAATGTACCTTTTCGTATCGAGGCTTCCTATATGTGTCCTCACTTATATTTCTTTGTTTTCTGAAGGATGAATAATTTCCAGGCTATTTTTACTTGTTTATCCTTCAGTTCTACATAATATGTGGATGAACTAACTTTATAAGTAATCTATCGTCTTCACTGATTTAGCCAGGTAGCTCAATCAGTATGACTAGATAATTGCCCAAAGCGGAAAAAAAAAAATCTTTTCGCAATCAAAGTCCGATACCAAAATGAAAAGGAAGATTACTAAACTAAAGAGATCTTGATTAGAGTTTAATTCCTTCTAACGTAGCTTTTGTTTGTTCTAATAAATTCTAATTCATGTATTAGATTTGCCCATAGAACATCATTGAACCTTATGAGTCCTTTTTATCATCCTTTTTTTTTCTTTCTGCTCATGTGTCTGTCCTTTTGATTCTCTTACAGACTTATTGCGTTCTTCTAGCAATCCGCCTATATATCATGAAATATGCTTCTTATCTGTATCCCTCAGAAACACCAAGGAATTCTCTTCTGATCAGAATATTCTTTTGGCTGTTACTTCAGATTTCTGCATTTAGTGATCGAATATTTAATATTAGGCCGATTAAGTAGTGTATAATATTGTGTTGGTAAACTACTTTTTAGTTTCATTTTGTGTGTATAACTGAAGCTAATGCTGAACTGAACTACTTGATTTAACAGGTTGTTGACTACGCTGAGTTAGGCTCTCCAAAACTCTGGTTTAGATTTGTCACAAGCCAGCATCTCTGTACAGATCAATCTGGGTAAACGTGCGGCTAATAAGAGAAGTGCATCCGGCTCAACTTCCAATCCGAAGGTAATAAACTATATTGTGTATTTCCACTTCACCATTTGTATGCTTCTTAAAAAATTTGAATCTTTTGCTTTAGTTGGAAGCCAAAATGAGCATAATAGATGCTCTTAAGGCTTTGAACTGAAGGCCCTAACATTCTGTTAGTTGTATGCATATCATTATCGACTTGAACTACTTTATAGATCGTTCTATAAGTTTTATTTGAACAGATATGAAAATCTACAGCTACTTTTATGGTGTTGATTGTGTAACTACATGCTATACTTTTTCAGGAACTAATGTCCTGGGGATGGATATTGTGCAGCACGAAGCTGGTCACTTCTTAATAGCATACTTGCTTGGTGTACTGCCAAAGGGTTATACTTTGACTAGCTTGGAAGCTTTGATTTCCAACATTAGGAAGGAAAAAATGGGTGGATCAAGTTGATAATATTTTGTTACTGTCTTAGATTTTCATTTATTTGTCAAAATATTTTTAGAATCTAGTTAGGTTACTTGTTTGTTACTTTGTGTAAAATTTTTGTTAAAAAAATAATTTTATTTGCTTAAATATATTGTTTGTTACTTTGTGTATATTTTGTTTTATTGCTTGTTTGTTGTTGTTTGCAACATTAATCATTATTGGTGGTTATTTTACTCGCACAGTTGGTGACAACAAAAAGTCGTCACTTTATTTTCAATTAAGGTGACCGCCGTGGCGGTTGCCACTTAAAGTATATATTTGGTGGCGAAAATGTATTGCCACTTTATCTTCAGTTAAGATGGCGACCGTGATGGTTGCCACTTAAAGCATATATTTGGTGGCAAAAATATATTGTCACCTTATCACCATAAAAGGTTGCGACTTATAGTAGCCACAAAAAATCATATTTGTTGGCAAAAAAATGTCGCCACGCTATCTTTAATAAAGTGGCGACTTTTTATTCTTCGCCATAATTTTATTTAGTGGCAAGGCTTTTGGTGGCGGCTTGTGGCGACTTTAAAAATCGCCACGCTTTAAAAAGGTGGCAACTTTTTATACATATAGTGGCGACATTATTCGCCACCGATATACAATATTCTTGTAGTGGGAGCAGGACGCCGGGACTCCTCGGGCTGGGTCTCTAAGGCACAGATGTGCCTTCAGATATGGTCTGGATCAATCCAAACCTCCTTGTTGCTTTCTCTCTCCACCCAACCCGAGATCGAGCTTTTCCTTGCTTCCTTTTCTTGTTCCGGCGAGGTGCAGCGGCCGCCGACGGCGCGCGAGGAGAGATGCAGAGGGAGGAGAGGAGTCTAGGGGTGCGGCTAGGTGCTCGAGTTTCTGGATTAGTGTTGCAGAAGGAGAACCCTAATGCGAGTATTTGTATGTGTATTGTATAAAATGCTAATGTATCCCTCTATATAGGATATTTAGACTAAGGTCCCTCACAGCATGTTTCCTTCACATCTAGGTCCCTCACCACAGAGGTGGCACACAAATCGAGGCATAAGTATAGGGTATATGTGAAATTTATCGCATTTTCTGCCGTATTTCACGCTTTTCGGGGCATTTCTGTCGTCGAAACGAAAAATGGACTTCGCCACGACGTCCGGCTCAACGAAACTTATCAGGTAGCGATTTTTATTTTTCGAGAAAAATGCCCGGATAATTTCTCGGTCCATCAATACTGTACAGAAATACAGTTTATCACGCTTTTCGAGACTCTAGGGTCGCCAAACGGAAATTCTGTCAGTGCCATTGCGTCCAGAATGACGAAGCTGATCAAATCGACTACCTGAAGTGCTATGATCGGTTTCCAGACGGTGATTTGGCGAACGTTAGCACTTAGGGGTATTTGAATTTGGGGTTTACTGTTCATCTACAGTCCAAGGCACTATTCACTTAAGTCGCGGGTTCCGCCCGCTTCTTCGCTGATTTCTGGAAGATCCGACCGTTGGATCTGAATTTGATCTATATCATTTTCGATCAGTTCGACGAGACGGTCGCACTGGTGATCTCGGATTTTTGAGATTTGGCTCGAATTTAAAAGGCAATATTTCTATCTCGTAAACCGTGCAATTTACACAGTAGCAAAAGGTCAATTCCGCTATTTGTGCTCTTTCTAATTCTGAGTCATCTTAACTCCATTCTTTTCTTTCATTTATTTCGAATTTAAATTTCACGAATCTTACACTTTCTTTTTCTTTAGTTGACTTTACAAAAATACAAATTCCAATATAAATTAAATAGTAAAAAATTCAAAAGTATGAATGGACTTGTACTTTCAAAAGTATTCAGAAATGAAATGCAAGCTTAAAAAGCCTTAAATTGTATGTATTTGTGCAATTTTGTGTGACCCTAGGGATCTAATTGCAATTGTAGCCTCATGGGCTGTGTGCCCATGATCTCTAAACCTTTTGTTGGAGATCCGACGGCTCTCGTTGAGCGGGAATTAGATCCCAGGTCTTGAACAAAGTTCCCCGTATAGCTTGTCTGCACTCGGTGAGTCTGTGGGATGGGTATGTGAGAGTCTTTTACTGACCTGCGAGTATGATCCAGGTCCCAGCAGTCAGCTGCCAGCCAGTGAGCCTCCCAGCGAATTTGAGGATCACTTGAGTTGAGATGGGTTTATCTCCGGTCTGCGCTTTATCAGTTCGACCCTACAAGTATCGTGGTAGGACGGACCCCTATTATTGTTGACAGCCTTGATTCCACAGATAAGCCTTTCTTATGCATTTTGCTTTCAGTATCAGTAAATATATATTTGGACATATGCCATACCTGATTGGTCATTAGTTATCAGTTCTGTTTATATCAGCTTTTCCTGTTCTACATTGCATGTTAGAATAGGAGTACAGGTTCAGTTATACAGTTCAGTTATACAGCTTTTGTTGTACAGCTTCAGTTATACAGTTTGGTATATCAGCTGACACATATCATGCTTGATTGGTCTTTTGATATTTATCATGCTTGATTGGTCATCATTTGGATACTTGCATTATTGTTGCCCTTCTGGATAGGATAGTGCATATGTGACTATAGCTCGTGTGGCGTTGCAGTTCTTAGACAGGGATCACAACCCTGAGTACTTCAGTTTGCCGGCCTAGATGGGGGTGTTGTTTTATAGACAGGGTTCGTCACCCCGTAAGCTTCACCCCTAGATTTGTTGTTCCTCGCTCTTAGACAGAGTTAACGACTTTGAGTGCGGGTAGACATGTTACGCCGCTCTTAGACAGAGTTAGCGACTTTGAGTGCGGTGGTTATATCCCTCTGGAGTGGTACTTGTTTTTTGTCTTCATGACCTGTTGGGCGAGCCTTGGCCGGGTCTACATGGCAGGCCATAGTGATTGGGTATACTGTAGGATTATTATATGTTCAGTTGATGCATAGTATCTCCAGCATTTATTAGCATGACTGGCACATGAGTGTTCGTACTCTTTGTTTACAGCTTTGATATTCATAGCATGATCAGCTCCTGTTTGTCGGATTTGCCAGTTACAGCATGTTTAGTTTATATATTCGAGTACCACTGCTTTTACTTCTGCTTGACACTCAGCATGCTTAGTTTCAGTTCAGCATTCAGTTATTCAGCTTTGTTATACCCTATTTTCGTTATCCGCTTATTATTGTATCCAGTAAGTATGACTTGCTATTTCTCGGCCCGTTGTGCCCACTGGGATACATGTACAGTGTATCTCACATTCCCTGGGTAATCATTTTTCAGGTCAGTCGGGTGCTGAGAGATTGGGACGATTCAGTGAGCTGTCACGGTAGAATCGACCATGATATCGACCATAGTTTTCCAGCCTTTTATATTTCCAGTGTATTTTGGAGTTATTGTGGATATTGTGTTGTATGTTGTGATGTATTTGTTGTAGTAGTTTATGTTTAATTGTTATGTCGCCTCTGATTGCAGTATTGTCCTGTATAGCCGAGCATGTATAGGAGAGACTCTGTGTGACGCCCCACTTCCCAGGGGGTCACCCATCCTAGAACTACTCTAGCTCTAGCACGCTTAACTCTCATGTTCCTCTTGGATCTTGCTACCATCCAAAATGCTATAGCCGGGTTAGAGATTTAGTCCTATTATATCATTTATATAGAGGACTAATCCAAATTCCGGGGGTGTCACATTCTTCCCCCCTTTAAGCCCTGACGTCCACGTCAGGCTCAAGCACACTCACAAGCACCAGGCGATGTGAGACTCGTCTCGCTAGCCTTAGCCGACCTTGTGAGGAGCTGCACTCCACTCACAGCGGTCATTAGCCGGGGAGTCTCGCTCTACCCGCTATATAACCCTGGCTCAGCCGAGACTCATCTCACATTTCCGGCTGGTGAATGGCTCTGATACCAACTGTGACGCCCCACTTCCCAGGGGGTCACCCATCCTAGAACTACTCTAGCTCTAGCACGCTTAACTCTCATGTTCCTCTTGGATCTTGCTACCATCCAAAATGCTATAGCCGGGTTAGAGATTTAGTCCTATTATATCATTTATATAGAGGACTAATCCAAATTCCGGGGGCGTCACACTCTGTCCAAGTGGATAGAGGGTTCCCTGTGTATGTGATGGTCTGTCCACGTCTCGGGTTTCAAGTGATGATCTCTGAAAAAAAAAAAAAGGAAAAAATTTAGACCGCTGTTTTGAAACTCGGGCGTGACAACAATAATCATTCCATAATAAAGTTTCAATAATTTTTAATAAAATAATCGACTGTCTCTAATGCAAGTGGAAAAGAGCATAGTGATTGATATATGAGGTGTCGAGTTTGAAGTCTAGTTGTTTTATATTTTCAGTTAAGTTTATTTCAAAATAAACGAGTGTTCGAAAGCACATAGAGGTTTCACATTATTTATCAATTGATTAAAGAATCTAAAAAATAACTATTTTAATGATCGATATGATACGTTTGCAAGTTCAACATTATAAAATAATTCAAATTAGATAAAATTTTAATAAAAAATTCTACCTCCCATAAAAAAAATAATTAATACTTCTAATTTAAAATTTGAGAATTTTATAGTTATATTATATGAAATTTTTATTTTCAGTCATTTAGTTTGAGGCTAGTCGTTCGCTAAGCAAATAAAATGAAAAATTATGAAATTTAATTTTTAGATGGGCTTTTTTTGAAATTGACCCTATAAAAATTTAAATTTATAAAAATAGCCCTGCAAAATTTAAATTTGCAAAACTAGCCCTCCTTTTGCCACCTCAGCGCCACGTAGGTCAGACGAACTGAAGGCGCTGAACGCTTCAGCGCCTTCAAAAAAATCTGTGAAGGCGCTGAACGCTTCAGCGCCTTCAAAAAAAATCTGTGAAGGCGCTGAACGCTTCAGCGCCTTCATGATACATGTTGAAGGCGCTGAAGCGTTCAGCGCCTTCACAAAAAAACCTGTGAAGGCGCTGAATGAATCAGCGCCTTCAACACATTGCATGAAGGCGCTGAAGCGTTCAGCGCCTTCAACACACGTTTTATGGTTGTGCTGAAGGCGCTGAACGCTTCAGCGCCTTCACAGGTTTTTTTGTGAAGGCGCTGAACGCTTCAGCGCCTTCAACATGTATCATGAAGGCGCTGAAGCGTTCAGCGCCTTCACAGGTTTTTTGTGAAGGCGCTGAACGTTTCAGCGCCTTCAGTTCGTCTTACCTCCGTGGCGCTGAGGTGGCAAAAGGAGGGCTAGTTTTGCAAATTTAAATTTTGCAGGGCTATTTTTATAAATTTAAATGTTTATAGGGTTAATTTCAAAAAAAGCCCTTTTTAGATAGTTATAACACTGTAGATCGTGTTTAATGGAACCGATCGCTAAATTGAATACTCCATCATAAAAATAATTTATAAGTACGAATGCCTCTGAACTATCGAAATCATGACAGCTTAATATATAATACTGATTCCTCAATAATATTTCGCTGGACGGAACTTTTATTTTTAAAATGAGTCATCATCAAAATTCTTAAATTATTTATAGAAGAGAAATACAGTATTATTTGGTACTATTGTCTTTATTTTTACTTTTTAAATACTAATTCTAGATAATTTAATGTGTTGAAGGAATTACATTTTTTTTGTTGTTAGGATTAGTTTGCTTACAATAAGCATATTCAATTATTCAATTAACTGATAGACGAGACTACTAGAAAATTGTTATTTAGCAACATATTTTTATGTTGAAAGTTCATGATATACCACTAGAACATATAGTGGTATTTATTTTGTTTTGTTGCCTATGCCCACATGTTGTTGATTCTATTAGCAACATTTCTGTAAAATGCTGCTTTTGTGGATCAATTAGCAACATTTCCTTGTCACAACAACAATTAAGTCATTAATATCAAAATAATATATACAATCTTAACCAAAATAGGAAACAATCAATCTTTCTACAAATAAACTAATTATATAAAAATTTTAATGCATTGATTTACCAACAGGGGTATTACAAAAGACCAGTTCCAAGATTTGTGTACATAGCAATAAAAAAATGAAGTGTATCTGAATACAAAAGCAGTGACTGTCTCATCCACAAATATGATCATAAAAAAAGAAGAAAAAAGATCAAGTAGCTCTGCCTCCTTTTAATTCTAAAGGTTTCCAAACTTAGTTGTAGTAGAAGCAAATTTGCAATCTCACTTGTGTTAAACTGTAGAAAAAATCAACAAAGAATTAAGATAATTTATAATTTGCTCTATTTTGTAAATAGTAAACAAAGTCTATATCATACTATTATGAGCAATAAAAAGGTCCATAGTATACAGCTACTAATCAAAAAGTCTGAAAAGTGATAATTTCTTGCATTTAATCAAAGATCTCTTTTACTAAGTGTCTCTGCTACTTTTATAACCATATACCATGGAATCCAACAAATTGAAATCTTTTAGGCATTTCATCGAACACCTATTGGACAACTTACACATCACTAGCATTCAAATAATATCCCATTATGTTATTATAAAATATTACATTCTGATTAGACGCTGTACTTCTAAAACCTCTCAAACTATTGTTTACACAAATACATAAAGAGGAATTAAATCTAATGTTGTTATAATTACCATGAAATTGATTACCTTCAATAAGAACTCTAAATACTTTATCTCTTTCCACACTAAAAAACCATCGAGTCAACGACACCGACCACTTTCCAACTGATGGAACGCAGCATGGATCTAACAGCACTGATGGGATTGCTATACATATTCTAATTCGCAGCTTTTCAAATCGAACCAGGGATAAGAGGCAATATGCTGGTGGTGCGACGCCCCAAATAATTTCACATCAGATCGAACCAGGGATAAGAGGCAATATGCTGGTGGTGCGACGCCCCAAATAATTTCACATCGGATGTGGATGAAATTGTGATTGGGCTTGTATAAGACATGGACATTAGTAATAATAACTGAACTTAAATATTTTGGGCTGTGGTTTGGGACCAACTAGTTATTATTGCAGCCGGAAACGTGCGGCGAGTCTCGGCTGAGCCTGGGTCTAGATAACAGGATTAGCGATACAAGTCTCACATCGCTTGGTGATCTTGGGCTGTTGAGTCTGGGTCTAGATGACAGGACGACTAGATGCGGCGAGTCTCGGCTGAGTCTGGATCTAGATAACAGGACTAGCGAGACAAGTCTCACATCGCTTGGTGATCTTGGACTGTTGAGTCTGGGTCTAAATGACAGGACGACTAGATGCGGCGAGTCTCGGCTGAGTCTGGGTCTAGATAACAGGACTAGCGAGACAAGTCTCACATCGCTTGGTGATCTTGGGTTGTTGAGTCTGGGTCTAAATGACAGAGCTAGCGAGACAAGTCTTACATCGCATGGTGATCTGGGTCTAGATGACAGGGCTAGCGAGACAAGTCTTACATCGCCTGGTGATCTTGGGCGTGCGTAGGCGTCACACATGGACATTAGAACTTAAGCATTTTGGACTATGATTTGGGCTCAGGCCTAACGAGTTATTATTGCTAGTGGACCGGATTATTACAGGTGGTGAAGGTATCATGGTAGCATCGGCCACCCACCCACTCTTATCTCGTTGCTTGATCGGCCACCCAGAGCACAAATAGAGAAGGAGAAAAATTAGGGCACATTTAGGGCTCAAATGTGAAATTTGTTGGAGTGATCCGGTGAAACAGAAGAGAAGAGCGCGGATTTTGAAAATAGTGCGTGGGAAAAAAAAAATTTGAGCGAGAGTGCACATTTGAATAATTATGATTTTTTGCAACATATAGCAATGTACGCCACTAATTAGCTATCTTTCAGCAACACTTTCTTTAAAATGTCGGTAACTAAAGTAACATTTAATAAAATTTACCTCTAATTTATTATGTTTAGCAATACAAGTGCTAAATGTTACTAAATAACTACATTCAACGGCAATTAAATAATAATATTACAACATATTTGAAACAACATTATTTAACTAAATGTTGCTAATTTTATGTTGCTAAATCAATAAATTGTTGTAGTGTTCACCGGTGAAACAAAGAAATTATTAAAAACTAGTTAAATACCCGTGCTTCGCTGCGGTAACTAAAAAATAATTAGACATTAGACGTAGTTTATTACATTTGAAAGTTAAAAATAGTTAGGCATACTACATTTAATTTAAATTAGTTTCTCGAAAAAATACCTAATATTAAAAAAAGTAAACTGTATAGAGAACAACCGGTAATTCTTCATTTCCTCTCTTTATTAGATGGGCATAATTTGATATCATAATTAAATTATAATTATATATATAATAGTAAATGATTAAGTAGCAAAACTAATTTAGATTATATATGTTTCGTAAGTAGCAGAGAGACAGTCACAAAGAGAGAGAGAGAGAGCTATATATACATATTTATGAGTTAATAGAATTGTGTTGTACATGCGTGCATGCACGTGTGTTTGATGAGAAACTCACAAGAGGCTTAGTTTTTAGAGAATTATATATGGTAGATCATTACAATAAAATTATGCTATAGCGATATTTTTAAGTGTTGCTAAAAACTAAAAAAAATATTGCTGAAAAAAATACCGACACTTGTCATTAGTGTCGCTATATGTGCCGTCGCTAGGGTGTATAGCGACACATTACTATAATGTGTTCCAAAAATATCCCTATAATCTAATTTTGAATATAAATGAACTATAAATAGGACACTTGCAAAAAAGTGTCACAAATATGTGTTCCTAGTTATAACTTAATTTTATTGTAGTGGATGTTAATAAAATTAAGCTAATATTTTAATATTATTTATTAGTAACTTCTTAGTTGGGACCTTTCTGATGACTTTCATAAGTGGAATTATCTTAATTTTTTTTCTATATATGGAGCGGGAGAGAGAGACGGGGGAGGGGGGAGTCCGCTTCGGGGAGCGGGAGAGAGAGAGAGAGAGAGGGGGTGGAGAAGATGAGGTTCGGAAGTAGATAGCAAGAGAGAAAAAGAAGGAATTACGCGAGGATGCCAAACCACAGATACGAAGCAACGTAAAAATACCGCGTCATTCAAATTTATAAGAAAGCGACACGTCACCTCGGAAGGACCGGCAATTCATTATTTGTATAGATTATTAAACATCAAATCAAGTCAAGTATTAACGTAGACAATCTTACAAAATATGTTAATATATTATGATAGCAAATGAAAGAAGCAACAATTATATGTGAATGAAAGGAGCAATTATTTTATACCAAAATCTCATACAATGTTACAAAATATGTCAATATATTTTTAAAAATTAGGAATTTTTTTTAAGATAAGATTAAGATAAAATTTTAAGATAAGATTAAGATAAAATATAAAAATCTTCCAATAAATATATATATATATATAAAATTTTAAGATAAAATTAAGATAAAATATAAAAATCTTCCAATAAATAAATAAATAAATAAATAAATAAATAAATAAATATATATATATATATATATATATATATATATATATATATATATATATATATATATATATATATATATATATATATATATATATATATATATATATATATATATAGGAAAATGCTACCCGTACACCCCATTCGGGGTGTATATCACACACCCCACCCATCCAATGGATGGGGTGTGATGATGGGTCAATCGATGTGACCCGTAAAAGATATCGCCACCATTAAAATGGTGGAGGTGTATGATATACACCCTTTCGGGGTGTACATGTAGCATTGCTCATATATATATATATATATATATATATATATATATATATATATATATATATATATATATATATATATATATATATATATATATATATATATATATATATATGATAGCAAATCTAGGGAAAAAGATCTCCTAGATCTCCTAGATTTGCTATCATACTTATATTATAAAAAATCTAGGGACAAAGATCTCCTAGATCTCCTAGATCTCCTAGATTTGCTATCATACCTATATGATAGCAAATCTAGGGACAAAAATCTCCTAGATCTCGTCTATATATATATATATATATATATATATATATATATATATATATATAAATCTCCTACATTTGCTATTATACTTATTGTCTTTTTTAGTAAATGATGAGATGGAATGACTTAGCAATATACAACATGATAGAAATGTTATGGATATCCTAAAAAAATATACCCTTAAATGATAGCAAATCTTATTAGTAGATTTACATCATAATATACCCTCAAATATATCCATAAAAAAAATATACCCTCAAATGATAGCAAATCTTATTAGTAGATTTACATCATAATATACCCTCAAATGATAGCAAATCTACTAATATCACATCACCCTCAAATGACAACATGATAGCAAATCTTACGGATATCCTAAAAAGATATACCCTCAAATAATAACAAATCTTATTAGTAGATTGACATCAGGTGATATGAGGAGATTTGCCACAGGTGATATGGGAATTAGCAAACACCACATCAAAAAAGATATGATAAAAATCTAAGAGAATTTGACACATTTTTCTATATAAATTATTTAGGGATTAGTAATTATGAGATCAAATCACTTAACAATATTATTTATATTACATCACTTTATCTTTAGTCATATATAATATTTTTTTATGCAAAATATTTGAAAATTAATAAATATGAAATAAAATCACTTAATAATATTATTTATATATTACATATACACATCACTTGCAAATTTAATAATTATGATTGCAAATCTCCTAATATCACATCACTTCCTCATTACCAAAACCAAATTAGATAATCAATATTTAAATATTTATTCATTTTAAATTGTGGGGATTTTTAGAAAATCTGAATATTATATTTATAGATATCTTGAAAACAGAGGAAAATTTCTCATGATTCCAGGAAAGCTTAAAAACAAAATCTACTATATTTGTTCATTTTAATTTGTGGAAATTTGTGCAAAATGTGAAGCACAAAATCTAGAAATTTTTTTAATATAAAAAATCTAGAAAAAAATTAGATTATATATTGTATACATAATCAATATTTAAATATTTATTCATTTTAAATTGTGGGGATTTGTAGAAAATCTGAATATTATATTTATAGATGTGTTGGAAATAGAGAAAAATCTCTCATGATTGCAGAAAATCTTAAGGACAAAATCTACAATATTTATTCATTTTAATTTGTCGAAATTTGTGCAAAATGTAAAACACAAAATCTAGAAATATATTGGAAATTAGTAGTTACAAAATCTTGTGAATGTTGGAAAAGAAATAGTTATGCTTATGTTTTTAAATTTTTTTTAAAAAAATATAAGGAAAAAATCAAGCCATATATTTATATATTAATATATATATTAAGATATCTAAAAACAAAATATATAGTATTATCTTTTATTCATTTTGGAAAAAACAAAAGAGATACTAATGATAGACACTGCAAAAGAGAAGACAAAATCTTTTGGAACATCACTTTAAATAACATCAAATATTTATAGTAATTTTCTCAGAGAGCAAAATAAAAGAGTAATTATATATCATATGATATATTTATATATATGTATACTAATGGAAATTAAACATATGAGGAACTATTACATGTAATAAGTTATACATATATATATATATTGAAATTTACACACATTACTCTATAGGTTTTCACAGATTTTCTAAAATTCTAAAAAACCACATCAAATTACATATATATATATATATATATATATATATATATATATATATATAAGAAATTAATTTGTAGATTTTCACAGATTTTCTAAAATTATAAAATTGAGAGCCTGAATTAAAAATTTAACCTCAAAATGTACTTTGAATTATAAAGTTGAAATAAAATAATATATTTAATAAAACAAAGTACAAATTTTAATTTTCATTAAAAATTTGAGTTCCTACTCTATTTTTCATGAATTAATAGTAAATAATTTTGGTCGTATTTTTATACCAAACTATATTTATAATTAAGCAGAATTTTTCAAAAGTGATGTCAAATTTAAAGTCAATTTTAAATTCAAATTTAAATATAAATTCAACATCAAATTTCAATATTAAATTACATAATCCATCACAATTAGAATTTAAATTTTAAAACAACTGTAAATTCAAATTAAAATATAAATTCAACATCAAATTTCAATATTAACTTACATAATCCATCACATTTAGAATTTAAATTTAAAAATATTAGTATGATATATTTCTTATATATAATATTTTTTGTCGGAAATCTTACTGAAATTTTAATATAACAATTAGCAAAAGAAATTGATTTAAAAATTTTCTATATTCACTTTTTTTTATTACTATAGATATATGATGTATTCTAAATTACTGTAAATTAAATTTTTTATTTTATTAATTTTCATGAATTATTACTATAGATATATCATGTACTCTAAATTACTATAGAATATATATATCATATATTATATATAGTAATTTTTTTACTATATAGTTCATTAAAAATTTCAATGTTCATGAAAAATTAAAGAACATGACATAAAATTTCAATGTTCATGAGAAATTAAAAAACATGACATGAAATTTAAATATAATGTATGGAAATTTTAAATAAATATATAAATTTGTAATAAAATAAAGTATAAATTTCAACGTTCATGAAAAATTTTAAATCCTCATCTATTTAGCGAATTAATAGCAAATAATTTTTTTCCAAAAAAATTTGATATGACTGTACAACTTAAACTCAACTTTGAATTTCTATCTGACTTAGGTTCGGCTCCAACTTATTTTTTTTTTTCTTTTTTTATTAAGTTCAACTTAAACTCGATGTTTAGGGTGAAGGAAACACATACAGAGAAATAAATCACACACAAAAAAAGCAAAGAAATAAATCACACAAAAAAAGCAGCAAAAAATATTGTATTATGAAATTAAGAAATACCGACAATCCATCATCTGCGGCGGCGGCGGCGGCGGCGGTGGTCGTGGTGATCCTCGCGTTCATCATCTTCGTCTTCGTCTTCTTCCTCTACCTCCACTCTAAGCGCTGCCGCGGCGCAGCCCCACTCCTCTTCCGCGCCAGCTCCAGCCACAACGCCGCCGCCCCTCATCCGAGCGGTGGACTCTCCCCAGCCGCTGTGAAAAGCCTATCTTGTCGACCCTTCCGGTCCTGCGAGATATATATATATATATATATATATATATATATATATATATATATATATATATATATATATATATATATATATATATATATATATATATATATATATATATATTAAAATTAAAAGAGAGAAGAGGACGCTTACGTCCTTTAAAATGCGCCAAATGAGATGGGCGGGGTCGCCACGGAGGAGGAGGAGAAGGCGGGAGCCGAGGCGGCGGAGGGCGGAGTCGAGGTCGGCGAGGGTTCAATGTAATGTAGTATTTTTGGGAAAGCTCTAAGAAGTGAATTTTCAAATTGCAATCCTAAACAGTAGAAGTGAATTTTCAAATTGCAATCCTAAACAGTAGTAGAGATAACATCAAGTGGCTTTCGAAGTTCAGATCCAGGAGTTCATCAATTGAGGTAATACAGTTATCACGAAAAGAAATTATGAAAGTAATTAAGCATAAATCTTACTCGTGGCCTCTTAAAACGCCCGAGGGCCCCGAGATCGAATCCGAACTCGTCCTCCTCCTCATCCAAGCTACTCCCCGCTGCCGTAGGAGCGGCGGCCACAAACCCTCGATCCCCGAGCCGCTCCGCCGCCAACCCGATCACCTTCGCCTCGCCTCCGCCGCGCCTCTCTGCGGCCTCGTCCCAGCTCCTCCTCTCAGCCGTGGCGGCGGCAGAGCCCTCCTCCGGTCGGAACGGCGCAGGGAGTCGCCGGAAGAACTGGTGGACGACGGCGTTGATGCATGTGCCTAACTCGACTTCGGCCTGGCCGATCCGGCCGCCGAGGTCGAAGATGGTGGCGGCGGAGGGGAAGAGCTCCTTGTGGTCGGCGGCGGCGTGGTGGAGGTCGAGATCGAAGGGGTTCTTCGGGGCCGACGGGGGCGATGCGAAGTGGGGAGGGGCGATGTGGGATTGGATGAGGTCGGTGAAGCCCTGGGCGAGGCGATCCGCCAGATCCTGGCCATGGCGCTCGAGGCTCTCGAGGAGGAACCGCGTGGCCCACGTTCATCAACCGCAGCGCGGCGGAGAAGCCGCAGCGGACGAAGGTCGCATGGTCCACAGCCCGGGCAGGAACGCCAAAGAAACAGAGAGAGGAAGAGAGGGAGGCAGAAAGAGAGGGAAAGCAAGAGGGAGCGGGGAAGGAGGGAGAGGGCGGGGGGGCGAACCGAGGAGACACCATTTCGCAATTAGGTCAAGCAACCCGCTTCGGAACCGGCGTAGGGGGAACCGAGGAGTTACCCGCTTAGGAAACCGGCGTAGGGGGAACCGAGGAGTCGCCAGGATGGCAAATAAAAATAAACCACGTCACCCAATGCATAACACGTCACCCAATGCATAACGTTGCGACACATCAGCAAAACGCACAGCATTGTGACACATCAGACCGGGAGAACCCTCAAATAATGTATTGTATAGATTTATATATGAATATTGTTAGATTTTATTTGTTTATTGTGATTTAAAATTTAATTTTGTTCTAACGGCTTTATGGGTGGTCGAATATTAATAAATTTTATCTGAAAACTCAAAACCTTTTTACCGTATGTGATGTTTAATCCTATATTGAAAATCCATTAGATGTCCTAGCAATTTTTATATTTCTTCTTTTTTGTGTTTGTTGGTTAGGAGAAAATAAGAGTAAAGATTTTTTCTAAAGACATGTGCACGCACGGGCAGGGTCGGGGCTGGTGGCGCCGCGTGCGGTTTTGATCTGATTTATTTTTTTATATTCTATTTTATTTTTTGTTGACTTAATCTTATCTTGAGAAGAGTCTTATCGGTCTACCCAATGGCTTTCTCGGTAAGGTCCAACGACTAATCCAAAATTTAGCCGTTAGACTCTGCCTGGTGATGGGCTGCTAGAGGCAGCTTACAGGAAAAAATACACAATATTTTTTTATTATCTTCTTCGCTAAGTTTTAACTTGTGTTTCAATCGTTTGAGTTTTGTTGGATTTTTGAAAGTTGACGGATTCGTTCTGCGCCGTTCCGGAGTCGTGTCGACGGTATGGACAGTAGTAATTGTATCGCTAGGGGGGGTTGTCGGAGCCTCGTACGTGAAGAGGCAATCTTACTTTTAGAACAGTGTCTTGCATGTCTCGACTCACCGATTTTATTTAATCCCTATTGTTTATTTATTTATAGTATACTAGTAATTTACACGCGAACATATATTTAAATATTTTAAATTTAAATTATTTTAAAGTGACTTTTGCCTAAAAGAAAATTAGAAAGATATTTTCCAACATCTCCATACGATGATTAGAGAATTAATATATGTTTCAGCTGTCCAAGAACTTTGGAACAATGTTCTTGAACAAAAATATTATTCTGGAATCAAATGAGTCATATGGCTAAGAACAGAACAGTCTTCAATACATTCTCATTAAACCAAAAAATCAATTTACTCAATTTCATTTAATTGAATTTAATATAATTTTGTTCATAAGTATATTTGAAGGGTTATGTCTGTTATTCAAAAAATTGATCCAGTAAAAAAAAATTTTAGATTTAGAAATTAAGATATATTAACATTTATGAAAAATTTCGTACAACAGATTGAGATAGAACATAAAGTTTTATACGAGAATTTAACAAAGTGAGAAGTGTGAAATTATATGAAAGCTTAAACTAGTAAAAAATAATATTTTTAATATTTTAAAACATGGATTTAAATTAAAAAAAAAAATTAATTATACTAAAAGTCCGACAGAATTCGAACTCACCCCCTCCAGTTTTGGTACTATCCGAAATTATATAAAACAAGTGAGCTACGAAAGAAAGAAAGAAAAATTTAAAATTAATTATCTAAAAAATTTAATCTGATAAAAAATAATTGCAAAAATATATATTAATACCCCCAATCAATTATGCAATGAATATGAAAGGCATATCAACATCCGCTTAACAACGATTGCAAAAAATAAAAATAAAAAATAATAATAATAAATTCCTTCTCGAAAGTACGGGAGAGAGGGAGAAACAAATAATCTTCTAAGCCAGATATGAAATATCCAACCAATCTCCAACACCCACAAGCACACCACCAGTGTGGATTGCACAAAACCTTAACCACTGAAAATAAAATAAAATAAAATAAAATAAAAATGGAAATAAACAAATATAATATCTATAAACCTCACTCACCCTTCTCCTCCTCCTCCTCTACCCCTAACACCTCAACACCACCAACAATGGTCTCCACCATCTCCTCCTCCTCCTCCTCCTCGTCCTCCCTCTACAGCACACCATCATACTCCACTACTCTCCCCTTCTCTTTGAAGCAATCCCCATCTCCTTCTCTTTCTCCTTCCACTGCTAAGTTCTCAGTGTTATCAAGGAGGAGGCAATCCTCGTTACGTTTGCGCCCCCGCGCTGCCGGCGGTTCGCAGAAGCCGCTGCCTCCTGGGGCGGCGGCCGCTGGGGCTGTTCGCGGCGACGAGCGCGTTCAGCAGGTACCTCCTGTTGATTTAAAGAGCAATACTAAATGTACATCTTTTTTTTTCCCTGTGATCTTATAACTCCATTCAAATGCTGTCTTCCTTTTTTTTTTTTTTTTTTTTTTCACATTAGTCATATACTGAATATTAATACTATAAGGCCCTGTTTGGAATTGGAATTGAAATTGAAATGAAAATAAGAGAAACATCCCTCTTATCTTTTCAAATACATCAGGAATCAATTGGTATAGCTTGTTTCAGTACAACTAGAATAAGTGGGAACAGTACTTTTCTCACTCTTTCCAACCACCCTTTTATTTTTTTCTTAAATATTCTTCCACGTGTATCGAGACACTATCTCTCATCTTATTATTACATAATAAAATTTGAGGGTAAAAAGGTCATTTAAAATAATTAATACTCTTTATTCTTCTTATTCTTCATTATTATACCAAACACAACATCTTTTCTCTGAAATCATTCCAAATATTTTTTTACACTAGTTCCGTATTTTATATTTATTCATGAAATAACTTGTTCTGTCTTATTCCGTTATCAAACGGGCCCTAAAAAAATTTCAATACAAAAATATTTTTTAGATATTGCTAGAGAAAAGTAACCTAAGTATTTTAATAATATAGTAAATATCACGCTTCAAAAAACGTCGTCATAATAAATTCTTTATTATATTAAATTTTTTGACGCTTTAAAGTATCAGAATTTTAAAAAATCTTGACTCTTTAGAGCGTTAGAAAATATTTTACCATAAGCATCGGTATATACGTGACGCCTCTTCATTTGCCGATGTTTTAACCGACACTTTTAAATGTATCACTAGACTATATTAAAACGCTTTTAAATATCATTAAGTATAAAAAAAAATATCATTAAATATTTTATTTTTTTTTGTAGTGCATTGTTGGAATATTAAAATTTACTTAATAATGTATAATTTTTATAATCACCAAATTAAGAGTTGTAATTCTACCATTCTTTTTGAGTTGTAGGTCTACGTTTCATATTGTATTTGTTTTTTTCTTTTAAAAATAAAACTTTGTTTATTAAGAAAATATAGAAGTGGACTGTAGAGTGTAGATTGCTTGTTAATTTTTATCCAAAATTTTTATAACAAAAATAAAAGTTTGATGATAATTTTTTATTTTTCAAAATTTTTAAAATAAATTATCATCTATCAGTTAATTGAATATGCTTATTGTAAGCAAACTAATCCTAACAAAAAAAAAAAATGTAATTCCTTCAACACATTAAATTATTTAGAATTAGTATTTAAAAAGTGAAAATAAAGACAATAATACCAAATAATACCGTATTTCTCTTTTATAAATAATTTAAGAATTTTGATGATTACTCATTCTAAAAATAAAAGTTCCGTCCAGCAAAATATTATTGAGAAATAAGTTCGAAGGCCTCCGTACTTATAAATTATTTTTATGATGGAGTATTCAATTTAGCGTTCGGTTCCGCTAAGCACGATTTACAGTGTTATAACTATCCAAAAATTAAATTTCATAATTTTTTTATTTTGTTTGTTTAGCGAACTACTAGTCTCAAACTAAATGACTGAAAATAAAATTTTTATATAATATAACTATAAAATACTCAAAATTTAAATTAGAAGTATTAATTTTCTTTTGATGGTAGGTAGAATTTTTTATTAAAATTTTATCTCATTTGAATTATTCTATACTGTTAAACTTACAAACGTATTATATCGGTCATTAAAATAATTATTTTTTAGACTCTTTAATCACTTGATAAATAATGTGAAATATCTATGTGCTTTCGAACACTCGTTTATTTTGAAATAAACTTAGCAGAAAATATAAAACAACTAAACTTCAAACTCAAGACCTCGTATATCAATCACTGTGCTCTTTTCCATTTGTACTAGAGACAACTTTTTTTCACTTGTACTAGAGACAGTGAATTATTTTATTAAAAATTATTAAAGCTTTATTATGAAATTATTATTGTCAAGCAATAAATACTGATTAGTTTAATGTTTTGTTGGCATCTGTCATAATTAATCAATCACTCGTTTATTTTGAAATAAACTTAGCTGAAAATATAAAACAACTAAACTTCAAACTCAAGACCTCGTATATCAATCACTGTGCTCTTTTCCATTTGTACTAGAGACAACTTTTTTTCACTTGTACTAGAGACAGTGAATTATTTTATTAAAAATTATTAAAGCTTTATTATGAAATTATTATTGTCAAGCAATAAATACTGATTAGTTTAATGTTTTGTTGGCATCTGTCATAATTAATCAATCATAATCAATTTAACTATCATCAGCGAGTTCTGAAGAGTGAATTAACAAAATTTAAGAGAATCATATAAATTCATTAATTTGTAGGAAAAAAAAAAAAAAAAAACAGAAATACTAAGCCTAATAAGATAGCGTTTGGATTGGGTACAAAGAGGAATTTTCTCTCTTTGTATCCAAACACATTTGGGATGGGGGGAATGGAATATCCCCCCCCCCCCCCATACCAGATATTGGGAGGTATTGGGGGGATATCCCATTCATTAATTTGTAGGAAAAAAAAAAAAAAACAGAAATACTAAGCCTAATAAGGTAGCGTTTGGATTGGGTACAAAGAGAGATTTTCCCTCTTTGTATCCAAACACATTTGGGATGGGGGGAATGGAATATCCCCCCCCCCCCCCCCCCCCCCCCCCCCCCCCCCCCCCCCCCCGCCTTATCCCATTCCACCCCCGACCCCTCTCCCCCCCCCCCCCCCCCCCCCCCCCCCCCCCCCCCCCCCAATTTGAACTACCCGCCCCTTCCTAAGGCAGAGGCTCTGCCTTGGGAAGGAGCATTTTTTTTTTCTTTTTTTTTTTTCTTGTTTTTTTTTTATTTTTTATTTTTTTATTTTTTTATTTTTTTTTCTTTTATGCTTCTTTTGATTTTATATTTTATTAAAATTTTTAAATTTTAAAAAATATTTAAATTTTTAATTTTTAATTTTATAAATTTTAATTTTTTTAATTTTATATTTTAATAAATCTAAAAATTTTATTTTGTTTTCAAAAAATATTAATTTTAAAATTTATACAATTTTTTAATTTTTTTTTAAAATTTATATAAATTTAAAAATTAAAATTTTTATTCCTACTTAAAATTTTAAAATTAATTTTTTTTTTGCTCCCACTTAAAATTTTTATAAAAATTAAAATTAATAAATATTAAAATTTGAATAAATTTTGAAATTTTAATTTTGAAAAAATTATTAAAAAGAAAAGAATATTTTAATCTTTTAACACAAAAGTCAACTCTCTATTCCTCTTATTCTTCAATCACTACCAAACACTTTTTTCTTATACCTGGTATAAGCCTAATTTCCAACCAAACACAATTTCACATTATACCTAACTTATACCTAACTTTATACTTATTCATGGTATAACTCATTCTCTCTTATCTCCGAACCAAACGATACCCTGCGTTTGGTAACGGGGATAAGGGAGGGATAACCCCCTTATCCTCGTTATTATACCCAAATGCAAAATAGAGGGGTGGAATGGCGGAATAGCTGAATAGGAATTAAATATATTTAATATTAATATTTAATAATAATATTAAATATTAATATATAATATTTAGATAAATATTAAATATTAATATTAAATATTAAATATTAAATATTAATATTTAATATTTAATATTGAATATTAAATATTAATATTCAATATTTAATATTAAATATTAATATTAGAAATTAATATTTAATTGTAAATATTATTTAAATTTTTTAATATTTATCTAAATTAAATATAAGGTTGATTAATGCCATAAATTTATTTAATTTTAAATTATATCATAAAGGACAAAATAGTAAATAAAAATATTTATCCCCTCAATTCTTTTTATTCCTCTATACCCAACCAAACATAATTTTCTCTTATTCCTCTTATTTTTCTTATTCCTATATAATTTACCAAACATAATTTTCTTTAATTAAATTCGGTATAACTCTTAAACCCAACCAAACAGAAATTTACACTAATTCTTGCTAATATCATAAATTATACCTATCCCCGGTATAACTAAATTTTTCTTATCCCCGAACCAAACACATTTTTCTAAACCTTTTTAAGTAAAAATTTCAATTTAATCTCCAAACTTTGAATACTAACTCATTTAAGTCCTTATCTTAGAGATTAAAATAAACAATGCTATCAAATGGGTATATAATATACTTTTCACCCATTGGTAGATGGGAACTCTTTCACTGATTATATTGACTAGTAAAAAAAATTTTATTCTAAAATAAATAAAAATAAGATATATATTTTATTTGGAAGGTAGAAAAAAAATATTTTTTAATTAAAATTTGCTGTTTTTTTTTACACTTCTATTTAATTATTTGTTAAATCATCGTAATAAATTTAGCCAAAAAAAAAAATTTAGTATTTAAAAATAGTAAAAAAAAAATTACCGAATAATTTTAGAAAATTATTTCGTAAAAATCGCATTTCTGTTAAACGTAGCCAAAGTCACTAGCTATAATTCTTAATCAAAATGAATTCTTTAAATTTAAAAAAATGATACGGAAATTAAATCTAAGCTGAACTTTCCCTTAATATGGAGAGTTTGAAGTGGTGCAGGTGCACAGCATTACGGAGTTCGACGAGGCGCTGCGGTCGGCGAAGAACCGGCTGGTGGTGGTAGAGTACGCTGCGAGCCACAGCGCGAACAGTCGGCAGATGTACCCGTTCGTGGTGGAGCTGAGCCGGGCGTGCGGGGATGTCGACTTCCTGCTGGTGATGGGGGACGAGTCGGAGCAGACGCGCGCGCTGTGCCGGCGCGAGGGGATCGACCGCGTCCCACACTTCGGCTTCTACAAGGGAATGGAGAAGGTGCACGACGAGGAGGGGATCGGCCCTGATCGGCTCGCCGGCGATGTGCTCTACTACGGGGACAGCCACTCCGCCGTCGTGCAGCTGCAATCGCGGGCCGACGCCGACCGCCTTATCAACGACCACCGCGGCCCTGCCGGCAAGCTCCTCGTGCTCGACGTCGGCCTCAAGCATTGCGGACCCTGCGTCAAGGTACATCAAAACACTGCTACTACTACTACTATATATCTTGCTGCAAAATCCGCACTACACATTGCATTACCTGTAAATCTTATACTTACAAATTTTCTATAGCTAGGATTGTTCTAGCTAGATATTATATATATATATATATATATAGTCTGACAACTATACTCTTCTATATGAGTAAAATTTTTTTATACTCATAAATTTTCATCACTTGGATGAAGGAATATGCGGTTAGAATTATAGTAGTTCATAACATTTTTATTATTTCCCTAACAACCTAGTAAATTTTAGGGGGACCAGTATCATCTTAACCGTACATTTTTTCATCCAAGAGTGAAAAAATTATGAATATAAAAAAATTTATACTCATAAGAGTATAGTAGTCCTACGCTATATATATATATATATATATATATATATATATATATATATATATATATATATATATATATATATATATATATATATATATATATATTCCATCCATCCAATATGCGTAAGCCGCTTAATGTGAATAATAAAAAAGTTAATTTCATACAGCTCTCTATAAACAAATTAAGATATATTTTTATAAAATTTAATTTTTTATATTTATTTTTTAAAAATTTTAAATTGCTCGTGTGTGTGTGTATATATATATATATATATATGTATATATATATATATATATATATATGTATATATATATATATATATATATATATATGTATATATATATATGGTTTATTAGCATCAGTTTACTGTTTATTTTTTAACAGAATATAGATAAAATGGTAATTTTGTTCTTATAAATATGTCTCTTTAAAAATTTTAGCTGTTAAAAAATATACCTATAATTATGTACAATATCGAAAAGGATATAAAAATAAATTTACCCTACTTACTAACGAAGGTTAAGTATTTAGTCTATAGTTAACTATATTTTTCTAACGGACATTGACAATAGAAATATATATATATATATATATATATATATATATATATATATATATATATATATATATATATATATATAAACGATTTAAAACTTTTGAAGAAATAAATATAAAAAGTTAAAATTTATAGAAATATATTTGTTATTCAATATATTTATAGAAAGCTGTATGAAATTAACCCATAATAAAAGCGAGCAATGCTACCCGTACATTCAAAATTGGGTGTACAACGTACACTATTGTACACGCTACCCATCTCAGGATGGAGACTTATTCTCTAGTCACTTCGAATTGTGACTAGTGAAATTTATTCCATCGTGGGATGGGTGAGGTATAAGATATACATCTCATTTATGGTTAAAAACACTCTACTTATTAGATGAGCGGAGCGTAAGATATACATTTCTTTTGGAGTGTATAAATAATATTTTTTTAAACTAAAATATTATTTAAAATTTTTAAAATTTTAAAATATAGGAATGTAAGATTTACACTCCTATATGGAATTTCTTTTCACAAAATCTCCGAAACAGGATTAAGTCCTGGTTTGTTCATTCGGTGGCCAAAAATATTATAGAAGACTCAAAGGTATCGTTTGGTTCGGGGATTAGTGAGAATTAGTAGTACCAGGTATAAGTATAAAGTACGGAACAATGGTAAAAAAGTGTTTGGAATGGTTATAGGGATAAGAGATTTTGTATTTGGTATGATAATGAGGAATAAGAGGAATAAAGAGGTTAACTTGTGTAAATTACTTTTTTTACCCTCAAGATTTAATATGTGATAAAAGTTGTTAAAATCTAATTAGTTCGTTTTAATTAATGAATTAAAGCTTTAAAAAAATTAAGATAAAATCAAAATCATAATCAAATTATATTTTTTAAAAATAATATTTAATTTAATATTTTTTTTCTCAAATTAAATTTAAAATTTTAAATATAAAATTTCAACATTTAAATTTTAAAATTTAAAATTATATAATATTATTTTAAATTATAAATTTTAAACATAAAATTTTTTAATTTTCAAATAATAACTTTTACTTTCTTCGTTTTAATTAATGGATTAAAGCCTTACAAAAATTAAGATAAAATTAAAATCAAAATCAAAATCAAAATTATAATCAAAATCAAAATTAAATTTCAAATTATATTTTATGAAAATAATATTTAATTTAACATTTTATTTGTTTAAATTAAAGTTAAAATTTCGAATATAAAATTTCAAAATTTAAAGTCTTACAAAAATTATGATAAAATCAAAATCAAAATAAAATTTCTAAAATTTTAAAAATAATATTTAATTTAATATCCAATTAAATTAAAAAGAGAGAGGAGAGAGGGATTTGTGATGATGAGAGTGTATTGGGAAGAAGAAAAAAATAGAGAGGAGAGAGAAATTTGTGATGATGAGTGTATTGGGAAGAAGAGAGAGAGAGGGGAGAGAGAGGGATTTGTGATGATGAGAGTATATTGAAAAAAGAAAAAGGAGGGGAGGAGGGGTAATTTGGTAAAAAACAAATTTATAAAATAATGGGTAAGAACTGTTATTCCAGCTTATTCTGTTTGTACTGGAACTACTGTACCTAATAGTTTCCCCTTTGTTCAATAGTATTTGGGTACAAAGGGGGGATATCCCCCTTTGTACCCAAACCAAACAAAGCCAAAGAGTTTTAAAAGTATTTTCAATCTTTTATTTTTATACTATAAAATTATGATTACAACTACTGAAGAAGCATATGAAATGGCAGATTGTAAGTACTTTTTGTGATCCGCGCCTATACAAAAATAATACTTTTAGCCACTATATTATCGAACTAGGCCTAAATACCCTCTGTAAGAAGTGAAGGGCATTTTCATCCAGAGAAATGTTATACGAGCAACGCTATATATAAACTACAAAAAGGATGTATGATTATAGAGCAATGCTACATGTACACCCTGAAGGGGTGTATATCATACACCTCCACCATTTTAATGGTGGCGATATCTTTTACGGGTCACATCGATTGATCCATCATCACATCCCACCCATTGGATGGGTGGGGTGTGTGATATACACCCCAAACGGGATGTATAAGTATCATTTCCTATGATTATAACGTTTCGATGCACTAGCAATAATAATTTATTTGACTTAAATCATAGTCCAAAATATTTAAATCTAATTATTATTAAATGTGGGACTATTGGGTGTCACAGACTTTTCTATTTAGGTCTGACGTTCTCGTCAATCCAAACATACACACAACCTAAAATCACTAGGCGATGTGAAATTTATCTTGTTAGCCCTGTCATCTAGACCTAGGCTAAGATCACTAGACGATGTGAGACTTGTCTTGCTAGTTCTGTCATCTAGATCTAGGCTCAGCCAAAATTCGTCGTACATTTTCTGCTGGTGATTCGTCGCACATTTTCGACTGGTGATTGGCTCTGTTACCAAATGTAACGACCCGGCCCACTAGCAATAATAATTCATTGGCCCAAACCACAGCCCAAAATACTTAAGCCCAGTTATTAGTACCAATATTCATATTTCTTATATACCTAATCACAAATTTATTTTCATCCGATGTGAAATTATTAGGGTGTTATAGACTCCCACCGTTTAAACCTCCAATTCTATCCGACATGACATTATTAGGGTGTCACAGTTCTACTTTTATCTTATTTTTAACATTAATGATCTTATTCATTATAATGTTTTGCAAAGACAAAAATGGAAATTCAACTTTCGACCGCAAAGAAAAACAAAAATAAGACTTCAAGCCTTAACGACAAAAATTACAATTTGGACTTTTGATTCTGCCGCTAGAATGTGGCCGTTGAAAAAATTAACAGTTGAAAATTTAATCACAAGTGCGAATATAACATATTAAAATTTTATATTCAATAGGTGTATCCGACGGTGGTAAAGCTATCTAGGTCGATGGCGGATGTGGTGGTGTTTGCAAGGATGAACGGCGACGAGAACGAGAGTTGCATGGAATTTCTCAAGGCCATGGATGTGGTGGAGGTGCCCACCTTTTTATTCATAAGAAATGGTAAGATATGTGGGAGATATGTGGGTTCAGGAAAAGGTGAGCTTATTGGGGAAATCCTTAGATACCAAGGAGTAAGAGTTACTTAAATTATCACGAGTTATACTAATGAATGGATGGTTCTCTTTTCTTGCTGATTTTTGCCAGTTTAAGACAAGGATTGAGAAAGGTTTTGAAGTATAAATTGCACCACTAATGGACTATGGATTAATGTGATATGATCTATTCATTGTAAAATTTATGATAAACTAAGATCTTTATTGTTTACTTGTTTCTTTCCAATACTAAGTCTTCTTTTTGGAGGTGTTTGCTATTTTGAAAATTTTTGAAAAATTGTATTTGGCAAAAAAGATTTTTCACAGAAATTTAATTTTTTTTTAAAACCAAACGAACGAAAATATTTTTATAGCAAATACATATATATATATATATATATATATATATATATATAATAGAGCTTATATATTTTCAAAATTATAAGTTCATCCTGAATTTTTCACCATTAAATTTGTATTGAAATTTATATAATTATACTTTCTCTCTCTCTTCTTAAATGCTTTTACAATAATACGAATTCCAATACAAATTTAATAATAAAAAATTTACAAATATGAATGAGCTTATACTTTTGAAAGTATATAAATTCTACACTATATATATATAGTTCGGCTAGTATACTTGTACAAGCACCTAGTAATTGGTGTTTGTAAATTTTCTATCGTTAAATCTACTCTTTTGACTAATTTTATTTTTTAAAACATTCTATTTCACCAACCAACAACTTAATCTAAGAGACCCACCATTGTCTTAACCACACATTTTTTTTATCTAAGAACTAAAAATCTAAAAATATCAATAACTTGTATTTTTACAAACATAAAAATTCAATTCTCTCTCTCTCTCTCTCTCTTATATATATATATATATATATTCAAGAAAATAAACACCCCCTTGTACACAAACTATAACTTCGCCTCCTGTTATATCACTACATATTAAATGAATAAGTTGAAATACATAACTATTGAATTGCATTGCTGCTAGAAAAGGAGTGGTGCGCTACAATTTTTGTTCGTAACATGTTAATAGAGAATGGGCTATACTGTAGGAGGATTTCTTTAATTTTTTTTTTTTGTTTAAAGAGCTCTAAAATGAGACACGTGGTTATTATGTGCACGTTACATAGTATTTTAGAAATCGTTTGATTTAAAAATAAACAAAAACTGTTTATTATTGGAACAAATAAAATACAAAAATAAAAAAAATATTTTTTTATTTGATGAAAATTAAATTATTTTTAAAAAATAAAAAAAATAGTGTTGGAAAGAATAAAGTAAAATTATATATATATATAAAATTCGGCTATTATGTTTGTACAAGCATCAAGTAATTTAATTTGTGCTTGTAAGTTTTCTACCGTTAGATCTATTTTTTTGACTAATTTTATTTTTTAGATCATTCTATTCCACCAACTACTCACTTAACTCAAGGGGTCCACTATCATCCTAATTACGCATCTTTTTATCTAAAGACTAAAAATCTACCGGCACCAATAACTTAGTACTTTTAAAAATATAAAAGCCCAATTATATATATATATATAGTAGAGCTTATATGTTTTTAAAAGTACAAGTCCATCATGCTTGTGCATTTTTTACTATTGGATTTGTATTGAGATTTGTATTTTTGTAAAGTCAACTAAAAAAAAGAAAGATAAAGTAAAAAGTATAAATTTTAATACAAATTTAATAATAAAAAATTCAAAAGTGTGAATGTACTTGTTCTTTTAAAAGCATATAAGCTCTACTATATATATATATATATATATATATATATATATATATATATATATATATATATATATATATATATATATATTGGGATTTGCACTATTTACTTTTTTTTTCTCTCTCTTTAGTTGATTTTATAAAAACACAAATCCAATGCAAATCTGATGGTAAAAAATTTACAAGCATATTTGTGCTTGTGCTTTTAAGCGTATATAAGCTCTACTCTCTCTCTCTCTCTCTCTCTCTCTAGCAATAATTAACTCGTTGGATCTAAACCACTGGCCCAAAATATTTAAATCCAATTATTATGTAACAAACTATCCCCGTTTAAGCCTGACGTCCTTGTCAGCCCAAGATCACCCGACGATGTCAGATTTGTCTCGCTAGCCATATCATTCAGACCCTGACATACCTTGTCACCTTATTCTTCAGACCCTGATTCAGTCGAGACTCGTCACACACTTCTGGCTGATGAACCAGGCTCTGATACCAAATGTAACAACCCAACCCACTAGCAATAATAACTCATTGAGCCTAAATCACCGGCCCAAAATATTTAAACCCAGTTATTATTATTCGTGTCCATAATCTCTTATAAATTCAATCACAATTTGATATTTTTAAAAATATAAAATCTCAACTATATATATATATATATATATATATATATATATATATATATATATATATATATATATATATATATATATATATATATATATATATATATATATATATATATATATATATAGTATGAGACTACTATAATATTAATAGTATAGTAGCCGGACTATATATATATATATATATATATATATATATATATATATATATATATATATATATATATATATATATATATATATATATATATATATATATATACTAGTTAGGCACACAATGTAGCTAGTAGATATTGTCAAAATAAATTTTTTTATCATCTCTGATTATTGATGATAGCAGTATGAAACAAATTTAAAAGATGCAGTTCATCAAATATATAATAAATAGTATTGTAACTATTAAATAAGGAATATCCTCGTAGTCATCAAGAATTGGAGAAAAATTGCTGAAAAGGTTTTTTCATCTTTTTTAACCAAACAATTTTTGTGATTAAATTTAATAGTTAAATTAAAAAATAATAAGCCTATAAAAAAAATAAATATATACAAACATCCAAAGTTTAAAACCTTTAGATTTAAGCGGTATTTTATTTTAATTTTCTAAAAATATGTTGTTTTTATTTTTATTTTTGGACTATTATCTTTTTCCATTAGTTTTCACAACAAAAAAGCACAACGAAAAAAATAAAAAATAAAAGGGTTGAAGAGAAAATATTGATGGAATTTATATGGCATAAAATATTAAACCAATACATACCAATATTCAGGATCATAAATAAAACTGTAAAATAACTTACAGAGCGCCATCGAGAAGAATTATTGATTAAACAGCGGAAGCAAGAAATTCGGTTGCAATACTAAACCGTACCGACCGAACTAGGTAATCTGGTTTCTCCTCCTTTCTCAGACACTCTTTCGTATGGTGTGAATTTAATGAATAATCTTACCAGAATGCACATGAGTAGGTGGCAGGACCAGTACCCCTTTATATAGAATATTCCAGATCGACTTCCCATCAAAGTCTGATTAGGATTCTATTTAATTTAAATAGATGGGAAAGGGATAAGATATACCATATCAAGTAATTCTATATCTTTTAGGATTGACCTTATGTATAGTAAATCCAAATTAAATATAATTAATTAGGCCACATATATGGAAATCCTAACAAATATGGGAATCAAAAGAGTAGAAACAAAACATCAATATGCACAATAAAAATCCAAGGAAATAAAGAATATAAGAATGCCATTGGTCCTAATATAGAGCAGCAAAGAGATGGTTTCTCTCTAAAACTTCAAAATAAAGAAGCACATAGGCTGCGTTTGGAATCGGGATGGGCTGAAATTGGCTATACCGGGGATAAGGATAAAGTACGGAACTAGAGCTTAAACTCGTTTGGGATGGTTCCAGGGATAAGAGAATTTGTGTTTGGTTTAATAATGAAGAATAGGAGGGATAAAGAGGATAAGATGGGTAAATTACCTTTTTGCCCCCAAGAGTTATTATGTGATAAAAGTTGTTAAAAATTGATTAGTTTGTTTTAATTAATGAATTAATAGTTTAAAAAAATAAAAGTAAAATTATAATCGTAATTAAAATATATTATTTAAAAATAATACATTTAATTTAATATTTAATTTTTTCAACTTAAAATTTAAATTTTAAATATAAAATTTCAACATTTTAATTTGAAGATTTACATTTTTATAATATTAATTTTAAATAATTAATTTTTAACAAAAAATTTTTAAAATTTCGCAAAATTTGTATATTTGCTAAATATTTGTAAATTTTCGCCCACGAGCTTTATTATGTCATTAAAATATTGTAAACTCGTTTTTCTCGTTTTAATTAATGGATTAATAGTTTAAAAAAATATAAGTAAAATTATAATCGTAATTAAAATATATTATTTAAAAATAATACATTTAATTTAATAAATAATTTTTTCAACTTAAATTTTAAATTTAAAAAATAAAATTTCAACATTTTTTCAAATTAAAATTAATGGATTAATGGTTTAAAAAAATGTGATAAAAGTTGTTAAAATCTAATTATTTCGTTTTAATTAATGGATTAATGGTTTAAAAAAATAGAAATAAAATTATAATCATAATTAAATTATATTATTTAAAAATAATATTTAATTTAATATTTTATTTTTTCAAATTAAAATTAAAATTTAAAATATAAAATTTCAACATTTTAATTTTAAGATTTAAAATTTTATAATATTTATTTTAAATAATAAATTTTATATTATTTATTTTAAATAATAAATTTAAAATTTTATAATATTAATTTGTGATGATGAGAGTGTATTGGGAAGAGAGAAAGGAGGGAAGAGGAGAGAGAGTGAGGAGAGAGTTTTTATTAAAATAATATGTTGGGATGAGATAAAGTAGATAAGAAGGGTAATATGGTAAAAATTTTTATAGTAAAATAATAGGATGGGATTTGTTATACCAGCTATTCTCCTTGTTCTGGGTTAAGCCAGACGGTTCCAGGTGCGTTTGGAAGAATAAGGGGGATATCCCCGCTATTCCCGGTTCCGTTCCAAAAACAAACGGGGCCATAGAGTAGCAAAAATTTAGAAATATAGTATATGAGAATATTATACTCGAAAAAAATTTAAACTTGGATTTTGATAAGTTCGAATGTGGATTCGAAATTAAAATATAGTATATGAGAATATTATAAGTCAAAAAGTATAAATTGCATAGTTTTCGAAAAAACTGTCCCCTAACTTGCAAATCCGGGTCTGATATCAAAAAACTAGAATCGCCAGTGGATCCGTCTTGTCGAATTAATTAAGAATGGTACAAACCGATTTTCGATCTGACGATCGAATCGTCTCGAAAACATCGAAAGATAAAGTGGGGCCCACAACTTAAGTCGTGAATAATAACCTGATTTAATTCTCTCGCCGGTCAACGTCGGCCGATCGACTGTCTGGAGTCCGAATCTGACGGTCCGAATAGTCAATCTAAATGGCGTCAACGTTCTGAACGCAATGGCGCAGTCAAAATTTATGTTTGACGAGCCTAAAATATCGTAAAGCGTTCCAAACTATATAATTTACTGTATAAGATGGAATTTAGAATTATCGAAGCTCGAATTCAGCGAAGCAAAATCGCTACTCAATAGGTTTCGTCGAGCCAGACGTCGTGGTGGTGTCCGTTTTTCAGTTTGATGGCCTAGTTGTCTCAAAAAGCGTGAAAAACAGTAAAAAGTTGGATAATTTCGCAAAATGTCCAATATTTTATGGACCATTTTGTGTGAAACTTGGTGGAGAGGGTCTTCTATGCATAATGTTACTACAGCCGGGGACCCAAACTAAAATACCAAGTATTGGAGGACTATTTTGCATTTTATTGCAAAATACATATATAGCAATATAGGGTTGCTCTTTGCAACCCTAGCCGCAAATCCCTGTAACCGCAACCTCAGCCCCGACCTCTCCTCTTCCTCTACTGTCTTTTCCGAGCCCCAACACTGCCGGCCGCCATCCCCCATCACCGGAAAAGCAATGTTTTGGTAAGAATATTGTTGATCTCGGGTACGGGGGAGAGGAGTTGCACCAAAGCCCTTGGGCTTGTGTCCAGACCTCTCTGCAGCCTTATTCTACCTCCAGAAGTCGAGCATGGGGTGTACCACAGCCTGCCTTGGCCACGCGCCGCCGTGGGGAGCCACTTCTTCTTCCTCGGATCCGACCAAGGTGAGACTTCTTTATCCTCGGTTTTTCTTGCACCTAGACCCATTCACTCGTCTTCTGTGGTTGTGGGGACTCTCCCAGTGAAGTCCCGAGCCCTGTAGTACCCCGAATTGCCGGCGGGAGCAACAAGCCAGCCGAAACCCTAGTTTGCTCCGCCACGGTCGTACGACATATCCGTCGGTCCGGGGACAGATATAAAATGCTAGGGAAGTTCTGTAGGACCTAAGTAGACTCCCAATGAAGTTTCATGGGTAGTGGTCAAGTCTAAAAGCCGCAGTTTGATGCCCTAGGTCCGGGTTGCTTTGGCATGGCCGAGCTTGCACCGCAGCCGCCGCCGCCGCTTTCCACCGCCGGCCACCGCACCAGGAAGTTCCCCCGCATCGAGGGAAAGCCACATGGGCCATTGCATGGACCTGTCCCCCTCTGTCTTGGAAGTTGCCATGAGAGCACCATGGATGGCCGCAAGCTTTGGACTCCGGCCATCCGCCGCCATAGGCCACAAGCGCCTGTCCCTTTAGCACCCAAAGCACTCCCCTTGAGCCCCTCGAATTGTTGCTTGCCTTTGTAGTCCACCAGAACCTGAGTCATGTTGCATAGCCCATACCCGAGCTCTACCAAAGTTGCACCTTGGCCGAGGTTGCTCCGGTGGTTATTCCGGCCATCTTGCAACCTCCCAGAAGTAAGCCCTCGACTCCTGCAAGCCTCCTGAGCATGATGCTCATTCCTGTTTCCAAGCTGAATGCTTAGTTAGAAAGATCTAGCAAACCGAGCTCTTGTTGAGCAAGTTTATTGTGGTGACCCGGATCTTTGCAGGGCTTCTACAGTGTGACCGGCAGCTTCTGGAGGCCTAAGTGGCATGTCGGCGGTGTTCGTGCGCCAATTTGGATACAAGTGTTGGACTTTGGGCTTAAATGGATCACGTGGGTGATCGGATGACTCCGTCGGATCTTTAGAAGTGGTTTCGCGTGAAACGGATATTAAAATTTGGCTCAGCGCGAAGTTTGGACAAAGGAACACCTTTCCGGATGCATTCGGAAAATTTTGGGATTGGAATTTGGCAAATCGGACACCGGATTTGGACTCAGCGCGCGAAAACGGTCAAAATGGGCTATTTACATGTATTTTTCGGAGCTTGCTACAGTAATTTTACTGTTCACTGCCGGAACAGTGTTTCCGGCGATCGCCGGCGTAAGCGGCGGCGGCGGGCAGCGGCGGCGGGGCCTCGGGCAGGCGGCACAGCGGCGCGGGCAGGCGCGTGGGGGCGCGGGCAGGTGCGCGGTCCACGCGGTGGGCGTGCACCAGGGCGGTGCCACGTGGCGGTTTGTGTTTGGATGGTTCAGGCGGCGCGGTCCACGAAATTTTGCGGGGTGCACGATGGACCGAGGGTTGGCCACGTGTCGCCTTGTGGTTGGCTGGCTTTGGTGCGCGCGGTCCACGCAACGCGCGGGGCAGGTGTCGGGGCAGGTGGCCGTACGCGGGCAGGTGGGCCGGTCGTGGGCAGCGCCACGTGGCGCCCGCTGATTCGCGGGCGCCACCCACCGCGTTGACTGCGGGCGGGGGCACGTGGCGCTCTCCGCGGGCACTTGCATGGCTGTCCCGTGTTCGGCGGACACGTGGCGGGCCCCAAGGCGGGTTGGACGGCCGCAAGGATCCGGCCGGATCCCGTGCACGGAGTGGGCCGGGCCGGGCCGCACTGTGCGCGCCCGAAATCGGGCGGGCCGGGCCGCACTGTGCGCGCCCGAAACCGACGGGCTGGGCCGGGCCGCACTGTGCGCGCCCGGAACTTGTGACACATTCGGTATTTTCCGAATTGTTTTTGGTGGGCCTATAAATAGCAGCCCGAGCTGCCTTTTTGGAGGTTTTTCTCCCATTTTCGAGCCTCCTCTGCCCGAGCTCCCTTAAGGTGATTTGTTCATCTTTGTGTGCTTGATCTTCCTGCAGAGTTTTGGGGTTTTTAGGAGCACGCATCCCGAGGTTCCAGATTTTACGGCGCGGTGCGACGTTTCTTTCCCTGTGTTCTTCTTCGCCGCAGTACAGTGTGAGGGCTCCCCTGGGCTACCCCGACCTTTGTTTTTAGCGATTCTTGCGCTGGCATACTCCTAACTGGTAGGGCAGGACTGATACTCAAAATTATGGGCAATTTCATCCGAGAAAGTCGAAGCTTTCTCTGCCTCTTGCGCAGTATTTGCCGCAGAACAGAAGCCCATACCCCCACAATAATGTTTGCAATATTTTTTGAGGCGCTTCATCTTTCGTCTTGATCGTGCATTTCGGTCTTGAGTCTGTGGCATGGATCCCGAGGTTCTTTCTTGACCCTTTTCTGTGTGGATTTGTGGGACAACATCGAGGTGTTTTGGCCATATCTTCTCGCACGAGCGTCAGACGGGAACGAGCTTGTACAACTTTTTCATCTACAGATCGTAAGGAACGTGTTCGTATTTTTCTTAGATTTTTCCGAGATTTTATCAGAGGTGAAAATCACTGTTTCTCTGTGTACAGTGCTACAGTTTTTTTATGTAGAAACTGTTTGAGGGCACCACCTCGCCGAATTTATATCCTGACCTACCGAACTCAGATTTTGGTGTGCAGGCACTCGTTTCTAAGGTATCGACGTGAGGATCGCTGTGATATTTTTCTTGGATTTTTCTGGGCATTTTCAGCAGGTGAAAATTGGACATCTTTGGGACTGATTTTGTATGTGGTTGTAAGAGCAGTTTTGGGAACTTATGTGTATTTGTGGACCTTGTGTTGTACCCAGGAGAGTTGCGGGTATTGCTGGACCCATTGGAGTAGGAGATTTGGATTTACCTGGTATTTTCAGCTGTGGGATTTGGACAGTCAGCACTTCAGGTGGGTGGTTGTTGTTTACCTCTATTTTGACATGCTCACTAGGAATATTAGAGTGATCCCTTTATTTGGACATGCCTGCTTAAAGTAATATAATTGTGAGCCTATCATATGGAAAGTACTATTGTAGATATCTGATAGTGGTTGGGACTTATACATGTTTGTATGGGTGGAATATTAGCACTCAACCTTGCATGTGGAATTTACTTTCATGTTGGGATAATATAAAATGTCTTGTGGGAGAGTACCACTTGTGGATCTGTTGTACATGCATAGGTGGATGATTTATGTGAGATTAATTTGATGGACATAGCATGTTGGAACAGGATTATTGGGATACTTTAATAGTAATAATTAACATGCCATGTTAGCACATAGATTTTATGAAAGTGAATTAAATGGATAAATTGTTGAGACATTTTGACATATCTATGTGCGGGTACCATTTCGGTGATTTATCATGGATCAGGGATTATAGACATGTGTGGTTGAATAATGATTTTAGCATGTTGATGGTTATATCCACGCGGAGCTATTAATTGATACACATGTGGAACCACTATTTGTCACACTTTCTTTTATCGCTCTTGAGGACATATGCATGCTTGTATGGTCATCTAGATAGGCCACTTTTTATTGCTGCACTATCATTTTGGGACTTGACTTAGGAGAAACCATGTTTGTTTCCTTTTCTCCTTATTTAGACCTTTGAGTCTGGTTGCTCGGGTTCGAGCAGGGGTTTGGGATAGTGTAGCGGGGACCTGAGGGTCGGTGATAGGTTGTGTTTGATTTTGGGTTGTGGTTTATTGCGGCTACCGCGGATAGTAGGCGGTTGACCGGATACGGATTATTTTACCCGATTTTTGGATTGGGGGATTATTACGGCTACCGCGGATAGTAGGCGGTTGACCGGATGTCGGATGTGGGACATGATTGTGATTGTGGTTTATTGCGGCTACCGCGGATAGTAGGCGGTTGACCGGATACGAATTATTTTACCCGATTTTTGGATTGGGGGTTATTGCGGCAACCGCGGATATTGGGCGGTTGACCGTATGTGTACTTATGCATCAGATTGGGGATCAGGGTTTCTTTTAGTGGAGGGGTGTGTTCCACTGAGGCTTTTTAGTTGTGATCCAGTCCTGCTTTTGATACTTATCACACCGGCGCGGTTATTGCCCGGTGATGCTTTCCTCGTGTGGGTCGCTCCCCTCGAGTTCCCCTCCGGAGGCCGGGGCCAAACAGTTATGGACAGTTTTGCTATCACATCGGCGCGGCTTATTTGCCCGATGATGAGGGCGGCAGCAGGAATTTTGCTATCACATCGGCGCGGCTTACTTGCCCGATGATGAGGGCGGTACAGATTGGGTTCATCTGGGACGGTTGGTTATTGTTGCATACGGTTATTCCAGTCTAGGACTGTATTTTAGAGGCATAGTAGTGGTAGATTTTCCTTTTTCAGCAGTTTTATTGCTTACCACTCTTCTTTCCTTTTTGCCTCTGGTAGACCTAGTGGGTGTGTCAGAGTTTGAGGTTTTACCCACTAGGGGAGGCTACTGGTTTACTAGTAGTTCTCACCCCCATTCTTCTTTTCTCTTTTTCTTCTCCCTTGTTTTGCAGTGTCTTCTACGGGTACTGCTGGGCTTTCAGCGGCGGGTCGAGGAGAGAGGACGGTTGAGTAGATAGATCTCGAGGCAGGATGAGCGGGTTAGCTGGACTGTTGATGTACCCATGTTTCCTCAGACGGTTGTACCTTTACTTTTGGGACTGGCTTTTGCCAGCAGGTTGTATTTATTTTGGTGAGCTGGGAGAGACTGATGTATCATTTATACAGATGTATTGTATTTTATTTCCAGCTTCAGTCTGAGATGTATTAGTTTTTAGTTCAGCTCTGTTTTTATTGCTCTTTTATTATTATCTCTTATATCTGAGCAGGTTTGGCGCTTCGTGTACGCGGGAAATACTGTGTGCACGGCGGATCTGTAGACGGGCCCGGGTTCCGGTTTACACCCGGGGCGTGACATTTATGGCCACCTTGTTGCACCCACTGTTCCGGTAGCCTTGGGCCTGTCCAATGGTGAGTCCTTGGACCCCCTCGATCTCCTAAGCATGGTGCTCACTTTACTTTAGCAAATGGTTAAGTGGTTAAGCCTATATAGCAACCTAAGCTCTATGCGCATAATAATTATTGACCCGAAGTTGTTCTCGGGCTTCGTGCTGCTCCCAAATGGTGAGCAGGGCATTCAGTGCATCGAGGCCCACCTACTGGTGGCCTCGGATCAGTTCAAAAGTATTCGGGAAATAAGTGCGAGCTTTAAAAGCATCAAATAGCATGTATTTATGCAGTTTTATGAAACCCTAAGGGCCTAAATGCAATTGTGACCACACGGGATGCTTCGGGCAGCATGCACATAATCTCTGAACTTTTCGTTCGAGATCCGATACTTTCCGTTGAGAGAAAATTGAGTATCGAACCGTAAATCGGCAAAATTGTCGGTTTATCAACGACTCCGCATTAATCACGTAATTCGAGAAATTACGCTGATTAATTATAGTTGCCAGATGTCCTTGGCTGTTCCCAACGCTATCTTGGATGGTCCAGTGATTTTAGTTTCGAGTTGGCGACTTTCGGAGCCGAAATCGGCTTTTCCGGAGGTGTATTCAGTGCTTATGGCACCGTTTGAGTACAGAGTCACACCCAGTGGAGTTTGAGTGCCCGAACGTCTTCAGTGAAGAGTTTCGGGGCCGCACGTCAAGTTTCGTTAAATTCGGAGACCTGTAGCCACGGATCGGATCATAGTTGAACGATCGGTGGATTTTCGAAAATTCCGGCAAATCTCGGGACTTCAGTGAAGTTTCCTGTTTAAGCTTGGTACACACAGTGAGTCAGTGGGTTGGGTGTGTGAGAGTCTATTTTCTTACCTGTGTATATGATTCAGGTCCCAGCAGTCAGCCGCCAGCTCGTGAGCCATCGAGCGGTTACCGCGATCGTCTATCCTGAGGTGGGTTAATCTTCGGTCCGGGCTTTATCATTTCGACCCTATGGGGTACCGTGGTAGGTCGGACCCCTATGTTTGATATAGCTATGTGGCATTGATCTTACAGTTGAGCTCTCCATATGCTTTCATTCTCAGCACTTAGTATGTATAGTGATATACATCTGGACATCTGCCATGCCTGATTAGACATTAGCTAGAGTGATTATCAATTCACTTCATATCAGCATTTCCTATTCTTATACTGCATGTTAGAATAAGAGTACAGCTTCAGTTATACAGTTATGTTATTCAGCTTCAGTTATACAGCTTTAGTGATATAGCTTCAGATATACAGCCTCAATTGAGATTACAGCTTTCAGCATCCCGACAGGGATTATCCGACTCATTGCGGATTGTTCAGTCTTTTGACTGTGAGCTTGAGCATCAGCATTTTGATCGCTATAGCACTAGCTGCTCATTTCACGTACGCCGTGGGACTGATCCCCCACAATGCGTTCTTTACCAGTAAAGTGGTCGATAGTGGCGACCCGTGAGCCTCAGGCTGCACATAGTGGACGATAGTGGCGACACGTGTGCCCCTGAGTGCACCGATGGTGCCGGATTACATGTCAGCCGAACATGCCAGCTTTGGCATTGGCCTAGGTCCTCGTGACTGATGACGGCATTGATTGGGTATTTCAGTTCTAGCATTGATGCATGATTTGCATTATTACTCTAGCATTTATTAGCATGACTAGCAAATGATTATTAGTACTCTACTTTACGGCTTTGACATTTTTGTATTGTCATACCTGCCTGTTCTACAACATGATATATTAACATTATCCTGATATATTTGATGGTTAGATATAGTCTGTTCAGCTTACTTCATGAGTACCTGCTTTCTTTTCAGCATGATTATTATCTATCGTCCATCAAAGACCGAATTTCCACCCTTAAGAGAAAGCCCCAATCTTGATATGCTTAACACATGTTAAGATGCTCTTTTTCTTTGTAGTAATCGTGAATTTTTAAAGATTTAAATAAATTTCTGGATTATTAATTGCAGAAAGTAAGTAAATAAAACCCCAAAAATATCGCTTTTTGATCGGGGTCTGATCTCGAAAATCCGAGTTCACCATTGCGACCGTCTCGTCGAAACATGAAAAAATTCATATTCACTTGTCGACGATCCAACGGTCGGATCTTCTAGAAAGCAGCGAAGAAATTGCGGGCCCCGCGACTTAAGTGTGAATAGTAAACCCCGGTTCCGGTCCCCTTACGATCGAACATAGGCCAAACCACTGTCCGCAATTTAAGACTAGCAGTATGAGTAGTCAATCCTAGCTATTTTCGACGTTCTGAACGCAATGGCACTGACGGATTTCATGTTTGGCAATCCGGGTGCATCGAAGTGCGTGCGTCGGATTGCGACTTACAAAACTAAATGGCCCGAGAATTCATTTGTGCACCAAATCGAACAAATGAATAGCCTATCTTGAAGGTCTCGACGAGCCGGACGTCGTGGCGAAGTCCATTTCGCATTTCGTCGAGCAGGTTTTCTCGGAATGTGTAAAAAGCGCCGAATTATCGCTTTTTCAAGTAGCTTGGGTGTTCTTGGGCCAAAGCCCTTGGGATTTGTTGATTGGGCTTCTGCCAACCTATGAAGCCCACAAATGTTGCTGTGCAGAGCTCGGGGCTGGGAGGGAGTTGTGTGTGAACCGGATTAAGGTTAATTTGCAAAAGAATCTTGCATTTAAGTGATGTTGCCTCTTGGACTGCCCTGGGCCAGAGCACGAAGAGTTTCGGGGTGTATTCGAAGCATCAACCTCCTCTGAGTCTCCCAGATCAAGTCCCGAACGCAGGGTGGCCGAGGAGTCACAACCCCATTGTTGTGAACTCGGGAGAGAGAGAGAAGGGAGAAAGTTGGACCAAAACTTTTCCTAAGTGGATTTGGAGTGCTCTGGGGATTCCTCTGTGTCTGTGGAGCAACCTGGGAGCTTGCTGTGGCCGCGCGAAGAAGAGGAAGAAAGAACCGGCTTCTTCCATCTTCTACAACTTCGGCCAAGGTAAGAACCTCTAAACCCTTGGTTGTTAGCACCCTAGACCTCTAGCAGTGGCTTAATTGGGCCCATAGGATTCTCCCTGCACAGCCCGAGCCCCCCATGCAGCCTGGTTGGCTGGCGGGAGCATAGATGGCCGGAAACCTAGCCGTGCTCCGCCACCATTTTTCTCAGCAACCAGTGGACCAAATCAAGAAATAAAATGATGGGCTTGGACTGTAGGAGATGGTTATCAACTCCACCAAATTTGGTGGAGTTTTATCAAGCCAATCACTCGCAGATTGGAACCCTAGTTTTCGGGTTTCTTGCACTTGGCCGAGCTTGCTGCTCCGGCGCCGGCGCGCCTCCCCGCCGCCGGCCACTTGCCCAGAAGTGTTGTTGGGACCACGGGGAGTGCATCCATGCACTTGCATGCTGTCCATGCAGCATCAGAGGGTGGCGGCCATTGTTGACCCGAAATGGAGTCTTGTCGCGGCCGCCGGCGCTCCGGCCAACTCCGGTTGGGCTGGGTTGGTCGGGAAGCTTTGTATGGACCAGAGGAACATTTCCATCCATGTTAGAGAGCTTCAAAGGGCTTCTGTGGAAATTCACCATTAGAGGTGAAGAAGCTCGAAGGGAAGCTTTGCTCCGCCGCGCCGCCGCCGTGCCCTGTCGCCGGGCACTGGCACAGAAAGTTTCCCAGAGCGTTTTAGCACCCATTGGTGCTATTGGTTGGGACTCTGTGGCTCTGGGTTGATCATCACGAATTTCAAAGCACAAGGGGTCATCTTCTTCCCGAGCTCCGACCAACCTAGGGGTTTTTGGCTGCTCCAAGTTGAGGGGAAATGTTCTGGGAGCTTAGTGGAGTAAGTTGATCCAAGTTGGAAGCAAAATGATGCTGTGGCTGCAGAGATCAACCTGGGTCTTGGTGTGGGGTAGATGCTTAAGAATGGTGCACACCAAGTGCTTGCTAAAATGCCACAGAGAGGAAAACAGTGGATTCAGGCTTCGAGTTGAATATCAAAGTTGCTTAGAAAGGTCCCCTGAGCTTGATGCTCACTTCAGATCAATCTGGATCTGTGTGGACAAGTGTTTGGTGCATTGTGAACTTGTGTGTGTACAAGGACTTGGTTCTGGTTGAACCAGCAGACCTGGGCTGCATCTAGGGCAAGCCCTGGGGTCCTGGCACTGTTCAAAGTCTTTTTGATTCATGGAGTTTTGTCTGAAAGTGTATAGATGCAAAGTTGTGTCGAAACCAAGCTTAAATATAGTAGTTGCTTAAGAACAGAGTTTGGGTCTGTTTGAAATGTTGCAACAGTGTACTCCTGGCTAATTTGGGGTCACTGGACGCGATGCTCGCGTTTATTTTGGGTTTCGATGAGCCGAAGAAACAAAAATGCGTTTCGGCTAGGTTAGAGGAGTAATTCATGGCCCGAAGTTTTCCTCAGGTATCGTGGTATCGTGCTGCCACAAATGGGTGAGCACGACGTTCAGCAAGTCGAATGTCACCTGCTGGAGGTGACGGCTCGTAAAAATGATTCTCCGTTTAAGAGAACGAGCCAAAACGGGGTTAATTTAGTGTATAAAACACATACTGGGTAAGCTCAAGGGGCTTGCTACAATTTTAACAATATGGAAAAGCTAGATGAATGTTCTAAAGTAGTAATGACCCTTCGGTGGGTTTCCTGGGGTTCTTGAAAAGCTAAGTAGGCTTATTGTTGCGATAATCGACGAAATTGTCGATTCGCGCTAGTTGTGCCTTGAGGATTTGGTAGATCCTGAGTTGTCATCTGGTATTATTGTAGGCCCCAGTCATCAGGAGCCAGCCCGTGATCCGTCTTATTGCGACCGTCTACCTTAAGGTGGGTTATCTTCGGTCCGCGTTTTATCAGATCGGCCCTACGGGTACCGTAGTAGGACGGACCCCCTTTGGTACTTGGTTGTTTATATTCCAGCAGTTGCTTGCATATCATATTTATATTTCAGCAGTTGCTTGTTATTCATGTTGAGATATATCATGTTCTTTTCAGCAGTTGATATGCATTTCCTGGACACATGCCATGCTTGATTGGTCACTAGCATAGTCTATACCTGTTTCTATTCTTCACTACATGTTTAGAATAGGTGATACTACCTTAGTAGTTGGCATGTTACATTGTATCCCGGTGGGGATTTTCCTCGGCTTCTTGCCGTCTATTTGGTCGATGGACCATGGTTTGAGCATCAGCATTATGATCGCCATCGAGCCAGCTTTCAGTCGCGCACACCAGCGGACTAGCTACCCGTGTTGGTGTTCTTTACCGGTAGAGAGGTCTGGTTGACCCGTGAGCCCAGTGGGGTTATGATAGCTTGCAGGGTGTCCAAAAGGGGCTTTAGCCTGAGGCCCCAATGACCAAAAGGGGCTTTCGCCTGAGGTCCATATGCTCCATGGTAGTTTAGCCTGAGGCCCTTGTGGCCAAAAGTGGCATTTGATTGGGTATATTTGTGGTACTACCTTTGATGCATTTTCTTAATATTCCTGCTTGTTTGATTACCTGCATTTCATATCTGTTATAGATTTATCATGCATAGTATGATTGTGTTATGTATATGCATACCCTGTTCTATTGATCCATGTATGATCTTACTTAGACTGTTTACCTGCTTTTGATCTTCAGTATATCCTACTTCTGTTTCCGCTTATTATTGTATCCAGTAGGTACGGCTTGCTATTTCCCGGCCCGTCGTGCCCACTGGGATACACTCCGGTGTGTCTCACACCCTCGGGTGACTGTTTTTTCAGGTCCTTCGGGTGCAGGGACCTTTGGACGTTCTGTGTGAGGACGCGTGGTAGATTTATCCCTGGTAGGATGTACCCCTTTTGATTTAGTAAAACATTGCAACTGTATTGCCATTTTGAGAACTGGATGTATTAACTTATGAACCTTGTGGTTGTAATAGAGTAGAACTTATTTAGTATAGCTATCTCGTATCTACTCTGATTGACTGTTTCTGTTAGCCGAGCACATATAGGGAAGGCTCTGTTTGATGTACAGAGACTTTTCTATATGTGTGGCGGTCTGTTCACGCCTTGGAGAAATCAAGTTTTAAACTCTGATTTAAAAAAAAAATAATTTAGACCCACTTTTGAATCTCGGGGCGTGACATTCTTCTTTCCCTCACCCCCCTTTATCACTCTCGTGCAATGTGAGGATTATACTTTATTTTGTTATCCGCTTATTATGGTATCCGGTAGGTAGTACTTGCTATTTCTCGACCCGTCGTGCCCACTGGGATACATTTATGTTGTATCTCACACTCTTTGGGTGACCACCATTTTAGGTCATTCAGGTGCTAAGATGTCGGGACGATCGAGTGAGCTGTCGCGATAGAGTTGTCCCTTACTATTGGCCATAGTGGCCCAGTGCATTATATTTCAGTTTAGTTGATGATTCTGATCCATTAGTTGTTATGGTCTGAGTGTTTGTAAATTATGCTTCGTGTGGATGTGGATGTATTTAGCTGTAGAGTTTATGTTTATGTTTAGTTTGATCATGTCGCTCTCAGATTGCACTGTTATACTTGCCTAGCCGAGCATGTATAGGAAAGACTCTGTCCGTGTGGACAGAGAATTTTCGATGCATGTGGCGGTTTGTCCACGTCCTGGGTTTTGAGGTTTTGAACTCTGATATATATATATAAAAAATTTAGACAGCTTTTTGAAACTCGGAGCGAGACAATTGTAGTAGAGTCATCACAGGATACAAAAATTCGACATAAAAACAAAAATAGTTACTCAAAGGGAGAACTGAAGGAATTAAATCTAAACAATGTAAGTTATAAAGTAACAGAGAAAGATTATAGAATAATAAAGAAAAAAAAATATGGAACTAAACAAATAGTAAACCTCGTTCAATTCTAAAAGTAAATAGAGGACTGAAGTTCAGATAAAAAAATCCAAATTATACATCGTAAAACAACTGAAGACAGTAGATTGGTGGAGAAAATAGAAATTAGCAAGTATAGAAGTAAAGAATTGAGGATCAAGTTATTTCTCTACCTCCGTTTTGTCCAGATTGAATTTGTTTGGCATCACTGGGCACACTGCATGTGAGTGCACACATACATATTTATATATTAATCTTATAAAAAGCTATCTATATATTTGTAGATTAAGAAGTAAGACTTGGGGGTCTACACATATAGAAAGTAAGTGCTTAGGTGCGAATGCATTTAGTAATGAGGAAGAGAAATGAGCAGGCAATAGTATATTATATTTGAAATTTAGATACCAATAAAGATTGGAATACGGTAAAACACGAATTCACAAAAATACCAACTCTTGTATTTGGTTTTAAAAAAAAAAGCAAAAATGTGAGGCTCAAATAATTTCTCCATTCAATTCAAAGAAAGAGTAGGAAATCAAAAGTATTTTTTTTCTTGTATCATTATTGTGCAAGAAGCAATTGGTTACCGAAAAGAATATTTTTGAAAACTGCAGTGAAAATGAAGGTGGATCAGAGAGGCAATCAGTCTTTAATTATGAAAAGAGTACTTTGCAAACTGCAGCGAAAATGATCGTAGATCAGAGCAACCGTCTACGTGTAGGCCGCGTCATCCAAAGTGTGCTCACCATGAGCTAACAAAAGTAGGATTCACATGATATTTTCATTATTTTATCGAGAAGGGTAGATATTCCAACAACTAATAGACTCCAGGGAATGTGTAAAATGAATTCATTCTCTTGGTTTGTTTAGTAAAGTGTAAAGACTAATGTCATTGCAAGTACATTTCATACAAATTTATACGTCAGATGGCAAAGAAACCAAATGCTTGTGTTCAATTAAAAAGATAACATAAAAATAGGTAAGATGCTGATATAATATTTTGTCTCATGCATAATTTGTTCATCCAAGTTTAAGCCAACATGAAATGCAAACATGAAGAAAATAATAGAGTAAGAACGATGCATTCATAATAAACAGAGGAAAAGAGAGGAACACAAAGTAATTATGATTTTAAAAAATGTAGGGGCATGAATGTGACGCCCCCAATAGTCCCACATCGGGTGTGGATGGAATTGTGATTGGGTTTCTATGAGACATGGACACTAGTAATAATAACTGGGCTTAAGCATTTTGGGCTGTGGTTTGGGCCCAACGAGTTATTATTGCTAGTGGGCCGGGTCGTTACATTTGGTATCGGAGCCAATAACCAGCCGGAAGTGTGCGGCGAGTCTCGGCTGAGCCTGGGTCTAGATGACAGGGCTAGCGAGACGAGTCTCACATCGCCTGGTGATCTTGGGCTGCTGTGTGTGTGTTTGGGCTGACGAGGACGTCAGGCCTAAACGGGGGGAGTGTGTGACGCCCCCAATAGTCCCACATCGGGTGTGGATGGAATTGTGATTGGGTTTCTATGAGACATGGACACTAGTAATAATAACTGGGCTTAAGCATTTTGGGCTATGGTTTGGGCCCAACGAGTTATTATTGCTAGTGGGCCGGGTCGTTACATTTGGTATCAGAGCCAATAACCAGCCGGAAGTGTGTGATGGAGTGTATCTCACACCCCCTGGGTGACTGTTTTTCAGGTCAGTCGGGTGCTGGGAGATTGGGACGATCCAGTGAGCTGTTGCGCTAGAGTTGTCCCCTGCTATTGGCCGCAGTGGCCCAGTGCTAGTATTTTTGTTACATCATCATGATCGTAGTTGACTCTGTATTTTTGTTGGTTGGAGTATTTGTGGATTATGTCATGAGTAGTTGTGGATGTATTAGTTGTAGAGTTTATGTTTTTGGTTTTAGCTGTTGATTATTGCTCTCTGATTCTACTGCTGTTTTGAAACTCGGGGCGTGACAGATTAGATGGTATCAGAGCATAGGTATAAGATACCTAGGAAATGGCTAGGATTGAGCCCTAGGATGACTTGAGTCTGACGCGAGAGTGCGGGGTTAGGAGCTCGAGTACTGTATGGTCGGTCGAGTCGTGTCCTATCCCTGATCAGTGTGATATAGTCTGTGATTCACGAGTATTCCGGCAGAGGTGGTGGTGTTAGTGAGCGCGCTGGCGCCACTGTAGTATTGATCAGTTTCGGTGGCCTATGAGCCAGGTGGTAACCCTGATTGGGTTGGTGTTGTATTCAGGTCCCACCTCTTGCATTGGATTTCGTGGATCATTACAGATTCTGTTACAGCAATAATAGCCGTTGTGGCTATGCCTTAGTGAGGTTGTAATTGTGGGGCACTGAGACTTGAGAGCCTGATGTACCCAGTTGGCTAATAGGCTGAAGATCCGATGGTAGTCTGTATTGGGCTTGACTTGTGATTAATTCACTTATTGCATGCGATCTGCTAGAGGGGTTGAGATCACCCCTGTCGGCGTTTTAAGTTGTGACTAGTGTCGCTAGAGCTGTGTTAGCCACTAGTGTGAAATTCAGAGTGTTAGTGAGCACTGAGATATCATTTTGATTTTTAGTGAGCTGCCAAAGTGGCACTCGTGACCACGATGTATTAGCGGTGTTTGATATTGGTTTTCAGTATTGGTTTAGAGATTGGTGTTGTAAGGTACGTTGGTACCTTCTGTTGGTTCGCTGTGAGTTATGTCTCCAACTAGTTGTTGGCGATAGATTGTGGGTATTTTTCTATTCTTTTGATAAGCACGTTGGCTGCAGACAACGTACTGTCGAAATAGTGGATGAAATACTTTACCCCGCAAAAATGGGTGTATTATGATTGGGTCTGTATGTGTACCTTCCTATAAGTTAGCCTTAGTTGCCTCCTGAGCACTGGGTGATTACTCGTAGCTTGTGATTGGATTTTTAACAGATCTCTACCGTACATGTGCGTAGTTGACTAGTTGTCATTGTGATTTTTGGACGTCTATACAAGCGACGTCGGCCTTTACAAGCAACCTGTCGAAACTAGTAGCCCTGAGTTGTGTCAGACAGTACTGATGTTTTGATGAGCTTTTCGGTTTGTTAGTGCACCTTTATAGTTTTCAGTGTTGTTGTGTGACTGATTGTCACTAGTGTTGGTTTGGACAATGCAGATGTTCTGCGACTGATTGTCGCTGTGGTACCCTGTGTTAGTGGACTGTTTGATGTCCTCCTGTAGTTAAGTTTCGGGGACGAAACTTCTATTAAGGGGGGAGTGATGTAGTAACCGTGATTTTAAAATCTGAAATTCCTGGGTTATTAATTAGTAAAATTGAACTATTAGTGGTGCAATAGTAGCCCTAAAATATCGATTTTTGATCGGGGCCTGATCTTGAAAATCCGAGATCACCATTGCAACCGTCTCGTCGAAACATGAAAGATTCATATACATATGTTTTCGATCCAACGGTCGAATCTTCCGCAAAACAGTGAAGAAGGAAACGGGCCCCACAACTTAAAGTGAATAGTAACCCTGTATTTTAAATCCCCATTCGACCACTAACGGCCGATTCGCTGTCTTGACCCTGAACATAAGGGTGTGAGTAGTCGATTTTAGCTATTGTCGACGTTCTGAGCGCAGTGGCGCTGACGAAATTTGCATTTGACGAGCCTAAAGCCTCGTAAAGCGTGCCGAACTGTATAATTTACAATATAAGATGGATTTTAAAAATTATGGAGCTGAATTTTAGCGAACCAAAATCGCTACCTGATAGGTTTCGTCGAGCCGGACGTCGTGGCGGTGTCCATTTTTCAGTTTGACAACTCGGTTGCCTCGAAAAGCGTGAAATGTGGGAAAAATCACAGTATTTTGCGAAAAAGCCCTATATTTTATGTGTCGAATTGCTCCAAACTTGTACACGAGGGACTTCCTTGTGAGTTTGTTCTACAGCAGAGGACTTAAGTGAAAATACATTAAGTTTGGGGACTTAATTGCATTTTATTGCAAACTATATCATAGCACATAGGGTTATTTCTTTGAAACCCTAGCCGCAGCCTTGGTGTAACCGTAGCCTCCTCTCCCACGACCCCACGACTTCTCTGCGAGGGTTCCCGAGCATAGGCACCACCGGCCGCCGCCCCAGGGTCGCCGGAAAAGCAAGGTTAAACAAAGGCAACCTTGATTCTTGGGTTGTAAGTGAGGGAGAGCATCAAAACCTTTAAACTTGTGCCTGAACCTCTCTGTGGGTGTGATCTTCATCCTGAAGGCAAGTCGAGGTGGGCTGGTGCACTACCGTGGCCGCGCGTCGCCGCAGCCACCATCTTCATCTTCCTCATTTCCGGCCAAGGTGAGTCCAAGCTTTTCGTTAATTATTTTACTACCTAGACCCTTGGAGCATGTTTCTTACCTCCTCGTGATCATCCCTGCCGAACCCCAGCATTGGGTTTGCTTCCGGCCGCCGGCGGGGGAGTTGCACCCGCCGGAGCCTTAGCTTGCTCCGCCCTCTGCTTGCGCCGCACCCATTGGCTCAAGCTTCGATCCAAAATGCTGGGCACCTTCTGTGGGGTCTAGGGATCACCTCCACGAAATATGGTTGGGTTTGGTCCATGCTAGAGCCCGCACGAGCCAGCCCTAGTTTCGGGCTAACCATGCTCCGGCCGAGCACCTTGCTCCGGCGCCGGCGCGGCTTCTCGTCGCCGGCCAATGCTCCAGTTACCTTCCTGCAGTCGAGAGGGACCCTAGGATGCCTTTGCATGACACCCATACTGGCCTGTGATGATTTCACCATTGTTGGTGTTTGCTCCGGCCAAGGTTGCCCCCGCTGCCGCCGCCACCGTGTTGCGCCGCCGGCCGTGAGTCGGCAAGCTTATTAGAGTCAAGTGGCACCTACTGGTGCTTGTGCTTGAGATCCAGAGCCCCTGTGTGGAGTTTCACCATTAGTGTCTTCAAGATTGTGTGTTAAGCTTTATGCCCACCATGTGTTCGAAGAAATGCACGAGAGAACCAAATTGGTTCTGTGCATCCAGCAAGAGAGCATTCGACTTCTGCAAACCTCCTGAGCATGATGCTCATTTTATTTCAGCAGATTATTGAGTAGATAGAGAGATCTTGCATGTAGAGCTCTTTAAGCTTATGTTTTTGGAGTCGTTTTGCTCCGGCGATGTCTCTGGTTTCCCCACAGCACCTAGTTGGTGAGCCTCTAGGTTCTTTCGACCCACTGAGCATGATGCTCACCTTAAATCTGAGTTTGGTTGAGTCTAGGCATTTAAAGTAACAATGTGAGCCTAATTGCATAGTAATAGTTGACCCAGAGTTGTCCTCGGGTTCCGCGTTGCTTCCAAAAGGTGAGCACGGTGTCCAGCAAGTCGAGAGCCACCTACTGGTGGTGTCGGTTCGTTAAAATAACATTCCGAAATTAAATACAAGCCAAAATAGCATGAAAATACATGCTTTTATGCAATTTGGTAAAATCCTGGGGGCTTAAATGCAATTGTGACCATACTAGCTGCTTTGTACAGTGTTCACATGATCTCTAAAACTTTTGTTGGAGGTCCGATGCTTTTTGTTGAATGGGAATTGGATCCCGAACCGTAAATCGGCAAAATCGTCGGTTTAACGGCGATTCGGCGTTAATCATGCAATTTAGAAAATTGAGGTGATTAATTGGTGATGCCAGGTATCAGTAGCTGTTCCCGGTGCTGTGCTAAAGAGCCCGGTGATTTTAGTTTCTCGTTTGCAACTTCCGGAGCCAAAATGGGCTTCCCGGGAGTGTTTCAGTGGTTATGGCTTTGCCGGTGCACAGGATTACCCAGAGTCTGATGTTAGGGCCTAAATGTCTTAAGTTAGACATTCTTGGGCAGCACGTGAAGTTTCACGAGTTTTGGTTATTGTTCAGCACAGATTGGGTCATAGTGGATCTATCTGCGGATTTTCGAAAATTCGGAAGTTTCCGGGACTTCAGCGAAGTTTCCTGTTTAGCTTGTCTGCACACAGTGTGTCAGTGGGTTGGGTATGTGTGAGAGTCTATTTCTGACCTGTACTTATGATTCAGGTCCGAGCAGTCAGCCGCCATCTTGCGAGCCATCCAGCAGCCACCGTGATCATTGAGGTGGGTTTATCTTCGGTCCGGGCTTTATCAGGTTTGCCCTATGGGGTGCCGTGGTAGGTTGGACCCCTGTTTTTTGGTGTAACCCTGAGCCTATGCTTGAGCCTTTCTGTTTATTTCGATTCCAGCATTCAGTTATTACAGCTATGTTGCCTAGATATTTCAGTTGAGCTCTTTATATGCTTTCATTCTCAGCATTTAGTACGTATAGGGTTATACAGCTTGACATATACCATGTTTGTTTGGTTATCAGCTTAGTTATGCCAGCATCTCCTGTTCTATGATGCATAATAGAATAGGTGTACAGTTATGCTATTTAGTTTCAGTTACAGTTCAGATATTCAGCTTCTGTTGTTCAGATTCAGTTATATAGCATCTTTGATTATTACAGCCTTCAGCATCCCGATAGGGATTTCTCAGCTTATTGCCGTTTGTGTGGTCTTTAGACCACGAGCTTGAGCATCAGCATTATGATCGCCACAGAGCCAGCTGTTCTTTCACGTACACTAGCGGATTGATCCCCCGCAGTGGTGTACTTTACCGGTAAAGTGGTCAGCAGTGGCGACCCGTGAGCCCAGAGGGTTATGACAGCAGATTGGTGTACAGGTGGTATTTAGCCTGAGGTTCTGTGAGACCAAAAGTGGCATTTAGCCTGAGGTCCTTGGAACCAATAGTGGCATTGATTGGGTATTTATATTTGTTGTCATTCAGCACTTCCAGCTTGCAGCATTGTTAGTTACCATCTTTGTTATTGTATGATCATTATCTTCTCGTCAGATTTATCAGCATGATCAGTTTCTGCTTACCAGTTGTGTTTATTGCATGATTAGTCTTTATATGAGTACCCCTGTTTTCCACTTCAGCATGCTTAGATTTTATATCTACATCTTGTTATTCAGCTTTCAGTTATATCCTGCTTTTGCTATCCGCTTATCATTGTATCCGGTAGGTACGACTTGCTATTTCTCGGCCCGTCGTTGTTACGGAATTTGAGTTGGCGTAGTTTCGTGAAAGTCTCAAGTCTTGAAGATTGAAGGTGAAGAAAGTTGGATCATTTAACTCAATCTCAAGAAAGAAGAATTCAAAAGGATCAGGTATGTTTAACTAAAGAATTTGTGTGATCCGAATACTTCTTGTAGTGTAGAAACACTTGGAAGAATCTTTCATTGCATAAAAATCAAAAACTGGACTTGGGACATGTTCAGGATCCGGATCAGGTTGTTCGATCCGGATCCCGAAGGTGGTTCGTTCATACATCGTCGCAATCCGGATCGTAGTCTCTTGATCCGGATCCCGAACGTTGAGTTTACCATCTACCTTGAACGATCCGGATCTTGCTTCGCAATCCGGATCCCGAACGTTGATGTTTGGTGAACTGTATGAACGATCCGGATCGTAGTCACATGATCCGGATCCCGAACCTTCGTTTTTCTGGAATTGGCTGATTCGTTATGACGATCCGGATCTCAGTTATCACGATCCGGATCGCCGTCCGTAAAAATCCAGAAATGGCAGGTTTTTGATTCTTATCTCCTTCCTAGGGTTTCTAACCTATAAATAGACCCTATGTCTTTCTTTCTAGGGTCAATCCACATAGCCGTCATTTTCATGTATCATCTTATACGGCTATAGATCCACATATAGAGAAGAAAGGAAATCATTAGAGAATACTCTATGTTTCTTCATCTATATTGATTAGTTTGATTCAAGGTTTTCATACTCACATCTTGAGTTGAATCAAACTAATGAATACTTAGATGGTATTTCCGATCTATCTTTGATCTAAGTATTCGGCGGATCATCACCACCCAAAAACAACGATTACCCCAAAATCGGCGCGTGGATTCGCGTGTCCTTGTGGATTCAAGGTTCAATCGCTCTCGTGGATTCGGAGCGAGGCACGTTCGTGGATTCGAACGGTGCTATTGGGTGAAGACCGTGGATTCGGTCGGACGTCGTGGATTCGACGTTGGACGCCGTGGATTCGGCGTTGGGCGCAGATCGTGGATTCGAGAAGCGTCGGAGCGAGCGGAGAAGATCCTCTAGGAGCGTATGGAAAAGGTTGAGTCGTAAGTGTGTACGGTAAATCACCTTGTACGTGTTTTAATTCTAGTGGATTTCTGCCGTGTTATCGGTCCCGTGGTTTTTTACTCCGGTGATGGAGTTTCCACGTAAAAATCTTGCGTGTTAATTTTATTTTCCGCATTGGGTTTTATCGCAACGATTTTTGGAGTGTTTATACGTTTACACCTATTCACCCCCCTCTAGGTGTTTCTTCCCCTATTTAGATCCGTATTATATACGACCCAACAAGTGGTATCAGAGCGGGAATAGGGTTGTGAACAATGGTTGAAGGTGGAAACATCAATCGACCCCCTTTCTTTGATGGAACAAATTATGCTACTGGAAAGTACGGATGAAAGCTTTTTTATCTTCCATCGACGAAAGGGTGTGGCATTCAATTGAATCAGGATGGACTAATCCAACTGAACTTATCTCTGATGTTCACACCTTAAACCTAGGTCGAAAATGACCAAGGAAGAGTTTGAGTTATCTTCTTACAATGGCAAGGGAATTAATGCTATTTTTAATGCCTTATCTCAAACTGAATTCTCTCGCGTCTCGGCATGTGAGACTGCGAAAGAAATCTGGGATGTTCTCCAGGTTACACATGAGGGAACTAACCTCGTGAAGATTCAGAAACTGCAAATGCTTACGAGCAAGTTTGACTCTATCTTGATGGCAGAAAATGAATCTTTCACGGACTACTATACACGATTGCAAGACATCGTAAACTCATGTGCTAATCTGGGAGAGAAGATTCCAGAATTTAAGATTGTAAGAAAAATCTTAAGAACTCTTCCTGAACGATTTCGCCCAAAGGTTACTGCCATTGAAACTATTAAACACCCGGACGAAATACGTGTAGAAGAATTAGTTGGTTCATTACAAACTTATGAAATGACTTTTAATACTAACAATTCTTCTGGAAAAGCATCCACTTCTAAGTCTTCAGGTTATGCGTTGAAAACAACTAAGGAAGAAGACGCGGATACATCCTCCTCGGACGATGACGAGAACCTTTCTATGGAGGAATTTGAGAAGCAGCTCGCTCTCTTGACAAGGAAGTTTCGCCGCAACTTTCGAAGGGGTAATTCAAGCAAATCTCCATCCTTCGGAAAGTGGAACAAAGGCAAGGGTACTCCAAGTCACAAGTCAAGAAAGCAGGAGAACTTCTCAAAGGATAAGAAAAGTTCAGAAGGACAACTGCAATGCTTCAAATGTCGAGGCTACGGCCACATTGCAACGGAGTGTCCTAACAAGTATCCGGCAAAGAAGAAGGCGATGCAAGTCGTCACTTGGGATGACAACTCAACGTCAAATGAGTCGTCTTCAAGTGTGATGAAAAAAGAGCTCCACGGCATTCCACGCGTCCACATCTTCACCTTCATGTGCTTTATGGCAAGTACGTCTGAGTCGTTGTCCAACTCCACTGTTGAAAAGAATGCAACGGACAATGAATCGGATGATTCGGAAGGTGAAGAGTTTGCTCTAGCCTATCACAGATCTTTACAGGATTCAAAGAAACGGCTAAGCAAAACAAGGGTTGAGAGGGAGATTGCAGGATCTCGAAGAAGAAGTAAAAGGGTAACTTCTCTCTCGACGATCTTGAAGTGGAAAGGGATAGTTTGATAAAAGCAAATGTTTCCCTTCAAGAGTCCAATGAGCAGCTCGAGAAGAACTATATAGATATGGTGAACAAAGCAAACTACTTCTTGAAGCTCTATGGCGAGGGCCGACAGGAAAGACGGGAAATGACAGAAGACCATTCTCCAACTCAAGATGACTTACAGCAATTCTCTTAGGAAGGAGTAAGTTGGATAAACTCCTTGGTCTTGGTCAAACAAATCGGTTCGGCCTCGGGTACACTCAAACTGGAAACAGTCCAAGTTCGAGTGGGACAGTCTTTGTGCCTCAGTCGGTATCTCCTCCTCCGACACCGGAATTCAAGACAAACAACGACAACAAACCTACCTCATCCTCTTCGGAATCGTCAAGCTCAAAGGTATGTTTTCGTTGTAATTTTGCAGGGCACATCGAAAGAAATGCGAGATTGGAGCTCAAAGACAAATCAACCACATCTTGCAATTGCTACCAATAAGCTCACTTCCGGAATTCAAGAAGGATTTTTCAAAAGAAAAGAACACATGGTAGCACCTCAAACAAGACGATGACAAAAGAAAAAGATCAATCATACAAGACGTCGTCTTCAAGGAGAATCTCTCAACCTTTACCAACATACTCCAAAACTCAAAAGGTTTGGGTATGCAAAGGTGAAACCCTCCTTGTCTTTAATCGTTCTACGATTAAATCTTGTATAGTTGTGTAGACTATTTTCTTTTCTTCTTTTTCTTTTGGCCGACCCGTCAACCATCCTTGGGAGGTAAATGGTACATTTTTATTGGTTGATGATTTCTCTCGGTTTTCTTGGGTAGCATTTTTTGAGAGAGAAAGCTGATACGTTTGACTCTTTTCATGAGATTTGCCATCGTATTATGATTGAAAAGAATGAAAAGATCATTCGTGTTAGAAGTGATAGGGGTGGAGAATTCATAAATTCAAAATTCATTGACTTTTGTACTTCAAATGGCATTAAACATGAATTCTCGGCACCCTATACACCTCAGCAGAATGGTGTTGTTGAGCGCAAAAACAGGGTTGTTCAAGAGATGGCGCGTGTGATGCTTCATAGCCGGAAATTTACCGCTACATTTTTGGGCTGAAGCTGTGAACACCGCTGTCTATGTCATTAACAGAGTGTATTTGCGCCCAGGAACTTGAATACACCATATGAGCTGTGGTTTAGTAGAAAACCGGATATCAAGTACTTTCGTATCTTCGGGAGTCGATGTTACATCTTACGTGACCGTGAAAATCTTGGAAAGTTCGACTCTCGAAGTGATGAAGGGATCTTTTTGGGTTATTCTACGAATAGCAGAGCATATCGAGTATTTAACATTGAATCTAAGACGATCGTAGAATCTATAAATGTTAAAGTAGATGAAGCTTCTCATTTTGAATCTGAAAAATCTACCCTCGATATCTCTCTAGATGATGATTCTCCTGCTAGTGCATCTTCTCATAATAATACTTCCAATATTAATGATGCATCTAATGGTTCTTCTAGTTTATCTGATGTGCAGGAATCATCTCGTGTACCTCCGAGTACTCCGTTTCAACAAACGCTACGAATCTCCAAGGATCATCCGGAATCGAACATCATTGGAGATCCACAAGAAGGAGTTAGAACTCGAAGGCAGTTGGTTTGCGGATTTGCTTGCTACGTATCTTTAATCGAACCAAAGACAATAGATGAAGCTCTTCAGGATGACTACTGGATTAAAGCAATGCAGGAAGAGCTCCATCAATTTGAGCGAAAACAAAGTCTGGGAATTAACGAAGCCTCCAAAGCAACATAATGTGATAGGTACCAAATGGATCTTCAAGAACAAGAAAGATGAAGATGGTACTATCATCACAGGAACAAGGCACGACTAGTTGCTCAAGGCTACTCTCAAGTAGAAGGTATAGACTTTGACGAAACTTTCGCCCCTGTAGCTAGACTCGAGTCCATTCGTATATGTTTGCTATTGCTTGTCATTTTAAAATCAAATTATTTCAAATGGACGTCAAGAGCGCATTTCTAAATGGGTTTTTAAATGAGGAAGTTTATGTAGCTCAACCGAAAGGTTTGTAGATCATAAACAACCTAACCATGTTTTTCGTTTGAAAAAGGCTCTTTACGGTCTGAAACAAGCACCGCGAGCATGGTACGAAAGGTTAACAAAGCACCTTTGGAGAAGGGCTATACTCGAGGGGGAGCTGACAGGACTCTCTTTGTGAAGCATTATCAAAATAATTTCATTGTAGCACAAATCTATGTCGATGACATTGTATTTGGTGCAACAAAAGATAATGATGCTTCTAAATTCGCGGAGACCATGGAAAGCGAATTTGAGATGTCCATGATGGGCGAAATGTCTTATTTTCTTGGATTGCAAATTAAACAAAATGATGAAGGTATTCACTTGAGTCAATCCAAGTATGCAATGGAGTTGGTCAAAAAGTTTGATCTAGAAAATTGTAAAGATTTTCCAACTCCAATGGGAACTAGCCACAAGGGACTTGGAAGTGAATCACATAGTGAGAATGTAGACGAGAAACTGTATAGAAGTATGATTGGAAGTCTACTTTACCTCACGGCTAGTCGCCCGGATATATCCTTTAGTGTTGGGATTTGCGCGAGATATCAATCAGCACCAAAGGAGGTTCACCTGAAAGCGGTGAAACGGATCATCCGGTACATCAAAGGATCAATTAATTTCGGAATTTGGTATCCTATGGGAACAAGTCTGGATATTGTTGGATACTCAGATGCCGATTGGGCAGGATCAGTGGATGATCGGAAAAGCACGAGTGGTGCATGCTTCTATCTTGGCCATTGCCTTGTTGCATGGCACAGTAAAAAGCAGAATTGCATAGCACTCTCGACTGCCGAAGCGGAATACATTTCAGCTGGAAGTTGCTCAACTCAACTCATTTGGATGAAAAGCGTATTGAGCGACTTCCGCATTTCAGCATCTTCGGTAACAATTCTTTGTGACAAACAAGTGCAATTAACATTTCTAAAAACCCTGTGTTGCACTCTAGAACAAAACATATTGAACTTAGATATCATTTTCTTAGAGAGCTAGTTGAATCAAATACTCTTCAACTTTCATATTCATAAACTGAATCAATTAGCTGACTTTTAACAAAAACCTTTGGATCAAAAACGTTTTATTCATTTGCGAAAAGCAATTGGTATGCTTTCTTTGAAATAAACTTCTTTTTGAAACCTTTGCTTAGGATAGGTTTTGTATTTGTTTTGTTCTTCATTATCTATGTTTGTACATAGGACATTAATTGAGCATAGATCATAATTGACTTTAATTGCATCTTTTCGCACATTTAGAAATTTATTATGCTTTTGCCATCATAATATTTCATTGTTGCAATGATCATTTATGTTAATTAAATCATCTTCTAAAGTGATCAAAGTCAATTTCTCTCTCAATGATCTCTTGGTATAGTCATTATCTTATTTGACTGTTTAGTCGAGTATGAAATCGAGATCAATTTTTGGTTGAATACTTTATATCTTAAATAATTGATAGCCAATTGAGGGGGAGTCAAAGATAATGTAAAATGCTCAAAAGATGTGGAAAGAGTTACATCCCAATGAGGAGTGTGAAAACTACCACCACATGGAGGAAAGAGCTACCACCTCGGTCGTCCGAGTATTGTGTGCAGCTACCACATGTATACCAAGCATGGTTGTTCAAATTTTTGATTAAGTAAAATGCATGTTGAAATACTTGACTCTGTCAAATTTCAAGGTTGGTATAAGGTGGGTTTTTAAAGAAAGATGCTCAAAGAGCCACTCTCTTCAACAGATTGTCTAGAAATATATCTACCATATTTGGGATTTCAAACATCTATTGATCTTTGTATTTCATTTTCTTTACCGAATTGATGATTTGATAAAGGCATTACTCATAAGATCAAGTTAGATGTAATTGAAGGTGTTCAACTTTAAGGGATTTAATTTTTGTAAATTTTCGTTTCATTTTTGGATATTATTGATAGATTTGGCATAATCTAATTCTTGTTGTATGAAACGATGATTTTTGTTTAAAGTTGATACACATTTGTGCTTACAATCTTTTTCTGGTTTTTCTTGAATTTCTCTGAAATTTTTCTAAAGAAAAAGTTGGGGCCGATCCGGATCGGGCAAGATGATCCGGATCCCGAACGCAGGTTTCTCCTGCGGGCTGACGATCCGGATTGGATCTGCCGATCCGGATCCCGAACGCAGTTTCTTCACTGCGGGTAGCCGATCCGGATCGCAGTTCGGAAGATCCGGATCGCGGCTAGGTTTTATAAAGAACAAAAGGGTTTTGATTTCTTTTACTCCAATCTTTTGTTCCAAAGTTTCCAGAGCGCTTCTCTCTAGATTTCATCCTCTTGGAAGCTTTCTAACTCAAGTTCTTCAATTCCAAGTAAGTTTTATTGATCAAAATCTCGGTTTTTCACCGTTTTTCTCTTTTCCTCCTCAAACGTACGACGAAATTCTTGGATCGATTTTGTTGTGGATGGTTTTGATCAAATTCTTTTGAAATAAGAACTCTGGGTAGATTAGTTTTGATTATATGCTAGGTTTTCTCCTGATTAACGGATTTTTAGGCTTCGATTTCTAAAATTCGGTTTTGGGCATATAATAAGGATTTTCGAAAATCATGCAATTGATCTATTTTTAAAGTCCTTTTGCAAAACTAATTTGATTCTTAGTCTCTCTACATGATTATGATGTTGGGTACAATTTTTCAATTTTGAAACTTCACAATTTTTCATGTGTTTCTTGAGTTGTTTCTACACAGGATTCCTTTCTCAAGAAAACACCATTAGCAATGGTGATCGACTTTGGAT
>CM055067.1:46941816-46992943 GCA_029204045.2 Tillandsia leiboldiana | reverse complement strand
ATCATCATGATCGTAGTTACTCTGTATTTTTTGTTGGTTGGAGTTATATTGTGTGATTATGTCATGATAGTTGTGGATGTATTAGTTGTAGAGTTTGTATGTTTTTGGTTTTAGCTGTTGATTATTGCTCTCTGATTCTACTGCTGTTTGTGAAACTCTGGGCGTGACAGTTGATGGTATCAGAGCATAGTATAAGATACCTAGGAAATGGCTAGGATTGAGCCCTAGGATGGTTGGTCTGACGCGAGAGTGGCGGGGTAGGAGCTCGAGTAACTGTATGGGTCGGTCGAGTCGTGTCCATCCCTGATCAGTCATTTGATATAGTCCTGTGATTCACGAGTATTTCCGGCAGAGGTGGTGGTGTTAGTGAGCGCCGCTGGCGCCACTGTAGTATTGATCGTTTCCGGTGGCCTATGAGCCAGGTGGTAACCCTATTGGGTTGGTGTGTTTCAGGTCCCCACCTCTTGCATTGGATTTTTCGTGGATCATTACAGATTCTGTTACGCAATAATAGCCGTTTGGCTATGCATTAGTGAGGTTTAATTGTGGTCCTGAGACTTGAGAGCCTGATGTACCCCGTTGGCTAATTATGCTGAAGATCCGATGGTAGTCTGTATTGGGCTTACTTGTGATTAATTCACTATTGCATCGCTCTGCTAGAGGGGTTGAGATCACCCCCTGTCGGCGTTTTAAGTTGTGACTAGTGTCTCTAGAGCTGATGTTAGCCACTAAGGTGAAATTCAGAGTGTTAGTGAGCCCCTGAGTATCATTTTGATTTTTTAAGTGAGCTGCCAAAGTGGCACTCGTGACCACGATGTATTAGCGGTGTTGATAATTGGTTTTCCAGTTTGGTTGAGAGCTGTGGTGTTTGTAAGGTACGTGTGTACCTCTGTTGGTTTCGACTGTGAGTATATTTCCAACTAGTTGTTGGCGATCGATTGTGGGTATTTTTCCTATTTCTTTGATAAGCACGTTGTGCTGCATACAACGTCTGTCGAAATAGTGGATGAAATACTTGCACCCCCCGCAAGAATGGTGTATTATGATTGGTCTGTAGTGTACCTTCCTATAAGTTGCCTTAGTTTGCCTCCTGAGCACTGGTTGATTACTCGTAGCTTGTGATTGGATCCTTTTAACAGATCTCTAACGTATCCTGTGTCGTAGTTTGACTAGTTGTCATTTGTGATTTTTGGGACGTCTCAATACAACGACGTCGGCCTTTACAAGCAACTGTTCGAAACTAGTAGCCCTGAGTTGTGTCAGACAGTACTGATGTTTTGATGAGCTTTTCGGTTGTTAGTGCACCTTTATAGTTTTCAGTGTGTTGTGTGACTGATTGTCACTAGTGTTGGTTTGGACAATGCAGATGTTCTGCGACTGCATTGTCGCTGTGGTACCCTGTGTTAGTGGACTGTTTGATGTCCTCCTGTAGTTAAGTTTCGGGGACGAAACTTCTATTAAGGTGGGGAGTGATGTAGTAACCGTGATTTTAAAATCTGAAATTCCTGGGTTATTAATTAGTAAAATTGAACTATTAGTGGTGCAATAGTAGCCCTAAAATATCGATTTTTGATCGGGGCCTGATCTTGAAAATCCGAGATCACCATTGCAACCGTCTCGTCGAAACATGAAAGATTCAGATACATATGTTTTCGATCCAACGGTCGAATCTTCCGCAAAACAGTGAAGAAGGAAACGGAGCCCCACAACTTAAAGTGAATAGTAACCCTGTATTTTAAATCCCCATTCGACCACTAACGGCCGATTCGCTGTCTTGACCCTGAACAATAAGGGTGTGAGTAGTCGATTTTAGCTATTGTCGACGTTCTGAGCGCAGTGGCGCTGACGAAATTTGCATTTGACGAGCCTAAAGCCTCGTAAAGCGTGCCGAACTGTATAATTTACAATATAAGATGGATTTTAAAAATATGGAGCTGAATTTAGCGAACCAAAATCGCTACCTGATAGGTTTCGTCGAGCCGGACGTCCGTGGCGGTGTCCATTTTTCAGTTTGACAACTCGGTTGCCTCGAAAAGCGTGAAATGTGGGAAAAATCACAGTATTTTGCGAAAAAGCCCTATATTTTATGTGTCGAATTGCTCCAAAACTTGTACACGAGGGACTTCCTTGTGAGTTTGTTCTACAGCAGAGGACTTAAGTGAAAATACATTAAGTTTGGGGACTTAATTGCATTTTATTGCAAACTATATCATAGCACATAGGGTTATTTCTTTGAAACCCTAGCCGCAGCCTTGGTGTAACCGTAGCCTCCTCTCCCACGACCCCACGACTTCTCTGCGAGGGTTCCCGAGCATAGGCACCACCGGCCGCCGCCCCAGGGTCGCCGGAAAAGCAAGGTTAAAACAAAGGCAACCTTGATTCTTGGGTTGTAAGTGAGGGAGAGCATCAAAACCTTTAAACTTGTGCCTGAACCTCTCTGTGGGTGTGATCTTCATCCTGAAGGCAAGTCGAGGTGGGCTGGTGCACTACCGTGGCCGCGCGTCGCCGCAGCCACCATCTTCATCTTCCTCATTTCCGGCCAAGTGTGAGTCCAAGCTTTTCGTTAATTATTTTACTACCTAGACCCTTGGAGCATGTTTCTTACCTCCTCGTGATCATCCCTGCCGAACCCCAGCATTGGGTTTGCTTCCGGCCGCCGGCGGGGGAGTTGCACCCGCCGGAGCCTAGCTTGCTCCGCCCTCTGCTTGCGCCGCACCCATTGGCTCAAGCTTCGATCCAAAATGCTGGGCACCTTCTGTGGGGTCTAGGGATCACCTCCACGAAATATGGGTTGGGTTTGGTCCATGCTAGAGCCCGCACGAGCCAGCCCTAGTTTCGGGCTAACCATGCTCCGGCCGAGCACCTTGCTCCGGCGCCGGCGCGGCTTCTCGTCGCCGGCCAATGCTCCAGTTACCTTCCTGCAGTCGAGAGGGACCCTAGGATGCCTTTGCATGACACCCATACTGGCCTGTGATGATTTCACCATTGTTGGTGTTTGCTCCGGCCAAGGTTGCCCCCCGCTGCCGCCGCCCACCGTGTTGCGCCGCCGGCCGTGAGTCGGCAAGCTTATTAGAGTCAAGTGGCACCTACTGGTGCTTGTGCTTGAGATCCAGAGCCCCTGTGTGGAGTTTCACCATTAGTGTCTTCAAGATTGTGTGTTAAGCTTTATGCCCACCATGTGTTCGAAGAAATGCACGAGAGAACCAAATTGGTTCTGTGCATCCAGCAAGAGAGCATTCGACTTCTGCAAACCTCCTGAGCATGATGCTCATTTTATTTCAGCAGATTATTGAGTAGATAGAGAGATCTTGCATGTAGAGCTCTTTAAGCTTATGTTTTTGGAGTCGTTTTGCTCCGGCGATGTCTCTGGTTTCCCCACAGCACCTAGTTGGTGAGCCTCTAGGTTCTTTCGACCCACTGAGCATGATGCTCACCTTAAATCTGAGTTTGGTTGAGTCTAGGCATTTAAAGTAACAATGTGAGCCTAATTGCATAGTAATAGTTGACCCAGAGTTGTCCTCGGGTTCCGCGTTGCTTCCAAAAGGTGAGCACGGTGTCCAGCAAGTCGAGAGCCACCTACTGGTGGTGTCGGTTCGTTAAAATAACATTCCGAAATTAAATACAAGCCAAAATAGCATGAAAATACATGCTTTTATGCAATTTGGTAAAATCCTGGGGCTTAAATGCAATTGTGACCATACTAGCTGCTTTGTACAGTGTTCACATGATCTCTAAAACTTTTGTTGGAGGTCCGATGCTTTTTGTTGAATGGGAATTGGATCCCGAACCGTAAATCGGCAAAATCGTCGGTTTAACGGCGATTCGGCGTTAATCATGCAATTTAGAAAATTGAGGTGATTAATTGGTGATGCCAGGTATCAGTAGCTGTTCCCGGTGCTGTGCTAAAGAGCCCGGTGATTTTAGTTCTCGTTTGCAACTTCCGGAGCCAAAATGGGCTTCCCGGGAGTGTTTCAGTGGTTATGGCTTTGCCGGTGCACAGGATACCCAGAGTCTGATGTTAGGGCCTAAATGTCTTAAGTTAGACATTCTTGGGCAGCACGTGAAGTTTCACGAGTTTTGGTTATTGTTCAGCACAGATTGGGTCATAGTGGATCTATCTGCGGATTTTCGAAAATTCGGAAGTTTCCGGGACTTCAGCGAAGTTTCCCTGTTTAGCTTGTCTGCACACAGTGTGTCAGTGGGTTGGGTATGTGTGAGAGTCTATTTCTGACCTGTACTTATGATTCAGGTCCGAGCAGTCAGCCGCCATCTTGCGAGCCATCCAGCAGCCACCGTGATCATTGAGGTGGGTTTATCTTCGGTCCGGGCTTTATCAGGTTTGCCCTATGGGGTGCCGTGGTAGGTTGGACCCCTGTTTTTTGGTGTAACCCTGAGCCTATGCTTGAGCCTTTCTGTTTATTTCGATTCCAGCATTCAGTTATTACAGCTATGTTGCCTAGATATTTCAGTTGAGCTCTTTATATGCTTTCATTCTCAGCATTTAGTACGTATAGGGTTATACAGCTTGACATATACCATGTTTGTTTGGTTATCAGCTTAGTTATGCCAGCATCTCCTGTTCTATGATGCATAATAGAATAGGTGTACAGTTATGCTATTTAGTTTCAGTTACAGTTCAGATATTCAGCTTCTGTTGTTCAGATTCAGTTATATAGCATCTTGATTATTACAGCCTTCAGCATCCCGATAGGGATTTCTCAGCTTATTGCCGTTTGTGTGGTCTTTAGACCACGAGCTTGAGCATCAGCATTATGATCGCCACAGAGCCAGCTGTTCTTTCACGTACACTAGCGGATTGATCCCCCGCAGTGGTGTACTTTACCGGTAAAGTGGTCAGCAGTGGCGACCCGTGAGCCCAGAGGGTTATGACAGCAGATTGGTGTACAGGTGGTATTTAGCCTGAGGTTCTGTGAGACCAAAAGTGGCATTTAGCCTGAGGTCCTTGGAACCAATAGTGGCATTGATTGGGTATTTATATTTGTTGTCATTCAGCACTTCCAGCTTGCAGCATTGTTAGTTACCATCTTTGTTATTGTATGATCATTATCTTCTCGTCAGATTTATCAGCATGATCAGTTTCTGCTTACCAGTTGTGTTTATTGCATGATTAGTCTTTATATGAGTACCCCTGTTTTCCACTTCAGCATGCTTAGATTTTATATCTACATCTTGTTATTCAGCTTTCAGTTATATCCTGCTTTTGCTATCCGCTTATCATTGTATCCGGTAGGTACGACTTGCTATTTCTCGGCCCGTCGTTGTTACGGAATTTGAGTTGGCGTAGTTTCGTGAAAGTCTCAAGTCTTGAAGATTGAAGGTGAAGAAAGTTGGATCATTTAACTCAATCTCAAGAAAGAAGAATTCAAAAGGATCAGGTATGTTTAACTAAAGAATTTGTGTGATCCGAATACTTCTTGTAGTGTAGAAACACTTGGAAGAATCTTTCATTGCATAAAAATCAAAAACTGGACTTGGGACATGTTCAGGATCCGGATCAGGTTGTTCGATCCGGATCCCGAAGGTGGTTCGTTCATACATCGTCGCAATCCGGATCGTAGTCTCTTGATCCGGATCCCGAACGTTGAGTTTACCATCTACCTTGAACGATCCGGATCTTGCTTCGCAATCCGGATCCCGAACGTTGATGTTTGGTGAACTGTATGAACGATCCGGATCGTAGTCACATGATCCGGATCCCGAACCTTCGTTTTTCTGGAATTGGCTGATTCGTTATGACGATCCGGATCTCAGTTATCACGATCCGGATCGCCGTCCGTAAAAATCCAGAAATGGCAGGTTTTTGATTCTTATCTCCTTCCTAGGGTTTCTAACCTATAAATAGACCCTATGTCTTTCTTTCTAGGGTCAATCCACATAGCCGTCATTTTCATGTATCATCTTATACGGCTATAGATCCACATATAGAGAAGAAAGGAAATCATTAGAGAATACTCTATGTTTCTTCATCTATATTGATTAGTTTGATTCAAGGTTTTCATACTCACATCTTGAGTTGAATCAAACTAATGAATACTTAGATGGTATTTCCGATCTATCTTTGATCTAAGTATTCGGCGGATCATCACCACCCAAAAACAACGATTACCCCAAAATCGGCGCGTGGATTCGCGTGTCCTTGTGGATTCAAGGTTCAATCGCTCTCGTGGATTCGGAGCGAGGCACGTTCGTGGATTCGAACGGTGCTATTGGGTGAAGACCGTGGATTCGGTCGGACGTCGTGGATTCGACGTTGGACGCCGTGGATTCGGCGTTGGGCGCAGATCGTGGATTCGAGAAGCGTCGGAGCGAGCGGAGAAGATCCTCTAGGAGCGTATGGAAAAGGTTGAGTCGTAAGTGTGTACGGTAAATCACCTTGTACGTGTTTTAATTCTAGTGGATTTCTGCCGTGTTATCGGTCCCGTGGTTTTTTACTCCGGTGATGGAGTTTTCCACGTAAAAATCTTGCGTGTTATTTTATTTTCCGCATTGGGTTTTATCGCAACGATTTTTGGAGTGTTTATACGTTTACACCTATTCACCCCCCTCTAGGTGTTTCTTCCCCTATTTAGATCCGTATTATATACGACCCAACAAGTGGTATCAGAGCGGGAATAGGGTTGTGAACAATGGTTGAAGGTGGAAACATCAATCGACCCCCTTTCTTTGATGGAACAAATTATGCGTACTGGAAAGTACGGATGAAAGCTTTTTTATCTTCCATCGACGAAAGGGTGTGGCATTCAATTGAATCAGGATGGACTAATCCAACTGAACTTATCTCTGATGTTCACACCTTAAAACCTAGGTCGAAATGGACCAAGGAAGAGTTTGAGTTATCTTCTTACAATGGCAAGGGAATTAATGCTATTTTTAATGCCTTATCTCAAACTGAATTCTCTCGCGTCTCGGCATGTGAGACTGCGAAAGAAATCTGGGATGTTCTCCAGGTTACACATGAGGGAACTAACCTCGTGAAGATTCAGAAACTGCAGATGCTTACGAGCAAGTTTGACTCTATCTTGATGGCAGAAAATGAATCTTTCACGGACTACTATACACGATTGCAAGACATCGTAAACTCATGTGCTAATCTGGGAGAGAAGATTCCAGAATTTAAGATTGTAAGAAAAATCTTAAGAACTCTTCATGAACGATTTCGCCCAAAGGTTACTGCCATTGAAACTATTAAACACCCGGACGAAATACGTGTAGAAGAATTAGTTGGTTCATTACAAACTTATGAAATGACTTTTAATACTAACAATTCTTCTGGAAAAGCATCCACTTCTAAGTCTTCAGGTTATGCGTTGAAAACAACTAAGGAAGAAGACGCGGATACATCCTCCTCGGACGATGACGAGAACCTTTCTATGGAGGAATTTGAGAAGCAGCTCGCTCTCTTGACAAGGAATTTTCGCCGCAACTTTCGAAGGGGTAATTCAAGCAAATCTCCATCCTTCGGAAAGTGGAACAAAGGCAAGGGTACTCCAAGTCACAAGTCAAGAAAGCAGGAGAACTTCTCAAAGGATAAGAAAAGTTCAGAAGGACAACTGCAATGCTTCAAATGTCGAGGCTACGGCCACATTGCAACGGAATGCCCTAACAAGTATCCGGCAAAGAAGAAGGCGATGCAAGTCATCACTTGGGATGACAACTCAACGTCAAATGAGTCGTCTTCAAGTGATGAAGAAAAGAGCTCCACGGCATTCCACGCGTCCACATCTTCACCATTCATGTGCTTTATGGCAAGTACGTCTGAGTCGTTGTCCAACTCCACTGTTGAAAAGAATGCAATGGACAATGAATCGGATGATTCGGAAGGTGAAGAGTTTGCTCTAGCCTATCACAGATCTTTACAGGATTTAAAGAAACCGGCTGAGCAAAACAAGGGGTTGAGAGGGAGATTGCAGGATCTCGAAGAAGAAGTAAGAAGGGTAACTTCTTTCTCGACCGATCTTGAAGTGGAAAGGGATAGTTTGATAAAAGCAAATGTTTCCCTTCAAGAGTCCAATGAGCAGCTCGAGAAGAACTATATAGATATGGTGAACAAAGCAAACTACTTCTTGAAGCTCTATGGCGAGGGCCGACAGGAAAGACGGGAAATGACAGAGACCATTCTCCAACTCAAGGATGACTTACAGCAATTCTCTTTAGGAAGGAGTAAGTTGGATAAACTCCTTGGTCTTGGTCAAACAAATCGGTTCGGCCTCGGGTACACTCAAACTGGAAACAGTCCAAGTTCGAGTGGGACAGTCTTTGTGCCTCAGTCGGTATCTCCTCCTCCGACACCGGAATTCAAGACAAACACCGACAACAAACCTACCTCATCCTCTTCGGAATCGTCAAGCTCAAAGGTATGTTTTCGTTGTAATTTTGCAGGGCACATCAAAAGAAATTGCGAGATTGGAGCTCAAAGAACAAATCAACCACATCTTGCAATTGCTACCAATAAGCTCACTTCCCGGAATTCAAGGAAGGATTTTTCAAAAGAAAAGAACATTGGTAGCACCTCAAACAAGACGATGACAAAAGAAAAAGATCAATCATACAAGACGTCGTCTTCAAGGAGAATCTCTCAACCTTTACCGACATACTCCAAAACTCAAAAGGTTTGGGTATGCAAAGGTGAAACCCCTCCTTGTCTTTAATCGTTCTACGATTAAATCTTGTATAGTTTATGTAGACTATTTTCTTTTCTTCTTTTTCTTTTGGCCAACTCGTCAACCATCCTTGCAAGGTAAATGGTATATTTTCTTATTGGTTGATGATTTCTCTCGGTTTTCTTGGGTAGCATTTTTGAGAGAGAAAGCTGATACGTTTGACTCTTTTCATGAGATTTGCCATCGTATTATGATTGAAAAGAATGAAAAGATCATTCGTGTTAGAAGTGATAGGGGTGGAGAATTCATAAATTCAAAATTCATTGACTTTTGTACTTCAAATGGCATTAAACATGAATTCTCGGCACCCTATACACCTCAGCAGAATGGTGTTGTTGAGCGCAAAAACAGGGTTGTTCAAGAGATGGCGCGTGTGATGCTTCATAGCCGGAATTTACCGCTACATTTTTGGGCTGAAGCTGTGAACACCGCTGTCTATGTCATTAACAGAGTGTATTTGCGCCCAGGAACCTTGAATACACCATATGAGCTGTGGTTTAGTAGAAAACCGGATATCAAGTACTTTCGTATCTTCGGGAGTCGATGTTACATCTTACGTGACCGTGAAAATCTTGGAAAGTTCGACTCTCGAAGTGATGAAGGGATCTTTTTGGGTTATTCTACGAATAGCAGAGCATATCGAGTATTTAACATTGAATCTAAGACGATCGTAGAATCTATAAATGTTAAAGTAGATGAAGCTTCTCATTTTGAATCTGAAAAATCTACCCTCGATATCTCTCTAGATGATGATTCTCCTGCTAGTGCATCTTCTCATAATAATACTTCCAATATTAATGATGCATCTAATGGTTCTTCTAGTTTATCTGATGTGCAGGAATCATCTCGTGTACCTCCGAGTACTCCGTTTCAACAAACGCTACGAATCTCCAAGGATCATCCGGAATCGAACATCATTGGAGATCCACAAGAAGGAGTTAGAACTCGAAGGCAGTTGGTTTGCGGATTTGCTTGCTACGTATCTTTAATCGAACCAAAGACAATAGATGAAGCTCTTCAGGATGACTACTGGATTAAAGCAATGCAGGAAGAGCTCCATCAATTTGAGCGAAACAAAGTCTGGGAATTAACGAAGCCTCCAAAGCAACATAATGTGATAGGTACCAAATGGATCTTCAAGAACAAAAAAGATGAAGATGGTACTATCATCAGGAACAAGGCACGACTAGTTGCTCAAGGCTACTCTCAAGTAGAAGGTATAGACTTTGACGAAACTTTCGCCCCTGTAGCTAGACTCGAGTCCATTCGTATATTGTTTGCTATTGCTTGTCATTTTAAAATCAAATTATTTCAAATGGACGTCAAGAGCGCATTTCTAAACGGGTTTTTAAATGAGGAAGTTTATGTAGCTCAACCGAAAGGTTTTGTAGATCATAAACAACCTAACCATGTTTTTCGTTTGAAAAAGGCTCTTTACGGTCTGAAACAAGCACCGCGAGCATGGTACGAAAGGTTAACAAAGCACCTTTTGGAGAAGGGCTATACTCGAGGGGGAGCTGACAGGACTCTCTTTGTGAAGCATTATCAAAATAATTTCATTGTAGCACAAATCTATGTCGATGACATTGTTTTTGGTGCAACAAAAGATAATGATGCTTCTAAATTCGCGGAGACCATGGAAAGCGAATTTGAGATGTCCATGATGGGCGAACTGTCTTATTTTCTTGGATTGCAAATTAAGCAAAATGATGAAGGTATTCACTTGAGTCAATCCAAGTATGCACTGGAGTTGGTCAAAAAGTTTGATCTAGAAAATTGTAAAGATTTTCCAACTCCAATGGGAACTAGCCACAAGGGACTTGGAAGTGAATCACATAGTGAGAATGTAGACGAGAAACTGTATAGAAGTATGATTGGAAGTCTACTTTACCTCACGGCTAGTCGCCCGGATATATCCTTTAGTGTTGGGATTTGCGCGAGATATCAATCAGCACCAAAGGAGGTTCACCTGAAAGCGGTGAAACGGATCATCCGGTACATCAAAGGATCAATTAATTTCGGAATTTGGTATCCTATGGGAACAAGTCTGGACATTGTTGGATACTCAGATGCCGATTGGGCAGGATCAGTGGATGATCGGAAAAGCACGAGTGGTGCATGCTTCTATCTCGGCCATTGCCTTGTTGCATGGCACAGTAAAAAGCAGAATTGCATAGCACTCTCGACTGCCGAAGCGGAATACATTTCAGCTGGAAGTTGCTCAACTCAACTCATTTGGATGAAAAGCGTACTGAGCGACTTCCGCATTTCAGCATCTTCGGTAACAATTCTTTGTGACAACACAAGTGCAATTAACATTTCTAAAAACCCTGTGTAGCACTCTAGAACAAAACATATTGAACTTAGATATCATTTTCTTAGAGAGCTAGTTGAATCAAATACTCTTCAACTTTCATATATTTCAACTGAAGATCAATTAGCTGACTTTTTAACAAAACCTTTGGATCAAAAACGTTTTATTCATTTGCGAAAAGCAATTGGTATGCTTTCTTTGAAATAAACTTCTTTTTTGAAACCTTTGCTTAAAATAGGTTTTGTATTTGCTTTGTTCTATCCAATATCTATGTTTATACATAGGATAGTAATTGAGCATAGATCTTAATTGACTTTAATTGCATCTGTTCACACATTTAGAAATTTATTATGCTTTTGCCATCATAATATTTCATTGTTGCAATGATCGTTTATGTTAATTAAATCATCTTCTAAAGTGATCAAAGTCAATTTCTCTCTCAATGATCTCTTGGTATAGTCATTATCTTATTTGACTGTTTAGTCGAGTATGAAATCGAGATCAATTTTTGGTTGAATACTTTATATCGTAAATAATTGATAGCCAATTGAGGGGGAGTCAAAGATAATGTAAAATGCTCAAAAGATGTGGAAAGAGTTACATCCCAATGAGGAGTGTGAAAACTACCACCACATGGAGGAAAGAGCTACCACCTCGGTCGTCCGAGTATTGTGTGCAGCTACCACATGTATACCAAGCATGGTTGTTCAAATTTCTGATTAAGTAAAATGCATGTTGAAATACTTGACTCTGTCAAATTTCAAGGTTGGTATAAGGTGGGTTTTTAAAGAAAGATGCTCAAAGAGCCACTCTCTTCAACAGATTGTCTAGAAATATTATCTACCATATTTGGGATTTCAAACATCTATTGATCTTTGTATTTCATTTTCTTTACCGAATTGATTATTTGATAAAGGCATTACTCATAAGATCAAGTTAGATGTAATTGAATGTGTTCAACTTTAAGGGATTTAATTCTTGTAAATTTTCGTTTCATTTTTGGATATTACTGATAGATTTGGCATAATCTAATTCTTGTTATGTGAAACGATGCCTTTTGTTTAAAGTTGATACACCTTTGTGCTTACAATCTTTTTCTGGTTTTTCTTGAATTTCTCTGAAATTTTTCTAAAGAAAAGGTTGGGGCCGATCCGGATCGGGCAAGGTGATCCGGATCCCGAACGCAGGTTTTCTCCTGCGGGCTGACGATCCGGATTGGACCTGCCGATCCGGATCCCGAACGCAGTTTCTTCACTGCGGGTAGCCGATCCGGATCGCAAGCTCGGGAGGATCCGGATCGCAGCTAGGTTTTTATAAAGAACAAAAGGGTTTTGATTTCTTTTACTCCAATCTTTTGTTCAAAAGTTTCCAGAGCGCTTCTCTCTAGATTTCATCCTCCTTGGAAGCTTTCTAACTCAAGTTCTTCAGTTCCAAGTAAGTTTTATTGATCAAAATCTCGGTTTTTCACCGTTTTTCTCTTTTCCTCCTCAAACGTACGAAATTCTTGGATCGATTTTGTTTGTGGATGGTTTTTGATCAAATTTCTTTTGAAATAAGAACTCTGGGTTGTTTAGTTTTGATTATATGCTAGGTTTTCTCCTGATTAACGGATTTTTAGGCTTCGATTTCTAAAATTTCGGTTTTAGGGCATATAATAAGGATTTTCGAAAATCATGCAATTGATCTATCTTTAGAAGTCCTTTTGCAAAACTAATTTGATTCTTAGTCTCTCCACATGATTATGATTGTTTGGGTACAATTTTTTCAATCTTTGAAAATTAACAATTTTTTCATGTGTTCTTGAGTTGGTCTACACAGGATTCCTTTTCTCAAGAAACCATTAGCAATGGTGATCACTTGGATTGTTTTCCTACTTGCTGCTATGGTACATACGAGAGATACTGTCAAGCCTAAGAAGGCTAAGAAAACAAAGAAGACTAAAGTTGATTCCGATACAGAATCTGAAACGGAATCAATTGATTGGGATGAACTGCAAGTTGAAGCAACGACTGTTCCGACTGCTTCAAAGGGAAAAGCACCTGCAGAAACATCGAAGGCTCCGCCTACTGCTGCTGAGAAAGGCAAAGCTCCAATGGAAGAAACTTCTGGGAAGACAAGAAGAAAAAGTGTTGCTCGCAAGAGTGGAAGTGCTCGAGGAATCACCATTGAGCAACCAGCTGCTAGCCAAGCACCTCCACATGACTTTATCAGCTCGGCTAGAATAAAGGATTTTGAAAACAGAGAATGCATTGGAGAAAGGCATGTTGATGTAAAAGCCTTAAAGAAGCGTTCTCAGACGTTTGGGACTTTGTTTGACCAGATAGGTCTTGCTTCCATTTGCAATTTCCCGGAGACCACTGGGTATTGTCTTCACTCAGTGAGGATGTTTTATCAGAATGCCTGCTATCTAGTTGATCAGGAAAGCGGGCGTCGGGATTTTCAAACTTTAGTCAAGAATGTCAGAATCAAAGTAACGCCTCAGCTAATTGGTGAAGTACTAGGGATGGACGCCCGAGCCGATGGCACTCATTACCTGAAGAATCAAAACTTCAACACCTTCTCCTGGAGAGTGGTAGTTGATGGAATCTGTGTTCCAGATACTCGGTCGACAGGAAACTCCGTTTTCTCGAAAGAACTACGACCTGAGTACCGCATCTTAAATCTTATTGTTTGTTACAATATTCTTCCAAACATGAACACAAAGGTTCTTCGGTGGGAAAGAATGATATTTCTTTATCTACTCGGAAATCCCGCAGCAGCAATGGGAGCTAACTTAAACATTCCCTACATCATCTGGTCAAGGATGGCACGATATGTGGAGCAAGCTCATCCGTCAGAGAGACTACCTTTTCCCATGATCATCATGCGCATTCTTCGCAGATTTAAAGCTGACACAAATGCGAGTTCCTATCTGCACAGTCTAGGAACGATCAATGACACAACAATTGTAAAGTCTCTTTCGACGAAGCCAGATGAACCTTTCATACCTCTTCACCGGCAACGAGAACAACGACAACAAGCAACAACCTCTGCACCGGCAGCAGCTCCTCCAACTCAACCAGCACCTCCGGCACAAGAAGCACCACAATCGACTTCTGATGATGATGCTTCTGTTACCTCAATCTTTAAAGAACAGCAAAGGCTCTCCAACGAGCAAGAACGTATATCAAATGAACTGGTTGAGGTAAAGGAAGAAATAAAGAAGGTAAATAAAAATCAATCAACAATGAACAAGCGAATAAAGAAGATTTTCCAAATCCTCGGCTGTATCAGTTCAGACGAGTCTGAATGATCCGTATCCTTCTAATTTCTGTTTATTATGCATATGTTTAAATCCTACTGTTGTGCAGGTTTTCAAGTTTTAATTTGAGTTTTTAGTTCTCGAACTTACACTGTTAACCATTCTCTCCACTTCTGTAATTTTTGGCTTTATTTGTGACAAAAAGGGGGAGAGAGTTTAGAACAATGAGAGAGTTTTGAACAATGAACAATGATTGTGAAAATCTTGATGATGAAGATTCTGTATACATCAAGGTAAGTATGATCTCAACTTCAACTTTTGGTTTTTATCTTGTGATTTGTTGCATGCCTCGACTAACTATTTGCTAACTATTTGGGCATGTAATATATCTAACAAGTTGATGTTGGACTAACATTTTGTGACATTTGGTTTTTGATTGCATAGAAGATATGTTGGTTCTTAACTCTGATCAATTACATATCTATATATATTTGAGTTTGTCACAAACATGTTCATGACATTTGGTTTTTACTTGCAAAGAAGATATGTTGGTGTTTTTTAACTATGATCAGTTTACATATCTGAATATAAATGTCATGGTAAGTATAAATGAGTTTAAACTTCATCTCTGTTTGTGGTTTTTGAATGATACAAAATTCTTGAGGTATCTAACGATTTCTTTTGTCAAGAATGATTTCTTTTTGCAGAGAGTACAGATGTCTAAGTCTAGAGTCTGTTTTAGGAGTTTAACTCATGTATTGTATTTTGGATCTTCATTGTAAATTTTTGTTGTATGGTGATAGCAACAAAAATATCTTTTTGAATTTTCTTTAGTGGATCTGTGTTTTGTCACGAAACCGCCAAAGGGGGAGATTGTTACGGAATTTGAGTTGGCGTAGTTTCGTGAAAGTCTCAAGTCTTGAAGATTGAAGGTGAAGAAAGTTGGATCATTTAACTCAATCTCAAGAAAGAAGAATTCAAAAGGATCAGGTATGTTTAACTAAAGAATTTGTGTGATCCGAATACTTCTTGTAGTGTAGAAACACTTGGAAGAATCTTTCATTGCATAAAAATCAAAAACTGGACTTGGGACATGTTCAGGATCCGGATCAGGTTGTTCGATCCGGATCCCGAAGGTGGTTCGTTCATACATCGTCGCAATCCGGATCGTAGTCTCTTGATCCGGATCCCGAACGTTGAGTTTACCATCTACCTTGAACGATCCGGATCTTGCTTCGCAATCCGGATCCCGAACGTTGATGTTTGGTGAACTGTATGAACGATCCGGATCGTAGTCACATGATCCGGATCCCGAACCTTCGTTTTTCTGGAATTGGCTGATTCGTTATGACGATCCGGATCTCAGTTATCACGATCCGGATCGCCGTCCGTAAAAATCCAGAAATGGCAGGTTTTTGATTCTTATCTCCTTCCTAGGGTTTCTAACCTATAAATAGACCCTATGTCTTTCTTTCTAGGGTCAATCCACATAGCCGTCATTTTCATGTATCATCTTATACGGCTATAGATCCACATATAGAGAAGAAAGGAAATCATTAGAGAATACTCTATGTTTCTTCATCTATATTGATTAGTTTGATTCAAGGTTTTCATACTCACATCTTGAGTTGAATCAAACTAATGAATACTTAGATGGTATTTCCGATCTATCTTTGATCTAAGTATTCGGCGGATCATCACCACCCAAAAACAACGATTACCCCAAAATCGGCGCGTGGATTCGCGTGTCCTTGTGGATTCAAGGTTCAATCGCTCTCGTGGATTCGGAGCGAGGCACGTTCGTGGATTCGAACGGTGCTATTGGGTGAAGACCGTGGATTCGGTCGGACGTCGTGGATTCGACGTTGGACGCCGTGGATTCGGCGTTGGGCGCAGATCGTGGATTCGAGAAGCGTCGGAGCGAGCGGAGAAGATCCTCTAGGAGCGTATGGAAAAGGTTGAGTCGTAAGTGTGTACGGTAAATCACCTTGTACGTGTTTTAATTCTAGTGGATTTCTGCCGTGTTATCGGTCCCGTGGTTTTTTACTCCGGTGATGGAGTTTTCCACGTAAAAATCTTGCGTGTTATTTTATTTTCCGCATTGGGTTTTATCGCAACGATTTTTGGAGTGTTTATACGTTTACACCTATTCACCCCCCTCTAGGTGTTTCTTCCCCTATTTAGATCCGTATTATATACGACCCAACAGTCGTGCCCACTGGGATACATGTAGAGTGTATCTCACACCCCCTAGGTGACCATTTTTCAGGTCAGTCGGGTGCTGGGAGATTGGGACGATCCAGTGAGCTGTTGCGCTAGAGTTGTCCCCTGCTATTGGCCGCAGTGGCCCAGTGCTAGTATTTCCAGTTTACAGTATCGTGATCATAGATATTTTTGTATTCTTCTTAGTTGGAGTATTTGTGGACTATGTCATGTGTTGATGTGGATGTGTTAGCTGTAGAGTTTTATATTTGGTTTAGTTGTTAATTATACTGCTCTCTGATTGCATTATTGTATCCGCCTAGCCGAGCATGTATAGGGGAGACTCTGTCCGTGTGGACAGAGGATTTCCTATGCATGTGGCGGTCTGTTCACGTCCTGAGTTAAAGTTTGAACTCTGATTAAAAAAAAAAAATTCTACTGCTGTTTTGAAACTCGGGGCGTGACAGATTAGATGGTATCAGAGCCAGGTTTCGATCCTGGGACCTGTGGGTTATGGGCCCACCACGCTTCCGCTGCGCCACAGAAGGTCAACGACCCGACCCACTAGCAATAATAACTCGTTGGGCCCAAACCACAGCCCAAAATGCTTAAGCCCCGAGTTTCAAAACAGCGGTAGAATTTTTTTTTTTTTTTTTTTTTTTTTTTTCTTTTATCAGAGTTCAAACTTTAAACTCAGGACGTGAACAGACCGCCACATGCATAGAAAATTCTCTGTCCACACGGACAGAGTCTCCCCTATACATGCTCGGCTAATCAATTGCAGTGATACAATCAGAGGGCAACATAATCAACAGTTAAACCAAAAACATAAACTCTACAGATAATACATCCACAACTACTCACGACATAATCCACAAATACTCCAACTAACTAAAAAGAAATACAGAGAGCTATGATCATGATACTGAAACAAAAATACTAGCACTGAGCCACTGCGGCCAATAGCGGGGGACAACTCTATCGCGACAGCTCACTGGATCGTCCCAATCTCCCAGCACCCGACTGACCTGAAAAACAGGCACCCAGGGGGTGTGAGATACACTCTACATGTATCCCAGTGGGCACGACGGGCCGAGAAATAGCAAGTCGTACCTACCGGATACAATAATAAGCGGATAACAAAAGCAGAATATAACTGAAAGCTGAATAACAAGATGCAGATATAAAATCTAAGCATACTGAAGTAAAAACAGGTAATCATGCTGTAACTGGCAAATCAGACAAACAAGAGCTAATCATGCTGTAGCAGGGGCACACATGTCGCCACTCTTGTCCACTATGTGCAGCCTGGGGCTCACGGGTCGCCACTATCGACCACTATCACAAGGACCAAGACCAATGCCAAAGCTGGCACGTTCAATTGACATATAACCTGGCACCATCGGTGCACTCAGGCCCACATGTGTCGCCACTCTCGTCCACCATGTGTAACCTGGGCTCACGGGTCGCCACTATCGACCACTTTACCGGTAAAGAACGCGTTGTCGGGGGATCAACGTAGAACAGGAAGTGCTACTACAACTAGGCTGATGACCAAACAAACATGGCATATGTCAAGCTGTATATATAAATATACTAAATGCTGAACATGAAATCATATCGGGAACTGAACTGCCAGATCAATGCTACATAACTAAACACAATGAATGCTGGAATGAGAGCAAATAGAAAGGCTCAAGCATAGGTTCAGGGCTACGCCAAAAAAACAGGGGTCCAACCTACCACTGCACCCCATAGGGCCAACCTGACAAAACCCGGACCGAAGATAAACCCACCTCAATGAAGATGATCACGGTGGCTGCTGGATGGCTCGCAAGCTGACGGCTGACTGCTGGGACCTGAATCATATGCACAGGTCAGAAAATAGACTCTCACACATACCCAACCTACTGACACACTGTGTACAGCAGTCTACCAGGCTACAATTACCAATTGGCCCCTAGGGTTTTACCAAATTGCACTTTTACAATAAATTGAGAGCCGTTTTCACTCGTTCTCTTAACTGGGATATTATTTTTACGAACCGTCACTTCCAGTAAGTGACACTCGACCCGCTGAACACCGTGCTCACCCATTTGCAGCAGCACGGAACCCGAGGAAAACTTCGGGCCATAATATACCTCTCTAACATAGCTTAAACGCATTTTTGTTTCTTCGGCTCAACGAAACCGAAATCCGACGCAAGCATCACGTCCAGTGACCCCAAATTAGCTAGGAGCTCACTGTCACGACTTTGCAAACAGCCCAAAACAAATCCACGACCAACTAGCTTTCCTAGAGCTTCGACTTGCTCCACTTTGAAATCTACTTGTGCAAAACTTAAAATAACTTAATCATTTATCTCTGGACAGCACAGGGACTCAGAGGCTTGCTATTTAGCAGCCCAGAATTGCTGGATCAAGGAGATCCAAACCCTAGATCTCTAACAATTACAACCTTGCTCCACCCACCAATCCACACAGACCACCTTTGGTCTGAAGTGAGCATCAAGCTCAGGGAACAAAATGAAGCATCTTTCATATTATTCTCAAATCCTAATTCCATATAAAATCTCACTGTGGCATTAACACAAACAGTTGGTGTGCACCATTACACATGCAAGCACCCAAGCCATGCCCGAGTTGGTTCTCTGCCGAGGAGAAACCTGGGACTTCCTAACTTGACTGGAAAGCTGTTACAAGGCATTAGGAGCATTTCCCTTCAAGCTCGAGCCAACAAGTCACCTCGGTTGGCCGAGAACAAGAAGAAGAAGATGGAGAAGATGAAGCTCCAAAGACCATTAATGGTGTTTTTCCACTTATTGGTTCTGGGCCTCAAACATTAGCACCAACAGGTGCTACTTGACCCTACTAAGTCTTCTGGACCCGTGCCCGACGACAGGACACGGCGGCGGCGGCGACGGAGCAAACTCGGATTGGAGCTGCATTAACAATGGTGGATTCTTTCTCGGGCAGCATGGCCTCCATGAAAATACATGGAGAGGTTCCAAATACTCCCAGAAACCTTCCTGGGCATACCACCAAGGCCGGGAACCTGCGAACGAGAGGCCGCCATTAACGTAGCCGAGCTCCACCCATTAATGGCGGATTTCACTCCGGCCTGCATGGGCCACAAGAAAATACATGGACCCCTTCCTCTCATTACTAGGAAGCTAACCAGACCCTTCCCTGGCGCCAAGAAGCAGCGGCGGGGCCGGGCCGGCCAACTCGGCCGAAGACTTCTTTTCCCGAAACTAGGGCATCGTGGTGTGAAGCCCATAGTGCACCAAACCACTCAAAATTTGGAGGGGAGCAAGAACAGGTCAAGAGGAAGAAGACCATAATTTTACTTTTCATTAAAAGTCACCGGGAGAAAAGAAAGCTCAAGGCGGAGCTCTCGACGGTGCAACTTGGCCGCCGGCCAACCGATGGCTTCCCATTTTCGGGGCTGGGTGTGGAGCATCCTTAGAACCTACAGGGTTCACTTCCAAGGTGTTGGGTTATATGTAATAAGGATCTAAATAGGGGAAAAAACACCTAGAGGGGGGTGAATAGGTGTAAACGCATAAACACTCAAAAAATCGTTGCGATAAAAACTCAATGCGGAAATAAAAATAATACGCAAGATTTTTACGTGGAAAACTCCATCACCGGAGTAAAAAACTACGGGACCGATAACACGGCAGAAATCCACTAGAATTAAAACACGTACAAGGTGATTTACCGTACACACTTACGACTCAACCTTTTCCATACGCTCCTAGAGGATCTTCTCCGCTCGCTCCGCGACGCTTCTCGAATCCACGATCTGCGCCCAACGCCGAATCCACGGCGTCCAACGTCGAATCCACGACGTCCGACCGAATCCACGGTCTTCACCCAATAGCACCCTTCGAATCCACGAACGTGCCTCGCTCCGAATCCACGAGAGCGGTTGAACCTTGAATCCACAAGGACACGCGAATCCACGCGCCGATTTTTGGGGTAAATCGTTGTTTTGGGTGGTGATGATCCGCCGAATACTTAGATCAAAGATAGATCGGAAATACCATCTAAGTATTCATTAGTTTGATTCAACTCAAGATGTGAGTATGAAAACCTAGAATCAAACTAATCAATATAGATGAAGAAACATAGAGTATTCTCTAATGATTTCCTTTCTTCTCTATATGTGGATCTAGAGGCGTATATATGAAAATGACGGCTATTGTTATTTTCGGCCTCTTTTTGGATTAGCCCTAGAAGAAGAGTCATAGGGTCTATTTATAGGTTAGAAACCCTAGGAAGGAGATAAGAATCAAAAACCTAACATTTCTGGAAATTTTACGGACGGCGATCCGGATCGGACTAGCTGTGATCCGGATCGTCGTAACGAGTCAGCCAGTTCCAGAAAAACGAAGGTTCGGGATCCGGATCGAAGTGCTTGATCCGGATCGTTCATACAGTTCACCAAACATCAACGTTCGGGATCCGGATTGCGAAGCCTGATCCGGATCGTTCAAGGAAGATGGTAAACTAAGTGTTCGGGATCCGGATCAAGGGGCTACGATCCGGATTGAACTGGTGTATGAACGAACCACCTTCGGGATCCGGATCGAACAACCTGATCCGGATCCTGAACATGTCCCAAGTCCAGTTTTTGATTTTTATGCAATGAAAGATTCTTCCAAGTGTTTCTACACTACAAGAAGTATTCGGATCACACAAAATCTTAGGTTAAACATACCTGATCCTTTGAATTCTTCTTTCTTGAGATTGAGTTAAATGATCCAACTTTCTTCACCTTCAATCTTCAAGACTTGAGACTTTCACGAAACTACGCCAACTCAAATTCCGTAACAATCTCCCCCTTTGGCGGTTTCGTGACAAAACACAGATCCACTAAAGAAAATTCAAAAAGATATTTTTGTTGCTATCACCATACAACAAAAATTTACAATGGAGATCCAAAAATTTAAAAACATGAGATAAACTCCTAAAACAGACTCTAGACTTAGACATCTGTACTCTCTGCACAAAGAAATCATTCTTGACAAAAAGAGATCGTTAGATACCTCAAGAATATTTAGCATACAAAACCTAGTACAGAGATAGAGTTTATCTAATCATCATGACATTTGAGAATTCAGATATGTAAGCGAATCATAGTAAAAAACCAACATATCTTCTATGCAACTAAAGACCAAATGTCACACAATGTTAGTCCAACATCAACTTGTTAGTTATATTACATGCCCAAATAGTTAGTCGAATAGTTAGTCGGGACATGCAACAGTAGGGACATGCAACAAATCACAAGATAAAAACCAAAAGACCAAAAATTGAAGTTGAGATCATACTTACCTTGATATTTGTTGAGATCATACTTACCTTGATATTTCATCATTCATTGTTCAAAGTTCTCTCTAACTCTCTCCCCCTTTTTGTCACAAAACAAAGCCAAAATGTAGTTAAGACTACGAAATGTTAGGAGAGTGAAAAGTTCCAATAAAACGTAAAACCTGAGAACTACGCTAAAGTAAGTATAAAACTAAATCCTAAAGTCAAAATCCTGCACAAAAAGAAAAGGAAGGTGCAGTTCAGTCGGAGGAGTCGGAGCTGGTACAACTCAGCTTGCTCAAAATCCCTTTAAGCATTGTCGAAATAGTTGAACACTTCTTTTTGATCTTCTTGTGTTCAGAGGAAATTTGCTGAAGTTCTTTCGATATCCTCTCTTGTGCAGCAGAGAGTCTTTGTTGTTCCTGGCGAAGCGATTCCAATACAGCAGCGTCAGTACCCTGTCTTTTCGAGTGTGATGGATGCTGTCTAGAAGCAGATGGTGCATCCAATCCCTTAACCCATGGAGATTCAGTTTGTAGAACCCCAGAGAGTGAGCGAGCTCTAGTAAGAAGCCCACTATGATAACTTTCACTTCTTAGGACATTCTTTCGTCTTGTATATTGCTTAGTTGTTGATGCAGATTTCATAAGCCTTTTGCCTTTGACAGATTTCCTGTTTTCCTCATCAATCTTCTGTTGAACATCTTTGAAGAATTCATCCCATTCTTCCGTATCGTACTCTGAGCTGTCCTCCCTGCCTTCGGTTGTTTTATCTCATGTTGAAAAATCCGGTTTCTCTTTTACAGATGTACTCTTGTGCACCATTGTGACCAGTAACAGGATTAACCAAGAGAGTGCCATTGATCAAAGTGCTTGAGTTAAGAAGGTGTCCTGTGAAAACCAACTCAAGAACACAAAAATTCTTAGTTTTCAAAAATTGAAAAATTGTATCCAAAGAATCATATCATGTAGAGAAGCTAAGAATCAAATTAGTTTTGCAAAAGGACTTTTAAAACTAGATCAATTGCATAATTTTCGAAAATCCTTATTATATGCCCTAAAACCAAAATTTTAGAAATCAAAGCCTAAAAATCCGTTAATCAGAAGAATACCTAGCATATAATCAAAACTAATCTACCCAGAGTTCTTATTTCAAAAGAAATTTGATCAAAAACCATCCACAAACAAAGTTGATCCAAGAAATTCATCACGTTTGAGGAGAAAAAGAGAAAAACGGTGAAAAAACCGAGATTTTGATCAATAAAACTTACTTGGAGTTGAAGAACTTGAGTTTGAAAGCTTCCAGGAAGGATGAAATCTAGAGAGAGAGGCTCTGGAAACTTTGGAACAAAAGATTGGAGTAAAGAAATCAAAACCCTTTTGTTCTTTATAAAACCTAGCCGCGATCCGGATCAGTTCATAACTGCGATCCGGATCGGCTACCCGCAGTGAGAAACTGCGTTCAGGATCCGGATCGGCAGATACAATCCGGATCGTCAGCCCGCAGAAGAATTCCTGCGTTCGGGATCCGGATCATCTTGCCCGATCCGGATCGGCTCCAACTTTTTCTTTAGAAAATTTTAGAGAAATTCAAGAAAAACCAGAAAAAGATTGTAAGCACAAATGTGTATCAACTTTAAACAAAAATCATCGTTTCATACAACAAGAATTAGATTATGCCAAATCTATCAATAATATCCAAAAATGAAACGAGAATTTACACGAATTAAATCCCTTAAAGTTGAACACCTTCAATCACATCTAACTTGATCTTATGAGTAATGCCTTTATCAAATCATCAATTCAGTAAAGAAAATGAAATACAAAGATCAATAGATGTTTGAAATTCCAAATATAGTAGATAATGTATCTAGACAATCTGTTGAAGAGAGTGGCTCTTTGAGCATCTTTCATTAAAAACCCACCTTATACCAACCTTGAAATTTGACGGAGTCAAGTATTTCAACATGCATTTTACTTAATCAAAATTTGAACAACCATGCTTGGTATACATGTGGTAGCTGCACACAATACTCGGACGACCGAGGTGGTAGCTCTTTCCTCCATGTGGTGGTAGTTTTCATACTCCTCATTGGGATGTAACTCTTTCCACATCTTTTGAGCATTTTACCTTTTCTAAGACTCCCCCTCAATTGGCTATCAATTATTTAAGATATAAAGTATTCAACCAAATATTGATCTCAATTTCATACTCGACTAAGCAGTCAAATAAGATAATGACTATACCAAGAGATCATAGAGAGAGAGAGAAATTGACTTTGATCACTTTAGAAGATGATTTAATTAACATAAATAATCATTGCAACAGTGAAATATTATGATGGCAAAAGCATAATAAATTTCTAAATGTGCGAAAAGATGCAATTAAAGTCAATTATGATCTATGCTCAATTAATGTCCTATGTACAAACATAGATAATGAACAAAACAAAAACAAATACAAAACCTATCCTAAGCAAAGATTTCAAAAAGAAGATTATTTCAAGGAAAGCATCCCAATTGCTTTTTCGTAAATGAATAAAACGTTTTTGATCCAAAGGTTTTGTTAGAATGTCAGCTAATTGATCCTTAGTTGAAATATATGAGAGTTGAAGAGTATTTGATTCAACTAGCTCTCTAAGAAAATGATATCTAAGTTCAATATGTTTTGTTCTAGAGTGCAACACAGGGTTTTTAGAAATGTTAATAGCACTAGTGTTGTCACAAAGTATTGTTACCGAAGATGCTGAAATGCGGAAGTCGCTCAATACGCTTTTCATCCAAATGAGTTGAGTTGAGCAACTTCCAGCTGAAATGTATTCCGCTTCGGCAGTCGAGAGTGCTATGCAGTTCTGCTTTTTACTGTGCCATGCAACAAGGCAATGGCCAAGATAGAAGCATGCACCACTCGTGCTTTTCCGATCATCCACTGATCCTGCCCCAATCGGCATCTGAGTATCCAACAATATCCAAACTTGTTCCCATAGGATACCAAATTCCGAAATTAATTGATCCTTTGACTATACCGGATGATCCTTTTCACCGCTTTCAGGTGAACCTCCTTTGGTGCTGATTGATATCTCGCGCACATCCCAACACCAAAAGATATATCCGGGCGACTAGCCGTGAGGTAAAGTAGACTTCCAATCATACTTCGATACAGTTTCTCGTCTACATTCTCACTATGTGATTCACTTCCAAGTCCCTTGTGGCTAGTTCCCATTGGAGTCGGAAAATCTTTACAATTTTCTAGATCAAACTTTTGGACCAACTCCATTGCATACTTGGATTGACTCAAGTGAATACCTTCATCATTTTGTTTAATTTGCAATCCAAGGAAATAAGTCAATTCGCCCATCATGGACATCTCAAATTCGCTTTCCATGGTCTCCGCGAATTTAGAAGCATCGTTATCTCTTGTTGCGCCAAATACAATGTCATCGACATAGATTTGTGCTACAATGAAATTGCTTTGATAATGCTTCACAAAGAGAGTCCTATCAGCTCCCTCCTCGAGTATAGCCCTTCTCCAAAAGGTGCTTTGTTAACCTTTCGTACCATGCTCGCGGTGCTTGTTTCAGACCGGTAAAGAGCATTTTTCAAACGAAAAAACATGGTTAGATGTTTATGATCTACAAAACCTTTCGGTTGAGCCACATAAACTTCCTCATTTAAAACCCATTAGAAATGCGCTCTTAACGTCCATTTGAAATAATTTGATTTTAAAATGACAAGCAATAGCGAATAGTATACGAATGGACTCGAGTCTAGCTACAGGGGCGAAGGTTTCATCAAAGTCTATACCTTCTACTTGAGAGTAGCCTTGAGCAACTAATCGTGCCTTGTTCCTGATGATAGTACCATCTTCATTTTTCTTGTTCTTGAAGATCCATTTGTACCTATCACCATTGTGTTGCTTGGAGGCTTCGTTAATTCCCAGACTTTGTTTCGCTCAAATTGATGGAGCTCTTCCTGCATGCTTTAATCCAGTAGTCATCCTGAAGAGCTTCATCTATGTTCTTTGGTTCGATTAAAGATACGTAGCAAGCGAATCCACAAACCAACTGCCTCCGAGTTCTGACTCCTTCTTGTGGATCTCCAATAATATTCGATTCCGGATGATCCTTGGAGATTCGTAACGTTTGTTGAAACGGAGTACTCGGAGATATATGAGATGATTCCTGCACATCAGATAAACTAGAAGAACCATTAGATGCATCATTAATATTGGAAGTATTATTATGAGAAGATGCACTAGCAGGAGAATCATCATCTAGAGAGATATCGAGGTAGATTTTCCAGTTCAAAGTGAAAGCTTCATCTACTTTAACATTTATAGATTCTACGATCGTCTTAGATTCAATGTTAAATACTCGATATGCTCTGCTATTAGTAGAATACCCCAAGAAAATCCCTTCGTCACTTCGTGAGTCAAACTTTCCAAGGTTTTCACGGTCACGTAAAATGTAACACCGACTCCCGAAGATGCGAAAATATTTGATGTTGGGTTTTCTACCACACCATAGTTCATATGGTGTATTTAACGTTCCCGGGCGCAAGAACACTCGATTAATGACATAGACAGCGGTGTTCACAGCTTCAGCCCAAAAATGTAGCGGTAAATTCCGGCTATGAAGCATCACACGCGCCATCTCTTGAACAACCCTGTTCTTGCGCTCGACAACACCATTCTGTTGAGGTGTATAGGGTGCAGAGAATTCATGCTTAATACCGTTTGAAGTACAAAAGTCAATGAATTTTGAATTAATGAATTCTCCACCTCTATCACTTCTAACACGAATGATCTTTTCATTCTTTTCAATCATAATACGAAGGCAAATCTCGTGAAAAGAATCAAAAGTATCAGCTTTCTCTTTTAAAAATGCTACCCAAGAATACCGAGAGAAATCATCAACCAATAAAAAAATATACCATTTACCTCCCAAAGATGGTTGACGGGTCGGCCCCATTAAGTCCATGTGCAAAAGTTCCAAGGGCCGTTTTGTACCAACGTGGTTCAAGTTCTTGTGTGCAGTCCTAGACTGTTTTCCCTTTTGGCAACCACCACACACAACGTTTTGTTTAAATAAAAGTTTTGGAACCCCTTTGACCACGTCCTTGTTTGAAATTCTAGTAAGTTCCTTAAAATTTAAGTGACCTAGCCTTTCATGCCAAAGAGTTTCATTATTCAAAGTGGCTAAGTTACAATTTTCAGAAAATTTATTAGGAACAACATAACAATTGTTTTCAGATCTAACCCCTTTTAAAAAGAAGACATGGTCCTTATCAGTTACAACGCATTCAACAGATGAAAAGTTAACTGAAAAACCATTGTCGCAAAGTTGACTTATGCTTATGAGGTTAGTCTTAAGGCCATCAACAAATAAGACGTTTTTCAAAATCGGGCCATCTGGAATAGCTACCGTCCCTTTTCCAACAATTTTGGAAGATCGACCGTCTCCGAAAACAACAAGTCCTCCGGAGATTTTCTCGAGATTTTGAAAACTATTTTTGTCACCGGTCATGTGACGGGAACAACCGCTATCCAGATACCAAGACGAACTATCATATGCATGCAAGGAAACATTGGTAACAAGACAAGGGTAAATTTCACCTTTGCGCACCCAAACCCTTTTGGAGTGCGTCGGTAATGGTCGTGAGGTTATTCTCCTAGGTGAAGGCGTCTTGTCAGATCGAATGCCGCTCCTTGATGATGTCGTCTTGCGCGGTGAACTACCAAGGCTCTTTTCTTTTGAAAGGTTTTGCTTTGATTTCCGCGGAGGCGCCTTTTTGGTAGTCGTTGCAAGAGGTGATTGAGGTGAGCGTTTGACTCCCGTCTTGCAGTTTCTTCTTATGTGCCCTGAAACACCACAACGAAAACATACCTTAGATCTTGACGATCCCAAAGAGGATGAAGTAGGTTTGTTGTCGTTGTTTGTCTTGAATTCCGGTGTCGGAGGAGGAGATACCGACTGAGGCACAAAAACTGTCCCACTCGAACTTGGACTGTTTCCAGTTTGAGTGTATCCGAGGCCGAACCGATTTGATTGACCAAGACCAAGAAGTCTATCCAACTTACTCCTTCCTGAAGAGAATCGCTGTAAGTCATCCTTGAGTTGGAAAATGGTCTTTGTCATTTCCAGGTTATCCTGTCGAGCCTCGTTGTAGAGCTTTGAGAAGTGATTTGCGTTATCCACCAGATTTGTATGTTCCTTCTCAAGTTGCTCTTTGGACTCTTGAAGGGAAACATTTGCTTTTATCAGGTTTTCCCTTTCCACTTCAAGAGCGTTTGAGAGAGAAGTCGCTCTTTTTGCTTCTTCTTCGAGATCATGCACTCTCCCTCTCAAACTCTTGTTTTGCTTAGCCACTTTCTTTGAATCCCTCAAAAGTCTGTGGTAGGCTAGAGCAAAATCTTCACCTTCCGAATCATCCGATTCATTGTCTGTTGCATTCTTATCAACAGTGGAGTTGGACAACGACTCGGATGTACTTGCCATAAAGCACATGAAGGGTGAAGATACGGACGCGTGGAATGCGGTGGAGCTCTTTTCTTCATCACTCGAAGACGACTCATTTGACGTTGAGTTGTCATCCCAAGTGACGACTTGCATCGCCTTCTTCTTTGCCGGATACTTGTTAGGACACTCCGTTGCAATGTGGCCGTAGCCTCGACATTTGAAGCATTGTAGTTGTCCTTCTGAACTTTTCTTATCCTTTGAGAAGTTCTCTTGCTTTCTTGACTTGTAACTTGAAGTACCCTTGCCTTTGTTCGACTTTCCGAAGGATGGAGATTTGCTTGAATTGCCCCTTCGAAAGTTGCGGCGAAACTTCCTTGTCAAGAGAGCGAGCTGCTTCTTAAATTCCTCCATAGAAAGGTTCTCGTCATCGTCTGAGGAGGATGTATCCGCGTCTTCTTCCTTAGTTGTTTTCAACGCATAACCTGAAGACTTAGAAGTGGATGCTTTTCCAGAAGAATTGTTAGTAGTAAATGTCATTTCATAAGTTTGAAATGAACCAACTAATTCTTCTACACGTATTTCGTCCGGGTGTTTAATAGTTTCAATGGCAGTAACCTTTGGGCGAAATCGTTCAGGAAGAGTTCTTAAGATCTTTCTTACAATCTTAAATTCTGGAATCTTCTCTCCCAGGTTAGCACATGAGTTTACGATATCTTGCAATCGTGTATAGTAGTCCGTGAAAGATTCATTTTCTGCCATCAAGATAGAGTCAAACTTGCTCGTAAGCATTTGCAGTTTCTGAATCTTCACGAGGTTAGTTCCCTCATGTGTAACCTGAAGAACATCCCAGATTTCTTTCGCAGTCTCACATGCCGAGACGCGAGAGAATTCAGTTTGAGATAAGGCATTAAAAATAGCATTAATTCCCTTGCCATTGTAAGAAGATGAATCTAACTCTTCCTTGGTCCATTTCGACCTAGGTTTTAAGGTGTGAACATCACCAATAAATTCAGTTGGATTAGACCATCCTAATTCAATTGATTGCCACACCCGTTCGTCGATGGAAATTAAAAAGGCTTTCATCCGCACTTTCCAGTACGCATAATTTGTTCCATCGAAGAACGGGGGTCGGTTGATGTTTCCACCTTCAACCATTGTTTACAACCCTATTCCCTCTCTGATACCACTTGTTGGGTTATATGTAATAAGGATCTAAATAGGGGAAAAAACACCTAGAGGGGGGTGAATAGGTGTAAACGTATAAACACTCAAAAATTGTTGCGATAAAAACCCAATGCGGAAATAAAAATAATACGCAAGATTTTTACGTGGAAAACTCCATCACCGGAGTAAAAAACCACGGGACCGATAACACGGCAGAAATCCACTAGAATTAAAACACGTACAAGGTGATTTACCGTACACACTTACGACTCAACCTTTTCCATACGCTCCTAGAGGATCTTCTCCGCTCGCTCCGCGACGCTTCTCGAATCCACGATCTGCGCCCAACGCCGAATCCACGGCGTCCAACGTCGAATCCACGACGTCCGACCGAATCCACGGTCTTCACCCAATAGCACCCTTCGAATCCACGAACGTGCCTCGCTCCGAATCCACGAGAGCGGTTGAACCTTGAATCCACAAGGACACGCGAATCCACGCGCCGATTTTTGGGGTAAATCGTTGTTTTTGGTGGTGATGATCCGCCGAATACTTAGATCAAAGATAGATCGGAAATACCATCTAAGTATTCATTAGTTTGATTCAACTCAAGATGTGAGTATGAAAACCTAGAATCAAACTAATCAATATAGATGAAGAAACATAGAGTATTCTCTAATGATTTCCTTTCTTCTCTATATGTGGATCTAGAGCCGTATAAGATGATATATGAAAATGACGGCTATTTAGATTTTCGGCCTCTTTTTCGATTAACCCTAGAAAAGGAGTCATAGGGTCTATTTATAGGTTAGAAACCCTAGGAAGAAGATAAGAATCAAAAACCTAACATTTCTGGAAATTTTACGGACGGCGATCCGGATCGGATTAGCTGTGATCCGGATCGTCGTAACGAGTCAGGCAATTCCAGAAAAACGAAGGTTCGGGATCCGGATCGAAGTGCTTGATCCGGATCGTTCATACAATTCACCAAACATCAACGTTCGGGATCCGGATTGCGAAGCCTGATCCGGATCGTTCAAGGAAGATGGTAAACTCAGTGTTCGGGATCCGGATCAAGAGAGGCTACGATCCGGATTGAACTGGTGTATGAACGAACCACCTTCGGGATCCGGATCGAACAACCTGATCCGGATCCTGAACATGTCCCAAGTCCAGTTTTTGATTTTTATGCAAAGAAAGATTCTTCCAAGTGTTTCTACACTACAAGAAGTATTCGGATCACACAAAATCTTTAGTTAAACATACCTGATCCTTTTGAATTCTTCTTTCTTGAGATTGAGTTAAATGATCCAACTTTTCTTCACCTTCAATCTTCAAGACTTGAGACTTTCACGAAACTACGCCAACTCAAATTCCGTAACACGATTCCTGGCGGGTCATGGAATAAATTCGCCCGCCCGGTTGAGGCTGCCTATCCTCTTCGCGCCGCGTAGCCGGGGGCCTAGAGGTCGACCCCATAGGGGCTTTCCCCCGCCCCAAAAATTGTGGTGAAGGCGTGGAAGCGGCAGAGGAGGCTGATCCCACGGTAAGGGGGCAGTTGCGGCGGAAGTGCCCCTGCTTGCCGCAACGGAAGCAATGGTCGGCTCTCTGGGAGCAACTCAACACCCCATGCGCTCCCCCGCAGATCACGCAAGGCCCGTCTCTTGGCCTCGGCTCTCCCGTAGGTGCGCTCCGTGCTCCCGACTGTGCCCTCCACCGCTTGGGGAGTCGGCTCCCTGCAGATGACCCCCCTCCGTAGCTCTGCTGTTGCCGCTTCCTATCTTCATGCTGTGCCGGGGCCTCCCTCCTAGCGCGGGTAACGGCAAGCCCACGCTCTATGACAGTGGCCCGGTCGACCACTTTCTGGAACGTATGCAAATCAGCGGCTTGAACCACCTGGAAAATATCACTTCGCAACCCATCCACGAATAGTTGCGCCTTGTGGGGTTCATCCCTTATAACGAAAGGGACGCAATTTGCCAGGCGCACGAATTCGCGCTGATACTCCATTACTGTCTTGCTCCATTGCTGAATGTGGTTCAGGTCGTCCTCCAGTTTCTTCTTGACGCTATTTGTGAAGAAGGCCCCAAACAATTCCTGCTTGAACGTCGTCCACAATAGTAGCACGGTGCCCTGGGTGGGATCAGGGCGCACCGTCTTCCACCATAGACGAGTGTTTCCCTCTAAAAAGTGAACCGCCAGAGGAACGCGCTCGGGGTCCTCGATGAGTAGGTCCTCAAACAATTTTTCCATCGATCCCACCCACTTTTCGACTACCCAGGGATCAGTCGTCTCCCCCTCGAACGTGGGTGGTTCGAACTTCATGAAATCCGCCAGATTGGCCCGCACTCGCTCTCGTTCCGCCCGCGTAACCGTCCCTTCCCTGGCGACGGCGGCGGCCGCGGGGGTGCTCCCGCCGAGAGCCCCCGGCGCCGGCCCCACGGACGCTGATGCAGGTGCTGCCATCGGCGCCGTGGTCTGGGTATGTGCTAGCCCGGCCGTTGCCGCCGGTAGAGGGGTTGCCCCTACCCCAGCACCTGTCGCTTGCGGTACTGCGGCCGGTGCAATTGGTTCTGGTGGAGGGGCGGGAGCGACCGGTTGCTGCTGCGTCAATTGACGCACACGATCCGTAAGGGTCGCCATCTGCCCCGCCATCTCCCTCAATTGTTGCCGCAGGAGCTGGTTTTCTGCAGCTGCTGATGTCGTCGCATCTGTCCCTACCTCCTCGGCCGACGCTCTGGTCCGTACCATTGTCTGTACAGACATACCAACCAAAGCTTAGCACTCATCTCTGCTAGATGAACCATCGTAAAATCGAGAGAGAAAAGAAACATTATCTACAAATCCCCTCCCCGATCTCTCACGTCTTAACCCTTAAACCCTGCACATTTCATTTATTCGTAGTTAAGTGTGATATCTCGGTGGATGTTGGGCTGTCACTGTTGTGATTAAAGCAAAGTCTCTGATACCATCTTAATCTGTCACGCCCCGGGGGTTTTATTTTAGCGGAAACGATACCTCAAAGTACGCATAAAGTGCGTACAAATTTTTTTGTTTAAAAACCTCCTTCCCCGGCGCGTGCCCAGACCCGCCACATATACAGATTTACTCGAAATTCGGGCAGAGTCTCCTCTGTATATGCACGGCGTCGCGGCTGTTACAATAGTCGAACATAAGCAATCATTTTCCCATTTAATCACAACAGTTCGAAGTAGTACGGTGCATGAAGGCGAAACAATACCCGTGGCCAGTCAGGTTGAACGTATAAACCCACCGTTTTGGAAACAGGCTCACACGGCCTTAGGTTTTGAAAAACTGATTGGAAAACGGCATAAATCCACAAGGTTTAGAAAATGGGCCCACCCGACCCTAGACTTTTGAAAACAGTTTTCGAAGTCCTCTTTCTTTTGTTTTCTAGTTGATTTGTTTAGAAAACGGCCAAACGGGAAAAATAAAGGAAACAGTAGTGCATAACCAGAATGAAAGTACTCAACATCCACACGACCCCACAAGGGTATCGAGAACCACACAATAACCTACAATTCCGAATGAAATGCAGAGAAAGTAAAGAAAACAGCATACTAGGGCCCCCTCAGCCCGACTGCTAACACCTCGGCCTCACCGTCGCCTACATCTACCCCCTGGAGGTACCTGTCACAGAGTGGGTAGTCAGCGACACTATCATAAAAATAGTACTAAAGCAGTAAAGTAATACCAAGCCACAAAAGTAAGACTAGCCGGAACAACCGCTTTACTCGTAACGGTAACTCGCAACCACCTGTACCACCTATAACACCTGTAACCCCGGTAACACCTGTAACACCTGACCGCGTCGGGCACCTATCCCGGCGGGTCGCACACCTGACCTCGTCGGGCACCAACCCCGACGGGTCGCACACCTGACCTCGTCGGGTACCAACCCCGACAGGTCGCACACCTGACCACGTCGGGTACCAACCCCGACAGGTCGCACCGCTCGCACCTTGCTGCCTCAAACCCCACACCTACGGGGGCCCCCACTACGTCACCTTGTGGGGTAACACGGGTCAAAGACCGCCTTTCCGGAAAAGAGCACCATTTGCGGTGGCCAGACCGCGGGTGCGCGTGTCGCAACTCGAGCATAAGTAACCAAGACACGGGGTAATATAGTACATCATAGAAACCGTCAGTGTTAGTACCGATTAACAATAAAAAGTTCCTTTCGGATCACCAACACAATACTCAGCCTCGACCGTAAACCCACCTTGTTGTCGCGCTCCTGACCGATGCTAGGTTCTCCCGCGTCTCGGGTGCCCGCCCGGACCTACAAGAACCTGTCATACAGGAGTCAGTGATTAAGACTCTGTAAGATTAACGACTAGAACACCTGGCGCCCCCCCACCTTGCGCACAATTTGTACACGTACGCGCCTGGCCCCGCACGGCTGGGCGGCGTACTAACTGCGTGCGGCGCCGTCCGCATGCGATGACGCCCGCATGCGGCAGTCCGCATGCGGTGCCTCCCGCACCCGCATGCGGAGCCGCCCGCAAGCGGCGGCGCCCGCATGCGGCAGCCCGCATGCGGTGCCGCCCGCACCCGCATGCGGAGTCGCCCGCAAGCGGCGGCGCCCGCATGCGGCAGCCCGCATGCGGCAGCCCGCATGCGGTGCCTCCCGCACCCGCAAGCGGCGGCGCCCGCAAGCGGCGGCGCCCGCAAGCGGCGGCGCCCGCATGCGGTGCCGCCCGCACCCGCATGCGGCGGCGCCCGCAAGCGGCGGCGCCCGCATGCGGCAGCCCGCATGCGGTGCCGCCCGCACCCGCATGCGGAGGCGCCCGCAAGCGGCGGCGCCCGCATGCGGCAGCCCGCATGCGGTGCCGCCCGCACCCGCATGCGGAGGCGCCCGCAAGCGGCGGCGCCCGCAAGCGGCGGCGCCCGCATGCGGCAGCCCGCATGCGGTGCCGCCCGCACCCGCATGCGGCGGCGCCCGCAAGCGGCGGCGCCCGCATGCGGCAGCCCGCATGCGGTGCCGCCCGCACCCGCATGCGGAGGCGCCCGCAAGCGGCGGCGCCCGCATGCGGCGGCGCCCGCATGCGGCAGCCCGCATGCGGTGCCGCCCGCACCCGCATGCGGAGCCGCCCGCAAGCGGCGGCGCCCGCATGCGGCAGCCCGCATGCGGTGCCTCCCGCACGCGGCGCCGCCCGCATGCGGATGCACGCGGCGCCGCCCTCATGCGGCGCCGCCCGCATGCGTGGCTCTGGTAATGGCGCCGACTCCCCTCCCTTTTTCCTAAGAGAACCAAGAAACGACCACATCAAGAACCCTAAGCCATGCTTACCTGGGTTCCGTCGGCTAGGGTTGATCTAGGGGATGATCGTCCTGTTCTTGGGTGAAGGGTCTGCCGGCGATCCTCCTTCTCCTCACCCGCTCCGCCTTGCTTCTCCTCTCGATCGATTGGGGAAAGGTAAGGTTCGGTTGGGAAACTGAAAGGTTGGGGAAGTGGGTTTTCGTTGCTTTTGGGGTTTCGTACGCAGGGGGAGTTAAGGGGATTTGTGGGGAGTGGCCGGTAGTTGGGGGAAGTGGTGGGAAGTTGGGGCGGTTCGTGGGAAGTTGTGGGGAAGTGGTGGGAAGTTGGGGGCGGTTCGTGGGGAGTTGTACGACGGGAAAACGCGGGAGTGATTAAGGTGGCGGAAGCGGTTAAGTTGGGGAATGGGAATGAACCCAGTTCAAGTTAAAAACGGGTACAAGTCGGGTGCGAACCAGGGTCCGGTCTGTCTGAAAAACCGCGTTAACCACCTGAACCGTTAGCTACCTTCCGGAATTTATTCCGGGAGATTCCGGCGTCGGAATTCAAAACCGATTTCGCCGTCGTTCTCCGTTTCGCGAGCCCTATTAACTAAAAAAAACCCGCGGGCCCCGACGGTCTGTCCGGAAACAAGGAATTATTCGATCACCCTCCAGCCCCCGAAACGAAATGCGGAATTAACGAAACCAAAAGTAGACCCTTAAAATATTTTAAACCAGCGGCTACTACAGGTGCCGGCCAACCCTGGTAAGTATTCTTGCACCTTAAGCTTGCCTTTAGTCCCTTTGCATGCAGCCCATGCAGCACGGTTCACAAGTTGCCATTAATGGGCTTTTGAAGCTTTATCTTCTCTTTCCTCGGGTTGGGGAGCACGGGGAGCTACCAAGCTCCGTGGGCAGAGGTTGTTTCCACTACTGGATGTCCCAGAAAGGTGATGCTCACCTTAGTTTGAAGAATGACCGAGTGGGAGGTGAACCCGGCCAAGCCGCGCTCCAAGAAAACGAGGGCGAGTGGCTTTTGCTCCAGCAGCCAAACCAGAGGGTTTGCAACCTGCCTTAGGTGAGCCCTTGTTTCATTTTGATGTCCTGAAATCATTGTACAACTTGGTTGCTGTCCAGAACTGTTATTTTAATTAAACCTCTACGTCGTGCTCCGGTTTGATCGTGTTACTCGTACACCTGGTTTTGGTGGGCCGGAAGAGGCTCAGAGGCGAGCCTCTGTTCTTTTGGACACCCCTGAGCACAATGCTCGCACAAAAACTGTGAATGACTTGATAGGATAATATTTTAAGCTACATTGAACCTAGGGACGCATTGTTCATGGGCTAATTTGTAACTCCTTGGCCCAAACTGATCCGAGACCGTGAGCACGGGGTCCGGCACGTTAAGATCTAGTTACGGGTAAATTATTTTGGTATTTGGTTTCCCGATTTAAAAGTCGGGGCATAAACAGTAGATTTTATATGTATAAAATGGGAATTTGGCAAAGTCCGGGGGGTCTAAAGGTAATTGTAGCATGGAAGGCTGTTGGGGACAGCGTTCACTTGATCTCCGAACCTTTCGTTCGGAATCCGTTGACTTCCATTGAACAGATCTTTGCTTTACGACCCGTGAGTCGGCAAAATGGTCGATTCATCGGCGGTGACGGACTAAACACGTTTTTGTTTGAAGAAAATTGGATTATTACTGATCTGTACTTTCTGGGGACTTTCTTTTAGGTCCGATTGTCGTTCGAGGGCGCGGGGCGTTCCAGGTGGTTCGTTCGACTGACTTCGACGTGGGTACCCCTTAGAACCTCTTTGTGCATGTTTCCTTTATTGTTATATTTATCTTGTAAGGGGTAGTGGGGGGGGGGGGTGACATGGACCTCCGAATTAATGAACGTCGCGGTGGGAGACTGGACGGGCAGTTCACCCGCTCCGAACAACAGTAGGGTTGTTTGGAGCATACTAGCGATGAGGACGGTGATCGGTGTGACAGTCGGACGTAGCAAGGTGGGTTCCTCTCTCGACGGTTCTTGAGTCGGGAAACGAGGGTAATTGGTAAGAGTAAAGGTTTGGCATGTTAAAATATTGCTAACCCCTGTATACACTTACGTGTTTATTATCATCATATTTATGGCGACTGAGGGTCGGGGGCTCGATGATACATCATGTTAGGGGTGATTGCCGAGGCAGGTGCTCGGTCTAGTTTACCGAGGCAGGTGCTCGGTCTAGTTTACCGAGGTAGGTGCTCGGTTTGGTTGGCTGAGGTTGGTGCTCGGTCGATGCTCGAGGTTGCTGCACGCACACCAGCGGTTTGGCCACCGCGAGGGTGTGCTTTTCCGGAAAAGTGGTACGTTGACCCGTGTACCCCACATGTGGGTGACGTAATGGGGGCCCTCATGGGTGGGGGGTGTGAGCGGTGCCGAGGCAGGTGCTCGAGGTGGTGCCGGGGCAGGTGCTCGGTGCGATTTGCCGAGGTAGGTGCTCGGTGTGGTTGCCGGGGCAGGTGCCTGGGTTTGGATTGTACAGGGGGAGGGTTTTTACTGTCGATTGCACGATGATGAGGGCGGTTGCTCTGGCTTTTATTACAGTTTTACTTTGGTTTTAGCCCTTATTGCTTTTATTATCGTTTCTGGTCATTGACTCCCCACTCCGTGACAGGTTCGTCCAGGGGCGAGTGCTAGGGCGTTGGTGAGGCCGCGTGAGCGATCTTCTGGCCCTTAGAGGCTACAGATACTGTTTACTTTACTTCCTTTGTTCATTTTATTATGCATAGTAGCTAGTTGTGGATTCCGATACCCCCGTGGGGTCGACGTGGATGTTGGTCTATCTTTCGTACCTTCTGGTTAAGTGCTCATTTTTACACCTCTTGATGGGCCGCTTTCAAACTACAAACAAAACAGAAAAGAGAAAAACATTGCGAAAGCAGTTTTATAAAACCTGGGTGTCATGTGGGCACCGTTTTCAAAACCCTATGGATTTATGTGATTTCGAAAACAGTTTTATAAAACCTGGGTGTCGTGTGGGCACCGCTTTCAAAACCCTGCGGTTTTATCCTTTCAAAAATAGTCGGCCTCTTTATTAATTATGGAAAAGTAGTTGTTTGCAATCGACTGTTGAACTAGTGTGGTTAAAGGAATGATTGTATGGATATTGTACTCAGGACGCCGTGCATATACAAAGGAGACTCTGCCCGTTTGCAGAGTAAATTTGTATATGCGGCAGGTCTGGGCACGCACCGGGGGAGAGCAGTTTCAAAAAAAAAGTATATGAAAAATTGAGAGCTAAATGGTGACGTTTCTTCCGCATGTCTAAACCCCGGGGCGTGACAGTTAGTGATCGTTATTTCTCTTTCGTCGGTTTGATCGTGGGTTTTTCCGTGTTCTTTGGAGATCGTTTTAATCGGTAAATTGATCACGGGTTTTTGATTGGGTTTGGTCGGTGATTTGTTCGTGTTCTTGACCGGGTTTGATCGATGGTTTTTTTTAATCGGTCTTGATCGGAGGTTGATCGGGTTTCCGATCGATGTTTCGTTTGGTCTCCGGTCAATGGTTTTATTATTGGAGCGATCCGGGGTTTTTAGTTCGGTAAATTGGGTGTTTCGTCGGAGCATGGGGGAGTTAACGGGAGGCCGCCGCCGCCGTTGTTGAACGGGAGGCCGCTGACGCCGTCATCATGATCGCGGGGTCATCGCCGGAGCCGCGCGGGGGTGAAAACGGAGAAGAAAAGGCAAATCGGAGGTTTACAGTGCATCCCGTACGGCCCCCCAGCCACGCGGTCCACGGCATGGGCGTGCACCCGGCGCACGCCTCCGCAGCCCGAAGGCGCAGACCCGGCGCACGGGCGCGTGCGCCAGACCGGCCCGCAGCCGCGCGGTCCACACGCCGGACGTGCACCCGGCGCACGCCTCCGCAGCCTGGAGGCGCGGACCCAGCGCACAGGCGCGTGCGCCAGCCCGGCCCCGCAGGCGCGGTCCACACCTGGGCGTGCACCCGGTGCTGCTGCCGCGACCGGGAACGGGTGAACCCGGCGCGCGCCTCACCATGCGCGGCCCGGCCCAGCTCCGCTCGGCGCACGCGGAGGATGCGCCCGGTCTGCGCACGCCGCCGCCCGGGAACGTGAACCCGGTCCACGCCTCAGCCGTGCACCAGCCCCCAACGGAATAGTCCGGTAGCTCCGTTTTCGGCCCGTTTCGCCTCGTTTTTTAGTGTTTTTTACCACGACGATATTTTTAACAACAATGTAGTTCTTTCCGGACAGTTTTTGGTTCGACGGTTTTTGTTTGACGACACGGTCCGCTTGGCATAGTGATTTTGTTTTTCGTCGGTTTATTGTTACGGTGGTCGGTACCACTGATTTTGCCTGTTTAGGGTAAAGTGTTAAATGGTGTTTTTGGTTATTTTATTAGGCCGCGTGAAGTTCTGATTGTTTAGGAGGGTCACGGGCGCGGTCGTTTATCTTCGTTTCAGGTGGGTACCTTTTTGGTGTTTTTGGTGTAATGTCGTTCCCGTGTATTTCGTATGATTAAAGTAGATGTTTTGGTAAACTGTCTAACCCCATTGTATGTAAATACTGTTTTGTATTCTAACTGAGGCGGCTGAGGTCGCAATACTGTTTTATGTGTTACGGAATTTGAGTTGGCGTAGTTTCGTGAAAGTTTCAAGTCCTGAAGATTGAAGGTGAAGAAAGTTGGATCATTTAACTCAATCTCAAGAAAGAAGAATTCAAAAGGATCAGGTATGTTTAACTAAAGAATTTGTGTGATCCGAATACTTCTTGTAGTGTAGAAACACTTGGAAGAATCTTTCATTGCATAAAAATCAAAAACTGGACTTGGGACATGTTCAGGATCCGGATCAGGTTGTTCGATCCGGATCCCGAAGGTGGTTCGTTCATACATCGTCGCAATCCGGATCGTAGTCTCTTGATCCGGATCCCGAACGTTGAGTTTACCATCTACCTTGAACGATCCGGATCTTGCTTCGCAATCCGGATCCCGAACGTTGATGTTTGGTGAACTGTATGAACGATCCGGATCGTAGTCACATGATCCGGATCCCGAACCTTCGTTTTTCTGGAATTGGCTGTTTCGTTATGACGATCCGGATCTCAGTTATCACGATCCGGATCGCCGTCCGTAAATTTTCAGAAATGGCAGGTTTTTGATTCTTATCTCCTTCCTAGGGTTTCTAACCTATAAATAGACCCTATGTCTTTCTTTCTAGGGTCAATCCACATAGCCGTCATTTTCATATATCATCTTATACGGCTATAGATCCACATATAGAGAAGAAAGGAAATCATTAGAGAATACTCTATGTTTCTTCATCTATATTGATTAGTTTGATTCTAGGTTTTCATACTCACATCTTGAGTTGAATCAAACTAATGAATACTTAGATGGTATTTCCGATCTATCTTTGATCTAAGTATTCGGCGGATCATCACCACCCAAAAACAACGATTTACCCCAAAAATCGGCGCGTGGATTCGCGTGTCCTTGTGGATTCAAGGTTCAATCGCTCTCGTGGATTCGGAGCGAGGCACATTCGTGGATTCGAAGGGTGCTATTGGGTGAAGACCGTGGATTCGGTCGGACGTCGTGGATTCGACGTTGGACGCCGTGGATTCGGCGTTGGGCGCAGATCGTGGATTCGAGAAGCGTCGGAGCGAGCGGAGAAGATCCTCTAGGAGCGTATGGAAAAGGTTGAGTCGTAAGTGTGTACGGTAAATCACCTTGTACGTGTTTTAATTCTAGTGGATTTCTGCCGTGTTATCGGTCCCGTGGTTTTTTACTCCGGTGATGGAGTTTTCCACGTAAAAATCTTGCGTGTTATTTTATTTTCCGCATTGGGTTTTATCGCAACGATTTTTGGAGTGTTTATACGTTTACACCTATTCACCCCCCTCTAGGTGTTTCTTCCCCTATTTAGATCCGTATTATATACGACCCAACAAGTGGTATCAGAGAGCGGGAATAGGGTTGTGAACAATGGTTGAAGGTGGAAACATCAATCGACCCCCTTTCTTTGATGGAACAAATTATGCGTACTGGAAAGTACGGATGAAAGCCTTTTTATCTTCCATCGACGAAAGGGTGTGGCATTCAATTGAATCAGGATGGACTAATCCAACTGAACTTATCTCTGATGTTCACACCTTAAAACCTAGGTCGAAATGGACCAAGGAAGAGTTTGAGTTATCTTCTTACAATGGCAAGGGAATTAATGCTATTTTTAATGCCTTATCTCAAACTGAATTCTCTCGCGTCTCGGCATGTGAGACTGCGAAAGAAATCTGGGATGTTCTCCAGGTTACACATGAGGGAACTAACCTCGTGAAGATTCAGAAACTGCAGATGCTTACGAGCAAGTTTGACTCTATCTTGATGGCAGAAAATGAATCTTTCACGGACTACTATACACGATTGCAAGACATCGTAAACTCATGTGCTAATCTGGGAGAGAAGATTCCAGAATTTAAGATTGTAAGAAAAATCTTAAGAACTCTTCCTGAACGATTTCGCCCAAAGGTTACTGCCATTGAAACTATTAAACACCCGGACGAAATACGTGTAGAAGAATTAGTTGGTTCATTACAAACTTATGAAATGACTTTTAATACTAACAATTCTTCTGGAAAAGCATCCACTTCTAAGTCTTCAGGTTATGCGTTGAAAACAACTAAGGAAGAAGACGCGGATACATCCTCCTCGGACGATGACGAGAACCTTTCTATGGAGGAATTTGAGAAGCAGCTCGCTCTCTTGACAAGGAAGTTTCGCCGCAACTTCCGAAGGGGTAATTCAAGCAAATCTCCATCCTTCGGAAAGTCGAACAAAGGCAAGGGTACTCCAAGTCACAAGTCAAGAAAGCAGGAGAACTTCTCAAAGGATAAGAAAAGTTCAGAAGGACAACTGCAATGCTTCAAATGTCGAGGCTACGGCCACATTGCAACGGAGTGTCCTAACAAGTATCCGGCAAAGAAGAAGGCGATGCAAGTCGTCACTTGGGATGACAACTCAACGTCAAATGATTCGTCTTCAAGTGATGAAGAAAAGAGCTCCACGGCATTCCACGCGTCCACATCTTCACCATTCATGTGCTTTATGGCAAGTACGTCTGAATCATTGTCCAACTCCACTGTTGAAAAGAACGCAACGGACAATGAATCGGATGATTCGGAAGGTGAAGATTTTGCTCTAGCCTACCACAGACTTTTGAGGGATTCAAAGAAAGTGGCTAAGCAAAACAAGAGTTTGAGAAGGAGATTGCATGATCTCGAAGAAGAAGTAAAAAGGGCAACTTCTCTCTCAAACGCTCTTGAAGTGGAAAGGGAAAATCTGGTAAAAGTTAATGTTTCCCTTCAAGAGTCCAATGAGCTGTTTGAGAAGGAACATACAAAACTGGTGGATAAAGCGGATCACTTCTCAAAGCTCTACAACGAGGCTCGACAGGATAAGCAGGAAATGACTAAGACCATCTTCCAACTCAAGGATGACTTGCAGCGATTCTCTTCAGGAAGGAGTAAGTTGGATAGACTTCTTGGTCTTGGTCAAACAAATCGGTTCGGCCTCGGGTACACTCAAACTGGAAACAGTCCAAGTTCGAGTGGGACAGTTTTTGTGCCTCAGTCGGTATCTCCTCCTCCGACACCGGAATTCAAGACAAACAATGTCAACAAACCTACCTCATCCTCCTTGGGATCGTCTAGTTCTAAGGTATGTTTTCGTTGTGGTGTTTCAGGGCACATAAGAAGATATTGCAAGACGGGAGTCGAACGCTCATCTCAAGCACCTCTTGCATCAACTACCAAAAAGGCTCCTTTCCGGAAATCAAAGCAAAACTTTTCAAATGAAAAGAGACTTGGTAGTTCACCGCGCAAGACGACTTCATCAAGGAGCAACAATCGTTTTAACAAGACGCTTTCACCTAGGCACAAAACTTCACGACCATTACAGACGCATTCCAAAAAGGTTTGGGTGCGCAAAGGTGAAATTTTCCCTTGTCTTGTTTCCAATATTTCCTTGCATGCATATGATAGCTCGTCTTGGTATCTGGATAGCGGGTGTTCCCGTCACATGACCGGTGACAAAAATAGTTTTCAAAATCTTGAGAAAATCTCCGGAGGACACGTTGTTTTCGGAGACGGTCGATCTTCCAAAATTGTTGGAAAAGGGACGGTAGCTATTCCAGATGGCCCGATTTTGAAAAACGTCTTATTTGTTGATGGCCTTAAGACTAACCTCATAAGCATAAGTCAACTTTGCGACAATGGTTTTTCAGTTAACTTTTCATCTGTTGAATGCGTTGTAACTGATAAGGACCATGTCTTCTTTTTAAAAGGGGTTAGATCGGAAAACAATTGTTATGTTGTTCCTAATAAATTTTCTGAAAATTGTAACTTAGCTGCTTTGAATAATGAAACTCTTTGGCATGAAAGGCTAGGTCACTTAAATTTTAAGGAACTTACTAGAATTTCAAACAAGGACGTGGTCAAGGGGATTCCAAAGCTTTTATTTAAACAAACGTTGTGTGTGGTGGTTGCCAAAAGGGAAAACAGTCTAGGACTGCACACAAGAACTTGAACCACGTTGGTACAAAACGGCCCTTGGAACTTTTGCACATGGATTTAATGGGGCCAACTCGTCAACCATCTTTGGGAGGTAAATGGTATATTTTCTTATTGGTTGATGATTTCTCTCGGTTTTCTTGGGTAGCATTTTTGAGAGAGAAAGCTGATACGTTTGACTCTTTCATGAGATTTGCCATCGTATTATGATTGAAAAGAATGAAAAGATCATTCGTGTTAGAAGTGATAGGGGTGGAGAATTCATAAATTCAAAATTCATTGACTTTTGTACTTCAAATGGCATTAAACATGAATTCTCGGCACCCTATACACCTCAGCAAAATGGTGTTGTTGAGCGCAAAAACAGGGTTGTTCAAGAGATGGCGCGTGTGATGCTTCATAGCCGGAATTTACCGCTACTTTTTTGGGCTGAAGCTGTGAACACCGCTGTCTATGTCATTAACAGAGTGTATTTGCGCCCAGGAATCTTGAATACACCATATGAGCTGTGGTTTAGTAGAAAACCGGATATCAAGTACTTTCGTATCTTCGGGAGTCGATGTTACATCTTACGTGACCGTGAAAATCTTGGAAAGTTCGACTCTCGAAGTGATGAAGGGATCTTTTTGGGTTATTCTACGAATAGCAGAGCATATCGAGTATTTAACATTGAATCTAAGACGATCGTAGAATCTATAAATGTTAAAGTAGATGAAGCTTCTCATTTTGAATCTGAAAAATCTACCCTCGATATCTCTCTAGATGATGATTCTCCTGCTAGTGCATCTGCTCATAATAATACTTCCAATATTAATGATGCATCTAATGGTTCTTCTAGTTTATCTGATGTGCAGGAATCATCTCGTGTACCTCCGAGTACTCCGTTTCAACAAACGCTACGAATCTCCAAGGATCATCCGGAATCGAACATCATTGGAGATCCACAAGAAGGAGTTAGAACTCGAAGGCAGTTGGTTTGCGGATTTGCTTGCTATGTATCTTTAATCGAACCAAAGACAATAGATGAAGCTCTTCAGGATGACTACTGGATTAAAGCAATGCAGGAAGAGCTCCATCAATTTGAGCGAAACAAAGTCTGGGAATTAACGAAGCCTCCAAAGCAACATAATGTGATAGGTACCAAATGGATCTTCAAGAACAAGAAAGATGAAGATGGTACTATCATCAGGAACAAGGCACGACTAGTTGCTCAAGGCTACTCTCAAGTAGAAGGTATAGACTTTGACGAAACTTTCGCCCCTGTAGCTAGACTCGAGTCCATTCGTATATTGTTTGCTATTGCTTGTCATTTTAAAATCAAATTATTTCAAATGGACGTCAAGAGCGCATTTCTAAATGGGTTTTTTAAATGAGGAAGTTTATGTAGCTCAACCGAAAGGTTTTGTAGATCATAAACAACCTAACCATGTTTTTCGTTTGAAAAGGCTCTTTACGGTCTGAAACAAGCACCGCGAGCATGGTACGAAAGGTTAACAAAGCACCTTTTGGAGAAGGGCTATACTCGAGGGGGAGCTGACAGGACTCTCTTTGTGAAGCATTATCAAAATAATTTCATTGTAGCACAAATCTATGTCGATGACATTGTATTTGGTGCAACAAAAGATAATGATGCTTCTAAATTCGCGGAGACCATGGAAAGCGAATTTGAGATGTCCATGATGGGCGAACTGTCTTATTTTCTTGGATTGCAAATTAAACAAAATGATGAAGGTATTCACTTGAGTCAATCCAAGTATGCACTGGAGTTGGTCAAAAAGTTTGATCTAGAAAATTGTAAAGATTTTCCAACTCCAATGGGAACTAGCCACAAGGGACTTGGAAGTGAATCACATAGTGAGAATGTAGACGAGAAACTGTATAGAAGTATGATTGGAAGTCTACTTTACCTCACGGCTAGTCGCCCGGATATATCCTTAGTGTTGGGATTTGCGCGAGATATCAATCAGCACCAAAGGAGGTTCACCTGAAAGCGGTGAAACGGATCATCCGGTACATCAAAGGATCAATTAATTTCGGAATTTGGTATCCTATGGGAACAAGTTTGGATATGTTGGATACTCAGATGCCGATTGGGCAGGATCAGTGGATGATCGGAAAAGCACGAGTGGTGCATGCTTCTATCTTGGCCATTGCCTTGTTGCATGGCACAGTAACAAAGCAGAACGCATAGCACTCTCGACTGCCGAAGCGGAATACATTTCAGCTGGAAGTTGCTCAACTCAACTCATTGGGATGAAAAGCGTACTGAGCGGACTTCCGCATTTCAGCATCTTCGGTAACAATACTTTGTGACAACACTAGTGCTATTAACATTTCTAAAAACCCTGTGTTGCATTCTAGAACAAAACATATTGAACTTAGATATCATTTTCTTAGAGAGCTAGTTGAAATCAAATACTCTTCAACTTTCATATATTTCAACTGAAGATCAATTAGCTGACTTTTTAAACAAAACCTTTGGATCAAAAAACGTTTTATTCATTTGCGAAAAGCAATTGGTATGCTTTCTTTGAAATAAACTTCTTTTTGAAACCTTTGCTTAAAATAGGTTTTGTATTTGTTTTGTTCTATTCAATATCTATGTTTATACATAGGATAGTAATTGAGCATAGATCTTAATTGACTTTAATTGCATCTGTTCACACATTTAGAAATTTATTATGCTTTTGCCATCATAATATTTCATTGTTGCAATGATCGTTTATGTTAATTAAATCATCTTCTAAAGTGATCAAAGTCAATTCTCCTCTCAATGATCTCTTGGTATAGTCATTATCTTATTTGACTGTTTAGTCGAGTATGAAATCGAGATCAATTTTTGGTTGAATACTTTATATCTTAAATAATTGATAGCCATTGAGGGGGAGCCAAAGATAATGTAAAATTGCTCAAAAGATGTGGAAAGAGTTACATCCCAATGATGAGTGTGAAAACTACCACCACATGGAGGAAAGAGCTACCACCTCTCGTCGTCCGAGTATTGTGTGCAGCTACCACATGTATACCACGCATGGTTGTTCAAATTTTGATTAAGTAAAATGCATGTTGAAATACTTGACTCTGTCAAATTTCAAGGTTGGTATAAGGTGGGATTTTAAAGAAAGATGCTCAAAGAGCCACTCTCTTCAACAGATTGTCTAGAAATATTATCTACCATATTTGGGATTTCAACATCTATTGATCTTTGTATTTCATTTTCTTTACCTGAATTGATGTTTGATAAAGGCATTACTCATAAGATCAAGTTAGATGTGATTGAAGGTGTTCAACTTTAAGGGATTTAATTTTTGTAAATTTTCGTTTCATTTTTGGATATTATTGATAGATTTGGCATAATCTAATTCTTGTTGTATGAAACGATGATTTTTGTTTAAAGTTGATACACATTTGTGCTTACATCTTTTTCTGGTTTTTCTTGAATTTCTCTGAAATTTTCTAAAGAAAAAGTTGGGGCCGATCCGGATCGGGCTAGATGATCCGGATCCCGAACGCAGGAATTCTTCTGCGGGCTGACGATCCGGATTGTATCTGCCGATCCGGATCCCGAACGCATTTCTTACTGCGGGTAGCCGATCCGGATCGCAGTTATGAACTGATCCGGATCGCGGCTAGGTTTTATAAGGAACGAAAGGGGTTTTGATTTCTTTACCTCCAATCTTTGTTCCGAAGTTTCCAGAGCCTCTCTCTCTAGATTCATCTTCCTGAAAGCTTTCTAACTCAAGTTCTTCAGTTCCAAGTAAGTTTTATTGATCAAAATCTCGGTTTTCACCGTTTTTCTCTTTTCCTCCTTAAACGTGATGAATTTCTTGGATCAACCTTTGTTTGTGGATGGTTTTTGATCAAATTTCTTTTGAAATAAGAACTCTGGTAGATTAGTTTTTGATTATATGCTAGGTATTCTCATGATTAACGGATTTTTAGGCTTCGATTTTCTAAAATTTCGGTTTTAGGGCATATAATAAGGATTTTCGAAATTCATGCAATTGATCTATCTTTAAAGTCCTTTTGCAAAACTAATTTGATTCTTAGGTCTCTCTACATGATTATGATTGTTTGGGTACAATTTTTTCAATTTTTGAAAACTAAGAATTTTTGTGTCTTGAGTTGGTTTTCACAGGACACCTTCTTAACTCAAGCACTTTGATCATTGTCACTCTCTGGGTTAATCCTGTTACTAGTCACAATGGTGCACAAGAGTACATCTGAAAAAGAGGAACCAGATATTTCAACAGGAGATAAGACAACCGAAGGCAAGGAGGACAGCTCAGAGTACGATACTGAAGAATGGGATGAATTCTTCAAAGATGTTCAACAGAAGATTGATGAGCAAAACAGGAAATTTGTCAAAGGCAAAAGGCTTATGAAATCTGCATCAACAACTAAGCAATATAGACGAAAGAATGTCCTAAGAAGTGAAAGTTTCATAGTGGCCTCTTACTAGAGCTCGCTCACTCTCTGGGGTTCTACAAACTGAATCTCCATGGGTTACGGGATTGGATGCACCATCTGCTTCTAGACAGCATCCATCACACTCGAAAAGACAGGGTACAGACGCTGCTGTATTGGAATCGCTTCGCCAGGAACAACAAAGACTCTCGGCTGCACAAGAGAGGACATCGAAAGAACTTCAGCAGATTTCCTCTGATCACAAGAAGATCAAGAAGAAGTGTTCAACTATTTCGACAATGCTTAAAGGGATTTTGAGCAAGCTGAGTTGTACCAGCTCAGACTCCTCCGACTGAACTGCACCTTCCTTTCCTTTTGTGCAGGATTACGATTTTAGGATTTAGTTTTATACTTATTTAGCTTAGTTCTCAGGTTTTACATTTTATTGGAACTTTTTACTCTCCTCACATTTCGTAGTCTTAACTACATTTTGGCTTTGTTTTGTGACAAAAAGGGGGAGAGAGTTAGAGAGAACTTTAGAGAGAACTTTGAACAATGTTGACTGCATGAACATCAAGGTAAGTGAACAATGTTGATATGAAAACTGGATGAACATCAAGGTAAGTATTACTCCAACTTCCATTCTCAACTTGAGGTTTTTCAGCTGTATGTATGAATGCATGCCTCGACTAACTATTTGCTAACTATTTGGGCATGTAATATAACTAACAAGTTGATGTTCACTAACAAGTTTGTGACACTTGGTTTTGATTGCATAGAAGATATGTTGGTTCTTAACTCTGATCAATTACATATCTATATATATATAAGTTTGTCACAAACATGTTCATGACATTTGGTTTTTACGTGCAAAGAAGATATGTTGGTGTTTTTTTAACTATGATCAGTTTACATATCTGAATATAAATGTCATGGTAAGTATAAATGAGTTTAAACTTCATCTCTGTTTGTGGTTTTTGAATGATACAAAATTCTTGAGGTATCTAACGATTTCTTTTGTCAAGAATGATTTCTTTTTGCAGAGAGTACAGATGTCTAAGTCTAGAGTCTGTTTTAGGAGTTTAACTCATGTATTGTATTTTGGATCTCCATTGTAAATTTTTGTTGTATGGTGATAGCAACAAAAATATCTTTTTGAATTTTCTTTAGTGGATCTGTGTTTTGTCACGAAACCGCCAAAGGGGGAGATTGTTACGGAATTTGAGTTGGCGTAGTTTCGTGAAAGTTTCAAGTCTTGAAGATTGAAGGTGAAGAAAGTTGGATCATTTAACTCAATCTCAAGAAAGAAGAATTCAAAAGGATCAGGTATGTTTAACTAAAGAATTTGTGTGATCCGAATACTTCTTGTAGTGTAGAAACACTTGGAAGAATCTTTCATTGCATAAAAATCAAAAACTGGACTTGGGACATGTTCAGGATCCGGATCAGGTTGTTCGATCCGGATCCCGAAGGTGGTTCGTTCATACATCGTCGCAATCCGGATCGTAGTCTCTTGATCCGGATCCCGAACGTTGAGTTTACCATCTACCTTGAACGATCCGGATCTTGCTTCGCAATCCGGATCCCGAACGTTGATGTTTGGTGAACTGTATGAACGATCCGGATCGTAGTCACATGATCCGGATCCCGAACCTTCGTTTTTCTGGAATTGGCTGTTTCGTTATGACGATCCGGATCTCAGTTATCACGATCCGGATCGCCGTCCGTAAAATTCCAGAAATGGCAGGTTTTTGATTCTTATCTCCTTCCTAGGGTTTCTAACCTATAAATAGACCCTATGTCTTTCTTTCTAGGGTCAATCCACATAGCCGTCATTTTCATATATCATCTTATACGGCTATAGATCCACATATAGAGAAGAAAGGAAATCATTAGAGAATACTCTATGTTTCTTCATCTATATTGATTAGTTTGATTCTAGGTTTTCATACTCACATCTTGAGTTGAATCAAACTAATGAATACTTAGATGGTATTTCCGATCTATCTTTGATCTAAGTATTCGGCGGATCATCACCACCCAAAAACAACGATTTACCCCAAAAATCGGCGCGTGGATTCGCGTGTCCTTGTGGATTCAAGGTTCAATCGCTCTCGTGGATTCGGAGCGAGGCACGTTCGTGGATTCGAAGGGTGCTATTGGGTGAAGACCGTGGATTCGGTCGGACGTCGTGGATTCGACGTTGGACGCCGTGGATTCGGCGTTGGGCGCAGATCGTGGATTCGAGAAGCGTCGGAGCGAGCGGAGAAGATCCTCTAGGAGCGTATGGAAAAGGTTGAGTCGTAAGTGTGTACGGTAAATCACCTTGTACGTGTTTTAATTCTAGTGGATTTCTGCCGTGTTATCGGTCCCGTGGTTTTTTACTCCGGTGATGGAGTTTTCCACGTAAAAATCTTGCGTGTTATTTTATTTTCCGCATTGGGTTTTATCGCAACGATTTTTGGAGTGTTTATACGTTTACACCTATTCACCCCCCTCTAGGTGTTTCTTCCCCTATTTAGATCCGTATTATATACGACCCCAACAATGTTTTAACTGAGCGGCTGCGGTCGCAGTTTCGTTTTTAATATGCTCGTATTGCTTACACGCACACCGCGGGTTTGGCCACGCACAGGGTGTATTTTTCCGGAAAGATAGTAAGGATACCCGTGGACCCCACGACTAGAGATGTTGGGACCCGTCAAGGGGAGGCGGCTGCTACTTGGGCAGTCGAGGGGTTGGAGGCACCAAAAAATGAGTACGGTATTCTGGGGTTGGGGCCCAGCTTGTTTTTAAATTCTGGGGTTGGGGCCCAGCTTGTTTTTAAATTCTGGGGTAGGGGCCCAATGTGATTTGTGACAGGATCTAGCGGTACATGGGGTAAGTAAATGCTCCGTGTATCGTTTTGTCTTTTTAGTATTGCATTTACTTACTTTATATCTCTTTCTCAAGTCACTGACTACCCACAGCTGTGACAGGGTCCGAGCAGGGGTGGGAACCGGACGACGGTGAGGCATCGATTAGAGACCCTAGCCATGGTGGCTAGTAAACTTTACAGTTTGTGGTTATTTCCTTAATGCTTTGTTAGTTTAATTGTGAATTACTTGTGGATGGGTTCTTGGGATGTTGGATGCGGACTTTAGTGTAGGAAATATCTACTTAAACTGTGAATCTTGTAGATGTGTGGATGGGCTACATTTTCAAATACAAACCTGGTTTCAAAAGCATTCCAAACCAATGTCGTGTGGGCACTGTTTTCAAACCCTGGGATTTTCCTTTCAAACAAGTTATGACCCGCTTAAAAAGTTTGCGAAAAATCGTAGTTTTTATAAAATTGGGAATGTTCGTGTGGACACCGTTTTCCCAAACCTATGGATTATCCTTTAGAAAGTGGTGAATATGTTTGTGCGGTTAGATGTAAATCTCTCCTGTATTATCGTTCTATGATTGCATGGTTACAGTTTTGTCTGACTCACGGAACGCCGTACATATACAAGGAGGCTCCGCC
>CM055067.1:46888908-46941716 GCA_029204045.2 Tillandsia leiboldiana | reverse complement strand
CTCAGGACGTGAACAGACCGCACATGCATAGAAAATTCTCTGTACCACCACGGACAGAGTTCTCCCCTTGATTACATGCCGGTAATCAATTGCAGTGGAATACAATCAGAGGGCAACAAATCAACAGTTCAGTAAACCAAAACATAAACTCTACAGATAATACATCCACAACTAATCACGACATAATCCACAAATACCAACTAACTAAAAAGAAATACAGAGAGCTAGGGGGATTTTTTCATGATACTGAAACAAAAATACTAGCACGGAGGCCATGCGGCCAAATAGCGGGGGACAACTCTATCCGACAGCTTCACGGATCGTCCCAATCTACAGCAACCGGAGGACCGTGAAAAAACAGGCACCCATGGGCTGTGAGATACACTCTACATGTATCCCAGTGGGCAGACGGGCCGGAGAAGAGGAAATAGCAAGTCGGACCTACCGGATACAATATAATAATGGGATTTAACAAAAGCAGGAATATAACTGAAAGCTGAATAACAAGATGAAGATTTATAAATCTAAGAATTACTGAAGTAAAAACAGGTAATCATGCTGTAACTGGCAAATCAGACAAACAAGAGCTAATCATGCTGTAGAAGGGGCACACATGTCGCCACTCTTGTCCACTATGTGCAGCCTGGGGCTCACGGGTCGCCACTATCGACCACTATCACAAGACCAAAGACCAATGCCAAAGCTGGCAACGTTCAATTGACATATAACCTGGCACCATCGGTGCACTCAGGCCCACATGTGTCGCCACTCTCGTCACCATGTGTACCTGGGCTCACGGGTGCCCACTATCGACCACTTTACCGGTAAAGAACGCGTTGTCGGGGGATCAACGAGAACAGAAGTGCTACTACCCTAGGCTGATGACCAAACAAACATGGCATCTGTCAAAGCTGTATTATAAATATACTAAATGCTGAACATGAAATCATTCGGGAACTGAACTGCCAGATCAATGCTACATAACAAACACAATGAATGCTGGAATGAGAGCAAATAGAAAGGCTCAAGCATAGGTTCGGGCTACGCCAAAAACAGGGGTCCAACCTACCACTGCACCCCATAGGGCCAACCTGACAAAACCCGGACCGAAGATAGATAAACCCACCTCAATGAAGAAGATCACGGTGGATGCTGGATGGCTCGCAAGCTGACGGCTGACTGCTGGGACCTGAATCATATGCACAGGTCAGAAAATAGACTCTCACACATACCCAACCTACTTGACACAATGTGTACAGCAGTCTACCAGGCTACAATTACCAATTGGCCACTAGGGTTTTACCAAATTTGCACTTTTACAATAAATTGAGAGCGTTTTTTCACTCGTTCTTTAATGGGATATTATTTTTACGAACCGTCACTTCCAGTAACGTGACACTCGACCCGCTTGAACACCCGTGCTCACCCATTTGCAGCAGCACGAAACCCGAGGAAAAACTTCGGGCCATAATATACCTCTCTAACATAGCTTAAAACGCATTTTTTGGTTCTTCGGCTCAACGAAAAGAAAATCCGACGCAAGCATCACGTCCAGTGACCCCAAAATTAGCTAGGAGCTCACTGTTCAACGAATTTGCAAACAGCCCAAAACAATCCATGACCAACATCTTTCCTAGAGCTTCGACTTGCTCCACTTGAAATCTAATTGTGCAAAACTTAAAATAACTTAATCATTTATCTCTGGACACGCACAGGGACTCAGAGGCTGCTATTTAGCAGCCCAGAATTGCTGGATCAAGGAGATCCAACCCCCAGATCTCTAACAATTACACCTCTCCAACCCACCAATCCACACAGACCACCTTTGGTCTGAAGTGAGCATCAGCTCAGGGAACAAAATGAAGCATCTTTCAATTATTCTCAAATCCTATTCCATATAAAAATCTCACTGGGCATTAACACAAACAGTTGGTTGTGCACCATTACACATGCAAGCACCCAAGCCATGCCCGAGTTGGTTCTCTGCCGAGGAGAAACCTGGGACTTCCTAACTTTGACTGGAAAGCTGTTACAAGGCATTAGGAGCATTTCCCTTCAAGCTCGAGCAACAAGTCACCTCGGTTTGGCCGAGAACAAGAAGAAGAAGAGGAGAAGATGAAGCTTCCAAAGACCATTATGGTGTTTTTTCCACTTATGGTTCTGGGCCTCAAACATTAGCACCAACAGGTGCTACTTGGACCCTACTAAGTCTTCTGGACCCGTGCCCGACGACAGGACACGCTGGCCGGCGGCGACGGAGCAAACTCGGATTGGAGCTGCATTAACAATGGTGATTCTTTCTCGCGGCAGCTGGCCTCCATGAAAATACATGGAGAGTTCCCAAATACTCCAGAAACCTTCTGGGCATACCACCAAGGACGGGAACCTGCGAACGAGAGGCCGCCATTAACGTAGCCGAGCTCCACCCATAATGGCGGATTTCACTCGGCCTGCATGGGCCACAAGAAAATACATGGACCCCTTCCTCTCATTACTAGGAAGCTAACCAGACCCTTCCTGGCGCCAAGAAGCAGCGGCGGGGCCGGGCCGGCAACTCGGCCGAAGACTTCTTTCCCGAAACTAGGGCATCGTGGTGTAAGCCCATTAGTGCACCCAACCACTCAAAATTTGGAGGGGAGCAAGAACAGGTCAAGAGGAAGAAGACCATAAATTTTACTTTTCATTAAAAGTCACCGGCGAGAAAAGAAAGCTCAAGGCGGAGCTCTCGACGGTTGCACTTGGCCGCTCGGGCCAACCGATGTTCCCATTTTCGGGGCTGGGTGTGGAGCATCCTTAGAACCTAGGGTCCACTTCCAAGTGTTGTGTTATATGTAATAAGGATCTAAATAGGGAAAAACACCTAGAGGGGGGTGAATAGGTGTAAACGCATAAACACTCAAAAATCGTTGCGATAAAAACCCAATGCGGAAATAAAAATAAATACGCAAGATTTTTACGTGGAAACTCCATCACCGGAGTAAAAAACCACGGGACCGATAACACGGCAGAAATCCACTAGAATTAAAACACGTACAAGGTGATTTACCGTACACACTTACGACTCAACCTTTTCCATACGCTCCTAGAGGATCTTCTCTCGCTCGCTCCGCGACGCTTCTCGAATCCACGATCTGCGCCCAACGCCGAATCCACGGCGTCCAACGTCGAATCCACGACGTCCGACCGAATCCACGGTCTTCACCCAATAGCACCCTTCGAATCCACGAACGTGCCTCGCTCCGAATCCACGAGAGCGGTTGAACCTTGAATCCACAAGGACACGCGAATCCACGCGCCGATTTTTGGGGTAAATCGTTGTTTTGGGTGGTGATGATCCGCCGAATACTTAGATCAAAGATAGATCGGAAATACCATCTAAGTATTCATTAGTTTGATTCAACTCAAGATGTGAGTATGAAAACCTAGAATCAAACTAATCAATATAGATGAAGAAACATAGAGTATTCTCTAATGATTTCCTTTCTTCTCTATATGTGGATCTAGAGCCGTATATGAAAATGACGGCTATTGTTATTTTCGGCTCTTTGGATTAACCCTAGAAAAGAGTCATAGGGTCTATTTATAGGTTAGAAACCCTAGGAAGGAGATAAGAATCAAAAACCTAACATTTCTGGAAATTTTACGGACGGCGATCCGGATCGGATTAGCTGTGATCCGGATCGTCGTAACGAGTCAGCCAATTCCAGAAAAACGAAGGTTCGGGATCCGGATCGAAGTGCTTGATCCGGATCGTTCATACAGTTCACCAAACATCAACGTTCGGGATCCGGATTGCGAAGCCTGATCCGGATCGTTCAAGGAAGATGGTAAACTCAGTGTTCGGGATCCGGATCAAGAGGCTACGATCCGGATTGAACTGGTGTATGAACGAACCACCTTCGGGATCCGGATCGAACAACCTGATCCGGATCCTGAACATGTCCCAAGTCCAGTTTTTGATTTTTATGCAATGAAAGATTCTTCCAAGTGTTTCTACACTACAAGAAGTATTCGGATCACACAAAATCTTTAGTTAAACATACCTGATCCTTTTGAATTCTTCTTTCTTGAGATTGAGTTAAATGATCCAACTTTCTTCACCTTCAATCTTCAAGACTTGAGACTTTCACGAAACTACGCCAACTCAAATTCCGTAACAATCTCCCCCTTTGGCGGTTTCGTGACAAAACACAGATCCACTAAAGAAAATTCAAAAAGATATTTTTGTTGCTATCACCATACAACAAAAATTTACAATGGAGATCCAAAAATTTAAAAACATGAGATAAACTCCTAAAACAGACTCTAGACTTAGACATCTGTACTCTCTGCACAAAGAAATCATTCTTGACAAAAAGAGATCGTTAGATACCTCAAGAATATTTAGCATACAAAACCTAGTACAGAGATAGAGTTTATCTAATCATCATGACATTTGAGGAATTCAGATATGTAAGCGAATCATAGTAAAAAACCAACATATCTTCTATGCAACTAAAGACCAAATGTCACACAATGTTAGTCCAACATCACTTGTTAGTTATATTACATGCCCAATAGTTAGTCGAATAGTTAGTCGGGACATGCAACAGTAGGGACATGCAACAAATCACAAGATAAAACCAAAAGACCAAAAATTGAAGTTGAGATCATACTTACCTTGATATTTGTTGAGATCATACTTACCTTGATATTTCATCATTCATTGTTCAAAGTTCTCTCTAACTCTCTCCCCCTTTTTGTCACAAACAAAGCCAAAATGTAGTTAAGATACGAAATGTTAGGAGAGTGAAAAGTTCCAATAAAACGTAAAACCTGAGAACTACGCTAAAGTAAGTATAAAACTAACTCCTAAAGTCAAAATCCTGCACAAAAGAAAAGGAAAGGTGCAGTTCAGTCGGAGGAGTCGGAGCTGGTACAACTCAGCTTGCTCAAAATCCCTTAAGCATTGTCGAAATAGTTGAACACTTCTTTTTGATCTTCTTGTGTTCAGAGGAAATTTGCTGAAGTTCTTTCGATATCCTCTCTTGTGCAGCAGAGAGTCTTTGTTGTTCCTTGGCGAAGCGATTCCAATACAGCAGCGTCAGTACCCTGTCTTTTCGAGTGTGATGGATGCTGTCTAGAAGCAGATGGTGCATCCAATCCCTTAACCCATGGAGATTCAGTTTGTAGAACCCCAGAGAGTGAGCGAGCTCTAGTAAGAAGCCCACTATGATAACTTTCACTTCTTAGGACATTCTTTCGTCTTGTATATTGCTTAGTTGTTGATGCAGATTTCATAAGCCTTTTGCCTTTGACAGATTTCCTGTTTTCCTCATCAATCTTCTGTTGAACATCTTTGAAGAATTCATCCCATTCTTCCGTATCGTACTCTGAGCTGTCCTCCCTGCCTTCGGTTGTTTTATCTCATGTTGAAAAATCCGGTTTCTCTTTTACAGATGTACTCTTGTGCACCATTGTGACCAGTAACAGGATTAACCAAGAGAGTGCCATTGATCAAAGTGCTTGAGTTAAGAAGGTGTCCTGTGAAAACCAACTCAAGAACACAAAAATTCTTAGTTTTCAAAAATTGAAAAATTGTATCCAAAGAATCATTATCATGTAGAGAAGCTAAGAATCAAATTAGTTTTGCAAAAGGACTTTTAAAACTAGATCAATTGCATAATTTTCGAAAATCCTTATTATATGCCCTAAAACCAAAATTTTAGAAATCAAAGCCTAAAAATCCGTTAATCAGAAGAATACCTAGCATATAATCAAAACTAATCTACCCAGAGTTCTTATTTCAAAAGAAATTTGATCAAAAACCATCCACAAACAAAGTTGATCCAAGAAATTCATCACGTTTGAGGAGAAAAAGAGGAAAAAACGGTGAAAAACCGAGATTTGATCAATAAACTTACTTGGAGTTGAAGAACTTGAGTTTGAAAGCTTCCAGGAAGGATGAAATCTAGAGAGAGAGGCTCTGGAAACTTGGAACAAAAGATTGGAGTAAAGAAATCAAAACCCTTTTGTTCTTTATAAACCTAGCCGCGATCCGGATCAGTTCATAACTGCGATCCGGATCGGCTACCCGCAGTGAGAAACTGCGTTCAGGATCCGGATCGGCAGATACAATCCGGATCGTCAGCCCGCAGAAGAATTCCTGCGTTCGGGATCCGGATCATCTTGCCCGATCCGGATCGGCTCCAACTTTTTCTTTAGAAAATTTTAGAGAAATTCAAGAAAAACCAGAAAAAGATTGTAAGCACAAATGTGTATCAACTTTAAACAAAAAATCATCGTTTCATACAACAAGAATTAGATTATGCCAAATCTATCAATAATATCCAAAAATGAAACGAGAATTTACACGAATTAAATCCCTAAAGTTGAACACCTTCAATCACATCTAACTTGATCTTATGAGTAATGCCTTTATCAAATCATCAATTCAGTAAAGAAAATGAAATACAAAGATCAATAGATGTTTGAAATTCCAAATATAGTAGATAATGTATCTAGACAATCTGTTGAAGAGAGTGGCTCTTTGAGCATCTTTCATTAAAAACCCACCTTATACCAACCTTGAAATTTGACGGAGTCAAGTATTTCAACATGCATTTTACTTAATCAAAAATTTGAACAACCATGCTTGGTATACATGTGGTAGCTGCACACAATACTCGGACGACCGAGGTGGTAGCTCTTTCCTCCATGTGGTGGTAGTTTTCATACTCCTCATTGGGATGTAACTCTTTCCACATCTTTTGAGCATTTTACCTTTTCTAAGACTCCCCCTCAATTGGCTATCAATTATTTAAGATATAAAGTATTCAACCAAATATTGATCTCAATTTCATACTCGACTAAGCAGTCAAATAAGATAATGACTATACCAAGAGATCATAGAGAGAGAGAGAAATTGACTTTGATCACTTTAGAAGATGATTTAATTAACATAAATAATCATTGCAACAGTGAAATATTATGATGGCAAAAGCATAATAAATTTCTAAATGTGCGAAAAGATGCAATTAAAGTCAATTATGATCTATGCTCAATTAATGTCCTATGTACAAACATAGATAATGAACAAAACAAAAACAAATACAAAACCTATCCTAAGCAAAGATTTCAAAAGAAGATTATTTCAAGGAAAGCATCCCAATTGCTTTTTTCGTAAATGAATAAAACGTTTTGATCCAAAGGTTTTGTTAGAATGTCAGCTAATTGATCCTTAGTTGAAATATATGAGAGTTGAAGAGTATTTGATTCAACTAGCTCTCTAAGAAAATGATATCTAAGTTCAATATGTTTTGTTCTAGAGTGCAACACAGGGTTTTTAGAAATGTTAATAGCACTAGTGTTGTCACAAAGTATTGTTACCGAAGATGCTGAAATGCGGAAGTCGCTCAATACGCTTTTCATCCAAATGAGTTGAGTTGAGCAACTTCCAGCTGAAATGTATTCCGCTTCGGCAGTCGAGAGTGCTATGCAGTTCTGCTTTTTACTGTGCCATGCAACAAGGCAATGGCCAAGATAGAAGCATGCACCACTCGTGCTTTTCCGATCATCCACTGATCCTGCCCAATCGGCATCTGAGTATCCAACAATATCCAAACTTGTTCCCATAGGATACCAAATTCCGAAATTAATTGATCCTTTGATATACCGGATGATCCTTTTCACCGCTTTCAGGTGAACCTCCTTTGGTGCTGATTGATATCTCGCGCAAATCCCAACACCAAAAGATATATCCGGGCGACTAGCCGTGAGGTAAAGTAGACTTCCAATCATACTTCGATACAGTTTCTCGTCTACATTCTCACTATGTGATTCACTTCCAAGTCCCTTGTGGCTAGTTCCCATTGGAGTCGGAAAATCTTTACAATTTTCTAGATCAAACTTTTTGACCAACTCCATTGCATACTTGGATTGACTCAAGTGAATACCTTCATCATTTTGTTTAATTTGCAATCCAAGGAAATAAGTCAATTCGCCCATCATGGACATCTCAAATTCGCTTTCCATGGTCTCCGCGAATTTAGAAGCATCGTTATCTCTTGTTGCGCCAAATACAATGTCATCGACATAGATTTGTGCTACAATGAAATTGCTTTGATAATGCTTCACAAAGAGAGTCCTATCAGCTCCCCCTCGAGTATAGCCCTTCTCCAAAAGGTGCTTTGTTAACCTTTCGTACCATGCTCGCGGTGCTTGTTTCAGACCGTAAAGAGCATTTTTCAAACGAAAAACATGGTTAGATTGTTTATGATCTACAAAACCTTTCGGTTGAGCCACATAAACTTCCTCATTTAAAAACCCATTTAGAAATGCGCTCTTAACGTCCATTTGAAATAATTTGATTTTAAAATGACAAGCAATAGCGAATAGTATACGAATGGACTCGAGTCTAGCTACAGGGGCGAAGGTTTCATCAAAGTCTATACCTTCTACTTGAGAGTAGCCTTGAGCAACTAATCGTGCCTTGTTCCTGATGATAGTACCATCTTCATTTTTCTTGTTCTTGAAGATCCATTTGGTACCTATCACATTGTGTTGCTTTGGAGGCTTCGTTAATTCCCAGACTTTGTTTCGCTCAAATTGATGGAGCTCTTCCTGCATTGCTTTAATCCAGTAGTCATCCTGAAGAGCTTCATCTATGTTCTTTGGTTCGATTAAAGATACGTAGCAAGCGAATCCACAAACCAACTGCCTCCGAGTTCTGACTCCTTCTTGTGGATCTCCAATAATATTCGATTCCGGATGATCCTTGGAGATTCGTAACGTTTGTTGAAACGGAGTACTCGGAGATATATGAGATGATTCCTGCACATCAGATAAACTAGAAGAACCATTAGATGCATCATTAATATTGGAAGTATTATTATGAGAAGATGCACTAGCAGGAGAATCATCATCTAGAGAGATATCGAGGGTAGATTTTCCAGTTTCAAAGTGAAAAGCTTCATCTACTTTAACATTTATAGATTCTACGATCGTCTTAGATTCAATGTTAAATACTCGATATGCTCTGCTATTCGTAGAATAACCCAAAAAGATCCCTTCATCACTTCGAGAGTCGAACTTTCCAAGATTTTCACGGTCACGTAAAATGTAACATCGACTCCCGAAGACACGAAAATATTTGATATTGGGTTTTCTACTAAACCACAGCTCATATGGTGTATTTAAAGTTCCTAGGCGCAAGTAAACTCTATTAATGACATAAACAGCGGTGTTCACGGCTTCAGCCCAAAAAAGTAGCGGTAAATTCCGGCTATGAAGCATCACACGCGCCATCTCTTGAACAACCCTGTTCTTGCGCTCAACAACACCATTCTGCTGAGGTGTATAGGGTGCCGAGAATTCATGTTTAATTCCATTTGTAGTGCAAAAATCAATGAATTTTGAATTTATGAATTCTCCACCTCTATCACTTCTAACACGAATGATCTTTTCATTCTTTTCAATCATAATACGATGGCAAATCTCATGAAAAGAGTCAAACGTATCAGCTTTCTCTTTTAAAAATGCTACCCATGAAAACCGAGAGAAATCATCAACCAATAAAAAAATGTACCATTTACCTCCCAAAGATGGTTGACGGGTCGGCCCCATTAAGTCCATGTGCAAAAGTTCCAAGGGCCGTTTTGTACCAACGTGGTTCAAGTTCTTGTGTGCAGTCCTAGACTGTTTTCCCTTTTGGCAACCACCACACACAACGTTTTGTTTAAATAAAAGCTTTGGAATCCCCTTGACCACGTCCTTGTTTGAAATTCTAGTAAGTTCCTTAAAATTTAAGTGACCTAGCCTTTCATGCCAAAGAGTTTCATTATTCAAAGCAGCTAAGTTACAATTTTCAGAAAATTTATTAGGAACAACATAACAGTTGTTTTCAGATCTAACCCCCTTTAAAAAGAAGACATGGTCCTTATCAGTTACAACGCATTCAACAGATGAAAAGTTAACTGAAAAACCATTGTCGCAAAGTTGACTTATGCTTATGAGGTTAGTCTTAAGGCCATCAACAAATAAGACGTTTTTCAAAATCGGGCCATCTGGAATAGCTACCGTCCCTTTTCCAACAATTTTGGAAGATCGACCGTCTCCGAAAACAACGTGTCCTCCGGAGATTTTCTCAAGATTTTGAAAACTATTTTTGTCACCGGTCATGTGACGGGAACACCCGCTATCCAGATACCAAGACGAACTATCATATGCATGCAAGGAAACATTGGAAACAAGACAAGGAAAAATTTCACCTTTGCGCACCCAAACCCTTTTGGAGTGCGTCGGTAATGGTCGTGAAGTTATATGCCTAGGTGAAGGCGTCTTGTTATAGCGATTGTTGTTCCTTGATGAAATCGTCTTGCGCGATGAACTACCAAATCTCTTTTCATTTGAAAAGTTTTGCTTTGATTTTCGGGGAGGAGCCATTTTGGTAGTTGTTGCAAGAGGTCCTTGAGATGAGCGTTCGACTCCCGTCTTGCAATATCTTCTTATGTGCCCTGAAACACCACAACGAAAACATACCTTAGATCTTGACGATCCCAAAGAGGATGAAGTAGGTTTGTTGTCGTTGTTTGTCTTGAATTCCGGTGTCGGAGGAGGAGATACCGACTGAGGCACAAAAACTGTCTCACTCGAACTTGGACTGTTTCCAGTTTGAGTGTATCCGAGGCCGAACCTATTTGATTGACCAAGACCAAGAAGTCTATCCAACTTACTCCTTCCTGAAGAGAATCGCTGTAAGTCATTCTTGAGTTGGAAAATGGTCTTTGTCATTTCCAGGTTATCCTGTCGAGCCTCGTTGTAGAGCTTTGAGAAGTGATTCGCGTTATCCACCAGATTTGTATGTTCCTTCTCAAGTTGCTCATTGGACTCTTGAAGAGAAGCATTTTCTTTTATCAGATTTTCCTTTTCCACTTCAAGAGCGTTTGAGAGAGAAGTCGCTCTTTTTGCTTCTTCTTCGAGATCATGCACTCTCCCTCTCAAACTCTTGTTTTGCTTAGCCACTTTCTTTGAGTCCCTCAAAAGTCTGTGGTAGGCTAGAGCAAAATCTTCACCTTCCGAATCATCCGATTCGTTGTCCGTTGCGTTCTTTTCAACAGTGGAGTTGGACAACGACTCAGATGTACTTGCCATAAAGCACATGAAGGGTGAAGATACGGACGCGTGGAAAGCGGTGGAGCTCTTTTCTTCATCACTCGAAGATGACTCATTTGACGTTGAGTTGTCATCCCAAGTGACGACTTGCATCGCCTTCTTCTTTGCCGGATACTTGTTAGGACATTCCGTTGCAATGTGGCCGTAGCCTCGACATTTGAAGCATTGTAGTTGTCCTTCTGAACTTTTCTTATCCTTTGAGAAGTTCTCTTGCTTTCTTGACTTGTAACCTGAAGTACCCTTGCCTTTGTTCGACTTTCCGAAGGATGGAGATTTGCTTGAATTACCCCTTCGAAAGTTGCGGCGAAACTTCCTTGTCAAGAGAGCGAGCTGCTTCTCAAATTTCTCCATAGAAAGGTTCTCGTCATCGTCGGAGGAGGATGTATCCGCGTCTTCTTCCTTAGTTGTTTTCAACGCATAACCTGAAGACTTAGAAGTGGATGCCTTTCCAGAAGAATTGTTAGTAGTAAATGTCATTTCATAAGTTTGTAATGAACCAACTAATTCTTCTACACGTATTTCGTCCGGGTGTTTAATAGTTTCAATGGCAGTAACCTTTGGGCGAAATCGTTCAGGAAGAGTTCTTAAGATTTTTCTTACAATCTTAAATTCTGGAATCTTCTCTCCCAGATTAGCACATGAGTTTACGATGTCTTGCAATCGTGTATAGTAGTCCGTGAAAGATTCATTTTCTGCCATTAAGATAGAGTCAAACTTGCTCGTAAGCATTTGCAGTTTCTGAATCTTCACGAGGTTAGTTCCTTCATGTGTAACCTGAAGAACATCCCAGATTTCTTTCGCAGTCTCACATGCCGAGACGCGAGAGAATTCAGTTTGAGATAAGGCATTAAAGATAGCATTAATTCCCTTGCCATTGTAAGAAGATGAATCTAACTCTTCCTTGGTCCATTTCGACCTAGGTTTTAAGGTGCGAACATCACCAATAAATTCAGTTGGATTAGACCATCCTAATTCAATTGATTGCCACACCCGTTCGTCGATGGAAATTAAAAAGGCTTTCATCCGTACTTTCCAGTACGCATAATTTGTTCCATCGAAGAACGGGGGTCGGTTGATGTTTCCACCTTCAACCATTGTTTACAACCCTATTCCCGCTCTGATACCACTTGTTGGGTTATATGTAATAAGGATCTAAATAGGGGAAAAAACACCTAGAGGGGGGTGAATAGGTGTAAACGCATAAACACTCAAAAAATCGTTGCGATAAAAACCCAATGCGGAAATAAAAATAATACGCAAGATTTTTACGTGGAAAACTCCATCACCGGAGTAAAAAACCACGGGACCGATAACACGGCAGAAATCCACTAGAATTAAAACACGTACAAGGTGATTTACCGTACACACTTACGACTCAACCTTTTCCATACGCTCCTAGAGGATCTTCTCCGCTCGCTCCGCGACGCTTCTCGAATCCACGATCTGCGCCCAACGCCGAATCCACGGCGTCCAACGTCGAATCCACGACGTCCGACCGAATCCACGGTCTTCACCCAATAGCACCCTTCGAATCCACGAACGTGCCTCGCTCCGAATCCACGAGAGCGGTTGAACCTTGAATCCACAAGGACACGCGAATCCACGCGCCGATTTTTGGGGTAAATCGTTGTTTTGGGTGGTGATGATCCGCCGAATACTTAGATCAAAGATAGATCGGAAATACCATCTAAGTATTCATTAGTTTGATTCAACTCAAGATGTGAGTATGAAAACCTAGAATCAAACTAATCAATATAGATGAAGAAACATAGAGTATTCTCTAATGATTTCCTTTCTTCTCTATATGTGGATCTAGAGGCGTATATATGAAAATGACGGCTATTGTTATTTTCGGCCTCTTTTTGGATTAGCCCTAGAAGAAGAGTCATAGGGTCTATTTATAGGTTAGAAATCCTAGGAAGGAGATAAGAATCAAAAACCTAACATTTCTGGAAATTTTACGGACGGCGATCCGGATCGGACTAGCTGTGATCCGGATCGTCGTAACGAGTCAGCCAGTTCCAGAAAAACGAAGGTTCGGGATCCAGATCGAAGTGCTTGATCCGGATCGTTCATACAGTTCACCAAACATCAACGTTCGGGATCCGGATTGCGAAGCCTGATCCGGATCGTTCAAGGAAGATGGTAAACTAAGTGTTCGGGATCCGGATCAAGGGGCTACGATCCGGATTGAACTGGTGTATGAACGAACCACCTTCGGGATCCGGATCGAACAACCTGATCCGGATCCTGAACATGTCCCAAGTCCAGTTTTTGATTTTTATGCAATGAAAGATTCTTCCAAGTGTTTCTACACTACAAGAAGTATTCGGATCACACAAAATCTTAGGTTAAACATACCTGATCCTTTTGAATTCTTCTTTCTTGAGATTGAGTTAAATGATCCAACTTTCTTCACCTTCAATCTTCAAGACTTGAGACTTTCACGAAACTACGCCAACTCAAATTCCGTAACACAAGGGTCTCTGGTTCTAAAGACCAGAGGGAAAAGAAAACTCACCTCGCCGGAGTTGGAGAAGAAGGGATGAAGCCGGTTTCCCCCGCCGCGTCGCGCAGCCCTCCAACTCGCTCGGTTCACTCCCCAGGAAGAAGAAGAACTCCCCAGAAGCCCAAGAAATCAAGTTGGAGCAACTTTGCTCCAACCTTTCTCTCCTCTCTCTCTCTCGGATTATCTCTCAAGGAGTTGGTGTCCCTCGGCCTCCACAGTACCCGAGCCTTTGCTGGATGATGCAGAGGGAGAAGGAGAAACTTTTGATGGAGGTTAGGTGCAAGAAATCTCTGGTTTGCTTGTTCTTTTCCACTTCAACTCGGTTGCCAAGAACCTTGCAACATCACCTTCTCCACCTTGCTATATCCCATGAAGAACGGTTCCCAGGGACTTGGCTTCGTGGCAGAGAAGGTGGAAGGAACATGGATGAGCAGTTGTAACCGCCCCCCAAACCCACAACACTCGTGCATAGTGTTTTTTTGTGAATTTTCCCTTTCTTTCCAACTTAGTCCCTCTAAACCTTATTCATTACAATTCTGTCCATTGCTGTAGGTCATTTATGCATAGAAGTCCTTCTCCAATTAACCTCATTGCATTTGACACATAAAATAATAAGACTTTTTGCAAAATACAGCAAATTTTCTAGTATTTCACGCTTTTCGAGACAACCGGGTCGTCAAACGGAAATTTCGTTAGCGCCACTGCGCTCAGAACGTCGATGCCATTCAAATCGACTACCTGGATCGCTAGATTCGGACTCCAGACAGTGAATCGGCCAACGTTCGATCGGCGAGGATTTAAATCAGGAGGTTACTATTCACGACTTAAGTCGTGGGCCCCACCAGCTTCTTCTCTGATTTCAGGACGATCTGACCGTCGGATCGAAAATCTTTCTATACCATTTTCGATCGATTCGACGAGACGGTCGCACTGGCTATTTCAGATTTTCGAGATCAGTTTCGGATCTGAAAGACAAACATACTGCTCCAATAACTGTGCAATTTGCACACCGATACCCAACCACTTAGGTTTATTTTGCATTTCCTTATTCAATTTGACATTTTAATTCTTCAAATTCAATTTTGAGTTTCATGGGTACTACAATGAAAAGAAGTGATGATTATAGGTTCCTATTTAGCACAGATTCTTTTGCCAAAATTGGGATAAGAATAGAATAACATGGGTGATAAAAGTGAAGCAAGAAGAGATTGTTTGATGTCATTTGTTCCTATCGTTATTGTCTTAGTTAGAAGGAAACATGCATAATAGAAAAACATAGCAAAAAAGATAATCTTAGAATTTTAGAATAAACCTTTGAATCTTTAACATAAATCTTAGAAATTGAAGCTAAAAGACCTCTAAGCCTTCTTTTGGGACTACTTTTGTAGAGAACTAAAATGTGATCCTTCTCTTGAGACTACTTTATAAATTGAAGGTTGAAATTCAAATAAAAAATTCCATAATATACGTCACAGAACAAATGAAGGGAGCAGGGTTGGGTAGGGAAACCAAAATTATCAAGTGTAGAAGTAAACAATTGAGGAGAGAGTAGGACTCGATAGGAGGATAATCAACATTTGAATTATTACTCACCCAATTTCCACCTGAAAGTCAACTTGACTTTTTAGTGATAGGTTACCCAGTTTCTAACTAAAAGTCAACTTAAGGATTTAAAGAAAGGGAAGTAAAAAAAAAAGTAAAAATGTGAGGCTCGGATAATTTTTCTATTCAATCAAAACAAAGAATAGAAAATCAAAGTCATTTTTTTTTCATCCATTATCATTTTGGAAGCAGCAATCGGTTGCAGAAAGCCATCAAAAAATCTCAGTATTTTTATGCTCAGGTAACATGCACAACCAGTGAGCCCGAGGAAGAAAAAAAGGCCGCTCTTAAGAAGCAATCCGATTTGGAGCAAAAACATCAGACGCAAGTTATATCGTACATTTTCTCCAAATGAGCAACGAACAATGGAAACTAGTTGCTCAACCAACAATCGGTTGGTAAAGGCCATCCAATTGTCAGTTCTTTATTCGTATGCCAATATTGCCCCACTAGTAATTAATTGCCTAAGACCGTCCAAAATTGCTGCCATTTTTATGTATCATCATCGCCCCCAAAAAAATCTAAGCAAATGAAAGAGGGCATAAATTGTTCAGAAAAAAAAAGTATAAGGGTTGTAGTAGAGTCATCACAGGATACAAAAAGTCTATAGGAAAACAAAAATAGTAACTCAAAAGGAGAATCGAAGAAATTAAATCTAAACACTGTAAATTATAGAGTAATAGAGACCCAACCAGTAATTAACTGTCCAAGATAGTCCAAAATTGTTGTCATTTTTATGTATCATCATCGCCCCCCCAAAAAACAAAGCAAATGAAAGAGAGCTTAAATTCTTCAGGAAAAGAAGTATCAGGGTTGTAGTAGAGTCATCACAGGATACAAAAAATCGATATGAGAACAAAAATAGTAACTCAAAAGGAGAACTAAAGGAATTAAATCTAAACACTGTAAGTTATAGAGTAATAGAGAAAGACTATAGAATAATAGAGAAAAGAAAATATGGAACTGAACAAATAGTATACCTCGTTCAATTCTAAAAGTAAATAGAAGACTGAAATTCAGATAAAAAAATCTAAATTATACATCACATAACAATTAAAGACAGTAGATTGGGTGAAAAAATAGAAATTAGCATGTATAGAAGTAAAGAATTGAGAATCGAGTAATTTCTCTACCTTCGTTTTGTCCAGAATGAATTTGTTTGGCATCATTGGTCACACTGCATGTGTGTGCGCACTCATACATATTTATATATCAATCTTATAAAAAACTATCGATATATTTGTAGCTTAAGAAGTAAGACCTGGGGGTCTACACATATAGAAAGCAAGTGCTTACGTGCCGAATGCATTTAGTAATGAGGAAGAGAAATGAGCAAGCAATTGTATGTTATATTTGAAATTTAAATACCAATACAGATAGAAATACGGTAAAACACGAATTCACAAAAATACCAACTATTGAAATTGGTAAAAAAAAAAGAAGTAAAAATGTAAGGCATAGATAATTCTCTATTCAATCCAAAGAAAAAATAGGAAATCAAAAGTATTTTTTTTTTCAGGTATCATTACTGTGCAAGAAGGAATTGGTTACTGAAAAGAATATTTTGTAAACTGCAATGAAAATGAATATAGATCAGAGAGGCAACCAGTCTTTAATTACGAAAAGAGTACTTTGTAAACTACAGCGAAAATGAAGGTAGATCAGATCAACCATCTACGTGTAGGCTACGCCATCGAAAGTGTGCTGACCATGAGTTAACAAAAATAGGATTCACATGATTTTTCCATTATTTTATTGTCAAGGGTAGATATTCCAGCAACTAATAGACTCCAAGGAATGTGTAGAATAAATTCATGAATTCATTCTTATAATTCGTTTAGTAAAGAGTAAAGACTAATGCCATTGTAAGTACATTACATATAAATTTATACGTCTGATGGCAAAGAAACCAAATGCTTGTTTTCAATTAAAAAGATGGCATAAAAATAAGTAAGATGTTGAGATAATATTTTGTCTCATTCATAATTTGTTCATCCAAGTTTAAGCCAACATGAAATGCAAACATGAAGAAAAAAATAGAGTAAGAACGATGCATTCATAATAAACAGAGAAAAAGAGAGGAACACAAAGTAATTATGATTTTTTAAAAAATAGGGGCATCAAAAGAAGTGATGATTATAGGTTCCTATTTAGCACAGATTCTTTTGCCAAAATTGTGATAAAAATAGAATAGCATAGGTGATAAAAGTGAAGCAAGAAGAGATTGTTTGATGTCATTTGTTCCTATCGTTATTGTCATAGTTAGAAGGAAACATACATAATAGAAAAACAGAGCAAAAAAGATAATCTTAGAATTTTAGAACAAACCTTTGAATCTTTAACATATATCTTAGAAATGGAAGGTAAGAGACCTATGAGCTTTCTCTTGGGACTACTTTTGTAGAAAACTAAAATGTGACCCTTCTCTTGAGATTATTTTATAAATTGAAGTTTGAAATTCAAATAAAAAGTTCCAAAATATACATCACAGAATAAATAAAGGTAGCAGGTTGGGTAGGGAAACAAAAATTACCAAGTGTAGAAGTAAACAATTGAGGATAGAGTAGGACTCGACAGGATGATAAACAACATTTGAATTATTACTCACCCAGTTTCTACCTGAAAGTCAACTTAACTTTTGAATTATAGATCACCCAGTTTCTAACTGAAAATCAACTTGAGGATTTTAAAACAGGGAAGTAAAAAAAAGAAGTAAAAATGTGAGGCCCAGATAATTTTTCTACTCAATCAACAGAAAGAATAGAAAATCAAAGTCATTTCTTTTTTCATCCGTTATCATTTTGGAAGCAGCAATCGGTTGCCAAAGGCCATCAAAAAACCTCAGTATTTTTATGCTCAGGTAACATGCATAACAAGTGAGCCCAAGGAAGAAAAAAAAGCCGCTCCAAAGAAGCAATCCGATTTGGAGAAAAAACATCAGATGAAGTATATATCGTACATTTTCTCCAAATGAGCAGCGAACAATGTAAACTGGTTGCTCAACCAACAATCGATTGGTAAAAGCCATCCAATTATCACTTCTTTATTCGCGTGCCAACATTGCCCGACTAGTAATTAATTGCCTAAGACCGTCCAAAATTGCTGCCATTTTTATGTATCATCATCGCCCCACAAAAAATCAAAGCAAATGAAAGAGAGCGTAAATTGTTCAGGAAAAGAAGTATCAGGGTTGTAGTAGAGTCATCACAGTATACAAAAAGTCGATAGTAAAACAAAAATAGTAACTCAAAAGGAGAACCGAAGGAATTAAATCTAAACACAGTAAATTATAGAGTAATAGAGACCCAACCAGTAATTAGCTGTCCAAGACAGTCCAAAATTGTTGTTATTTTTATGTATCATCATCGCCCCGCCAAAAAACAAAGCAAATGAAAGAGGGCTTAAATTCTACAGGAAAAGAAGTATCAGGGTTGTAGTAGAGTCATCACAGGATACAAAAAGTCGACATGAGAACAAAAATAGTAACTCAAAGGAAGAACTGAAGGAATTAAATCTAAACATTGTAAGTTATAGAGTAATAGAGAAAAACTATAGAATAATAGAGAAAAGAAAATATGGAACTGGACAAATAGTAAACCTCGTTCAGTTCTAAAAGTAAATAGAAGACTGAAATTCAGATAAAAAAATTCAAATTATACATCGCATAACAACTGAAGAAAGACGATTGGGTGAAAAAATAGAAATTATCAAGTACAAAAGTAAAGAATTGAGGATCGAGTTATTTCTCTACCTTCGTTTTGTCTAGATTGAATTTGTTTGGCATCACTGGGCACACTGCGTGTGTGTGCACACTCATACATATTTATATATCAATCTTACAAAAAACTATCTATATATTTGTTGCGTAAGAAGTAAGACCTGGGGGTCTACAAATATAGAAAGTAAGTGCTTAGGTGTCTAATGTATTTAGTAATGAGGAAGAGAAATGAGCAGGCAATTGCATGTTATATTTGAAATTTAGATTCCAATACAGATAGGAATACGGTAAAACACGAATTCACAAAAATACCAACTCTTGTATTTGGTTTAAAAAAAAAAAGAAAAGAAAAAATGTTAGGCTGGTATTTTTGTGATTTCCTACTCTGCGGCAGAAATACCCAATAAGGCCTTTTTTATAATTTCACTGGAGAGTTTGACGTCGCACTTCCTAGAGAGTCACCTATCCTAGAGCTACTCTAGTTCTAGCACGCTTAACTCTCTTAACCCATTGGGCCTAGCTATCGCTCAAAATGCTATAACTGGGTTAAGAAACTCATAACCACCAGACAATGTGAGACTTGTCTCACTAGCCGTAATCGACCTTATGGGGAGCCACTCTCCATCTGCAACGATCGTTAACCGGAGAGCTGCCCCACTTCCCGGGGGGTCACCTATCCTAGAAATACTCTAATTCAAACACGCTTAACCCTCTTAACCTTTTGGGCTTAACCATCGCCCAACATACTATAGCCGGGTTAAGAAACTCACAACCATTAGGCAATGTGAGACTCGTCTCACTAGCCATAACCGACCTTATGGGGCGCCACTCTCCACCTACAACGATCGTTAACCAAGGAGCCGCCCTATTTCTCAAGAGGTCACCCATCCTAGAACTACTCTAGTTCTAGCACACTTAACCATCTTAACCTCTTGGGCTTAACCACTGCACAACTTGCATGATATAGCTGGGTTAAGAAACTCACAACCACAAAGCAATGCGAGATTCGTTTCACTAGCCTTAACCGACCTTACGGGGAGCTACCCTCCACCGACAATGATCGTTAATTAGGTAGCCGCCTCACTTCCCAGGGGAGGTCACCCATCCTAGAACTACTCTTTGTCACGCCCCGGGTGTAAACCAGAACCCGGGCTCGTCCACAGATCCGCCGTGCACACGGAATTTCCCGTGTACACGAAGCGTCGGTAACCTGCTCAGATATAAGAGATATAATAAAAGAGCATAAATAGAGCTGAACTAAAAGAACTAGAAGTAATCTCAGATTGAAATAAAGTACAAGCTGAAATAAAAGTACAATAAACTCCCAGCTCACCACAAATATACAACCAGCTGGCCAAAGCCAGACCCAAAAGTAAACTACTGTAGTCTGAGATACAAAAGGGGATACCGTAAAAGCCTAGCTAATCTCTTGGTCGGGGTAGATGATCTAGCTAGTCGGCGATCCTCTTACCTCGATCTGCCGCTGAAGGCCCAGCAGCTCCCACAGACGACTCTGCAAAACAAAGGGGGAGAAGGACAGAAAACAATAATGGGGGTGAGAACTACTAGATAAACCAGTAGCCTCCCCTAGTGGGTAAAACCTCTAATGCTGACGCACCCACAAGGAATAAAGAGGCAAAAAGGAGGGAACAGTAGTAAGCTATAAAGGCTGCTGGAAAAGAAACTACTACCACAATGCCTCTAAATGCAGTGCCAAAAGAAATAACGGTATGAATGCATCAGGAAACAGTATCTGACCAAATAGACCCAATCTAGTGCCACCAGTAAAAACTGGTACTGCCTGCTCTGCTGTCGAACTCAAGAACTCAGTAGGGGACTAGCACATAAGGCTCGAAATCCCAATCAGCACTCACAACTCACCATGGTGCCCGGCGCTCGGCACGGTGTAAAGCCTACTCCGGAGTGGCACTCGAGGGGAGCGACCCACACGAGTAAAGTATTTCTGTATCAAGCATCTCTGTAACCAATATCACAAGTATCTCTGTCAAGTATCTCAATATAGCAGGACTGGATCATGACTATGATCAAAGTGGAAAAGACTCCATCCACTAATGAAACCCTGATCTGACGCAATAGTACTCAAAAGTGGGAAACACCATCCACTAGGGAAATCTCGATCCCCAATCTGATGTGATAATAATATCCGGTCAACCGCCCAAAATCCGCGGTTGCCGCTAAACCCATAAATCCCAATCTGATAAAGTAAAAACATATGGCCGACCGCCTAACATCCGCGGTTGCCACTAAGCCCCACAATCCCCAAGTCGAGTCTAAACTGTCCCAGACTCAAGATCCAACTACACTATCTCAAAATCCCAATCAGACTCGAGCATCATGCATCGATAGAGAAGAATGACAATAAAACATGTTTTCTCCTAAGTCAAATCCCATAATATAGTGTTGCAGTAAAACAGTGGCCTAACTAGATGTCCAATTAAGCATGCAATTGTCCTTTTAAGAAGCATTAGAAAAGTGACTAAGGTTTCTTGCAAAGAATCATTTAAAAAAAAATATTATTGGGTTATTTGCATGCGAGTTAAGATGTAGCAGTTGTCCAACTTTATTGTCCCAGATTTATCACATAGAAGCTATCAATTAATTTAGGGGGGCCAATGCAATAGGTTCATATACCACAAGTTAACTGTCACATTTATAATTGGGGAACTCTACTACCCCTAGTGAGCATGTCAACAAAGAGGGAAACACAACCACCCACCTCGAAAAGCGTGCACAACACACCAAGAAAAATACCCGCTGTCCTCTAAGCACACCGTCAGCTGAAACAGTATCCTACAACATCACACAAGTGCACACGGTGTAAAAACTACAAGTCCCAACACAGATTTTACTGTTTTATAACCAACACGCAAAACGAGGAATTTCACCTCTGTCCCGAGCTCCAAAAATCCCAGAAAAATCACGATTGCGTTCCTCACGAAAAGTATCCCAAAATCGCCTCTTGAATCGCCTCGATATGATATTCCTACGCCGAGAAACAATTCGTCGAAGTTGCCGCTGTCCAAAAACCCAAACAGCGAAAGAGGGGGTCAAAACACCTCAGGAATCGTGCCAAGGAATCGGAATCCAGAGAAACCACCAACACGGAAAACGAAGTCCTGCCTCTCAGGAACACACTGGCGAAGAAATCGTCGAAAAAGGACTCCTGTACTGCGCAGAGGGCTTCTCGGACTGAACTGCGATGATAACGGGCCGAAAATGGGGGAAAACCGAGGCACACTGTAAAATCCGGATCGCCGTTGTCGATCTTCCGAAAAATCTGGGAATGCACCACGAGGTAGAAAATACAGTGAGGAACAACTTCTCTTCAATGGACTCCCTCTGGTTCTCTCTCTATTGCTCGGAAAAAGCCAGAGAAGAGAGGGGGTGGAGGCCTATTTATAGGCCCAAAAAAACAATTGGGAAAATTCCCAATATGTCCCAGATTCGGGCTGTCACGCCCCGGGGTCGAAACTGCGACCCGGGCTCGCCAACAGATCCGCCACCTATGCCAAACCCGTATAGGCGAAGCGTCCTACCTGCAAGAAAAGTGCTACAGCTAAACAGATATCAGAGCTATAAATAAAAATCTGCTGTATAACTAAATCGATCACTGTACAACTGGAAATAAAGCAAAATGTCCGCCTCCCAGAAAGATAATCAGACAACATCCTCAAATACAAGAATCAGAACTCAACAGGGAGGTATCTCCAATAAATACAACAGTGTACAGGCTCTCAATACATAACAATCCTCACTACAATAGTCTCTCAAAGGAAGAAAAAGAAATAACTAATCTACTGAAGCTCTCCTCTGAAGGGGTACCGCTACACTCCAACGACGGGTAGGGAACTAGCTCGCGACTCCCTCGCCTCGGTCAGAAGGATCAGCAACAGGAACAACAGGAACCGGAGTAGAAGTTCCTGTGGGAAAAGACACCACGACGGGTGTGAGAACTACGTCCCAAGTAGTTCTCAGTGGGTGCCGCCAACAAGCCCGACGGTCTGCCCACTAAGTCCACTAGAGGCATAAAGTAACAAAAGCAGTGCTGTAAGGAAAGTTGGAAAAAGTAAACTCTACAGCTACTATGCCTCTACCTAGATGCTCAAAGAGTGGAACAGAAAGAACATGATGCCACAACTAACTCTCATCTCTGATCACCCAATCTGAACTGACTGCCTCATCAGGTCCAGTCAAGCCTGCGCCAACCTACTGCCGTTACGTCCCGGAGGAGCGGACTTACGTAGGACGTCCATGACTGCCAACACCAGCACAGCCAGAGGGACACATGCGATGACAAGTCGCAAAAGAAAAGCTCAAACTCTCGCCGGTACAACAGCCCGGTCTCGCCTACTCCGGAGTGGCACTCGAGGGGAGCGACCCGCTCGAGTCAATAAGTAACCCATATCAAGTATCTCTGTAAAGTATCTCTGTCAAGCCAAATGTGGCTCAAGCAGGCTATGATCCACGATCAAACAGATCGGTAACTCCAAGCTCAAAGCACAACTCAGTCGGAAAAAGAACCTCGACTCAAACAGGAATAGCCCAAAACACTCTCACAGCTATGTCGGAGAACCCTCAACGACTCAATCTGATAATGCACGACCATGGCTGAGTCGGGAAACCTCCACGACTCGATCTGCCAGACCCCAAGATCCTCAAAGCTAAGTGGGAGAACCACCTCCACCACTAAATCAGGAAAAACAACCTCTAGATCACACTCTACCAACTCATAGCACAAAGTCGCATCCACTGCGAACAACTGCCTCAACAGGCCAACATCGCATCCACTGCGAACAGCTGACTCAACAGGCCAAACAGGCCAAACGTCGCATCTACTGCGAACAACTGCCTCAATAGGCCAACATCGCATCCACTGCGAACAGCTGACTCAACAGGCCAAACAGGCCGAACATCTCAACCACTGACCCAAAGAAGGGTCCGGGAACACCGAAAAACTAGAACCTACAACCCAAATCAAACAAGAACAGGCTCTAGGCATAGCCTCTCGTTGTTCTCGTCCCAAGAAAAGGCAGACCTTAGAACCCAGACCACTCGAATCATCTCGGTGGTTAATTTATAGGAAAAACTGTGACATTTCTTACTGAAGCCATCTGATCTGGAAGAAATCCATATTTAATGATTTTTAGTTCTGCTTAGGAAAACAGTTGAAACCAAGTTTTATATCTAAGCCTCGAAGGGCTAATGCCTTCGTCCAATCAAACAAGAACAGACTCAGGCGACCCTACGATGCTTGGAAGAAAATATTTGGTTGACAAAAATCATATGTGTGTCCAAAAAGGTTCTGGGTTTAAGGTCCTGCTAACACTGATCTACCGCTGCCACTAGCACAGCGGCGACAGATAAAACAAGAAAAATAAAACATCTCGGGACCGCCGTCTACCCAAACGGCTCCCGCTACAGATGAACAACCAACTACATCTACCAGACGCCACTCTGCTCCCAAGCACGAGTGTAATATGCATCCCACACTAAAAGATAACACCAGACCACTCGGCCCACTACCCGGGCGAGGAAGGACACTATGTCCAGGAAAGTAGAAGTGTGGATGTCTAAAGCAGAAATAACCCTAGCCCAAGTGAGGGTTTTCTACTAGTCTGGTTACACATTCAACATATGACGGGGTGCTAGGTCAAGTTCCAATAACTATAATTTACAGATGGTAGAACACAAGGAGATGACAATACCATCAGATAATACAAGGAATAGCAATTCCTACATTCTAACATGCTGCACAAGCATTTCACTATCATGCATAGTCCTACTATAGCAGATTTAAAGCACAGTCCATCAATCTTGGAGACAAGGCCACCCACCTGAAAATGCTAACTGTCCGGAGTCGCACAGCTGAGAAAGTCCAGAAACAGATATCTCTACACACCCACCAAATCCAACAATACAGGAACAGTGATTAATACCTCCTGGGTACAAAAACACAACCCAAAGTTACACTTAATTCCATAAATTCCAAGCATTACAAATCTGCTGGGAACAGTCCCCTTAATGCGAAATTTTCACCTGTAAAACGAACTCCAAAAATTCCAATAAAAATACTGCTGCGATCCTCGTGTCGATACCTTCGAAATGGGTACCTGCACGCCCAATTCGGTGCCCCATAGGCCAAGTTACAAATTCCACAGTACAGGTGCGCAAACACTCACAACCACACAACTGTAAACTCAAACACAGATAAAAGGGGAATAGTATACCTTCGGGCAAGCCTCAGAAAAATCCCAGAAAAATACGATGATAATCCTTGTGACGAGTAGATCCAAAAAGTGTATAGGCTTGTCTCGATCCAACACTCGGTTGCGGAGATAAAATTCCGGCAAGGGGCCGCTGTCCAAAAACTCCACCAGAAAACAGCGGCTTAGAAATGCCTCGAAAACTGTGTCATAAACTCTGAACCCAGCAAGATGATCAACACGAAAGTCGAAGACGTACCTCTCGTGATTCCAACGCCGCAAAAATCGTCCAAAAATACTGAGAGAGTAGCTCTGTGGACATCTCAGATCGAACTGCGACGATAACGGGCCTCCGATGAAAGATCGCCACACTGCGCTCCGATGCCGAAGTCGTCGATGCCGCGGCTTCCAAAAAATCCGGGCCTCCGCCAGATGATGCGCAGCACAAAGATCTCCATCTTTGCTTAAGGGTGCGAGGGGAAGAGAGCTCGGGAAAGGGGGCAAAAAGCCCCAGCCAACCGCCTATTTATAGGCCCAGCCCAAAAAATCCGACTTTGGACTTTTGGGCCAAAGTTCCGGGCGCCCGGAACATTCGGGCCGCTACAGTGTTGGGCCCGGCCCAACACTGTGCGCGCCCGAAAGCCCGAGGGCCCGCCACGCGTCCCGCCGACGCCGCCCGCGCCCGGCGCACGCGCGCCCGCCAACTGCGCAGCGCCACGTGTCCCGACACGCAGGCGTGCGCAGCTGCACCCGACCAACCGCGGGGCGCCACGTGGCGCCCCCACGTCGCCCCCGACTGCGCCCACGCCGCGCCCACGTGCGCCCACGTGTGCGGCCGCGCCGCCCGCGGCCCCGTGCCGGGCATGCATCCCGAGGCAGCCGCCGCCGCCGCGTGGACCGCGCGCACCAGGACCCGCCAACCACAAGCCGCCACGTGTCGTCCCATGGTCCACCGTGCACCCGCGACGATCCCGTGGACCGCGCCTGCTGCGCCCGCCACTCACGAGGTGCCACGTGCCCCTCCCCACGGTGCACGCCTCCGCGGTGGACCGCGCGCCTGCCCGCGGCCGCTCCGCCGCCTGCCCGAGCTCACGCCGCCGCGCTCCGCCGCTTCCCGCCGCCGCCGGCGATGCCCGGCCGGCCGGAACAGTAACCCACTGCCTCGAAAAAAGTGTCGGGTCATCCGGGCTCCGAAAAATACAAGTAAATAGTCCATCTTGACCGTTTTCGCGCGCTGAATCCAAATCCGAAGTCCGATTTGCCAAATTCCACTTCTAAAATTTGCCGAAAATCCCCGGAGAAGTGTTCTTTACTCAAATTTCGCGCTGAGTCCAATTTTAATAACCATTTCGCGCGAAACCACTTCTAAACATCCGACGGAGTCCTCCGATCACTCACGTGATCCATTATACACCCGAAGTCCATCACTTGAGTCCAAATTGGTGCAGAAACACCGCCGACATGCCACATAGGCCTCCAGAAGCTGCTAATCGCACTGTAGAAGCCCTGCAGAGATCTGGGTCACCACATCCTCCCCCACTAAAAGAAAGTTTCGTCCTCGAAACTAGCTCAACCCAAAAGGTGCCACAAAAACAAGGGTAGGTACATAACACTGCCGTCTCCAGCTCTCGAGTCACCTGTCACTCCCCGTGATTACTCCACAACAACAACAAAAACCGGTACGGCATGGCCCAAATTGCGTAATTCTCTCATCTCACGAGCCAGAATTCGCAACGGGCGTCCCTCGTACCACAAGTACTCGCAGATCTCAAAGGAAACGAGTCCATCACGGGCGAGGAATCCACAAGCCTGACACTCCCGAGCTGAGACGTGGAAGAAAAGGCTGGGGGAAAAAAAGAGAACAACCAATGTAGCACGCACCAAAACCGCTCCCTAGCGCCGCTCAACCAGGCGATCCGAAACATACCCATACGGTCATCCAAAGAAAAGAAGCCCTAATCGGCTAGGGTCCTCGCTCAATCACTCTCGGATCCTGACCATCCGCTTGGACTGCTTCACTGCAGTCTACCGTCAAAAGGGACCCTCAGGGACACAACCTCGAGCCCTGTTCCTCAACGGTCCCACCCAGCGCCAGCAACGGAATCATCAAACTCAACCCCAATAGCTCTCCGGCTCCAGGTATCCGCCACCACAGTGGCCCTGTCGGGGTGATACAAAATGCTCAAGCATAACCCAAAGGTAACTCCACAGCCACCAAGGGAGGCATCACTATAACTCAAAGATCCATTCCCCCCTCTCTGGCAAAGCTACAATCGGCGCTAGTATCAGTCTCATCATCCATTCACCATGCTCTCCTGGCACTGCCAAATCCAAGAAGCTCCTCACCTCCACAATAATTGTTGATCTCAGTCAATCTCAAACAGCATCCACATTGGCCGGAATTCCACCGCCGTCCCTACGGCTAACACAATGTGACCCAAGAAGGTAAGCTTCTAAAGCTAAAACTTGTATCTCAATAACACGGCATACAGCTTCTTCCACCCAAGCATTATAGCACATCCATAAGTGCTCCTCGTATTTCTGGTCACTCAGGGAGTAAACGATAATATCCTCAGGAAACACTACTCCCAGTCCGTCCCAGCACAACAAGGTCATACAATTCCTCGTATCAAAAAAAATTGTGGCAGGACATTAATCAATCCAATTATCCTCACTAAGAGCTCGAGATGCCCTACCGTGTCCTGAACGCCATCAAGGCAAGGTCCACGGCTGTCTGATTCCAAGTAGGTACCCGCACCAAACAATAACTGCCGGAGTATGACTCCATCAAAAGGTCCTAGATACCACCCGGACCTGTCTACACTCGAACCATAAACGTACCCTCACAGTCGTGTATCATCGACGTGGCATCACCACCGTGCACCAACGGCGTGGCACTAGGTCAAACAGACCCCTCGATCCCCCAGATCCTGCAACTGTGCCATCCGCTCGACGAAAGTGGTCGTCGCTCAGTCTGCCTGAAAATCAGGACTATCCTCAAAGGAGCACGACCTCTGTCTCTGCTCACATTGAGGCGACGAATAAAGTCCTCCGCAGATAACAAATCCACGCTACCGCTGCGCTACTCTGATATAGATGCTGATGCTGCCATCGGGGTCCACCTGATCTCTGGCATCTCGAAAATTCGCTATCCAGGTAAAGAGATCAGAAATGCCGCTACCGGTCGGTCTGTCCTCCATCACCCGACGCCAAGCGCCGATATCCAGAACTCGCCTCTGGCGGCAGATCCCTATCCCAAGGAACTGCAGCGCCACGCTCCATACACAATGCCTACCCATCGAAGCGTCAATAATCCAAAACGGAGGGACCAACTACACTGAAAGGTATCCTGGCGCAAACCATTCCCCGTCAAACATATCCTATGCGCCTCACCCCTCGAAACCTGGAGCGTGCAGTTCAACAACTGCATAAACTCCCTAGCACATGAAAGCTCTCAGATAGTCTCTCCATCACCACCAACCCCAATTCTGCCTACAAAGGCTCCAACTCAAACCTGTGAATCGGGATGGTCCAAACTGCCGGGACTGGCTCCATCGATCAATGACGTCCCGAAGCTCAGCTACTATCCACTATCCACCCTGCCTCGGTGCCTCGGCACTGCTCGTCGGCACGGAGGGGGCTGCTCGCTCCATCGGCGCCACTGGTACAACTGAAGATACCACTGCATAGGAAGAAAGTACTGGAGGACACTCAAGCGGTACTGCAACTAGCTGTGCTCCTTGCTCCAACAAGCGCATCAAACGTTCCATGGCTTCTTCCTGGCATCTGACAGCCTCCGACATCTGTGCCATCTGGATCCATAACTCCTGGGTCTCGCTCTGCTCTGATAGCTCTGCCCCCCGCTGCTCGGGTTACTCATCAGATGCGGAATGCGCATTCCTCACTGCACGACGTCTCATAAGCATCGTAGGTCCACTGCACAATAACAAACATCAGGACACAACAATCATACGACCCAATCCAGCGAAAGTCTAAGGCATGTTACCAATTCCACAACATTATGTTGTCTGCAGCCAACATAATCGCTTAGGAGCATAAACATGCCAATCACCCATTCCGTCTCTTGGGAGAGGTACAAAACTCGATCAGGACTCTCGCTAAAAGTCACGACTCTCACGTAGTCATCCTAATGTCCAACCACAAGCCTAGGGTTTCTAAGTCCTCGATGACCTACAACCTAGGCTCTGATACCACTCTAATCTGTCACGCCCCGGGGTCGAAACTGCGATCCGGGCTCGCCAACAGATCCGCCACCTATGCCAAACCCGTATAGGCGAAGCGTCCTACCTGCAAGAAAAGTGCTACAGCTAAACAGATATCAGAGCTATAAATAAAAATCTGCTGTATAACTAAATCGATCACTGTATAACTGGAAATAAAGCAAAATGTCCGCCTCCCAAAAAGATAATCAGACAACATCCTCAAATACAAGAATCAGAACTCAACAGGGAGGTATCTCCAATAAATACAACAGTATACAGGCTCTCAATACATAACAATCCTCACTACAATAGTCTCTCAAAGGAAGAAAAAGAAATAACTAATCTACTGAAGCTCTCCTCTGAAGGGGTACCGCTACACTCCAACGACGGGTAGGGAACTAGCTCGCGACTCCCTCGCCTCGGTCAGAAGGATCAGCAACAGGAACAACAGGAACCGGAGTAGAAGTTCCTGTGGGAAAAGACACCACGACGGGTGTGAGAACTACGTCCCAAGTAGTTCTCAGTGGGTGCCGCCAACAAGCCCGACGGTCTGCCCACTAAGTCCACTAGAGGCATAAAGTAACAAAAGCAGTGCTGTAAGGAAAGTTGGAAAAAGTAAACTCTACAGCTACTATGCCTCTACCTAGATGCTCAAAGAGTGGAACAGAAAGAACATGATGCCACAACTAACTCTCATCTCTGATCACCCAATCTGAACTGACTGCCTCATCAGGTCCAGTCAAGCCTGCGCCAACCTACTGCCGTTACGTCCCGGAGGAGCGGACTTACGTAGGACGTCCATGACTGCCAACACCAGCACAGCCAGAGGGACACATGCGATGACAAGTCGCAAAAGAAAAGCTCAAACTCTCGCCGGTACAACAGCCCGGTCTCGCCTACTCCGGAGTGGCACTCGAGGGGAGCGACCCGCTCGAGTCAATAAGTAACCCATATCAAGTATCTCTGTAAAGTATCTCTGTCAAGCCAAATGTGGCTCAAGCAGGCTATGATCCACGATCAAACAGATCGGTAACTCCAAGCTCAAAGCACAACTCAGTCGGAAAAAGAACCTCGACTCAAACGGGAATAGCCCAAAACACTCTCACAGCTATGTCGGAGAACCCTCAACGACTCAATCTGATAATGCACGACCATGGCTGAGTCGGGAAACCTCCACGACTCGATCTGCCAGACCCCAAGATCCTCAAAGCTAAGTGGGAGAACCACCTCCACCACTAAATCAGGAAAAACGACCTCTAGATCACACTCTACCAACTCATAGCACAAAGTCGCATCCACTGCGAACAACTGCCTCAACAGGCCAACATCGCATCCACTGCGAACAGCTGACTCAACAGGCCAAACAGTCCAAACATCGCATCTACTGCGAACAACTGCCTCAATAGGCCAACATCGCATCCACTACGAACAGCTGACTCAACAGGACAAACAGGCCGAACATCTCAACCACTGACCCAAAGAAGGGTCCGGGAACACCGAAAAATTAGAACCTACAACCCAAATCAAACAAGAACAGGCTCTAGGCATAGCCTCTCGTTGTTCTCGTCCCAAGAAAAGGCAGACCTTAGAACCCAGACCACTCGAATCATCTCGGTGGTTAATTTATAGGAAAAACTGTGACATTTCTTACTGAAGCCATCTGATCTGGAAGAAACCCATATTTAATGATTTTTAGTTCTGCTTAGGAAAACAGTTGAAACCAAGTTTTATATCTAAGCCTCGAAGGGCTAATGCCTTCGTCCAATCAAACAAGAACAGACTCAGGCGACCTTACGATGCTTGGAAGAAAATATTTGGTTGACAAAAATCATATGTGTGTCCAAAAAGGTTCTGGGTTTAAGGTCCTGCTAACACTGATCTACCGCTGCCACTAGCACAGCGGCGACAGATAAAACAAGAAAAATAAAACATCTCGGGACCGCCGTCTACCCAAACGGCTCCCGCTACAGATGAACAACCAACTACATCTACCAGACGCCACTCTGCTCCCAAGCACGAGTGTAACATGCATCCCACACTAAAAGATAACACCAGACCACTCGGCCCACTACCCGAGCGAGGAAGGACACTATGTCCAGGAAAGTAGAAGTGTGGATGTCTAAAGCAGAAATAACCCTAGCCCAAGTGAGGGTTTTCTACTAGTCTGGTAACACATGCAACATATGACGGGGTGCTAGGTCAAGTTCCAATAACTATAATTTACAGATGGTAGAACGCAAGGAGATGACAATACCATCAGATAATACAAGGAATAGCAATTCCTACATTCTAACATGCTGCACAAGCATTTCACTATCATGCATAGTCCTACTATAGCAGATTTAAAGCACAGTCCATCAATCTTGGAGACAAGGCCACCCACCTGAAAATGCTAACTGTCCGGAGTCGCACAGCTGAGAAAGTCCAGAAACAGATATCTCTACACACCCACCAAATCCAACAATACAGGAACAGTGATTAATACCTCCTGGGTACAAAAACACAACCCAAAGTTACACTTAATTCCATAAATTCCAAGCATCACAAATCTGCTGGGAACAGTCCCCTTAATGTGAAATTTTCACCTGTAAAACGAACTCCAAAAATTCCAATAAAAATACTGCTGCGATCCTCGCGTCGATACCTTCGAAACGGGTACCTGCAAGCCCAATTCGGAGCCCCGTAGGCCAAGTTACAAATTCCACAGTACAGGTGCGCAAACACTCACAACCACACAACTGTAAACTCAAACACAGATAAAAGGGGAATAGTATACCTTCGGGCAAGCCTCAGAAAAATCCCGGAAAAATACGATGATAATCCTTGTGACAAGTAGATCCAAAAAGTGTATAGGCTCGTCTCGATCCGACACTCGGTTGCGGAGATAAAATTCCGGCAAGGGGCCGCTGTCCAAAAACTCCACCAAAAAACAGTAGCTTAGAAATGCCTCGAAAACCGTGTGATAAACTCTGAACCCAGCAAGATGATCAACACGAAAGTCGAAGACGTACCTCTCGTGATTCCACCGCCGCAAAAATCGTCCAAAAATACTGACAGAGTAGCTCTATGGACATCTCAGATCGAACTGCGACGATAACGGGCCTCCGATGAAAGATCGCCACACTGCGCTCCGATGCCAAAGTCGTCGATGCCGCGGCTTCCAAAAAATCCGGGCCTCCGCCAGATGATGCGCAGCACAAAGATCTCCATCTTTGCTTAAGGGTGCGAGGGGAAGGGAGCTCGGGAAAGGGGGCAAAGAGCCCCAGCCAACCGCCTATTTATAGGCCCAGCCCAAAAAATCCGACTTTGGACTTTTTGGCCAAAGTTCCGGGCGCCCGGAACATTCGGGCCGCTACAGTGTTGGGCCCGGCCCAACACTGTGCGCGCCCGAAAGCCCGAGGGCCCGCCACGCGTCCCGCCGACGCCGCCCGCGCCCGGCGCACGCGCGCCCGCCAACTGCGCAGCGCCACGTGTCCCGACACGCAGGCGTGCGCAGCTGCACTCGACCAACCGCGGGGCGCCACGTGGCGCCCCCACGTCGCCCCCGACCGCGCCCACGCCGCGCCCACGTGCGCCCACGTGCGCGGCCGCGCCGCCCGCGGCCCCGTGCCGGGCACGCATCTCGAGGCAGCCGCCGCCGCCGCGTGGACCGCGCGCACCAGGACCCGCCAACCACAAGCCGCCACGTGTCGTCCCCTGGTCCACCGTGCACCCGCGACGATCCCGTGGACCGCGCCTGCTGCGCCCGCCACTCACGAGGTGCCACGTGCCCCTCCCCACGGTGCACGCCTCCGCGGTGGACCGCGCGTCTGCCCGCGGCCGCTCCGCCGCCTGCCTGAGCTCACGCCGCCGCGCTCCGCCGCTGCCCGGCGATGCCCGGCCGGCCGGAACAGTAACCCACTGCCTCGAAAAAAGTGCCGGGTCATCCGGGCTCCGAAAAATACAAGTAAATAGTCCATCTTGACCGTTTTCGCGCGCTGAATCCAAATCCGAAGTCCGATTTGCCAAATTCCACTTCTAAAATTTGCCGAAAATCCCCGGAGAAGTGTTCTTTACTCAAATTTCGCGCTGAGTCCAATTTTAATAACCATTTCGCGCGAAACCACTTCTAAACATCCGACGGGGTCCTCCGATCACTCACGTGATCCATTATACACCCGAAGTCCATCACTTGAGTCCAAATTGGTGCAGAAACACCGCCGACTTGCCACATAGGCCTCCAGAAGCTGCTAATCGCACTGTAGAAGCCCTGCAGAGATCTGGGTCACCACACGGGCGCTCGGTCCGGCCCAGCCCATTTCGGGCGCAAACAGTGCGGCCCGGCCCAAGGATTTCCGGGCGCACACAGTGCGGCCCGGCCCAGCCCGCTCGAACACCGGATCCCGCCGCACGCCTTTCGTCCGTCCGACCCGGCCCAGGGCCCGCCGCGTGTCCGCCAAACAGGCGGCAGCCGTGCGGGCCCAGCGGGGAAGCGCCACGCGTCCCCTCTGCGGGGCGGCGGGGTGGGTGGCGCCAGCCAATGGCGTGGCGCCACGTGGCCCCGCCTTTTTTCGCCCGACACGCAAGCCGGCGCACCACTGTGCGCAGCCTGCGCCCGCGGGTGCACCGCGCGCACCTGCGCCGACCAATCCAGGGCCGCCACGTGGCGCGCCCCGGTCCACCGTGCACCGCGCACCGCCCGCGCCTGCCCGCGCTGCCCGCGCACACTCCCGTGCGCCGAGCCCACTGCACCGGCCCAACCGGCGCCTGCCACGTGGCCCGCCGGTCCACGGTGCGCCAGCGGCCCGATTCATGGACCGGAATGCGTGCGCCGGCCCAATAAGGAGCCGCCACGTGTCCCCGGCCGGTCCACAGCTCCCCCCGTGCACCAAAATGCGCAGAAAACTTCCGGGAGCCCATTTTTGGGTATCCGGACTCCGATTTTAACAAGTAAAAAGCCGTTTTCAAGCGTTTTTCCGCGCTGAATCCAAATACGGCCTCCGCTCAGCCTGAATCCACTCCTAAAATTTGGCAAAGGCAGTCGAGGGTCAGGCTTGATCCCCATTCCTCACTGAGTCCAAATCAACACATCCTTTTGACATGTTGGGGCCCAACACACCAACAATAGGTGTTCCACACCCCGAAACAGGGGAAAAACACTGGGGAAAACTGGGACACGACACTCTTGTTCTAGCACGCTTAACCCTCTTAATCTCTTGGGCTTAACCACCGCTCAACATGCTACAACTAGGTTAAGAAACTCATAACCATAACCACTAAACAATGTGAGACTCGTCTCACTAGCCTTAACCAACCTGATGGTGATCCACTCTCCACTTACAAAAATCGTTAATTGGGGAGCCACCCCACTTCCCACGGGGATTACCCATCCTAAAACTACTCTAGTACTAGTATGCTTAACCCTCTTAACCTCTTTGACTTAACCACCTTCCAACATGCTATAACCAGGTTAAGAGATTTAGTCCTATTAAATCTTTTATATAGGACTATTTTAAATTTCAGGGGTGTCACAGGGAGGGGCCTTTAAGGGGAACCCCTTCATTCCCCTTTCTCTGTATGCACGCACTACACACACACACACAGAGTGAGGGAAGTAGAGTGGGACCCTCTCTCTCTCTCTCCCACTCGTTCATCCCTCACTCTTCCCGAAACTCGTCGCCTTGGCAGAGTTCGACCTCGAAAATCGCGTGGAAGTGCCAGATCAAGCTTTTGGCATGCATGGGAGCTCACGGAGCTCGCAGTCAAGGTTAGAATATTTGGCAAATGGTAAGGATTCTTGTTAAATCCTTTAAAATTGATATTCTCGCGTTCCCTTTAGCCTTTTACGCCTATTTGATCGAAAATTCTCCAAAAATGTTAAAGGATTTTTAGAATAAAAAATTTTAAGGTTAGTTTGGGGGCTTTTGAATTCTTGGAACTTTAGACCCAAATTGATTGGATTATTTTCTGATTTAGGATAAAAATCAAACAAGCCCCGCTGTCCAGAAAAACAGCAGCAAGAAAGGGGTTCAAAGGTGCTCCGAAAACCCCAACAAAAACCCAAAAATAAGAGGAACGGTAAATATAGAAATCGAAGATCTACCTCTCATGAAAACGATGCCGCAAAAATCGGCCAAAAACTTTCTCGGGTCAAGCCAAGGGAGCCTGCGGACGAAACGTCGACGGAAAAGCCCGGTATCGAAGGCACGTCGAAGCTCGTAATGTCGATGAGGAGGCTGATGAAATGTCTTCCAAAAAATCTCTGGGATCCCAAATATCGAAGAAGACTCAAAGACGAAGCTTCCTGTCGAAGAAGGGCTCAAAATGGCTAGAAAAAAGTCCCCAAAATGAGGCAGGAGTGAGCTATTTATAGCCAAAAACCAAAAAAAAATCCCAAAAATCGGATTCGGGCCCAACTTCTGGGCGCCTGAAATCCACAGTGAATTCGTTGGACACGTGGCGGCCATCCAACGGATTCTCGGCTAGCGCCCGAATTAGCGGGATCGCGCCACGTGTCCCTACAGGGTCTACGCAGGGGTGCACGGGGCGCGGTCCGCGCCGGGGCCGTCTGGTCAATGCGCCCGCCAATGGGCGGGCGCCACGTGGCCTGGTCCACGGTGCGCCGCGCCCGGCGCAATTAGTGCCGGTCTCCCGCCCGCCACCTGGCCAATGGGAGCCTGCCACTTGGCCCGTCCGCGCTGCTCGCTGGTCCCGGTGCACGCCAAGTGGGCCGTGGACCGGCCCACCAGGAAATTCGGCCCGTTAAGCCTATTTTGCCCGAAAATAACCAATTTTTAACATTTTTGCGCATTGAGTCCGTTTTTGGCATTCGTTTGATGCACAACAGTCTTGATACACCAATAATAAGTGTTTTCTCACTGCCGACTACCCAGTCAAGTCGCACGGGGATTCCGGGACACCACAACAGAAATCATGAAATGCTTAGGGTGTAAATATGAGACATGTGGCGACCTTATGTCGCGACGTTTCAGAAGTGTCAAAATGGGAGATGTTGATTATCCTCGACTCTCTACAGTATCCGATGATGCGAATTACCTCTCAAATTTTGTAGGAAGCACTCCAGATTGATCGAGACGTAGATGGAGTGGTTGGAGAACAATGCATTCTGATTAAGCTTGCTTGATGGATGGATATTTGCCTTCAAGTGGGAGATTGTTGATTTAATTATATTGGGCATTGTTATTTGGGCTATATAATTTGGTGAAGTCAAATCTTCTATTTTTTATATTTTTTGATTATATATTTGGGCCTCTTATTTTAATAGTTTCATCTTTTAAAGGCTAAAGTACGGGTGATTAGAATATTAAGAAAAATATAGAGAGGGAAAAAGAAGTGTGAGAAAAGAGAAAACCCTAGAGTTTTAGTTTCATCTTGATTCTATCAAAAAAGAGGTGAGATCTTCCTTGTGAGGTGTGGTTTGCACCATTTAAATAGAATTAGAGATTGTTGGAGTTTCTCTTTATTTTTGAGAAAAGGTGATATTTCTCCTATTTGTATCTCTCTTTTAATCTTCATGATTTGATAATGAAAGATTCTTTGCTTGTTCTCCCGTAGATGTAGGCATAACTAAACCACGTAAAATTATTGTGTTTTTGTGGTTTAATTTTTATTGTTATTGCTCTTGTGCTTGAATCTCCATTTGGGTGTTTAGGGTGTGAATTACAAAATTGCCCACCAAGTGTTTGTAAAATTGCCATCAATATTTTTCACCCTCATTTTACAATAATTGGTATCAGAGCTTGATTGGTGGTTATCTAAGCATTCACTTGTGTACATTCACTTATTTTTGTAATGGAGAAAGCAATGGAATTTGAGAAGTTGAATGAGAGCAATTGGGCTATATGAAAAATCATTATAGAGGATTATTTGGTTGCAAAAGAGCTTGATTTACCAATATTGGGAAAAGGTGCAAAACCCACTACTATGGATAATCATGAATGGGACATACTTGACTGAAAATATTTGGCGGCGATTAGGCCATGCATTTCACCATCGATTTTGTTTGATGTCTACCAATGCAAGACTGCATCCGAGTTATGGGAGACATTGGAGCAATCATTTGAGTAATCTTCCGGTGTGAACAAGATGCATACAATGAAGAGGCTTTTTCTCTTGAAGATGCAAGAAGGTTCAACTATTTGCAAGCATGTGAGTGAGTTCAACTCTATTGTAGCATAATTGAAGTCTCTTAAAATCAATCTTGATGAAGAAGTCCTTTGTTTACTCCTTTTGAGTTCTTTACCTTCAAGTTGGTATACTCTTGTTACTATGGTGGCGAACACAATGGGAAACAAATTCAAGTTGAATGATATTGTTGGTTCGTTGTTGAATGAGGAAACTCGTAAAGCCACAAATCAATTGTCTAGTGATATAAGTCAAGCGCTAACTATTGATGAAAGAGGAAGGTCATTGAAGTGAGGCCAATTTTGTAACACAAAAGAAAGATCTCAAAGTAAAGGAAGGTCAAAATCACAAGGTAAAAGGCTTACTTGTTGGTATTGCAAGAAAGCGGGTCATGTGAGGAAGGATTGTTATGCTTTGAAAAATAAGCAAAAAGGTAAAGGCAAGGACATCAAGAATGAAGCTAACAATGCTTCGGATGGTGAAGGTAGAGTGACATTAAGTATTGCGTGCACGGTCTCTTCTTGTGCAAACATTTGAGTTTTAAATTCCGGTACTTCTTTTCATATATGTCCGGATCGATCATATTTTTTTACATATAAAGAAGTAGATGGTGAATATGTTTATCTTGATAATGATCAGGCATGTAAAATTATGGGCATTGGGAATATTGTTATAGAACAAACAAATGGCAAGAAACATACATTGACGAATGTGAGCCATGTTCCGGAGATCACAAAGAATTTAATATCGGCGGGACAATTGGATGTTTCCGGTTTTGTTATCACTTTCGGAAAGGGCTCTTGAAAGATATCAAAGGGTAGTATGACTATTTTAAAAGGGCAAAAGGATGGAAGTCTCTATACACTTTATGGAATAGCTTAAAAAGATGATGATTCAAATTTGGTGGTTGCTACCACAAGTAAAGGCGAAGATATGCAAGTTTGGCATAATCGGCTTGGTCATCTAAGTGAGCATGGTATGAAGGTATTACAAGAACATAATCTTATTCCTTCATTTGAGCATTCATTTTTTGATTTTTGTGAGCATTGCATTATGGAAAAACAACATAAGGTTTACTTCAAAAAAAATGAGATGCATAGAAAGGGCAAGCTATTGGAATTGGTATATTGCGATGTTTGTTGTCCGTTTAATGTTAAGCCACTTGGAGGCACATACTATTTTGTTACTTTCTTAGATGATTATTCTAGAAAGTATTGGATTTATCTTTCGGCTTCAAAAGATAAAGTTTTTGAAACTTTTAAGAAATTTAAAGCCCGTGTTGAAAAGGAAAGTGAATATTTTATTAAGTGCTTGCAAACCGACAATGGTCGTGAATTTTCCTCTAGTGCCTTTGATGATTTTTGCTTAGAAAATGGCATCAAAAGAGTGAAGACGGTTCCCTATACTCAACAAAATGGGATTATTGAAAGAATGAACCGAACCATTATGGAGCGGATTCGAAGTATGTTGTCTCACTCCAGCCTATCAAAGCCTTTTTGGGCCAAAGCGGCAAATACGGTCGTTTACTTGATTAATAGATCACCTAGTGTTGCATTGGATGGAGACATTCCGGAAATTATATGGAGTGGCAAAGACATTTTCTATGGGCACTTGAGAACATTTGGGTGTGAAGCTTATGTTCATATTCCGAAAGAAAGTAGAACAAAGCTTGATGTGAAATCAAGAAAATGTGTATTTCTTGGCTATGGAGGTGATGAGTTGGGCTATAGGCTTTGGGATCCCGTTGTTAGAAAATTATTCGGAGTCGGGATGTTGTGTTTAGAGAGGATGTAATGTTTAAAAAAGGCACAGAAGAAGAGCAAAAGAAGGATAAGCTTGTTGTTGATGTACAAGTTGATCTTTCTTCTCAAGATATACATGAAGTTCATCCTCCACTTCATGATAGTGATGTTGGTCATGATGGTAATGATAATCATGAAGAAAGCACACAATCCATTGAAATTCAACACGATTGTCATGAGAGTGAAGATAATGTGTCTACCCCATCGGCACATGAATTGAGAAGATCAATTAGGCCACATAAACCCACCCAAAGATACTCCCATTCTTTATATTATGCTTTATTTACTGATTCGGGTGAGCCCGAGTGTTTTCAGGAAGCAAAATATTGTCCAGAAAAAGCAAAGTGGCAAAGGGCAATAGAGGATGAGATGGATTCCTTATATCAAAGTCATACTTGGGAGTTAGTAGAGCTTCCGATTGAAAAGAAATCATTGAAAAATCGATGGGTTTATGTGATCAAGAATGAAGCCGATGGATCCAAGTGGTATAAAGCAAAAAGCAAGGCTTGTTGTTAAGGGCTATGGACAAAAGCAAGGTATTGACTTCAATGAAATATTTGCTCTCGTTGTTAAGCATTGCTCAATTAGAGTTGTTTTATCCTGGGTTGCAAATTTGGATCTTGAGCTTGAACAACTTGATATTAAAACCGCTTTCTTGCATGGTGATTTGGATGAAGAAATTTATATGTTTCAACCCGAAGGCTTTATTGATGAAGTTAATCCTAATTTAGTATGTAAGCTAAAGAAGGGATTGTATGGTTTAAAGCAAGCATCTAAACAATGGTAGAAGAAGTTTGATTCTTTCATGCAAGATGAAGGCTACAAACGATGTGATTTTGATCATTGTGTTTATTTTAAAGGTTCAACATATGATTCATTCACTAGTTTGTTACTATATGTGGATGATATGTTGATTGCTAGTAATGATCAAAACGATATTGCAAAGTTGAAGCTAGACATGTCGAAGAAGTTTGCTACTAAGGATCTTGGTGAAGCAAAGAAGATTTTGGGCATGCAAATTAAAAGGGATAGAGAGCATGGCAAGTTATGGCTTAGTCAATCGGGCTATATTTCTAAGGTGCTTGAAAGATTTGATATGAATGATTGTAAATCGATTTTTACTCCATTAGCCGGACATTTCAAGTTATCGAAGAAAAACTCTCCACAGAATGAGATCGAAAGAGATAAAATGAAGAATGTTTCTTATAATTCCGTCGTTGGGAGTTTGATGTATGCTATGGTTTGTACAAAACCAGACATAGCTTATGCAGTTGGAGTTATTTCACGATATATGTCTAATCCGGGATGGGAGCACTAGCAAGCCGTTAAGTGGATTCTTCGGTATTTAAAAGACACACAAAATGTTTGCTTGTGTTTTGGCGGAACTTCTTTAGAGGTGCATGGATATGTTGATTCCGATCATGCTGGTTGTGGAAAGACAAGAAAGTCCACTACGGGATATGTTTTCTCATTTGGAGGTAGTGCGGTTAGTTGGATGTCTAGATTGCAAGACATTGCTGCTTTGTTCTCTACGGAAGCCGAATATGTTGCCATGACTGAAGCGGCGAAGGAAATGATTTGGTTGAAGTGATTACTTGCACAATTCGAAGTGAAGCAAAATAAATATGTCATGTATTGTGAAAATCAAAGTGCAATTCATCTTGCAAAGAATGCGGCGTATCACTCCCGAACTAAGCATATTGACGTTCGCTTTCACTTTATTCGGATGATATTAGATTGTCGATATTTGGATGTAGAAAAGATTGATACAAAGAAAAACCTTGCGGGTATGTTGACAAAGGTTATTCTTACGAAAAAGCTCAAAATTTGTAGGAAGCACTCCGGATTGATCGAGACGTAGATGGAGTGGTCGGAGAACAATGCATTGTGATTAAGCTTATTTGATGGATGGATATTTGTCTTCAAGTGGGAAATTGTTGATTTAATTACATTGGGCCTTATTATTTGGGCTATATAATTTGGTGAAGTCAAATCTTTTATTTTTTTATATTTTCTGATTATATATTTGGGCCTCTTACTTGTAAACCTTTGGATCATAATTTTTTTGATCCAACGGCTCATATTTAATAGCTTTATCTTTTAAAAGCTAAAGTACGGGTGATTAGAATATTAAGAAAAATATATAGAGAGAAAAAGAAGTGGGAGAAAAGAGAAAACCCTAGGGTTTTGGTTTTATCTTTGTTCTATCAAGAAGGAGATGAGATCTTCCTTGTGATGTGTGGTTTGCACTATTTAGATAGAATTAGAGATTGTTGGAGTTTCTTTTTGTCTTTGAGGAAAGGTGGTATTTCTCCTATTTGTATCTCTCTTATAATCTTTATGATATGGTAGTGAAAATTTCTTTGTTTGTTCTCCCACGGATATAGGCATAACTAAACCACGCAAAATCATTGTGTTCTTGTGGTTTAATTTTTATTGATATTGCTCTGGTGCTTGGATCACCATTTGGGTGTTTAGAGTGTGAATTATAAAATTGCCCACCAAGTGTTTGTAAAATTGCCATTAATATTTTTCACCCTCATTTTACAACAACCTTCGACATTAAGTACCTATCGATTGGAGGGATGCTGATTGCCTTCGTCTCTCCATGAATTATATTGTAAGAAGTAAAACCAAACTAAGCGGTTGGTTAAAGATGAGTTAATTTGGGGCAAGCAAGTAAACCAATGACATGGTGTAGTATTGTGGCATATTGTATATACATCTGAGGCATCGTAATTGTATCTTTCTTTCTTGCATTTTTATTGTAGGAATAGATGTATTATTTACTATGATTATTCTACTAATTCCTTCTTTGGATCGAGTGAATGTAAAGCGCCATTTTGGTGATTGCACATACTGAAAATTTACTTTAAGTTTCTATTTTTTTGTGATCGTTATTTTTCAGAGCCATCTACCACCGGTGAGGCATGGGAACGGGACAAGGACGTCGCCAGTTAGCTAGATCATTTGAGTGTTGGTCTAGAGGGTGCCTGTCACGCCCCGGAACCCGGGCTCGCCAACAGATCCGCCGTGCACACGGGATTTCCCGAGTACACGAAGCGCTGGTAACCTGCTCCGATATAATATGAACAATAAAAGAGCATAATACAGAGCTGAAGTAGAAGAACCACATAGTATCTCAGACTGGAACTACAAGTAAAGCTGTAATAAGTACAATAATCTCTCAGCTCACCAAATAGTACAACCTGCTGGCAGAAGCCAGACCCAAATAAAAGGAGAATACCACAGTCTGAGTGAAGGGTACAACTTCTATTTACAGCTCTCAATCTCACAGGAGATCTATCTATTCGGCGATCCCCTTACCTCGATCCGCTGCCGAAGGCCTAGCAGCTCCTGCAGATGACTCTGCAAAATAAAGGAGAAGAAAGAAACAGAAAATAACAATGGGGGGTGAGAACTACCAGATAAACCAGCAGCCTCCCCTAGTGGGTAAAACCTCAACTCTGACGCACCCACTAGGACTACTAGAGGCAAAAGGGAGAAGTGGTAAAATACATAAGATGCTGAAACATGAAAACTACCACTACTATGCTGTCAAAACTGTATGCATGCATCAGAAATGGTATCTGTCCAAATAAATCCAATCTAGACACCAGTAACAACTGGTACTGCCTGCTCAGCGGAATCTGCACACACGGCTCGAAACCGCGGGATCGGCTCGCACGGCTCGCATCCCAACATAAGTATTAGACCGGCACACACGGCTGGGTCTGAAAAAGCCCACCTCCGGAGTGGCACTCGAGGGGAGCGACCCACACGAGTAAAGCATCTCTGTCATCAGTATCTCAAGTATCTCTGTAGCACATATCTCAATATAGCAGGACTGGATCATAACTATGATCAAAGTGGGAAACTCCATCCACTACAGAAACCCAATCCCCAGCTGATGCAATAAACCAGACTCAACCCCAATCTGATGCAAGGATAAACATCTGGTCGACCGCCTACTGTCCGCGGTTATCGCAATACCCCACAAATCCACAATCTAATGCAATCTCGACTACACTATCCCAAACCCCTGCTCACACTTGAGCAACAAGCCTCTGGATGCACAGGACAACAATGAAACATGTACAAATCCCAAGATGATAGTGTAACAATAAATAGTGGCTAACTAGATGAGCAAGAAAGCATGCCATTATTTAAAAGCTGTAGAAAAGTGTCAAATATTTATTTTAAAAATATTGATTGTTATAAAAGTTAATGCATGCGAGATTATAGCCTTTGTCCCAATCACAGTGTCCCAATATAAGTCATCATATAATCTGTGGGGTTAAATTTTAGGAGAGTTCGTCCCAGCGGTTCTCGTCAATTGTCATATTAATTCGTCCCAATAGTTCTCATCAATTGTCCTGTTAGTTTGTCCTGTTAGTTTGTCCTGTTAGTTCTTATCAATTATCAAATTAGTTTGTCCCAGTGGTTCTCATCAATTGTCATATTAAATTTTAGGGGAGTTCCAGTAATCCCAGTGAGCTTGTCAAAAATGAAGTAAGCAACAACCGCCCACCTCGAACAGCTCAAATCACACCCAGATAGTCTCCTGGCTGTCCACAATCCCCTAGAACTGCTGTCTGCCGAAAACGGTGCCCTACAGCAACACACATTGCACAGGGTGTAACTATATTATTCATAAAAAATACAGCTTTTGCTGTTTTTCAAATAGCACGAAAAGAGAGGAGTTTTTCACCTCTGTATAGTACTCAGAAAAATCCAGAAAAATTACGGTTGCGTTCCTCGCGAAGAGTAGATCAAAATCGACTCTTTAAACGTCTCGATCTGATGCTCCTACGCCAAGATAAAAATCAGAGAAGTCGATGCTGTCTAGAAATTTCCACAGCAAAAAGGGGGGTCAAATAGACCTCGGGAATCGTGCCAAAAGTATGAAATGGAGCAAAGTGATCAATACGAAAATCAAAGCCTTACCTCTTAGGAACGCGCTGCCGCAAAAATCGTCCAAAAATTCCTCCTGGTTAGCACACAGAGAATTTTCGACTGAACTGCGATGGGAAATGGGCCGAAAAAGAAAACCGTCGCAGTGCGCCGCGTCGCAGCTAACTCACTATCGGTATCTTCAAAAATTCTAAAATCTGGAGGAGAGAGAGGAGAGAGAGAGAGAGGAATATTTTTCCTAAGGGGCCCAACCTCTGATTCTCTCTCTACGGCACAGAAATTGAGGTGGGAATGAGGAGGGGTGGGGGACCCTATTTATAATGGGCTGGGGCTCCACACAGGATCGGATCCGAACAGGAAACACCGAAACGGGCCAACCAAAATGCGCCACGCGTCCACAAAACAGGAAACAGCCTGTGCAAGGGCCACTCAGAAGCCGCCACGTGTCCACGTGGTGCATAGGCCCGGTCCCCGCGCCGGGTCTTCCGGAAGATGTCGGCCAACCGGGTGCTGCCACGTGTCACCTTCCCACATGCTTCTAGAAGCCGGCCAACCAATGGGGAAGCGCCACATGGCAAGGGGGGTCTTCGCTGCTCCCGGTGCACGCCAGGCCCATGGACCGCGCACCAGCGCCCCCTGCCCGCGCCTGCCCGCGCCTGCCCGCGCTGCGCGCCTCCGCACTCCGCCGCTGTGCCGCCGCTGCGCCGCCCGCCGCCGCTCGCCGGTCGCCGGAACAGTATTTCCGGCGGCCGGAGTTACTGTTCCGGCATGAACAGTACCCAAGTGCCAAAAAAATAAAGTAAATATACCATTTTGACCGTTTTCGCGCGCTGAATCCAAATCCGCTGTCCATTTCGCCAAATTCTCATCCGAAATTTTGCCGAAAGCTCCCGAAAAATCCTATTTGCTCCGATTTTCGTGCCGAGTCTATTTTAAATGTCCAATTTCGATTCTACAAGCTCTGTTTCACCGAATAAGCTCCCTACAGTCACTGTTTAATGTTGCACAGTTCCTGCGGGAGTCCGGATCATCACATCCTCCCCCACTAAAAAGAGTTTTGTCCTCGAAACGAGACTAAACAATAATCCTCAGTCCGATGTCTCGAATAAGTAGGGGTGAGCATCTCTCATCTCCGACTCGAGCTCCCATGTAGCCTCGCGCTCGTCATGATTGCCCCATTGGATTTTCACATAGGGAATGGCCCGATTGCGCAATTCTCTCACCTCTCGGTCCAGAATTCGCAGTGGGCGCTCCTCATACCTCAAATCTTCGCTAATCTCAAGCGGTGTGAAGTCGATGACGTGCGATGGGTCGAAGACATACTTCCTCAAAGTAGAAACGTGAAACACATCATGGACACCAGCAAGCCTCGGAGGAAGTGCAAGTCGGTAGGCAACTTGTGACACCCCCGGAATTTGGATTAGTCCTCTATATAAATGATATAATAGGACTAAATCTCTAACCCGGCTATAGCATTTTGGATGGTAGCAAGATCCAAGAGGAACATGAGAGTTAAGCGTGCTAGAGCTAGAGTAGTTCTAGGATGGGTGACCCCCTGGGAAATAGGGCGTCACAGTTGGTATCAGAGCCATTCACCAGCCGGAAATATGAGATAAGTCTCAGCTGAGCCAGGGTTATATAGCGGGTAGAGCGAGGCTCCCCGGCTAATGACCGTTGTGAGTGGAGTGCAGCTCCTCACAAGGTCGGCTAAGGCTAGCGAGACGAGTCTCACATCGCCTGGTGCTTGTGAGTGTGCTTGAGCCTGACGTGGACGTCAGGGCTTAAAGGGGGGAAGAATGTGACACCCTCGGAATTTGGATTAGTCCTCTATATAAATGATATAATAGGACTAAATCTCTAACCCGGCTATAGCATTTTGGATGGTAGCAAGATCCAAGAGGAACATGAGAGTTAAGCGTGCTAGAGCTAGAGTAGTTCTAGGATGGGTGACCCCCTGGGAAGTGGGGCGTCACACAACTGGCCCGATACGCTCCAATACCTCAAAGGGTCCAATGTATCGGGGGCTAAGCTTTCCACGAATGCCGAGTCTCCTGATTCCTTTGGACGACGAGACTTTCAGGAATACGTGCTCTCCAACTTGAAATTCTAAGTCTCGTCGCCGAATATCGGCATAACTCTTTTGTCGGCTTTGGGCGGTTTGAAGATGCCGTTGAATCACTCGGACCTTCTCCTCTGCCTCTATCAATATATCTGGTCCCAAGGTCCGCCTTTCGCCCACGTCACTCCAATAAAGCGGTGATCGACACTTGCGTCCATACAACGCTTCAAACGGAGCCATCTGAATGCTCGCTTGAAAGCTATTGTTGTACGCGAACTCAGCCAAGGATAAGTGTCGAATCCACCCTCCGCCGAAATCCAAGACACAAGCCCTCAGCATGTCCTCCAGGATTTGTATCGTCCGTTCTGACTGTCCATCCGTCTGCGGATGAAAAGCAGTACTGAACCTAAGCTGAGTCCCCAAGGCTGTCTGCAAACTCATCCAGAAACGCGAAACAAACCTCGGGTCTCTATCTGATACAATGGAGGCTGGTACTCCATGTAATCTAACTATCTCGTCTAGATAAAGCTGGGCTAGTTGCTCAAGTGACCAAGTAGTCTGCATAGGCAAGAAATGCGCCGACTTGGTAAGTCGATCTACAACTACCCAGATCGCATCGGCTCCTCCTTGTGCCTTCGGTAGTCCGACCACAAAGTCCATCGTAATGTGGTCCCATTTCCACTCGGGAATTGGGAGACTCTGTAACTTGCCAGCTGGCACTCGATGCTCAGCTTTCACCTGCTGACAAGTTAAACATTGGGCCACAAATCTCCCAATATCCCTTTTCATGCCTTTCCACCAGAAGTGTGCCTTGAGGTCCTTATACATCTTAGTCCCACCAGGATGTAGGGTATAAGGTGTATAATGGGCCTCTCGCAATATCTGTTCTCTAATCTCCACATCTATTGGCACACATGCTCGGTTCCTGTACCTCAGTACTCCCGAGGCATCTACCGTAAAGTCCCCAGACTGATTACTAGGAATCTGATCTCTAATCCTGGTCAAGTGGGGGTCCTCACTCTGTTTCTCCCTGATCCTGTCCAGCAGAGTGGGCTGCAAGACTAAAGATGTCAGTCTAGCAGTGACCCCAGGGGACACAACCTCTATCTCGAGTCGTCTCATCTCCTCTAATAGCGGTGCTTGGTCTGTGATCAACATAGACAACCCTTGCACCGCCCTTCTACTCAAGGCGTCAGCGACCACATTAGCCTTGCCCGGGTGGTAGAGAATATCTACATCATAATCCTTTAATAGCTCTAACCACCTACGTTGCCTCAAATTCAGCTCCTTTTGCGTGAACAGATACTTTAGGCTCTTATGGTCGGTGTAGATTTCACAATGCTCCCCATACAGATAATGGCGCCAGAGCTTCAGTGCAAACACTACAGCAGCAAGCTCCAAGTCATGGGTAGGGTAGTTTTTCTCATATTCTTTGAGTTGTCTTGATGCATATGCAATTACCCTCCCTTCCTGCATCAACACACAACCGAGTCCACTGTGTGATGTGTCGCTGTAGATCACATATCCTTTTCCCATAACAGGAAGGGAAAGGATAGGAGCGGTCATCAGTCTATTCTTCAGCTCCTCAAAGCTCCTTTGACAGTCCTCACTCCAGATAAACTTCACTCCCTTACGCGTCAAGCGAGTGAGGGGTGTGGAGAGCTTCGCAAAGCCTTCCACAAACCGACGGTAATACCCAGCTAAACCCATAAAGCTACGTACCTCAGAAACCGTCGTCGGTCGGGGCCAATCACGGACTGCCTCAATCTTCGCTGGGTCCACTGCCACACCCGCGGCAGAAATCACATGGCCCAAGAAGACTACCTTCCGAAGCCAAAACTCGCACTTTGCCAGTTTGGCATACAACTTCTTCTCTCGCAGAAGTTGCAGCACAATCCTTAAGTGCTCCTCATGCTCGGCATCACTTCAGGAGTAGACCAAGATATCATCAATGAACACTACCACGAACCGATCTAAGTATAGCCGGAAGATCCGGTTCATTAAATCCATGAACGCGGCAGGGGCATTAGTTAGCCCAAAAGGCATAACTGTGAATTCATAATGCCCGTACCGTGATCTGAATGCCGTCTTCGGAATATCCTCGGCCTTCACCTTCAACTGGTGGTAACCGGACTGCAAATCTATCTTAGAGAAGACACAAGACCCTTACAGCTGATCAAAAAGATCATCGATGCGCGGCAAAGGGTACTTGTTCTTGATGGTCACTTTATTTAATTCCCTATAGTCCACACACAATCGAAGTGATCCATCCTTCTTTTTCACGAATAGCACCGGCGCTCCCCAAGGCGATACACTCGGCCTAATAAAACCCTTATCCATTAAATCCTGAAGTTGCGCCTTAAGCTCTCGCAACTCAGCCAGTGCCATCCGGTAAGGAGCCTTAGAGATTGGCGCAGTTCCTGGAACTACGTCAATCACGAACTCAATTTCCCTATCTGGCGGCATGCTAGTAAGCTCAGGGGGAAAAACATCCGGGAACTCGCGGGCAATAGGGATATCCCCGAGTCCCGGCGCCGCCGTAGGCCCCTCAACAACACTAGCCAAAAAGGCTACACATCCTCGACGGATCATCTGCTTTGCTCGGGAAGTCGAAACCATAGAGGCAAAAGAAAGCACTCTGACATCCCCGATATACCAACATCTCCTGGCCTGGCTCTCTAAAAGTGACGGTCCTTGCGGCACAATCAATAGTCGCAAAATACCGAGCCAGCCAGTCCATCCCGAGGACCACATCGAAGTCCTTCAATTGTCTCAGGACCAACAGGTCTGCTGGCATAATCCAGGACTCGATTTGCATCGGGCAGGACCAACAACACTCCTCTACGTGCAAGGTGTGATCGGGAATCTGAACCTCTCGCGCACGTGGTAAAGGTCCTACCTCTAACCCATGTAATGATGCAAATAATTTACTAATAAAAGAATGTGATGCTCCCGTATCAAATAAAGTACGAGTCCTAATGTCAGAAAGTAAGGTGATACCTGCCACCACATAATCTGCGGCTGAAGAGTCCTCTATCTGCGCCGCATACACCCGCCCACTTTGAGCTGGAGGGCCGGTACTCCGTGGGATGGGAGAAGATGGCCTGCTTGCTGGAGCATATGGCCGCTGAGCCGTCGACCGCTGTTGAGCTGAAGATGGAGCAGATGCTGAAGAAGGGGTGGCGGGGGCCGAAAAGGGGCACGAAGCTTGAATGTGCCCGGGCTGTCCACATCTATAGCAGCGACCCCACCGCTGGTCGCAGGTGTTGGAAAAATGCTGACCTCCACAGAAAATACAACTGCCGGGAGCCCGTGGCTGTCTGATTGCTGTTGCTGTTGAGACTACCGTTGTCGCTGAGGCTGTCGTTGCGACCCACGCTGCGACGGCTGGGATCTCTGCTGTTGCTGCTACCGTTGCTGGGGCCTCTGGGGCTCCACCAGGCCCTCGCGCTCAGACCGTCCTTGGCCGGGAAGACTGTGGCAGAGACGGTCGTGGCGGCCTCCACGAACTAGCTTGTCCCCAACCTCCGATGCCGGTCGCTTCGCCCCTGGATCACCATGGGAGCTGGAGCTACCTCCTCCATCACTACCTCCCCGCACTCAACGTAGAGTGCCTGCTCCATTGAGGCCTCCAAGGTCTGCAACCTTCGCGAGCGAACAAGTTGAAAAAGGTCCCGGCGCAACCCCTCGCTCGAACATGTAAATCCGGTGCGCCTCATCCCTGGCCACGTTCGGTACACATGCCAACAACTGATTGAAATTGGCAATGTATTCGTGTACGGGCCGATTCCCCTGGCGAAGGTTTCTCATCTGCTCCTCCAATCCTCTGTCGGACGCTTTCCGGGAAGAAAGCCCCGAGAATGAGACTGCGGAACTCCGCCCAGGTCAGGAGCTGAGCCCCAGGCGGACCAGCCGGTCGAACACGCCGCCACCAAGCCTCGGCGTTTGTGCTCCACAAAGTTCGTCGCTAATACCACCTGATATCGCTCCTCGATAAACAACGTCTCAAAACGTCGCTCCATCGCCGTGATCCAAGACTCTGCCTCCCACGGCTCTGTATTTTGCCCCGAAAATAGGGTGGGTCAAACTGGGCGGAACTCTCATCAACAGGTCCACCATCCCCGCTGTTCTGCCGGGGTCAAAGATCCTGTCAGCCCAGTCGGCTGTCCACCAGTACCCCGAAGCAACAGGGGATGCCGGGGTCACCGGTACAGCTGGGGGATTTCCACAGCAGGGAAGAAGGTACGGGAGAACTCTCCGGGGGTGCTACAACAGGCTGCGCCCTCTGCTCTAACATCTGCGTCAGCCGACCATAGCCTCCTCCTGACGCCGAATAGCCTCGGACATCTGGGCCATCTGAGCTTGGTAGCTCTGGCACATCTCATCTGCTGGCCCTGCCCGGACTCCTCCTGGTCGGGCTCAGGGGAATCAGGCTGAGAACGCGTCAACATCCTACGTCGCGGAGGCATCCTACCACAAGAACCACACTCAGTATCATATCCCCACACGACCCAATCTAGCGAAAAGTCAAAGACATCCCCATATTTCTGTGACTTTATGTTGTCTGCAGCCAACATAACGGTTCACCAGAAATTGGGCATGTCGATCCCTCTTCTCTCACTGGAAGAGTCAAACAATAAATCAACGACTTTCGCAAATATCACGTCTCTCGTACCTATTATCCTAGGGTCTACCAAAAGCCTAGGGTTTCCTAAGTCCCAACTGACCTATCCCTAAGCTCTGATACCAACTTAATCTGTCACGCCCCGGAACCCGGGCTCGCCAACAGATCCGCCGTGCACACGGGATTTCCCGAGTACACGAAGCGCTGGTAACCTGCTCCGATATAATATGAACAATAAAAGAGCATAATACAGAGCTGAAGTAGAAGAACCCCATAGTATCTCAGACTGGAACTACAATAAAGCTGTAATAAGTACAATAATCTCTCAGCTCACCAAATAGTACAACCTGCTGGCAGAAGCCAGACCCAAATAAAAGGAGAATACCACAGTCTGAGTGAAGGGTACAACGTCTATTTACAGCTCTCAATCTCACAGGAGATCTATCTATTCGGCGATCCCCTTACCTCGATCCGCTGCCGAAGGCCTAGCAGCTCTGCAGATGACTCTGCAAAATAAAGGAGAAGAAAGAAACAGAAAATAACAATGGGGGGAGAACTACCAGATAAACCAGCAGCCTCCCCTAGTGGGTAAAACCTCAACTCTGACGCACCCACTAGGACTACTAGAGGCAAAAGGGAGAAGTGGTAAAATACATAAGATGCTGAAAAGGAAAACTACCACTACTATGCTGTCAAACTGTATGCATGCATCAGAAATGGTATCTGTCCAAATAAATCCAATCTAGACACCAGTAAAACAACTGGTACTGCCTGCTCAGCGGAATCTGCACACACGGCTCGAAACCGCGGGATCGGCTCGCACGGCTCGCATCCCAACATAAGTATCAGACCGGCACACACGGCTGGGTCTGAAAAGCCCACCTCCGGAGTGGCACTCGAGGGGAGCGACCCACACGAGTAAAGCATCTCTGTCATCAGTATCTCAAGTATCTCTTGCACATATCTCAATATAGCAGGACTGGATCATAACTATGATCAAAGTGGGAAACTCCATCCACTACAGAAACCCAATCCCCAGCTGATGCAATAAACCAGACTCAACCCCAATCTGATGCAAGGTAAACATCTGGTCGACCGCCTACTGTCCGCGGTTACGCAATACCCCACAAATCCACAATCTAATGCAATCTCGACTACACTATCCCAAACCCCTGCTCACAACTTGAGCAACAAAGCCTCTGGATGCACAGGACAACAATGAAAACATGTACAAATCCAAGATGATAGTGTAGCAATAAATAGTGGCTAACTAGATGAGCAAGAAAGCATGCCATTATTTATTAAAAGCTGTAGAAAAGTGTCAATATTTATTTTAAAAAGATTGATTGTTATAAAAGTTATTGCATGCGAGATTATAGCCTTTGTCCCAATCACAGTGTCCCAATATAAGTCATCATATAATGTGGGGTTAAATTTTAGGAGAGTTCGTCCAGCGGTTCTCGTCAATTGTCATATTAATTCGTCCAATAGTTCCCTTTGTCCTGTAATGTCCTGTAGTTTGTCCTGTAGTTCTTATCAATTATCATATTAGTTTGTCCCAGTGGTTCTCATCAATGTATATTAAATTTTAGGGAGTTCCAGTAATCCAAGTGAGTTGTCAAAAATGAGGTAAGCAACAACCGCCCACCTCGAACAGCTCAAATCACACCAGATAGTCTCCTGGCTGTCCACAGTCCCCTAGAACTACGTCTGCCGAAAACGGTGCCCTACAGCAACACCACATGCACAGGGTGTAACTATATTATTCATAAAAAAATACAGCTTTTGCTATTTTCAAATAGCACGAAAAGAGAGGAGTTTTCACTATGTATAGTACTCAGAAAAACCAGAAAAATTA
>CM055067.1:46802650-46888808 GCA_029204045.2 Tillandsia leiboldiana | reverse complement strand
AGCGCCATTTTGGTGATTGCACATACTGAAAATTTACTTTAAGTATTTATTTTTTTGTGATCGTTATTTTACAGAGCCTCTACCACCGGTGAGGCATGGGAACGGGACAAGGAAGTCGCAGTTAGCTAGATCATTGAGTGTTGGTCAGAGGGTGCTGTCACGCCACGGACCCGGGCTCGCCAACAGATCCGGCGTGCACACGGGATTTCCGAGTACACACGAAAGCGCTGGTAACCCTGCTCCGATATAATATGAACAATAAAAGAGCATAATACAGAGCTGAAGTTAGAAGAACCACATAGTATCTCAGACTGGAACTACAGTAAAGTGTAATAAGTACAATAATCTCTCAGCTCACCAAATAGTACAACCTGCTGGCAGAAGCCAGACCCAAATAAAAGGAGAATACCACAGTCTGAGTGAAGGGTACAACTTCTATTTACAGCTCTCAATCTCACAGGAGATCTATCTATTCGGCGATCCCTTACCTCGATCCGCTGCGAAGAGCCTAGCAGCTCCTGCAGATGACTCTGCAAAATAAAGGAGAAGAAAGAAACAGAAAATAACAATGGGGGGTGAGAACTACCAGATAAACCAGCAGCCTCCCCAGTGGGTAAAACCTCAACTCTGACGCACCCACTAGGACTACTAGAGGCAAAAGGGAGAAGTGGTAAAATACATAAGATGCTGAAACATGAAAACTACCACTACTATGCTGTCAAAACTGTATGCATGCATCAGAAATGGTATCTGTCCAAATAAATCCAATCTAGACACCAGTAACAACTGGTACTGCCTGCTCAGCGGAATCTGCACACACGGCTCGAAACCGCGGGATCGGCTCGCACGGCTCGCATCCCAACATAAGTATAGACCGGCACACACGGCTGGGTCTGAAAAAGCCCACCTCCGGAGTGGCACTCGAGGGGGCGACCCACACGAGTAAAGCATCTCTGTCATCAGTATCTCAAGTATCTCTGTAGCACATATCTCAATATAGCAGGACTGGATCATAACTATGATCAAAGTGGGAAACTCCATCCACTACAGAAACCCAATCCCCAGCTGATGCAATAAACCAGACTCAACCCCAATCTGATGCAAGGATAAACATCTGGTCGACCGCCTACTGTCCGCGGTTATCGCAATACCCCACAAATCCACAATCTAATGCAATCTCGACTACACTATCCCAAACCCTGCTCACACTTGAGCAACAAGCCTCTGGATGCACAGGACAACAATGAAACATGTACAAATCCCAAGATGATAGTGTAACAAAAATAGTGGCTAACTAGATGAGCAAGAAAGCATGCCATTATTTAAAAGCTGTAGAAAAGTGTCAAATATTTATTTTAAAAAGATTGATTGTTATAAAAGTTATGCATGCGAGATTATAGCCTTTGTCCCAATCACAGTGTCCCAAATAAGTCATCATTAATCTGTGGGGTTAAATTTTAGGAGAGTTCGTCCCAGCGGTTCTCGTCAATTGTCATATTAATTCGTCCCAATAGTTCTCATCAATGTCCTGTTAGTTTGTCCTGTAGTTGTCCTGTTAGTTCTTATCAATTATCAAATTAGTTTGTCCCAGTGGTTCTCATCAATTGTCATATTAATTTTAGGGGAGTTCCAGTAATCCCAGTGAGCTTGTCAAAAATGAAGTAAGCAACAACCGCCCACCTCGAACAGCTCAAATCACACCCAGATAGTCTCCTGGCTGTCCACAATCCCCTAGAACTGCTGTCTGCCGAAAACGGTGCCCTACAGCAACACACATTGCACAGGGTGTAACTATATTATTCATAAAAAATACAGCTTTTGCTGTTTTTCAAATAGCACGAAAAGAGAGGAGTTTTTCACCTCTGTATAGTACTCAGAAAAATCCAGAAAAATTACGGTTGCGTTCCTCGCGAAGAGTAGATCAAAATCGACTCTTTAAACGTCTCGATCTGATGCTCCTACGCCAAGAAAAAATCAGAGAAGTCGATGCTGTCTAGAAATTTCCACAGCAAAAAGGGGGGTCAAAGAGACCTCGGGAATCGTGCCAAAAGTATGAAATGGAGCAAAGTGATCAACACGAAAATCAAAGCCTTACCTCTTAGGAACGCGCTGCTGCCGCAAAAATCGTCCAAAATTCCTCCTGGTTAGCACACAGGGAATTTTCGACTGAACTGCGATGGGAAATGGGCCGAAAAGAAAACCGTCGCAGTGCGCCGCGTCGCAGCTAACTCACTATCGGTATCTTCAAAAATTCTAAAATCTGGAGGAGAGAGAGGAGAGAGAGAGAGAGGAATATTTTCCTAAGGGGCCCAACCTCTGATTCTCTCTCTACGGCACAGAAATTGAGGTGGGAATGAGGAGGGGTGGGGGACCCTATTTATAATGGGCTGGGGCTCCACACAGGATCGGATCCGAACAGGAAACACCGAAACGGGCCAACCAAAATGCGCCACGCGTCCACAAAACAGGAAACAGCCTGTGCAAGGGCCACTCAGAAGCCGCCACGTGTCCACGTGGTGCATAGGCCCGGTCCCCGCGCCGGGTCTTCCGGAAGATGTCGGCCAACCGGGTGCTGCCACGTGTCACCTTCCCACATGCTTCTAGAAGCCGGCCAACCAATGGGGAAGCGCCACATGGCAAGGGGGGTCTTCGCTGCTCCCGGTGCACGCCAGGCCCATGGACCCGCGCACCAGCGCCCCCTGCCCGCAGCCTGCCCGCGCCTAGCCCGCGCTGCGCGCCTCCCAGCACTCCGCCGCCTGTGCCGCCGCTGCGCCGCCCGCCGCCGCTCTCCGGGCGCCGGAACAGTATTTCCGCGGCCGGAGTTACTGTTTCCTGGCATGAACCGTACCCACGTGCCAAAAAAGAAAGTAATATACCATTTTGACCGTTTCCGCGCGCTTGAATCCCAAATCCGCTGTCCATTTCGCCAAATTCTCATCCGAAATTTTGCACGAAAGCTCCCGAAAAATCCTATTTGCTCCGATTTTCGTGCCGAGTCTATTTTAAATGCCAATTTCGATCTACAAGCTCTGTTTCACCGAATAAGCTCCCTACAGTCCACTGTTTAATGTTGCACAGTTCCTGCTGGAGTCCGGATCATCACATCCTCCCCCACTAAAAAAGTTTTGTCCTCGAAACGAGACTAAACAATAATCCTCAGTCCGATGTCTCGAATAAGTAGGGGTGAGCATCTCTCATCTCCGACTCGAGCTCCCATGTAGCCTCGCGCTCGTCATGATTGCCCCATTGGATTTCACATAGGGAAGTGGCCCGATTAGCGCAATTCCTCTCACCTCTCGGTCCAGAATTCGCAGTGGGCGCTCCTCATACCTCAAATCTTCGCTAATCTCAAGCGGTGTGAAAGTCGATGACGTGCGATGGGGTCGAAGACATACTTCCTCAAAGTAGAAACGTGAAACACATCATGGACACCAGCAAGCCTCGGAGGAAGTGCAAGTCGGTAGGCAACTTGTGACAACCCCCGGAATTGGATTAGTCCTCTATATAAATGATATATAGGACTAAATCTCTAACCCGGCTATAGCATTTTGGATGTAGCAAGATCCAAGAGGAACATGAGAGTTAAGCGTGCTAGAGCTAGAGTAGTTCTAGGATGGGTGACCCCCTGGGAAATAGGGCGTCACAGTTGGTATCAGAGCCATTCACCAGCCGGAAATATGAGATAAGTCTCAGCTGAGCCAGGGTTATATAGCGGGTAGAGCGAGGCTCCCCGGCTAATGACCGTTGTGAGTGGAGTGCAGCTCCTCACAAGGTCGGCTAAGGCTAGCGAGACGAGTCTCACATCGCCTGGTGCTTGTGAGTGTGCTTGAGCCTGACGTGGACGTCAGGGCTTAAAGGGGGGAAGAATGTGACACCCTCGGAATTTGGATTAGTCCTCTATATAAATGATATAATAGGACTAAATCTCTAACCCGGCTATAGCATTTTGGATGGTAGCAAGATCCAAGAGGAACATGAGAGTTAAGCGTGCTAGAGCTAGAGTAGTTCTAGGATGGGTGACCCCCTGGGAAGTGGGGCGTCACACAACTGGCCCGATACGCTCCAATACCTCAAAGGGTCCAATGTATCGGGGGCTAAGCTTTCCACGAATGCCGAGTCTCCTGATTCCTTTGGACGACGAGACTTTCAGGAATACGTGCTCTCCAACTTGAAATTCTAAGTCTCGTCGCCGAATATCGGCATAACTCTTTTGTCGGCTTTGGGCGGTTTGAAGATGCCGTTGAATCACTCGGACCTTCTCCTCTGCCTCTATCAATATATCTGGTCCCAAGGTCCGCCTTTCGCCCACGTCACTCCAATAAAGCGGTGATCGACACTTGCGTCCATACAACGCTTCAAACGGAGCCATCTGAATGCTCGCTTGAAAGCTATTGTTGTACGCGAACTCAGCCAAGGATAAGTGTCGAATCCACCCTCCGCCGAAATCCAAGACACAAGCCCTCAGCATGTCCTCCAGGATTGTATCGTCCGTTCTGACTGTCCATCCGTCTGCGGATGAAAAGCAGTACTGAACCTAAGCTGAGTCCCCAAGGCTGTCTGCAAACTCATCCAGAAACGCGAAACAAACCTCGGGTCTCTATCTGATACAATGGAGGCTGGTACTCCATGTAATCTAACTATCTCGTCTAGATAAAGCTGGGCTAGTTGCTCAAGTGACCAAGTAGTCTGCATAGGCAAGAAATGCGCCGACTTGGTAAGTCGATCTACAACTACCCAGATCGCATCGGCTCCTCCTTGTGCCTTCGGTAGTCCGACCACAAAGTCCATCGTAATGTGGTCCCATTTCCACTCGGGAATTGGGAGACTCTGTAACTTGCCAGCTGGCACTCGATGCTCAGCTTTCACCTGCTGACAAGTTAAACATTGGGCCACAAATCTCCCAATATCCCTTTTCATGCCTTTCCACCAGAAGTGTGCCTTGAGGTCCTTATACATCTTAGTCCCACCAGGATGTAGGGTATAAGGTGTATAATGGGCCTCTCGCAATATCTGTTCTCTAATCTCCACATCTATTGGCACACATGCTCGGTTCCTGTACCTCAGTACTCCCGAGGCATCTACCGTAAAGTCCCCAGACTGATTACTAGGAATCTGATCTCTAATCCTGGTCAAGTGGGGGTCCTCACTCTGTTTCTCCCTGATCCTGTCCAGCAGAGTGGGCTGCAAGACTAAAGATGTCAGTCTAGCAGTGACCCCAGGGGACACAACCTCTATCTCGAGTCGTCTCATCTCCTCTAATAGCGGTGCTTGGTCTGTGATCAACATAGACAACCCTTGCACCGCCCTTCTACTCAAGGCGTCAGCGACCACATTAGCCTTGCCCGGGTGGTAGAGAATATCTACATCATAATCCTTTAATAGCTCTAACCACCTACGTTGCCTCAAATTCAGCTCCTTTTGCGTGAACAGATACTTTAGGCTCTTATGGTCGGTGTAGATTTCACAATGCTCCCCATACAGATAATGGCGCCAGAGCTTCAGTGCAAACACTACAGCAGCAAGCTCCAAGTCATGGGTAGGGTAGTTTTTCTCATATTCTTTGAGTTGTCTTGATGCATATGCAATTACCCTCCCTTCCTGCATCAACACACAACCGAGTCCACTGTGTGATGTGTCGCTGTAGATCACATATCCTTTTCCCATAACAGAAGGGAAAGGATAGGAGCGGTCATCAGTCTATTCTTCAGCTCCTCAAAGCTCCTTTGACAGTCCTCACTCCAGATAAACTTCACTCCCTTACGCGTCAAGCGAGTGAGGGGTGTGGAGAGCTTCGCAAAGCCTTCCACAAACCGACGGTAATACCCAGCTAAACCCATAAAGCTACGTACCTCAGAAACCGTCGTCGGTCGGGGCCAATCACGGACTGCCTCAATCTTCGCTGGGTCCACTGCCACACCCGCGGCAGAAATCACATGGCCCAAGAAGACTACCTTCCGAAGCCAAAACTCGCACTTTGCCAGTTTGGCATACAACTTCTTCTCTCGCAGAAGTTGCAGCACAATCCTTAAGTGCTCCTCATGCTCGGCATCACTTCAGGAGTAGACCAAGATATCATCAATGAACACTACCACGAACCGATCTAAGTATAGCCGGAAGATCCGGTTCATTAAATCCATGAACGCGGCAGGGGCATTAGTTAGCCCAAAAGGCATAACTGTGAATTCATAATGCCCGTACCGTGATCTGAATGCCGTCTTCGGAATATCCTCGGCCTTCACCTTCAACTGGTGGTAACCGGACTGCAAATCTATCTTAGAGAAGACACAAGACCCTTACAGCTGATCAAAAAGATCATCGATGCGCGGCAAAGGGTACTTGTTCTTGATGGTCACTTTATTTAATTCCCTATAGTCCACACACAATCGAAGTGATCCATCCTTCTTTTTCACGAATAGCACCGGCGCTCCCCAAGGCGATACACTCGGCCTAATAAAACCCTTATCCATTAAATCCTGAAGTTGCGCCTTAAGCTCTCGCAACTCAGCCAGTGCCATCCGGTAAGGAGCCTTAGAGATTGGCGCAGTTCCTGGAACTACGTCAATCACGAACTCAATTTCCCTATCTGGCGGCATGCTAGTAAGCTCAGGGGGAAAAACATCCGGGAACTCGCGGGCAATAGGGATATCCCCGAGTCCCGGCGCCGCCGTAGGCCCCTCAACAACACTAGCCAAAAAGGCTACACATCCTCGACGGATCATCTGCTTTGCTCGGGAAGTCGAAACCATAGAGGCAAAGAAAGCACTCTGACATCCCCGATATACCAACATCTCCTGGCCTGGCTCTCTAAAAGTGACGGTCCTTGCGGCACAATCAATAGTCGCAAAATACCGAGCCAGCCAGTCCATCCCGAGGACCACATCGAAGTCCTTCAATTGTCTCAGGACCAACAGGTCTGCTGGCATAATCCAGGACTCGATTTGCATCGGGCAGGACCAACAACACTCCTCTACGTGCAAGGTGTGATCGGGAATCTGAACCTCTCGCGCACGTGGTAAAGGTCCTACCTCTAACCCATGTAATGATGCAAATAATTTACTAATAAAAGAATGTGATGCTCCCGTATCAAATAAAGTACGAGTCCTAATGTCAGAAAGTAAGGTGATACCTGCCACCACATAATCTGCGGCTGAAGAGTCCTCTATCTGCGCCGCATACACCCGCCCACTTTGAGCTGGAGGGCGGTACTCCGTGGGATGGGAAGAAGATGGCCTGCTTGCTGGAGCATATGGCCGCTGAGCCGTCGACCGCTGTTGAGATGAAGATGGAGCAGATGCTGAAGAAGGGGTGGCGGGGGCCGAAAAGGGGCACGAAGCTTGAATGTGCCCGGGCTGTCCACATCTATAGCAGCGACCCCACCGCTGGTCGCAGGTGTTGGAAAAATGCTGACCTCCACAGAAAATACAACTGCCGGGAGCCCGTGGCTGTCGTGATTGCTGTTGCTGTTGAGACTACCGTTGTCGCTGAGGCTGTCGTTGCGACCCACGCTGCGACGGCTGGGATCTCTGCTGTTGCTGCTACCGTTGCTGGGGCCTCTGGGGTCCACCAGGCCCTCGCCGCTCAGACCGTCCTTGGCCGGAAGACTGTGGCAGAGACGGTCGTGGCGGCCTCCACGAACTAGCTTGTCCCCAACCTCCGATGCCGGTCGCTTCGCCCCTGGGATCACCATGGGAGCTGGAGCTACCTCCTCCATCACTACCTCCCCGCACTCAACGTAGAGTGCCTGCTCCATTGAGGCCTCCAAGGTCTGCAACCTTCGCGAGCGAACAAGTTGAAAAAGGTCCCGGCGCAACCCTCGCTCGAACATGTAAATCCGGTGCGCCTCATCCCTGGCCACGTTCGGTACACATGCCAACAACTGATTGAAATTGGCAATGTATTCGTGTACGGGCCGATTCCCCTGGCGAAGGTTTCTCATCTGCTCCTCCAATCTCTGTCGGACGCTTTCCGGGAAGAAAGCCCCGAGAATGAGACTGCGGAACTCCGCCCAGGTCAGGAGCTGAGCCCCAGGCGGACCAGCCGGTCGAACACGCCGCCACCAAGCCTCGGCGTTGTGCTCCAAAAAGTTCGTCGCTAATACCACCTGATATCGCTCCTCGATAAACAACGTCTCAAAACGTCGCTCCATCGCCGTGATCCACGACTCTGCCTCCCACGGCTCTGTATTTTGCCCCGAAAAATAGGGTGGGTCAAACTGGCGGAACCTCATCAACAGGTCCACCACTCCCCGCTGTTCTGCCGGGGTCAAAGATCCTGTCAGCCCAGTCGGCTGTCCACCAGTACCCCGAGCAACAGGGGATGCCGGGGTCACCGGTACAGCTGGGGGATTCACAGCAGGGGAAGAAGGTACGGGAGAACTCTCCGGGGGTGCTACAACAGGCTGCGCCCTCTGCTCTAACATCTGCGTCAGCCGACCCATAGCCTCCTCCTGACGCCGAATAGCCTCGGACATCTGGGCCATCTGAGCTTGTAGCTCTGGCACATCTCTCTGCTGGCCCTGCCCGGACTCCTCCTGGTCGGGCTCAGGGGAATCAGGCTGAGAACGCGTCAACATCCTACGTCGCGGAGGCATCCTACCACAAGAAACCACACTCAGTATCATATCCCCACACGACCCAATCTAGCGAAAGTCAAAGACATCCCCATATTTCTGTGACTTTATGTTGTCTGCAGCCAACATAACGGTTCACCAGAAATTGGGCATGCCGATCCCTCTTCTCTCACTGGAAGAGTCAAACAATAAATCAACGACTTTCGCAAATATCACGTCTCTCGTACCCTATTATCCTAGGGTCTACCAAAAGCCTAGGGTTTCCTAAGTCCCAACTGACCTATCCCTAAGCTCTGATACCAACTTAATCTGTCACGCCCCGGAACCCGGGCTCGCCAACAGATCCGCCGTGCACACGGGATTTCCCGAGTACACGAAGCGCTGGTAACCTGCTCCGATATAATATGAACAATAAAAGAGCATAATACAGAGCTGAAGTAGAAGAACCACATAGTATCTCAGACTGGAACTACAAGTAAAGCTGTAATAAGTACAATAATCTCTCAGCTCACCAAATAGTACAACCTGCTGGCAGAAGCCAGACCCAAATAAAAGGAGAATACCACAGTCTGAGTGAAGGGTACAACTTCTATTTACAGCTCTCAATCTCACAGGAGATCTATCTATTCGGCGATCCCCTTACCTCGATCCGCTGCCGAAGGCCTAGCAGCTCCTGCAGATGACTCTGCAAAATAAAGGAGAAGAAAGAAACAGAAAATAACAATGGGGGGTGAGAACTACCAGATAAACCAGCAGCCTCCCCTAGTGGGTAAAACCTCAACTCTGACGCACCCACTAGGACTACTAGAGGCAAAAGGGAGAAGTGGTAAAATACATAAGATGCTGAAACAGGAAAACTACCACTACTATGCTGTCAAAACTGTATGCATGCATCAGAAATGGTATCTGTCCAAATAAATCCAATCTAGACACCAGTAACAACTGGTACTGCCTGCTCAGCGGAATCTGCACACACGGCTCGAAACCGCGGGATCGGCTCGCACGGCTCGCATCCCAACATAAGTATCAGACCGGCACACACGGCTGGGTCTGAAAAAGCCCACCTCCGGAGTGGCACTCGAGGGGAGCGACCCACACGAGTAAAGCATCTCTGTCATCAGTATCTCAAGTATCTCTGTAGCACATATCTCAATATAGCAGGACTGGATCATAACTATGATCAAAGTGGGAAACTCCATCCACTACAGAAACCCAATCCCCAGCTGATGCAATAAACCAGACTCAACCCCAATCTGATGCAAGGATAAACATCTGGTCGACCGCCTACTGTCCGCGGTTATCGCAATACCCCACAAATCCACAATCTAATGCAATCTCGACTACACTATCCCAAACCCCTGCTCACACTTGAGCAACAAGCCTCTGGATGCACAGGACAACAATAAAACATGTACAAATCCCAAGATGATAGTGTAGCAATAAATAGTGGCTAACTAGATGAGCAAGAAAGCATGCCATTATTTAAAAGCTGTAGAAAAGTGTCAAATATTTATTTTAAAAATATTGATTGTTATAAAAGTTAATGCATGCGAGATTATAGCCTTTGTCCCAATCACAGTGTCCCAATATAAGTCATCATATAATCTGTGGGGTTAAATTTTAGGAGAGTTCGTCCCAGCGGTTCTCGTCAATTGTCATATTAATTCGTCCCAATAGTTCTCATCAATTGTCCTGTTAGTTTGTCCTGTTAGTTCTTATCAATTATCATATTAGTTTGTCCCAGTGGTTCTCATCAATTGTCATATTAAATTTTAGGGGAGTTCCAGTAATCCCAGTGAGCTTGTCAAAAATGAGGTAAGCAACAACCGCCCACCTCGAACAGCTCAAATCACACCCAGATAGTCTCCTGGCTGTCCACAGTCCCCTAGAACTACTGTCTGCCGAAAACGGTGCCCTACAGCAACACACATTGCACAGGGTGTAACTATATTATTCATAAAAAATACAGCTTTTGCTGTTTTTCAAATAGCATGAAAAGAGAGGAGTTTTTCACCTCTGTATAGTACTCAGAAAAATCCAGAAAAATTACGGTTGCGTTCCTCGCGATGAGTAGATCAAAATCGACTCTTTAAACGTCTCGATCTGATGCTTCTATGCTAAGATAAAAATCGGAGAAGTCGATGTTGTCTAGAAATTTCCACAGCAAAAGGGGGGTCAAATAGACCTCGGGAATCATGCCAAAAGTATGAAATGGAGCAAAGTGATCAACACGAAAATCAAAGCCTTACCTCTTAGGAACGCGCTGCCGTGAAAATCGTCCAAAAATTCCTCCTGGTTAGCACACAGGGAATTTTCGACTGAACTGCGATGGGAAATGGGCCGAAAAAGAAAATCGTCGCAGTGCGCCGTGTCGCAGCTAACTCACTATCGGTATCTTCAAAAATTCTAAAATCTGGAAGAGAGAGAGAGGAGAGAGAGAGAGGAATATTTTTCCTAAAGGGCCCAACCTCTGATTCTCTCTCTACGGCACAGAAATCGAGGTGGGAATGAGGAGGGGTGGGGGACCCTATTTATAATGGGCTGGGGCTCCACACAGGATCGGATCCGAACAGGAAACACCGAAACGGGCCAACCAAAATGCGCCACGCGTCTACAAAATAGGAAACAGCATGTGCAAGGGCCACTCAGAAGCCGCCACGTGTCCACGTGGTGCACAGGCCCGGCCCCGCGCGGGGTCTTCCGGAAGATGTCGGCCAACCGGGTGCTGCCACGTGTCACCTTCCCACATGCTTCTAGAAGCCGGCCAACCAATGGGGAAGCGCCACGTGGCAAGGGGGGGTCTTCGCTGCTCCCGGTGCACGCCAGGCCCATGGACCGCGCACCAGCGCCCCCTGCCCGCGCCTGCCCGCGCCTGCCCGCGCTGCGCGCCTCCGCACTCCGCCGCTGTGCCGCCGCTGCGCCGCCGTGCGCCGCCGCCCGCCGCCGCTCGCCGGTCGCCGGAACAGTATTTCCGGCGGCCGGAGTTACTGTTCCGGCATGAACAGTACCCAAGTGCCAAAAAAATAAAGTAAATATACCATTTTGACCGTTTTCGCGCGCTGAATCCAAATCCGCTGTCCATTTCGCCAAATTCTCATCCGAAATTTTGCCGAAAGCTCCCGAAAAATCCTATTTGCTCCGATTTTCGTGCCGAGTCTATTTTAAATGTCCAATTTCGATTCTACAAGCTCTGTTTCACCGAATAAGCTCCCTACAGTCACTGTTTAATGTTGCACAGTTCCTGCGGGAGTCCGGATCATCACAGTGCCTTTTCTTGGTATGGACATGAAGTTGGACTATATATATATATAGTAGAGCTTCTATACTTTCAAAAGCACAAATTCAATTATGTTTGTAAATTTTTTACCATTGAATTTGTATTGAGATTTGTGCTATTGTACTTTCTTTTTCTCTCTTTAGTTGACTTTACAATAGCACAAATCTTAATACAAATCCAATGATAAAAAATTCACAAACATAGTTGGGCTTGTACTTTTAAAAATATAAGCTCTACTCTCTCTCTCTCTCTCTAGAGAGAGTCCGGCTGGAATACTATCGATAGTACTAACCAATTAGTACTACCAAGTTTTCAGTCTTTGAACGAAAGAATGTGCGGTTGAGATTATATCAGCCTCCTAGGACTTTTACTATTCAACCAACCAACAAAACCCTAGGGCACCACTATTATTCTAACTGCATATTTCTTAATCCAAATGCTAAAAAATTTATAGCACCAATTACTTGGTGCTATTAATAGTATTCCAACCTAACTCTCTCTCTCTCTCTCTCTCACTCACTTTATATATATATAGAGTAATCTTTTATCAATTTTTGGTTTTATTTTTTACAAAAATATAGAATAACTAGCCAAATATGGTAGTGACCTATTGATCACATCGCAAGAGAGTAAGATTACATGTTTTGAAAACCATCCCCTTGCTTACTCATTCAATGAAACACACCAAAGCAATGCAGCATAAGGCTATGATAAAACAATTTTTTTTAAAAAAAAAAAGTAATTTCTACTCTCACTCATCCAAGTACTAATACCTATTTGGTTTGAAAAAAAAAAGGACAATTAATGATAAAATAGTAGATAAAGATTAGTTATCAAATAAGAGTATTATAGGATTAATATAATTTATTTTGGTTTTATTTTTTGATAAAATAGTAATATCTATTTATTTATTTTTTGATCAACCGTTTCTAGAGCAAATAGCAAAAGAGATGGTTGATATCCGAAATACCGTGTTCGAAGCCTAGTTTAGTATGCTATATTTCTCTCAATATATATATATATATATATATATATATATATATATATATATATATATATATATATATATATATATATATATATATATATATATATATATATATATATATATAATTTATTTTGGTTCGCAAAATATTTCAACAAAAAAGAGTATAAATAAAGGCTTTTTGATTAAACATTAGGTATTATCCGATAAAAAAAACTATCTTTTTTGTTTTAAAAAACTATTTTTTTTTTGTTTTAAAAAATAATTTTTGGATGAGAATATTATGGAATTACAATTTATTTTCGATTGTATCACTCATCAAAAAATAAGTGGCGTAATTATTTCTTCAACAAAAAAACAAAAAAGACTACAAATAAAGGCAAAGAATCTCTAATTGAACATCAGATACTGTTTGACCCAATGTTTTTTTTTTTTTTTAAGATCTATCAATATTTTTGGTAGTTGTTACAAATATTGGAATAAAATAAATAGCACCTATGATCTAAAACTATGAGGCATGTGTCATTTTAATTTTTAAATTTTAATTTATTATAATTTTTTATTTAAATTTTTAAAATTATTTTTAGTTTTATAATTCAATTTAATTAACTAAATATTAATATATCGATAATGTAAAAATGACATGACATAATAATTTATTGACACATCAATAATATAAAAATAATATGATATTTTGATTATTCGCGCATTATCAATCACAATATTATTATATTATTTTTATATTAATAAAATATTAATATTTAGTCCAACTAAATTATATTATAAAATTTAATTATAGTAAATTTAAAAATTTGAGTAAAAAATTATAACATATTATTAAAATATCAGTGGAATATTACACTGGCCTCATTGTTTGAGTGCTAAACAGGCAATTTATTTATCCCATTGGAATATACATCCATATACGTGCTCTATTAGCTGCAACTGAAGTAGGCAGTGCTAGCATCACCGGATGATTGGGAGCACGTATCTTGGGCGGTCGTCGACGACGAAGCCTGCAGCGGCAGCTGAGACAGCAGCCTGACAACCGGCTTCCGAGCTGGTAGGGATGGCAGCGGCGCTGTGTCGTGCAGTATTCTGATGGCCTTCCTCATTCTCGGCCTTTTCTTGCTGTCAGGGTGGCTGCAGCTGAGGCCGACGATCAGCATCCACGCCATCTCCTCCTCGCAGAACTGCCCGTGCAGCCGGGGATCCGCAGTCCAAAATTGTTGTCATTTTTATGTATCATCATCGCCCCTCCAAAAAACAAAGAAAATGAAAAGGAGCTTAAATTCTACAGGAAAAGAAGTATCAGGGTTGTAGTAGAGTCAACACAGGATGCAAAAAGTCGACATGAAAACAGAAATAGTAACTCAAAGAGAGAACTGAAGGAATTAAATCTAAACACTGTAAGTTATAGAGTAATAGACCGAGAAAAACTATAGAATAATAGAGAAAATAAAATATGAAACTGAACAAATAGTAAACCTCGTTCAATTCTAAAAGTAAATAGAAGAATGAAATTCAGATAAAAAAATCCAAATTATACATCACATAACAACTGAAGACGAATGATTGGGTGAAAAGATAGAAATTAGCAAGTATAAAAGTAAAGAATTGAGGATCGAGTTATTTCTCTACCTTCGTTTTGTCCAGATTGAATTTGTTTGGCATCACGGGGCACACTGCGTGTGTGTGTGCTCACTCATACATATTTATATATCAATCTTACAAAAAGCTATCTATATATTTGTTGCTTAAGAAGTATGACCTGGGGGTCTACACATATAGAAAGTAAGTGCTTAGGTGTCGAATGCATTTAGTAATGAGGAAGAGAAATGAGGATGCAATTGTATGTTATATTTGAAATTTAGATACCAATACAGATAGGAATACGGTAAAACACGAATTCACAAAAATACCAACTCTTGCATTTGGTTAAAAAAAAAAGAGTAAAAATATGAGGCTCAGATAATTTCTCTATTCAATCCAAAGAAAAAGTAGGAAATCAAAAGTATTTTTTTTTCATGTATCATTATTGGGCAAGCAGCAATTGGTTACCGAAAAGAGTATTTTGTAAACTGCAGTGAAAATAAAGGTAGATCAGAAAGACAACCAGTCTTTAATTATGAAAAAAGTATTTTGTAAACTGGAGCGAAAATGAAGGTAGATCAGAGCAACCGTCTACGTGTAGGCAACGCCATCCAAAGTGTGCTCACCATGAGTTAACAAAAGTAGGATTCACATGATTTTTCCATTATTTTATCGAGAAGGGTAGATATTCCAACAACTAATAGACTACAGGAAATGTGTAGAATGAATTCATTCTCATGGTTTGTTTAGTAAAGAGTAAAGACTAATGTCATTGCAAGTATATTATATACAAATTTATACGTTTGATATATGGCAAAGAAACAAAATGCTTGTGTTCAATTAAAAAGATAACATAAAAATAGGTAAGATGCTGAGATAATATTTTATCTCATGCATAATTTGTTCATCCAAGTTTAAGCCAACATGAAATGCAAACATGAAAAAAAGAATAGAGTAAGAACGATGCATTCATAATAAATAGAGAAAAAGAGAGGAACACAAAGTAATTATGATTTTTTAAAAAATAGGGGCATGAAAAGAAGTGATGATTATAGGTTCCTATTTAGCACAGATTCTTTTACCAAAATTGGGATAAGAATAGAATAGCATGTGTGATAAAAGTGAAGCAAGAAGAGATTGTTTGATGTCATTTGTTCTTATCGTTATTGTCTTAGTTAGAAGGAACATGCATAATAAAAAAACAAAGCAAAAAAGATAATCTTAGAATTTTAGAACAAACTTTTGAATCTTTAACATAAATCTTAGAAATGAAAGCTAAATAACCTCTGAGCTTTCTCTTGGGACTACTTTTGTAGAAAACTAAAATGTGACCCTTCTCTTGAGATTAGTTGAAATTCAAATAAAAAGTTCCAAAATATACATCACAGAACAAATGAAGGTAACAGGTTGGGTAGCGAAACAAAAATTACCAAGAGTAGAAGTAAATAATTGAGGATAGAGTAGGACTCGACAGGACGATAAACAACATTTGAATTATTACTCACCCAGTTTCTACTTGAAAGTCAACTTAACTTTTGAATTATAGGTCACCCAGTTTCTAACTCAAAATCAACTTGAGGATTTTAAAAGAGGGAAGTAAAAATGTGAGGCTCAGATAAATTTTCTACTCAATCAAAAGAAAGAATAGAAAATCAAAGTCTTTTTTATTTTTTCATGCATTAGCATTTTGGAAGCAGCAATCGGTTGCCAAAGGCCATCAAAAAATCTCAGTATTTTTATGCTCAGGTAACATGCACAACCACTGAGCCCAAAGGAGAAAAAAAAGCAGCTCCTAAGAAGCAATCCGATTTGGAGCAAAAACGGCAGATGCAGGTTATATCATACATTTTCTCCAAATGAGCAGCGAACAATGTAAACTGGTTGCTCAACCAACAATCGATTGGTAAAAGCCATCCAATTATCACTTCTTTATTCGCGTGCCAACATTGCCCGACTAGTAATTAATTGCCTAAGACCGTCCAAAATTGTTGCCATTTTTATTTATCATCATCGCCCCACAAAAAATCAAAGCAAATGAAAGAGAGCATAAATTGTTCAGGAAAAGAAGTATCAGGGTTGTAGTAGAGTCATCACAGTATACAAAAAGTCGATAGTAAAACAAAAATAGTAACTCAAAAGGAGAGCCGAAGGAATAAAATCTAAACACAGTAAATTATAGAGTAATAGAGACCCAACCAGTAATTAACTGTCCAAGATAGTCCAAAAGTGTTGTCATTTTTATGTATCATCATCGCCCCCCCCCCCCAAAAACAAAGCAAATGAAAGAGAGCTTAAATTCTTCAGGAAGAGGGGTATCAGGGTTGTAGTAGAGTCATCACATGACACAAAAAGTCGACATGAAAACCAAAATATTAACTCAAAGGGAGAACTGAAGGAATTAAATCTAAACATTGTAAGTTATAGAGTAATGGAGAAAGACTATAGAATAATAGAGAAAAGAAAATATGGAACTGAACAAATAGCATACCTCGTTCAATTCTAAAAGTAAATAGAAGACTGAAATTCAGATAAAAAAATCCAAATTATACATCGCAGAACAACTGAAGACAGTAGATTGGGTGAAAAAATAGAAATTAGCAAGTATAGAAGTAAAGAATTGAGGATCGAGTTATTACTCTACCTTCGTTTTGTCCAGATTGAATTTGTTTGGCATCACTGGGCACACTGCATGTGTGTGCACACATACATATTTATATATCAATCTTATAAAAAGCTATCTATATATTTGTAGCTTAAGAAGTAAGACTTGGGGGTCTACACATATAGATAGTAAGTGTTTAGGTGCCGAATGCAATTAGTAATGAGGAAGAGAAATGAGCAGGCAATAGTATGTTATATTTGAAATTTAGATACCAATACAAATTGGAATATGGTAAAACACGAATTCACAAAAATACCAACTCTTGCATTTGGTTTTAAAAAAAAAAAAGTAAAAATGTGAGGCTCAGATAATTTCTCTATTCAATCCAAAGAAAGAGTAGGAAATCAAAAGTATTTTTTTTCTTGTATCATTATTGTGCAAGAAGCAATTGTTTACCGAAAAGAGTATTTTGTAAACTGAAGTGAAAATGAAGGTAGATCAGAGAGGCAACCAGTCTTTAATTATGAAAATAGTACTTTGTAAACTGCAGCAAAAAAGATCAGAGCAACCGACTACGTGTAGGCCACGCCATCCAAAGTGTGCTCACCATGAGTTAACAAAAGTAGGATTCACATTATTTTTTCATTATTTTATCGAGAAGGGTAGATATTCTAACAACTAATAGACTTCAGGGAATGTGTAGAATGAATTCATTCTCTTGGTTTGTTTAGTAAAGAGTAAAGACTAATGTCATTGCAAGTACATTACATACAAATTTATACGTCAGATGACAAATAAACCAAATGCTTGTGTTCAATTAAAAAGATAGCATAAAAATAGGTAAGATTCTGATATAATATTTTGTCTCATGCATAATTTGTTCATCCACGTTTAAGCCAACATGAAATGCAAACTTGTAGAAAAGAATAGAGTAAGAACGATGCATTCATAATAAACAGAGAAAAAGAGAGGAACACAAAGTAATTATGATTTTTAAAAAAATAGGGGCATGAAAAGAAGTGATGATTATAGGTTCCTATTTAGCACAGATTCTTTTGCCAAAATTGGAATGAGAATAGAATAGCATAGGTTATAAAAGTGAAGCAAGAAGAGATTGTTTGATGTCATTTGTTCCTATCTTTATTGTCTTAGTTAGAAGGAAACATACATAATAGAAAAACAGAGCAAAAAAGATAATCTTCGAATTTTAGAACAAACCTTTGAATCTTTAACATATATCTTAGAAATGGAAGGTAAGAGACCTCTGAGCTTTCTCTTGGAACTTTTTATTTGAATTTCAACCTTCAATTTATAAAATAATCTCAAGAGAAGGGTCACATTTCAAAGTGTGCTCGCCATGAGCTAACAAAAGTAGGATTCACGTGATTTTTTTATTATTTTATCGAGAAGGGTAGATATTCCAACAACTAATAGACTTCAGGGAATGTGTAGAATGAATTCATTCTCTTGGTTTGTTTAGTAAAGTGTAAAGACTAATGTCATTGCAAGTACATTACATACAAATTTATACGTCAGATGGCAAAGAAACGAAATGCTTGTGTTCAATTAAAAAGATTGCATAAAAATAGGTAAGATGCTGATATAATATTTTGTCTCATGCATAATTTGTTCATCCAAGTTTAAGCCAACATGAAATGCAAACATGAAGAAAATAATAGAGTAAGAACGATGCATTAATAATAAACAGAGAAAAAGAGAGGAACACAAAGTAATTATGATTTTAAAAAATGTAGGGGCATGAAAAGAAGTGATGATTATAGGTTCCTATTTAGCACAGATTCTTTTGCCAAAATTGGGATAAGAATAGAATAACATGGGTGATAAAAGTGAAGCAAGAAGAGATTGTTTGATGTCATTTGTTCCTATCGTTATTGTCTTAGTTAGAAGGAAACATACATAATAGAAAAACAAAGAAAAAAAGATAATCTTAGAATTTTAGAACAAACCTTTGAATCTTTAACATAAATCTTAGAAATGGAAGCTAAGAGACCTCTGAGCTTTCTCTTGGGACTACTTTTGTAGAAAACTAAAATGTGACCCTTCTCTTGAGATTAGTTGAAATTCAAATAAAAAGTTCCAAAATATACATCACAGAACAAATGAATGTAACAGGTTGGGTAGGGAAACAAAAATTACCAAGTGTAGAAGTAAACAATTGATGATAGAGTAGGACTCGACGGGATGATAAACAACATTTGAATTATTACTCACCCAGTTTCTACTTGAAAGTCAACTTAACTTTTGAATTATAGGTCACCCAGTTTCTAACTAAAAATCAACTTGAGGATTTTAAAAAAGGGAAGTAAAAAAAAGAAGTAAAAATGTGAGGCTCAGATAATTTTTCTACTCAATCAAAAGAAAGAATAGAAAATCAAAGTCATTTTTTTTTTTTCATGCGTTATCATTTTGGAAGCAGCAATCGGTTGCCAAAGGCCATCAAAAAATCTCAGTATTTTTATGCTCAGGTAACATGCACAACCCGTGAGCCTAAGGAAGAAAAAAAAGCCGCTCCTAAGAAGCAATCCGATTTGGAGCAAAAACATTAGATGCAGGTTATATCGTACATTTTCTCCAAATGAGCAGCGAACAATGAAAACTGGTTGCTCAACCAACAATCGGTTGGTAAAAGCCATCCAATTATCAGTTCTTTATTCGCGTGCCAACATTGCCCAACTAGTAATTAATTGCCTAAGACCGTCCAAAATTGCTGCCATTTTTATGTATCATCATCGCCCCCAAAAAAATCTAAGCAAATGAAAGAGAGCATAAATTGTTCAGGAAAAGAAGTATCTAGGTTGTAGTAGAGTCATCACATATACAAAAAGTCGATAGGAAAACAAAAATAGTAACTCAAAAGGAGAACCGAAGGAATTAAATCTAAATACTGCAAATTATAGAGTAATAGAGACCCAACCAGTAATTAACTGTCCAAGATAGTACAAAATTGACAAGATACAAAAAGTCGACATGAAAACAAAAATAGTAACTCAAAGGGAGAACTGAAGAAATTAAATCTAAACACTGTAAGTTATAGAGTAATAGAGAAAGACTATAGAATAATAGAGAAAAGAAAATATGGAACTGAACAAATAGCATACCTCGTTCAATTCTAAAAGTAAATAGAAGACTGAAATTCAGATAAAAAAATCCAAATTATACATCGCAGAAAAACTGAAGACAGTAGATTGGGTGAAAAAATAGAAATTAGCAAGTATAGAAGTAAAGAATTGAGGATCGAGTTATTTCTCTACCTTCGTTTTGTCCAGATTGAATTTGTTTGGCATCACTGGGCACACTGCATGTGTGTGCGCACATACATATTTATATATCAATCTTATAAAAAGCTATCTATATATTTGTAGCTTAAGAAGTAAGACTTGGGGGTCTACACATAAAGATAGTAAGTGCTTAGGTGTCGAATGCATTTAGTAATGAGGAAGAGAAATGAGCAGGCAATAGTATGTTATATTTGAAATTTAGATGAATACGGTAAAACACGAATTGACAAAAATACCAACTCTTGCATTTGGTTTTCTTTTAAAAAAAGTAAAAATATGAGGCTCGGATAATTTCTCTATTCAATCCAAAGAAAGAGTAGGAAATCAAAAGTATTTTTTTTCTTGTATCAATATTGTGCAAGAAGCAATTGGTTACCGAAAAGAGTATTTTGTAAACTGTAGTAAAAATGAAGGTAGATCAAAAAGGCAATCAGTCTTTAATTATGAAAAGAGTACTTTGTAAACTGCAGCAAAAAAGATCAGATCAACCGACTACGTGTAGGCCACGCCATCCAAAGTGTGCTCACCATGAGTTAACAAAAGTAAGATTCACATGATTTTTTCATTATTTTATTGAGAAGGGTAGATATTCCAACAACTAATAGACTTCAGGGAATGTGTAGAATGAATTCATTCTCATGGTTTGTTTAGTAAAGAGTAAAGACTAATGTCATTGCAAGTACATTACATACAAATTTATACGTCTGATGACAAAGAAACCAAATGCTTGTGTTCAATTAAAAAGATAGCATAAAAATAGGTAAGATGCTGATATAATATTGTCTCATGCATAATTTGTTCATCCAAGTTTAAGCCAACATGAAATGCAAACTTGCAGAAAAGAATAGAGTAAGAACGATGCATTCATAATAAACAGAGAAAAAGAGAGGAACACAAAGTAATTATGATTTTAAAAAAAATAGGGGCATAAAAAGAAGTGATGATTATTGGTTCCTATTTAGTACAGATTCTTTTGCCAAAATTGGAATGAGAATAGAATAGCATAGGTGATAAAAGTGAAGCAAGAAGAGATTGTTTGATGTCATTTGTTCCTATCGTTATTGTCTTAGTTAGAAGGAAACATACATAATAGAAAAACAGAGCAAAAAAGAGAGTACAAAATGCAAAGCAAATATGGAAGCAATAATGATATGAAATATAGAAGAGAGACTCAAATAGGAGTTTGCTATTCAAGCATTCTTATATATTATCTCCCAGAGCACTATTATATTCTTATTAGCTTTATTAGTAGAGCAAGGCGGTATTGTTACCCAAATAATCTTTTTTTGTGAAAAAGAGACATCCCAATATTTCTAATTTTTGTGCTCAGCCACACCAAAGAAGAAAATGCGACAATGAGTGAAAGAAAGAAAGAGAATAAAGGATAAGGGGATTGAAATAATTTGTATAATATGTAAAAAAAAAGGCATGAATCATGAGTTGTAAACAGTATACATGTCATTCTCCTGTGATGTCCATTCTTTTCTCCATATTCCGCCTACCCAGAAAAATATTCTTCGAATGAGTAAAGTATAGAGTAATTCAAAGATGAAACCAGCAGTGAGTCATATTCTTTTTTCAATAGTTATTCCCGCACCCATCATCATTGTCTATTAATATGCAAACATATATGCATATGCTTGAAGAAAATATAGTGAGGGAAAACAATGTAGAGTTAAGAATAGCAAAATACTGGCTGCAAACAAAGAAAGGGGAAAAAAATCACAAGATTTCGAACCAACAAAATATAGGAAAAGAAACACGTGCATCAAAATATTAAATAATATGAGCAATCAACAAAATAGCAAATAGAGAAACAATATTATGCATGAATAAAATACATGTCACGCCCCGAGTTTAAAAATCAGGTCTGAATTTTTTTTTTTTTTTTTGATTAAATCAGAGTTTGCAAAACAGGCGTAACAGACCGCCACACATATAGGAAACTCTCTATTCCGCGAACAGAGACTCCCCTATATATGCACGGCTAGGCTAGTAATCAGCGACAGATATCTCAGTACAACTACTAATCTAGTCAGCAGGAATAATCAAAATTAAGTTATTACATCATCAGTTTTAAATGTCTAAATCAAATAGAACTGGAATAAATGCCGAAAATAACAGTCTGTGTAAATCATCAAGGATCTCAATCAACTCTGTCCAGAATCATGTGGACAGCTCTATCGTGACAGGCTCACTGGATCATCCCGACATCTCACCACCCGACGGACCTACAACAGTCACCCGAGGGTGTGAGATACACCGGAGTGTATCCCAGTGGGCACGACGAGCCGAGGAATAGCTAACCGTACCTACTGGATACTAAAATCTGCGGATAGTAAAGATCTGTAGGAAAAGCTGAAAACATAGATGTCTACTAATAATCAGAAATAAAACTGCAGGTAAGTATGCTGAACAATCAGGGTATCTCAGAGATAACTATCATGAAAACTGTAGAGCATGCAGGCCGGAAATCAAAGTCAACTACAAGGATCATGTATAAAGAACTACGAATGATACAAGCATGTCTACAGATAATAGTGCCGGAACAACTGAGCAACAGTACGAGTAAAAGTAATGCGTCAAAGGTAGAAAACCAAATATCCAATCATGTGCCAATATTGGTCTCAGAGAACCTCAGGCAATGCCACTGTTCGGCACCTTTTTCGGCTGACATAACCTCGTCGAGGGCTCACGGGTCTATCATCAGACCACTTTACTGGTAAAGAACAATCTCCACGGGGAGCTACCCCGGCCATGTTCGTGAAGTACAGCAGTGCATGGCAAATCATAATGATCAATCTCACGGTCTAGTGACCGGGTAGTCGGCAACATGCCGAGATCCCAACAGGGAATCATCTGTCTATATCTATCCATCGGAATCAATCAATCATGCATATCGAGTAGTGTCTATCAATCAGGATCAATCAATCATGCATATCGAGTAGTGTCTATCAATCAGGATCAATCAATCATGCATATCGAGTGGTATCTATCAATCAGGATCAATCAATCATGCATATCGAGTGGTATCTATCAATCAGAATCAATCATTCATGCATATCAATAATATCTCGAATAACATCTCAATGACAGGAATCAACAGGTGTCATCTAATCATGCAAATCTATATATATCAATCAATCAGGATCAGTCAGGAATAATCAGGGATCATGTAGATAATAATCGGCTGACCGTGAACAAACAATCACATGTATAAGTCTAATCGAGTCGATGTCAAACAGGAGAATCATGACGTGTCAAACGAGATTAACATATATCAGATAAGTCCTATAGGTATAATCATCAGGGCAAATCAAAAACAGGTGTCCGACTGGACTAAAGCAACCAGAGGGCCGAATAGATCAAGCCCGGACCGAAGCTAACCCACCTGGATGACGGCAGATCCTCGAACTCCCGCGCAGCTACTGGGAGGCTGGTGCTGAACAACTGGGCCCTGTATCAGAAGCTACAATCAATAATAGACTCACATATACCCGTCCCGACGACACGACAGTAACGGAGTGTTTATACGGGGCAATATTGCCGATTTACCGCACAAAATCTAACTCTCGATCAATGAGGACCTACTGAACTCTAACAAGATGCCTAGTAGGCGTGTAAACGCTGTCTAAGGACAGCCAGCAAGTCCGAATCGCATTTTAGTCCAAAATGTATTTTAATTTGCATAAAATTATTGCATTAAACCGATGTTTCGACTCGTTCTCAAAATCCGGGAGTCCAAAAGCTGCGCCGTAACTTTCAGCGCGTTTGTTACGACGAGACGGAGGCCGTGCTCACAATATTTGGGCCGAGACCAGGCCCATTTACAAGTTGGCCCATAAACACAAGGGCTCCAATTTAGTAATGTTGCGACTTAATATATATACTTGATCTACAAGTGATCTAACTGGAGCATGGTATACAGTAGGGACTGAGGGTAATGGGGCTCACCTTGCGCGCGTCGGAGGCCTGCCGGAAAGTCGCCGGAGCAAGGTGGTGCTCCAAGCCAAGGCTCGGTTTGGCTTCTCTTGGATCAACTCAGGCTCTGCCCTGTAGAGGGAGTGAGCATCAGTAAGAAGGAGGTCCCAGAGGATGCTCGGACCAGGCTGGGTCAGGCGCCGGTGGCCGGAGGCGGCGGCGGCCGGAGGTGAGCCCGAGTTCCACGTCTCGGGTGCATGCTTTGGAGGCTAACAACAGAGGGGGTATAGCCCTAAAATAAATTGATAGGGAGCATTAGTAGGATCTACAGGTCTTACCTGGTGGTTGGCCGGAGCCCCGGAGCGCCGGGGATCGCCGGAAGTGTCGTCAAAATCGAAATCGGGTGCAATCCTGTAGATGAGGATCCCGACGTTAACCCTTGCATGCAACCGGATGGGAGAGTTCCTATGGACTAGAGGAGTTCGCCTGGGCGGTTTCCCGGCGTCCGGAGGCGGCGGCGTGGCGCGGCGGCGGAGCTCAGGGAAGCTCCAAAGGCCTCTAATGGCGGATTCCGGTGCGGTGGTTCTGGGCCGGAGCAAGATGGACCGAAAGCTTCTATACTTCACCACGATGCTTGGTGCAGTGGTTGCCGACGCCGGGAGGTCGCGGCGGCGCCGGACGGCGGTGATCGGCAAGGATGCCACAATCCCGGTTTCTAGGGCACGCTCGCGGGGGCCCTATCTTCGTCCGATCGCGTCCAGACCTTGAGGATCGGTTGCAGTCGACGCGAGGGACCGATTCAACGGTCCCGATCTGCTTCTTGACGGTCCGATCACGGCGGTGCAATTGCTCGGCCGAACACAATAATCCCGGCAACAAGATTCCCCGGCCGGCTAACCGGAGCCCCGGGGACCTTGGAGCTGCACGAGGTGATCCCCAGGATGTTAGTGACACGATGCTAGGGTCTCTGTGCTAACTAAGAATATAAATTTCCATCTACTAACCTCGCCGGAGCAATGGAAGGAGAAGGAAAGGGTCGCGGCGGCGCCGGAGCTGGGGTGCCGGCTCCCTCGGCTTGGATGCGGCTTCCCAGAGGAGTGCTCAGGCACGGCCTTGATCACCCAGGCTTCCTCCCAAGATCACCCGCCAACAGACCCGAGGCTAAGATATGGGTTTGCTCCTTCTTCTCCGGCGACCGGCGAGGCGACGGCCGGTGCGGGGGAGCTCCGCGGGATGCGGCTGAGAGGAGGGTTCTGTTGCTAAGTACGGCTAGGGCTAAGGGCTACGAGGTTTGGAGGAAACCCTAGCCCTAGCTATACCTTTATATACATGGTATGCACAATTGCAATGTAGTCCTTCGTCACGTGGTATTTTAGGTTTTGGTCCACTACAGTATGCATTATTTACATCAAGGTCCCTCTCCCATGAGTGGCATGCTTTCCGAGGCAAGCTCTTTAGGGTTTCATATGCAAAAGTCATATTTTTCGCCCTATTTCACGCTTTTCGAGGCGATCCGGTCGCCGAAACGGAAAATGGACTGCGCCATGACGTCCGGCTCGACGAGACCTATTAGGTAGCGATTTTCTTTTTTCGAAACAGTGTCCAGATAAACTTTGGGTCCATAATAACTGTGTCAAAATATAGTTTTTGCGCTTTTCGAGACTTCAGGGTCGTCAAACGGAAATTCCGTCAGCGCCATTGCGTCCAGAACGACGAAAATAGCTAGAATTGACTACTCGAATCACTATATTAGGAGTCCAGATAGTAAATTGGCCAACATTAGCTCTTAGGGAAATCAAATTTAGGGTTTACTGTTCATTGTACCCGCGACTTAAGTCGCGGGTCCCGCCGGCTTTAACGCTGATTTCTGGAAGATCCGACCGTCAGATCAGAACAAGTTTTATATGATTTTCGCTTAGTTCGTCATGACGGTCGCGCTCGTGGTCTCGGATCTTCGAGATCAAGCTCGGATTGAAAAGTGGTATTTCTGGCCCACTAACTGTGCAAATTACACTGCAGGAAAGGAGCACTGTCACTATCTGAGCCATTTATGATCCAAGTTCAACTTGACTTTTATTAATTTCATTTATTTAATTGTTTACAAAATTTCAAATTCTTACAATACATTATTAAAATAGGGGGGAAATAAAGACCAAGAATAGCAAGAGAGCATACAGAAAAAAAGGATGAAAAAAAAGAGTCATTACAGCTCACACCAACAAAATCGGGAAAAGAAATTTGTGCATAGATAGCACTATAGGCAAAGTAGTAGACCAATAAAATACTAAATAATAGGAGTAAGCAACAAAATAGTAAATCGTTTTAATAATTTTCAAATATTATAAAAATATATATATAAATAAATTAAGCCTCTTTAATCATGCTATAAAAAAAATTATAAAAAAAATTAAAAAATAATTTTTATTATGTTTCTAAAGACTTGTAAAATTATTTATATTATTATTATTATTATACATTTGAAAGTACAAACATCTTTTCTTTAATGATTGTCAAATATTATAAGTAAAAATATAAAAATAATTTAAACATATTTGGTCCTGCTATAAAAAAATATAAAAAAAATAAAAGAATAATTTTTGTTATGTTTCTTAAAACTTGTAAAATTTTTTATATATATTAGGAATTTGCTAAACAGATTCTAAGTATTTTAAATATATTTTGATAAGATTTTTTTTATATATATATATACCCTTATTTTTAGTATTTTTGAGGATATATTTAAAAAAATGTCGGTTTTATAAAAAATATATTTAAGACGATTATCATTTTTTTTAGAATAAATATAAAAATAGATTTGAACTCAACCTTGAACCAGCTTGTTTTTAGAAAGACGAGAACCATAGTTTCCATTCATAACCAAATGTATTTTTAGGCTGCGTTTGATTCGGGTATAAGCGGAAACTTGTTATTCCTGGAATATGTATAAGTTCAGGTATAAGTAGAAATTAAAATAATTTTGTGTTTGGTTGAATATAAGAGTTGTACCGGGAATAAGAAAAATTATTTTTGGTAAGTTAAAGTGTAATAAGTAGAATGGAGAGGACTAAAATTTTAATTTAAGATAAAAATTTTACTAATATGATTTTAAATATTTAATTTAAAATATTTATTAAAAAAATTATTAAAATTTATATTTTACTTATATAAATAAAAAATTATTAAAAAAAATTTGGTTTTTGAAAATTTATAATTTTTTAAAAATTAAAAATTTTGTATATAAAAATAGGTATAAATTTAAAAATTTTAAAATTTTAAAAATTTGGTATAAATTTATTAAAAATTAAAAATAAAAATTTAAAAATTTGTATAAATTGAAAAAATAATAAAATTTAAATTTTTATAAATTGATAAATTTATTAAAAATTAAAGTTAAAAATTTTAAAAGCTATAAAATTTAAAATTTAAAAATTTATAAATATTAAAAATTTTAATTTTAATTGTCTCAAAAAATTACAAAAGTAGAAACAAAAATTTTATTTTTAAAATTAGTATAAATTTTAAAAAATTTATACAAAAATTTGCATAAATTTAAAAAATTTAAAATTAATAAATTTTTGAAAAATTATAAAAAAAATTATATTTTTAGATTTATTAAAAAGTAAGTTAAAAATTTTAAAATTTATAAAATAAAAAAATAAATTTTAAATTTTATAAATTTAAATATCTTATAATTTAAAATTTTTAATTAAAAAAAATAAATAAATAATAAAACAGCCGGTGTAGTTGTTCCACCTGGGGGTGGGAACAATTGTTCCCACCCCAAGCGGGTTATCCCACCCCAAGCGGGTTATATGGGAACGACTGTTCCCAACCCCCCAAATTTGTGTTTGGGTATAAGAGGGGGGATAACCTCCTTATCCCCCCCTTATACCCAATCCCAAACGATGCCTTATTCCATGCTTTATTCCCCAGCTAAACACTACCTTAGTAAAATTTGTAAAAAACTCAACGCAATGAACTTGGTTGTCGGAGCTGATAAATTGTTGGGTCACACTTAAATTCTAGTTCGCTAATTGCAATGATAGTAAAATACAAGTGGTTCTAGAGCTTTTTTTCTTACAGACTATACATGCACACAGTATGAAAAGAACTATGAATGGAATAAATCTTGTGTTCATTTCGTCGAACACCTTAAGTTCAATAGACTTACCTTGCTCTAATAGAAAAAGGAAGACAAAGAGAAGACATAAGCGCTGGCTTAAAAACGTCAAAGCCTTGCCTCTTAGCGGAAGGCTAGATCAAGCTGAGTTCCGTTGAAAACAGCAAAAGATCGGATTGGGAAGAGTCTTGATCAAAATGGCAAGAGGCCAATAGGGCAAAGTTACAATCGAGACTTATGGACATTGTATTTGTACCACTAAGTAAAATGGTTGCATCTTTTTAATAATTCAAACTTTTAAAATCATGGTTGGCCCCAATAAACTGACAAGTGGTATCAAAACCAATGGCACGAGTTCAATTATCACATATTGCATTAACAGTGCAGATATTGTGTAATAAACTGGTCTTCTGCAAATAGCGGAGTTTTGGTGAAAACTGGCATGAAGGACTATTTCTATGGATCTGGTGAAGTTTCAAGCTAGTTGGAGTTTTTTTAGTACGAGTTAAGCGCAAAAACAGAATTAAAAGATTATTGGACTATATTCAATAGACCGGAAATAGTCAAAAGGCGATTATGAACAAGTCCAAGTTGGGTTTTGAAGGTTTTAGAACAATTAGAAAAGTGTTGGACTTCTAAGGAGCAAAATTAAAAAATTTCCGACAAAGAAAATATGGGCTGAGAAAGGTTCAAGGTCCAAACTCTGATGAGAAGGATCGGACCTTAACCGTGAAGACCGGATCTTGAGGATAAGGCCCGAACCCTCCTTTCGGGGACCAGACCTTGTTGGAGGGTCATACCATCAGCGGGGGATCCTGAGGGGCGTTTGGGGATCGGACCTTGGAGGAGGGTTTGGACCTTCTGCGGCAGAAATGCCCAGTAAGGCCATTTTTGTAATTTCACTGGAGAGTTTGACGTCGCACTTCCTAGAGAGTCACATATCCTAGAGCTACTCTAGTTGTAGCACGGTTAACTCTCTTAACCCATTGGGCCTAGCTATCGCTCAAAATGCTATAACTGGGTTAAGAAACTCATAACCACCAGACAATGTGAGACTCGTCTCACTAGCCTTAATCGACCTTATGGGGAGCCACTCTCCATCTGCAACGATCGTTAACCGGAGAGCTGCCCCACTTCCCGGGGGGGGGGGGGGGGGGGGGTCACCTATCCTAGAACTATTCTAATTCTAACACGCTTAACCCTCTTAACTTTTTGGGCTTAACCATCGCCCAACATACTATAGCCAGGGTAAGAAACTCACAACCATTAGGCAATGTGAGACTCGTCTCACTAGCCATAACCGACCTTATGGGGCGCCACTCTCCACCTACAACGATCGTTAACCAAGGAGCCGCCCCATTTCTCAAGAGGTCACCCATCCTAGAACTACTCTAGTTCTAGCACACTTAACCATCTTAACCTCTTGGGCTTAACCACCGCACAACTTGCATGCTATAGCTGGGTTAAGAAACTCACAACCACAAAGCAATGCGAGATTCGTTTCACTAGCCTTAACCGACCTTACGGGGAGCTACCCTCCACCGACAATGATCGTTAATTAGGTAGCCGCCTCACTTCCCAGGGGAGGTCACCCATCCTAGAACTACTCTTGTTCTAGCACGCTTAACCCTCTTAACTTCTTGGGCTTAACCACCGCTCAACATGCTACAACTAGGTTAAGAAACTCATAACCACAACCACTAGACAATGTGAGACTCGTCTCACTAGCCTTAACCAACCTGATGGTGAGCCACTCTCCACTTACAAAAATCGTTAATTGGGAAGCCACCCCACTTCCCACGGGGATTACCCATCCTAAAACTACTCTAGTACTAGTATGCTTAACCCTCTTAACCTCTTTGACTTAACCACCTTCCAACATGCTATAGCCAGGTTAAGAGATTTAGTCCTATTATATCTTTTATATAGGACTATTTTAAATTTCAGGGGTATCACAGGGAGGGGCCTTTAAGGGGAACCCCTTCATTCCCCTTTCTTTGTATGCACGCACTACACACACACACAGTGAGGGAAGTAGAGTGGGACCCTCTCTCCCTCTCCCACTCGTTCATCCCTCTCTCTTCCCAAAACTCGTCGCCTTGGCAGAGTTCGACCTCGAAAATCACGTGAAAATCCTCAGGGGGACAGCTCTATCGTGAATCACCTCACCAGACCGTCCTGACATCTCACCACCCGACAGACCTAAAAAACAGTCACCCAGGGGGTGTGAGATACATCGACAGTGTATCCCAGTGGGCACGACGAGCCGAGAAATAGCTAATCGTACCTACTGGATACTAAAATCTGCGGATAGTAACTGATCAGTGGATAAAAGCTGAATAACCAAATAACAGGTCTACTGATAGTCAAAATATACTGAACAGAAACTGAATAACATGTCTACTGATAGTCAAAGTATACTGAATAGAAGCTGAATAATCAAATAACAGGTCTACTGATAGTCAAAGTATACTGAACAGAAACTGAATAATCAAATAATAGGTCTACTGATAGTCAAAGTATACTGAGTAGAAACTGAATAATCAAATAACAGGTCTACTGAAAATCGAAGTATACTGAGCAGAAACTGAACAATCAAATAACAGGTCTACTGATAATCAAAGTATACTGAGCAGAAACTGAATAATCAAACGACAGGTCTACCGATAATCAGAGTATACTGAGCAATAATAGGTACTGAAATAAGCATGCTAGAACATGGAAGAATAAAAGCTATGCATCAATCACAGCAACATCAAGTACCCAATCAAATGCCACTATTGGTCACGCAGGACCTCAGGCTAAGCCACCGATCCGCACCATATCTGGCTGACATAACCCTGCACTCACAGACGCCAAGCAGCCCCAATGCAAAGGGCTCATGGGTCCTTCCTCTAGACCACTTTACCGGTAAAAACAATATCCACGGGGCGCGACCCCGGCAATGTTCGTGTAGTACAGCAGTGCGTGGCAAATCATAATGCTATGCTCAAGCTCACGGTCTAATGACCGGGTAGTCGGCAATAAGCCGAGATTCCTTCAGGGAAGCAACAATCTGTCTGTATATTAATCTGGTCTATTATGCATAACTGGAAATAAAAGCAAGTATCTCTGGATATAATGCAAAATCTAATAACTAATAGATATGAAGCAACAATAGGCATGATCAGACCATGAATGTCAACTGTACTGAATACAGGAATAAAAATGACAGGTAAACAGGAAATGTCCAGGTAGATGTCTATCAACGAAGGATAAAAGACATGTAGCATAATCAAGGCTGAATCAAAAACAGGTGTCCAACTGGACTAAAGCAACCAGAGGGCCGAAAAGATAAAGCCCGGACCGAAGATAACCCACCTCAATGTAGGCCGATCCCGAATCCCGCTAGACTACTGGGAAGCTGGTGCTGAACTGCTGGGACCTGAACAGAAACTGGAATCAGAAACAAACTCACTCATACCCATCCCGACAACACTATAGTAATACGACACTAACATGGAACAACTTAGCCGGAAACATGCTTTTACCGGAAATTTCGGAAAACCACTGCTAAAATACCGAAACCGACTCGCCCACAGTCTATAAATACTCAAACACCGTGAAACGACACCTGTTGCCCCTAAATATCATAGCGTTGACGTTCGGGCAGACAGGGGCAGAATCGTAATTTTCGATGTCCAGATGTTGCCATAACTACTCGCGCAACTCCCGAAAAGCCCAATTCGGCTTCGAAGTCTCCCGACGAAATACCAAAAACATTGGACCAGCCAGGACAGTGTCGGGGATAACCAGAGGCAACAACTGACGACCAGAAATCCAAACCGAAACTCGGAACTCACGTATGAAGCCGTAAAACCGACGATTTTGTTGATTTACGGTACGGTATCCGATTCCCGCTCAACGAGAGCCCACGGAACTCTAATAAACTGACTAGACGGTGCGTAAACGCTGTCTAAAGACAGCCAGGGTGCCATAATTACGACTTGGTCCATAAATTATTCTAAATTGCATAATTACAACTACTTTGAAACCGTTTCGACTCGTTCTCGAAATCCAGGAATCCAGAGACAGCGCCGTAAGTTTCAGCGCGTCCGTTACGACGAGACGAAGCTCGTGCTCACTGGCTTTGGCCAGCATAGGGCCCAATTACAAATTTGGCCCATAACATTTATAAGTCCAATAACCACACTAAGCAATAACATGTATAAGACTTGATCAAACTGAGATTAAATGTGAGCATCATGATCTAAACATGTTACTGAGTTGAGGGCTCACCTTGGGCTTTGTCGGAGACTGGCCGGGAAGTTGGCCGGAGCAAGGTGGAGCAACCTTCTCTCAAGCTAGAGCTCGGTTTGGCCAACACTTGATCAACACTGGTGCCAAATGCCTACATAGACAAGCATCAGTACCAAGACCCTCCCAGATGGAGATTGGTGACAGACAAACTTGGCGCTGGCGGCCGGAGGCGACGGATGGCCGGAAAAACCCAAGCTCGAACACCTTGAGTGCAAGGTTAGAGAGCTCGGTTTACAAGGACTCTAGGGTGCAACCAACTTGATGGAGACTCACTAAATAGTGTTTAGAACTTACCTGGGCGACTTGCCGGCGTCCACGAGCGGCGGCGATGGCCGGAATGCAAACTCGGGTTGCCACTTGGTGCAACTACAGAGGAAGGAAAACTCACGTCAAAACTCTCATGCAACTGCATGAAGAGCTTCCTACAGATCCTACAAGCATACCTGGATGGTCGGCCGACGACTGGAAGCGACGGCGACGTGCGGCGGCGGAGCTCGGCCAAGCTCGAGGAGCTCTAATGGCGGATTCCGACCGGCGGGTTCAGAGCCCTTCCAACTTGGACCAAACTTCTTCACACGATGCAAGGAAACTTCCTGTGGTGGTAGCCGGCGGCGGGGGCAAGCTACGGCGCCGGGCGGCGAAGATCGGCCAAGACTCTCTTTTGCCCGAACCTAGGGCTGACTCGTACGCCCTCGATTCTTATCCGATCAACACCAAAATTTATGGAAAGCTTACAGTCGTCCGGAAGATGAGATCCAACGGTCCTGATCGGGATTCCAACGGTTGGAAAAGTCCCGAGATCAAGATTGACTGAAATCGAACTTCCGGCAAGAAAAGGCTCTCGCCGGCAGCCGGGACGACGGTGACTGCCCTAGCTTCACAGGTAAGGTCACCTCAACGTTAGGAAAACACTACTTAGGCTGTTGGTCCATTTAAAAGAAATATTTCCAAAAAAACTCACCTCGCCGGAAAATCCGAGGAAGAAGACAACCTCCGCGGCGGCGCACGGTGACGGCTGGAGTCGGCTTCACCCTGGCTCGGTCGCAGCCACACAGAGGGACACTTCAGTTGAAGTTTGGACCAACCCAACCTCCCATGGCACCTCCCACAACTTCAACCCGAGAAGACAACTTTTGCTTATTCTTCTCCTTCTCCGGCGACGGGGCAGCAGCGCGCGGCGCGTCGGTTGGAAGATGTGGAGGAGGCGTCGGTTTGCAGAGGACGGGGAGGCCAAAGGGCGCTCGGTTGTGGGTTCTCCAAAAGACAACAACCGCAACGAGTAATATAGTGCATTAAGCACAAAATGCTAAAAGGCCCTTCATCTTTCTGTATTTGGACATGAGTCCATAACAGAAATTGCTCCTCTTGCAGTTTAGCCCCTCACCAGTAAGCGGCACGCTTTTCGGAGCAGAAAGTTGTGGGTTTTTCTGCAAAATACAGTATTTTTGCCGTATTTCACGCTTTTTGAGGTGTTTCGCTCGTCGAAACGAAAAATGAATTTCGCCACGACGTCCGGCACGTCAAAACCTACAAGATAGCGATTTTCGTTTCTCGACGCGATGCCCGGATAAAATCTCGGTCCATGATTACTGTACAAAAATACAGTTTATTACGCTTTTCGAGACTCCAAGGTCGTCAAACGGAAATTCCGTCAGCGCCATTGCGTTCAAATCGACCAAACCGATCAAAACAACTACCTGGATCGCTATGTTCGGAGTCCGAACAGCGAATCGGTCAACGTTACATCCGACGAAGTCCCGAAATTGGGGTTACTGTTCATCTACAGTAATCACTTAGGCGTCATTTGGTAACGGGAATAAGGGGGAATATCCCCCTTATTCCCGTATCTGTCCCCAAACGGGAACCGGAAAAGCAGGAATTGAAATTCCTGCTTTTCCGGTATTACGGGGATGGGGGTGGGAATTCGGATTCCCACCCCGAGCTAGAACCCGCTGGAATACAAGATGGGCACGAGAATCGAGGCGTTCTCCTTCTCCACCGAGCTTCACCCTTTTTGCTTTTCTCCACCGAGCTTCTTTTTTTTTGCTTCTTCTCCACCGAGCTTTACCCTGTTGTGCTTCTTCTCCACCAAGCTTCACCCTTTTTTGCCTCTTCTCCAGCGAGCATCGAGGCAGACTCCTTCTCCACCGAGCTTCACCCATTTTGCTTTTCTCCACCGAGCTTCACCTATTTTTTTGCTTCTTCTCCACCGAGCTTTGTTGGTTTTTAAGGATCCACAAGGATCTAAATAGGTACTATCAAACAACTAAAGGGGGGGTGAATAGGTGTAATACTTATAAAACCAATCTCAGTGCAAAATAAAAACCAATGCGGAAAATAAAAATAGCACACCGAGATTTACGTGGAAACTCCAATCCAGGAGAAAAACCACGGGACCAACACGCAATAACAATCCACTAAGAATAGAAGAATAACAAGGTGATTACCGACTCCACGGACTCAAACCCCTCCTTCAACTTCTTCGGACCTTGCGCTCACCGATTGCACGTCCACTGCACACGTTCGAATCCACGAACGCCACTCGAATCCACGAGCACACGTTTCGAATCCACGAAACGCCTTTAGCACACCAAATCCACGATGCCACGTCGAATCCACGACGCAAACTCAGCCGGTAAGAATATTGGCTTCGATGGTGATCCTTTGCTTAGATTCTCATTGAGGAACCGTAAAAGAAATCTCTAAGCAAAGATTAGATCAATTCGATAAAAGATATGTTCTTGAAAGAACCGTCGAATTGACCTAAAAGAGGCTATAAAGAAGAACGATAAAAACCTAGCCTCTAGGGTTGCTCTCAAGTGTTTTATAAATTAATCGGTAGTTCTTGAGAAACCCTAAGTGTCTATTTATAGTTTAGAAACCTTTGGAAAGAGATAAGCATCAAAAACTGCCTAAACAGAAATTTTCCCGCACGACGATCCGGATCGGATTTACGGCGATCCTGATCGTCGTCTTTTTTCAGCAATTCCTGAAAAAACAAGGTTCGGGATCCGGATCGGAATTCTGATCCGGATCAGTTCACGATCAGAAATTCTGAAACATCCAATTTGTCCAGTTTTTGATTTTTAAGCAATGAAAACTTATCCAAGTGTTTCTAAACCACTCAAATGTATTCGGATCACCAAAATTATTTAGTTAAACATACCTGATCAATCCGAATCCATTTTCCTTAAGATTGATGTATATGATCCACAATTCTTCAACTTCAATCTTCAAGACACAAAACACTGAGTGTCAACTTGAGCTCTTGTTGAATCTTCTCTGAGTCTTTAATTGTTGTTTGACAATTTGATCACTTCAAGACTCCGACTCAACTCAACAACTCAACTCACGAAATATGCCAATACAAAAAGCCGTAACAATCTCCCCCTTTGGCAATTTCGTGACAAAACCCAAAAGTACATAAAACGCTCAAGACACTCATCTTAAACCAAAAAATCGAAATCAATGTCATCACCAAAACATTGACTTTCTTTGCGTGAAAGATCCAATAAACAAAAATACATTTGAACCAGTCTTAGAACAAACTCTATGACTTAGGACTTAGAGTCTTAAAGTGATGTAGATCCTGCAAAATAAAACTCCAAACAAAATCAAAAGTCAGTCGTTAGAAATTAAATGTAAATCCTACATTTGATTCGTCCTTTTGGTTCTTTTTGTTTTTCGGCTCCTTTTTCATCATCTATTTTCTTTATCTCGATGATCTCATCTCCGTCTCCCCCTATCTCGATGATCTCTTCTCCCCCATTTCTCTTCTCCCCCTTTTTGTCACAAATTGTCAAACAGTGAACATACTAGACAAAAGAAAATCACTAACAACATTAGTTCATAGAGAAAGAGAGATAAAAGCCCAGTTCCGGTATATAAACAAAAACGCAGATTTCGTACCGGTCCTCGAAGGCAAAAATCATAAAAATTCTTGAAACAAATCCAAAATTTGAAATCTTTCAAATACCGATTTGCATTCCATCAAGAAAATAATTTAAGTGCTTGAAAATAATATGAGATCACATAGATGTCATTCAATCCAATTAATTTTACAAAAATTAAAAAGATTTACTCCGAAATCATGAAAAACAAAGATAAAATATTATAAACCGTTTTTCATATTATATACGTCAAACACAAGTCATCAAAAATAATCTTGAGATCCAAAGTCTATCAAGATGTAACGGATTTACAAAGATGACTTACAGAGATTTCCAAATGACATCAATTTTGAATTTTACCCTTTCAAATTTGAGATAAGCACTACAATACCTAAGGGTGGCTCTTTGAGCATCTTTTAACTATCCCACCTTATACCAACCAGGAGATTGTTCAAAATAAGAACTTTGAATTTAAATCTCCGAATGCTTCATCTAAAAAATTTCAAAAATATTTTTCTAGCATCCAAAACATGTGGTAGCTTCACACACAGACCGGACGACCGGGGTGGCAGCTCTTTCCAACATGTGGTGGTAGTTTTCACACTCCTTTCGGATGTAACTCTTTCCACATCTTTTGCAATTCATTTCATTACCCTTGTACGAAAATATAATCTCTTATGTGAAAGAATTAAATCCCAAATTTTAGTCAATCGGTTGTCTCATGTTTATCACAAAGAACTCACACAACCAAGATAGAATAATCATCTAAAGATCACACATGATTACTAAAATTTGATGAATATAATTATCAAAAACTCCTATAATGAAGTATCTTCAAGAATTATGATTATGGAGTAAAGTTGATAATTCATATAAAATTAAATTGGAGTGAATGAAAGTGAAACCCTTTTTATTCAATGCACTCGTTCGTTAAAACCCTTTTGTTCAAAAACAAAACATAAAAACGAAGAGCATTGAAAACATGTAATGCAGAGATTCAAAAAAATATGAAAGGAAAACCAATCAAAGCATTACATACAGTCATAAGCTATTTAGAACTTAAGACAAGGAAAGATATCACCTTTCCGAATCCAAAATCGCTGGATTTTGGGTTGTCTTGATTCGTCGTGGCCGGGGGTTGTCCGCTTTGACTGTTGATCCACCTTAGGTCTTTGCCTCGCAATGATCCACTTGTATGATTGATGTTGCGGCTCGGACCTTTGGTGGGATGAGTGAATTCCTTTGACTTGATGTATCTTTTGAGTCCCTTGAGTCCGCTCCATAGATGAAGTTGCCGAAGGATTTTTCTTTCTCTTTTTCGGGCAATCCTTCACCAAATGTCCTTCAAGTCCACAAAGGTGACACGTTCTTCCTTTCAATTTGAATGTGGAACTTGAAGCATGCACAGTTTGATCCTTTTTAAAACCTAAACCAATCTTGCTTGTTTGACCTAATCCGCATATACAATGAAATTTCTTGGAAACGGTTGAAAGCCTTTGTATGTCGGATTTGAGTTCATGAACTTGCTTGGTCAATGCTTGGTTGGTGACATGAATCTCCTCAAACTGTTTTTCTAGAAAACCAATCTTGTCCATATATGATTTAGCGTTTGTCTCCGATTGGTTTAGCTTTTCTTGGAGGATTTTATTGTTATCCAATAAACGTCCTTGTTCCTCCTCGAGATCATGAAGTTTTATCTTTAACGCTTGATTCTCGTCTTGAACTTCAAATCGTTGCTTCCTCAACTTCTTGATATGCTTGGCCATCTTCTTAGATTCCGCAAGAAGTTGTTGGTATGCCTCAACGAGTTCTTCCTCGTCCGACTCCCCCTCACTTGATGACTCTCCGCCGGATGTTGATGTTTCATACAAAATCAAAGGAGTAGAGTCAGTAACTAAAGATGATAAGCAAAAATTAGAAGAGGGAATTTGAGAGGCATGAAAGGCAACAACTTTTTCCTCTTTACTTGAGGTCGATTCATTAGAAGTAGAATCGTCCCAAGTTTTCGCTTGCAAAGCCTTCTTTTTATATGATTTCGGAGAAGGACAATCCGTTGAAATATGGCCGTAGCCTTTGCATCTATAACATCGGATTTCCCCTTCGAATTCATCTTTTTCCTTAGAAGGTTTTGCAAAACTTTTGAGGTTAGAGGATTTAGAACCCGATGATCCTTTAGATGGTTTCGTGGATGTAGATCCATCGGTTCGATTCTTCCAAAACTTCCGACGAAATTTCTTTACGATCCGCGCCAATTGTTCTTCAAAATCGGCAAAAGAGATTTCATCGTCGGAACTTGATTCGCTATCTTCTTCCTTTGTTGATTTGAATGCAATACCTGTAAGCTTAGAAGAAGACTTGGAAGAAACTTGATTAGTAGGAAAAGTCATTTCATAAGTTTGCAAAGCACCTACTAATTCCTCTACTCTCATCTCATCCGAATGATTAACGGTTTCAATGGCGGTTACCTTTGCCCTAAACCGTTCCGGAAGAGTCCGAAGTATCTTTCTTACAATTCTCGACTCCGGGATCTTTTCTCCTAAATTAGCACAAGTATTGATCACATCTTGAAGTCTAGTGTAATAATCTATAAACAATTCATGCTCATCCATATGAATAGAGTCAAATTGACTTATAAGCATCTGGAGCTTTTGAATTTTTACAAGATTAGTACCCTCATGTGTAATTTTGAGAATATCCCAAATTTCCTTCGCGGTTTCACACGCGGAAATTCGTGTGAACTCAGTCGAGGAAAGAGAATTAAATAAAGCGTTCATACCTTTCCCATTGTAAGAAGATCTTTCAAATTCCTCTTTGGACCATCTAGAGCGAGGTTTTGGGGTAGTAGAATTTCCTACTTCCTCAACAGGATGCACCCAACCGTATTCCACGGATTGCCATACCCGCTCATCAATTGCGATGAGAAAAGCTCTCATCCGCACTTTCCAATAAGCATAATTAGTCCCATCAAAAAGAGGAGGTCTATAAATATTACCACTTTCACCCGACATGATAGATAAACCTAAAACCCGCTCCGATACCACTTGTTGGTTTTTAAGGATCCACAAGGATCTAAATAGGTACTATCAAACAACTAGAGGGGGGGTGAATAGGTGTAATACTTATAAAACCAATCTCAGTGCAAAATAAAAACCAATGCGGAAAATAAAAATAGCACACCGAGATTTACGTGGAAACTCCAATCCAGGAGAAAAACCACGGGACCAACACGCAATAACAATCCACTAAGAATAGAAGAATAACAAGGTGATTACCGACTCCACGGACTCAAACCCCTCCTTCAACTTCTTCGGACCTTGCGCTCACCGATTGCACGTCCACTGCACACTTTCGAATCCACGAACGCCACTCGAATCCACGAGCACACGTTTCGAATCCACGAAACGCCTTTAGCACACCAAATCCACGATGCCACGTCGAATCCACGACGCAAACTCAGCCGGTAAGAATATTGGCTTCGATGGTGATCCTTTGCTTAGATTCTCACTGAGGAACCGTAAAAGAAATCTCTAAGCAAAGATTAGATAAATTCGACAAAAGATATGTTCTTGAAAGAACCGTCGAATTGACCTAAAAGAGGCTATAAAGAAGAACGATAAAAACCTAGCCTCTAGGGTTGCTCTCAAGTGTTTTATAAATTAATCGGTAGTTCTTGAGAAACCCTAAGTGTCTATGTATAGTTTAGAAACCTTTGGAAAGAGATAAGCATCAAAAACTGCCTAAACAGAAATTTTTCCGCACGACGATCCGGATCGGATTTACGGCGATGCTGATCGTCGTCTTTTTCAGCAATTCCTGAAAAAACAAGGTTCGGGATCCGGATCGGAATTCTGATCCGGATAGGAATTCTGATCCGGATCGGTTCAGGATCAGAAATTCTGAAACATCTAATTTGTCCAGTTTTTGATTTTTAAGCAATGAAAACTTATCCAAGTGTTTCTAAACCACTCAAATGTATTCGGATCACCAAAATTATTTAGTTAAACGTACCTGATCAATCCGAATCCATTTTCCTTAAGATTGATGTATATGATCCACAATTCTTCAACTTCAATCTTCAAGACTCAAAACACTGAGTGTCAACTTGAGCTCTTGTTGAATCTTCTCTGAGTCTTTAATTGTTGTTTGACAATTTGATCACTTCAAGACTCCGACTCAACTCAACAACTCAACTCACGAAATATGCCAATACAAAAAGCCGTAACAAGCTTCACCCTTTTGTGCTTCTTCTCCACCGAGCTTCACCCTTTTTGCTTTTCTCCACCGAGCTTCACCTTTTTTTTTGCTTCTTCTCCACCGAGCTTCCCCACCTTCTCCGATCTAGCTAGCTTCACCCTCGCGTGGCCCCCTGCGCCCGATCTAGCATCTCTGCGGCCCCTCTCCTCCGCGCCGCGGCCCCTCTGCGGCCCCTCTCCACGCCGCGCCCCTCTGCGTCCCCTCTGCGGCACCCCGGTCCTCGTCTTCTCCACCGAGCTTCCCCACCTTCTCCGATCTAGCTATCTTCACCCTCGCGTGGCCCCCTGCGCCCGATCTAGCATCTCTGCGACCCCTCTCCTCCGCGCCGCGGCCCCTCTGCGGCCCCTCTCCACGCCGCGCCCCTCTGCGTCCCCTCTGCGGCACCCCGGTCCTCGTCTTCTCCACCGAGCTTCCCCACCTTCTCCGATCTAGCTACCTTCACCCTCGCGTGGCCCCCTGCGCCCGATCTAGCATCTCTGCGGCCCCTCTCCTCCGCGCCGCGGCCCCTCTGCGGCCCCTCTCCACGCCGCGCCCCTCTGCGTCCCCTCTGCGGCACCCCGGTCCTCGTCGCCACCCCCTCTGCGGCTACCCCCTCCGCGGCCCCTCTGCGGCCCCTCTTCGGCCGCGCCCCTCTGCGGCTCCTCTCCTCCGCGCCAACCCCCTCTGCGGCCCCTTTCCGCGGCGCGCCCCTCTGCGGCCCCTCTCCGCGGCGCGACTCTCTGCGGCCCCTCTCATCCGCGCCAACCCCCTCTACGGCCCCTCTCCTCCGCGCCAACCCCCTCTGCGGCCCCTCTCCGCGGCGCGCCCCTCTGCGGCCCCTCTCCGCGGCGCGACCCTCTGCGGCCCCTCTCATCCGCGCCAACCCCCTCTGCGGCCCCTCTCCTCCGCGCCAACCCCCTCTGCGGCCCCTCTCCGCGGCGCGCCCCTCTGCGGCCCCTCTCCGCGGCGCGACCCTCTGTGGCCCCTCTCATCCGCGCCAACCTCCTCTGCGGCCCCTCTCCTCCGCGCCAACCCCTTCTGCGGCCCCTCTCCGCGGCGCGACCCTCTGCGGCCCCTCTCCTCCGCGCCAACCCCCTCTGCGGCCCCTCTCCGCGGCGCGACCCTCTGCGGCCCCTCTCCTCCGCGCCAACCCCCTCTGCGACCCCTCTCCTCCGCGCCAACCCCCTCTGCGGCCCCTCTCCTCCGCGCTAACCCCCTCTGCGGCCCCTCTCCGCGGCGCGCCCCTCTGCAGCCCCTCTCCGCGGCGCGACCCTCTGCGGCCCCTCTCCTCCGCGCCAACCCCCTCTGCGGCCCCTCTCCGCGGCGCGACACTCTGCGGCCCCTCTCCGCACCGCGCCCCTCTGCGGCACCTCACCGCGCCGCGGCCCCTCTGCGGCAACCTCTCCGCTGCGTCCCCTCTCCGCGTCGCCACCCCCTCTGCGGCCCCTCTTGCTTCTTAACAGGTTGTTATTCTTTTTCACAAAGGTATGCCCCCTATGATTGCCTTATTCAGTGCTTCGATTCATCATGTTTTAATGTTGATGGCATAATGTGTGCATGTCATTGCCATAATATGTGCTGGTTCTCATGTTATTGCCAATTTGGTAGATTTGCCTGTTAGCAGTGTGTTCCAATGTTGTTGCATTTCATTGCCATAAACTATGGTTGGGCGTTGGTTGTCACCTTGTTGCCAGCATATATGATGTTTGTGTGTATGAGGCCTATTCCCTGTTGCCATTTTTTATGACAAGTGTGAGTATGCAGCCTATCCCCTGTAGCTTCAGATATGGACGATGATGATGATTGCCATAGGTATTTGATGGATTGGCATGTATTTACTGCACCCCCATACCAATTGGCAATCAATTGAGTCAACCAATATTTTATATAAATTATTTAAAAACGGGTGATAGGCATTATACACACGAACAACACATAATTGCAACATGGTGACAACCAGCACACATTATGCCAACAACCTCGCAACAGGGTTTCCACCAGCACAACTCAAACTGGGCATACAAATATTAGCGGAAAATTGTCTTTGTTGGACAATTACGAACATTAATAAGGACGATGATGACGATTGCCATAAGTATCTGATGGACGGCCACTGGCTTTAAAAGCCACTGCTACCCCATACTATGTGGCAATCAATTGAGTCCAATACTTAATTACAATTTCCCTCTATTTCTACTTTATTTATTGGTATTAATGTGCCTTCAAATACATTATATAACTCTTATTCCAGATGCGTCCCGGCAAGAAACACGCTAAGCATCAAGCAAGAAAAAGTGTGGCTTTCGACCCACTTTCTAATTTCGTAGCATCTCAGGAGGGTCCTTCTGGGCAGCGTGCCCAACCTCAGACCCGAACACATAATTGGACTGATAATATGGACGCAATATTCATGTCTTTGCTCACTGAAGAGCATACACTAGGGAATTATGTGAATGGGTCGTTCACTACAGTAGCGTGGATTAGAATCAATGCGGCATTCAATGCTAGGACCAATTTACAACTCACAAAGGAGCAATTAAAAAATCGGCTAAAAGTTTTAAAACGGACATTCAGTCTTTATAACTATTTAGCCAACAAGAGTGGATGGGGTTGGGATTGTATCCACAATATCCCGACACCTGGTGATCCAGCCGACTGGGATGTTGTCGTAGCGGTATTGACCCTATCTTGTAAATCATAAAATTTGTTCGACATAATTGTTTCGCGTAATATATGAATAATTGACATTATACATATCTTATTCCTATTCAACAGGAAAATCCATCATATGCAAGATGTCGAGATAGGCCATTTCCGCCATATAAGGATCTCGAATTCTTGACAGAAAAAACCACAGCCACTGGCCGATATGGATTTGCATCCACTATGCCTGCAGCCTAAACAGTTGAGAGTTCATCCTCATCGTCTCCTGGTGAGGATGATACAAATCTAGGAATAAGAATGTCGGCTTTTAATATCTCACAAAATCCATTTGAAGCAGGTGCTTCTGCAGCGCCTCAATATGCAAATATAGGGGCGACACAAACCTCCGACTACCCATCTTCAACTCCCGACATCCCCAATGTCGGAGGTAGTGCAAGCGGGAGCGGGCATAGCTCAGGAAGCAAACGACCACGCTCTCCACTACCCACAAACCCTCAAGACAAACCTACCGCGTCCTCTGGGGGACGCCGCCGCAAACCAGATGCCAGTGTTAGTGTAATATCTGAACTTGTTGAACTAGGCAAGCAAAAACTTGAACTGGCCCGTGAAATGTATCAGTATGAAAAGGCCAGCAAAAGTAGTATTCCAACAATTTCCCTTTGCATGAGCCGAGTCTATGCGATGCCAGGCATGACTCCAGAAAAAGCGCTGTGTGTAGGGAAAGCACTCAAAGATCTTAATAATTGTGAACTGTTTATGACAATGCCCGACGAGATGGCAATAATGTGGGTTGAGCGTCAAGTGGCAATCCAATCGTCTGTATATAGGCCATTTTTTCCTGGACAGTAGTTTTTGTTTTTAATGTGTATGACTTTGTTTGAATGCTGTTAGATGTACTTTTTAATCATCATGTAATATGCTCAGAAGACATTTCAATTTGGTTTGAATGCTGTTAGATGTACTCTTTAATCATCGACTATATTAACAAGCATGCTTGAATTACTGTTATATTACAACGTCATATGTTGCGCTTGTCAATGTTGAATATATATTGTACTTACAGCATTAATGGGTGATTCGAATCATGGTCATGTGTTTTCCTCCAAAATCAATACCATAATAAGGGAGCTTTTAGATGATGATGAGGACTATTGGGATGAGGTATTAGCGATGTTGGTTCAGCAAGGTTACTTTACATCTACCCATACTGTCGACAAGCAACCGTGTCGAACCCGGCCATTCACAGGGCACCAGGTGATATGTGATATATTGAATGGCCATCCTGACCGTGGGTACGACCAGTTTCGAATGCGAACAACGACTTTCATCGCACTTCGCGATGAGCTACTCCAAAAGGGATTGTTACAAAACACACGCCATATGACAATTGAGGAACAGTTGGAAATTTTTATGTTTTGTGTTGGACATGGGGTGGCTAATAGGATAATCGCTGAAACATTTCAACATTCGGGTGAAACTATCAGTCGACATTTCAACAATGTGCTTAGGGCGATTGTGATGTTGAAAGACGATTACATAACACTTCCGGCGAATAATGTGTCGGTTGCTGCCCGAATTAGAGATAATGTCAATTTTCACCCATTCAAGGTATGTATGCTTTTATATTTTTTAGTTCACTTATTTATATGTCACCAGTGTTCATTATAATAATTGCCTGCATGTTGTTTCATGTTTATTGCCAGAATGCAATTGGTGCAATTGATGGGACACATCTTTCGGTGGTTGTCAGCAAGACCAAGCAACCGAGATTCCGGAATCGCAAAGGATTTACTTCGCAAAACATGATGGCTGCAGTATCCTTTGACCACAACTTTCCATTTGTCTGCACTGGTTGGGAGGGATCTGCAGCTGACATGAGAGTACTCCGATGGGCATGCGAAACTGGAGGATTCACTGTGCCTGAAGGTATATTGTACACATCAATTTTTATTTTGCATTTCTTTAATGATGGTGAATATAGATTTTAACATTGTAAATGTTGTGTAAAATCTATAGGCAAATATTATTTGGTAGATTCTGGCTATGCAAATACAGACAGATTTCTTGCACCATATCGGGGGGAGCGTTACCATATTAGCCAATTTGAGGGAAACACACGAGGTCGCACTCATCGAAGTCCGCGCGACCTATATAATCATCGACATGCACAGTTGAGAAATGTGGTGGAGAAAACATTCGGTATTTTAAAAAAACGGTTCAAGATCTTGACTGTTGCAACACCCTTTCCATATAAAGTCCAATGCCAGATTGCGATGGCATGTTGTGTTATACATAATTTTATTCGACGACACTCCGGTGCGGATGCCATATTTAACGATGTGATAGAGGAAGAACCAAATGTAGAATTAAATGTCGAGGAAACGGTTCATAGTGTTGGTACTACTGAGTCACACAGAGGCGACGCGTTGCGCACATTTATAACAGACGAGTTATGGAATAATCGCAGTTAGTTATATATTTGATTGCAATGTAAGAAATGTGTAATATATGTGATTGTATGATTACAATGTGTTTGTAAAATTATGTATGAATTCGAGTATGTAAAGGACTTTTCTTATATGTGTATTGAATTGAATTTTGATTTCAATGGGATTGTATGTAAAGGACTTTTTCTTATGTGTATTGAACTGAATTATCATTACAATGGGATTGTATGTAATGGACTTTTCTGATGTGTATTGAACTGAATTATGATTTTAATGGGATTGTATGTAAATGACTTATTATTTTCTGATCTTTATGACCATAATGGACTGAATTGTATGTGATTGAATCTGCTAATTATTATGTTGGTCCTATAAATGGGGCAATGTTTGTTAGTGTAACGTCATTAATTCACACATTTCTTTGGATCATTATTTACTTGATATCTGCTCATGACATTCTGTTTTGAATTTATTTAACATCCAGATAGTTTTGTATTGGTATATTGACTTGTGTATAATTGTTGCCTGAATTTTATTAACTTTTGTTATTCAATATTTTACCCTTTATGATAAATTTTAAAAATAAAAAAATTATGCTATTAATCAACGTTATAATAAATTTATATTAATATTAAAAAAGTATAAAAATATTTTAAAAGTATTTAAGAATGATAGAAAATTTTAAAAGAAAAAATTAAAATTTGCTTATCTATTGATTAATGGTTTTAAAATGATAGACAATCAAACATTTTAAATATTTTAATATATAATTTTCTATCATTTTTAAGTACTTTTAATTATTTATTATTTATTTTTAAATATTTTTTACAAATTTAAAAAATATTTTAAATTTATTATTAGGTTGATTAATATCATAAATTATTTTATTTATAAATTATATCATAAAGGGCAAAATAGTCAATACACAAATTTATCACTTCTCAATTCTTCTTATTCCTCTATACTCAACCAAACACAATTTTTTCCTATTCTTCTTATTCTCCTTATTCCTATATAATTTACCAAACACAATTTCCTTTAATCCCGGTATAACTCATAAAACGAACCAAACGCAAATTTACACTAATTCCTGCTAATACCAGAATCTATACCTATCCCCGGTATAACAAAATTTTTCTTATCCCCGAACCAAACGGTACCTTAAGTGACACTGTGCGCAATGCGTCACATTGGTCGCGGTAATTCACCTGCTTCTTCACAGATTTCTGGAAGATCCAACCGTCAGATCAAAATGTACTGAATATGAATCTCGCTCAGTTCGATGAGACGATCAAAACGGTCATCTCGGATTTTCAAGATCATGTTCGGATTAGAAAATAGCCTTTTTACCTCGTAAATCGTGCAACTTGCACACTAGCGATTGACCAAGCAGGTCAATTTAGACGTTTTAAACCCGAACTCAAGCTAAAAATTATTTTTAATTTATTTATTAAAAATAAAATATTCTAGATTATTACATATATAGAGTAATCTTTTATCAATTTTTAATTTTTTTTTTTACAAAAATATAGAATAACTAGCCAAATATGGTCAGTGACCTATTGATCACATCGCAAGAGAGTAAGATTACATGTTTTGAAAACCATCCCCTTGCTGACTCATTCAATGAAACACACCACAGCAATGCAGCATAAGGCTATGATAAAACAATTTTTTTTTTTTTTAAGTAATTTCTACTCTCACTCATCCAAGTACTAATACCTATTTGGTTTGAAAAAAAAAAAGGGCAATTAATGATAAAATAGTAGATAAAGATTAGTTATCAAATAAGAGTATTACAGGATTAATATAATTTATTTTGGTCAATCGTTTATTTTTTGATAAAATAGTAATATCTATTTATTTATTTTTTGATCAACTGTTTCTAGTGCAAATAGCAAAAGAGATGGTTGATATTCGAAATACCGTGTTCGAAGCCTAGTTTAGTATGCTATATTTCTCTCAATATATATATATATATATATATATATATATATATATATATATATATATATATATATATATATATATATATATAAAATTTATTTTGGAATGGAAAGTATTTCAACAAAAAAAATTATAAATAAAGGCTTTTTGATTAAACATTAGGTATTATCAGATAAAAAAAAACTATTTTTTTTTGTTTTAAAAAACTATTTTTTTTGTTTTAAAAAATAACTTTTGGATGAGAATATTATGGAATTACAATTTATTTTCGATTGTATCACTCATCAAAAAATAAGTGGCGTAATTATTTCTTCAACAAAAAAACAAAAAAGACTACAAATAAAGGCAAAGAATCTCTAATTGAACATCAGATACTGTTTGACCCAATGTTTTTTTTTTTTTAAGATCTATCAATATTTTTGGTAGTTGTTACAAATATTGGAATAAAATAAATAGCACCTATGATCTAAAACTATGAGGCATGTGTCATTTTAATTTTTAAATTTTAATTTATTATAATTTTTTATTTAAATTTTTAAAATTATTTTTAGTTTTATAATTCAATTTAATTAACTAAATATTAATATATCGATAATGTAAAAATGACATGACATAATAATTTATTGACGCATCAATAATATAAAAATAATATGATATTTTGATTATTCGCGCATTATCAATCACAATATTATTATATTATTTTTATATTAATAAAATATTAATATTTAGTCCAACTAAATTATATTATAAAATTTAATTATAGTAAATTTAAAAATTTGAGTAAAAAATTATAACATATTATTAAAGTATCAGTGGAATATTACATTGGCCTCATTGTTTGAGTGCTAAACAGGCAATTTATTTATCCCATTGGAATATACATCCATATACGTGCTCTATTAGCTGCAACTGAAGTAGGAAGTGCTAGCATCACCGGATGATTGGGAGCACGTATCTTGGGCGGTCGTCGACGACGAAGCCTGCAGCGGCAGCTGAGACAGCAGCCTGACAGCCGGCTTCCGAGCTGGTAGGGATGGCAGCGGTGCTGTGTCGTGCAGTATTCTAATGGCCTTCCTCATTCTCGGCCTTTTCTTGCTGTCAGGGTGGCTGCAGCTGAGGCCGACGATCAGCATCCACGCCATCTCCTCCTCGCAGAACTGCCCGTGCAGCCGAGGATCCGCAGTCCAAAATTGTTGTCATTTTTATGTATCATCATCGCCCCTCCAAAAAACAAAGAAAATGAAAAGGAGCTTAAATTCTACAGGAAAAGAAGTATCAGGGTTGTAGTAGAGTCATCACAGGATACAAAAAGTCAACATAAAAATAGAAATAGTAACTCAAAGGGAGAACTGAAGGAGTTAAATCTAAACACTGTAAGTTATAGAGTAATAGAGAAAAACTATAGAATAATAGAGAAAACAAAATATGAAACTGAACAAATAGTAAACCTCGATCAATTCTTAAAGTAAATAGAAGACTGAAATTCAGATAAAAAAATCCAAATTATACATCACATAACAATTGAAGACGAATGATTGGGTGAAAAGATAGAAATTAGCAAGTATAGAAGTAAAGAATTGAGGATCGAGTTATTTCTCTACCTTCGTTTTGTCCAGATTGAATTTGTTTGGCATCACTGGGCACACTGCGTGTGTGTGTGCTCACTCATACATATTTATATATCAATCTTACAAAAAGCTATCTATATATTTGTTGCTTAAGAAGTATGACCTCGGGGTCTACACATATAGAAAGTAAGTGCTTAGGTGTCGAATGCATTTAGTAATGAGGAAGAGAAATGAGGATGCAATTGTATGTTATATTTGAAATTTAGATACCAATACAGATAGGAATACGGTAAAACACGGATTCACAAAAATACTAACTCTTGCATTTGGTTAAAAAAAAAAGAGAGTAAAAATATGAGGCTCAGATAATTTCTCTATTCAATCCAAAGAAAAGGTAGGAAATCAAAAGTATTTTTTTTTCATGTATCATTATTGGGCAAGCAGCAATTGGTTACCGAAAAGAGTATTTTGTAAACTGCTGTGAAAATAAAGGTAGATCAGAAAGACAACCAGTCTTTAATTATGAAAAGAGTATTTTGTAAACTGGAGCGAAAATGAAGGTAGATCAGAGCAACCGTCTACGTGTAGGCCACGCCATCAAAAGTGTGCTCACCATGAGTTAACAAAAGTAGGATTCACATGATTTTTCCATTATTTTATTGAGAATGGTAGATATTTCAACAACTAATAGACTACAGGAAATGTGTAGAATGAATTCATTCTCATGGTTTGTTTAGTAAAGAGTAAAGACTAATGTCATTGCAAGAACATTATATACAAATTTATACGTTTGATGGCAAAGAAACCAAATGCTTGTGTTCAATTAAAAAGATAACATAAAAATAGGTAAGATGCTGAGATAATATTTTATCTCATGCATAATTTGTTCATCCAAGTTTAAGCCAACATGAAATGCAAACATGAAGAAAAGCATAGAGTAAGAACGATGCATTCATAATAAATAGAGAAAAAGAGAGGAACACAAAGTAATTATGATTTTTAAAAAAATAGGGGCATGAAAAGAAGTGATGATTATAGGTTCCTATTTAGCACTGATTCTTTTGCCAAAATTGGGATAAAAACAGAATAGCATGTGTGATAAAAGTGAAGCAAGAAGAGATTGTTTGATGTCATTTGTTCTTATATATCGTTATTGTCTTAGTTAGAAGGAAACATGCATAATAAAAAAATAAAGCAAAAAAGATAATCTTAGAATTTTAGAACAAACTTTTGAATTTTTAACATAAATCTTAGAAATGGAAGCTAAATAACCTCTGAGCTTTCTCTTGAGACTATTTTTATAGAAAACTAAAATGTGACCCTTCTCTTGAGATTACTTTATAAATTGAAGGTTGAAATTCAAATAAAAAGTTGCAAAATATACATCACAAAACAAATGAAGGTAGCAGCTTGCGTAGGGAAACAAAAATTACCAAGTGTAGAAGTAAACAATTGAGGAGAGAGTAGGACTCGACAGGACGACAAACAACATTTGAATTATTACTCACCCAGTTTCTACTTGAAAGTCAACTTACCTTTTGAATTATAGGTCACCCAGTTTCTAACTGAAAATCAACTTGAGGATTTTAAAAAAGGGAAGTAAAAAAACGAAGTAAAAATGTGAGGCTCAGATAATTTTTCTACTCAATCAAAAGAAAGAATAGAAAATCAAAGTTTTTTTTTTTTTTTTTTCATCCGTTATTATTTTGGAAGCAGCAATTGATTGCCAAAGGCCATCAAAAAATCTCAGTATTTTTATGCTCAGGTAACATGCACAACCAGTGAGCCCAAGGAATAAAAAAAAACCCGCTCCTAAGAAGCAATCCGATTTGGAGCAAAAACATCAGATGCAGGTTATATCGTACATTTTCTCCAAATAAGCAGCAAACAATGAAAACTAGTTGCTCAACCAACAATCGGTTGGTAAAAGCCATCCAATTATCAGTTCTTTATTCGCGTGCCAACATTGCCCAACTAGTAATTAATTGCTTAAGACCGTCCAAAATTGCTGCTATTTTTATGTATGATCATCGCCCCCCAAAAAATCTAAGCAAAAGAAAGAGAGCATAAATTGTTCAGGAAAAGAAGTATCAAGGTTGTAGTAGAGTCATCACATATACAAAAAGTCGAAGGGGCTGGCAACAAAAATATTTCTTATTTAATTGGCTAAAGAGCTTATTTTCTTGTGTAGCGGTTGCTATACAGCCATCCAAGCCACATTATAATTGTGCCACTTGCAAAATCACAATTTTTCAATCAATGAGAGCTTCAACAATGTGTTGCAAGCTATAAACCCGCTGTATTTTCTCAAAAATATACATGTCTTGCAACATAATTGGAAGGTTTACATAGGAAGTCATTGATGAAATATCGCAATCACATTCAGGTGTGAAGCATCAGGAAGAAAACAAACGGAACATAAGAAGATCTGGAAAAAAAAGAAGAAAGAAAAGAGAGAGAGAGAGAGAGAGAGAGAGAGAGAGAGAGAGAGAGAGAGAGAGAGTAAGTAAGAAATAGTGAGAAAAAAAATAAGGGGCAAAACTCCTAGTATGGTTTTAGGTGACATTCGAAGAAGCTCAGATTGAGTGTTGCATAGTAATATATAAGACTGTAATTGCATTGTATTTTTTCCAAACATATACTTGTCATGCAAAACTAAGAGGTTTGCATGGGAAGTCATGGATGAAATAGCTCAATCACATTCAAGTGTGAAGCATCAAGAAGAGAACAAATGATTCAGGTGTAAAGCTCCAACAACATGCATTTTCTTCAACATGTAAAATTGATAAACTACAAACTAGAGAATTGATTTCTGCCAAATAAAACCAAATAGAAACAGAAAAATAGAGTAGCAAAATAAAACCAAATAGAAATAAAGATGACAATAATAAGATAGAAGGTAAAAATTAGTTTTCAGATGAGAGTATTACAGGATTAATATAATTCATTTTGGATTGCAAAATACTTTAACAGAAAAGATTATAAATGAATATTTTTTGATTAAACAATAGGTATTATCAGATAAATTTTTTTTTTTAGAAAAAAAATAACTCTTGGATGAGAATATTATAGAATTACAATTTATTTTCTATTGTAGATCTAGCATCACTCATAAGAAAATAAGTCTCGTGATTATTTTTTCAACAAAAAAAGAAAAAAAAAAAAAAAATAGACTACAAATGAAGGCAAAGGCTCTGTGATTAAACACCAAGTATTGTATGACCCGAATTTTTTTTAGATCTCTCAATTTTTTTCCTATAGTTGTTATTAGTATTGGAATAAAGTAAATTGCACCTATAAACTATGAAGCGGATGTCATTTTAGTTTTTAAGTTTTAATTTATTATAATTTCTGATTTAGATTTTTAAAATTATTCTAATTAAATTTTACAATTCAATTTAATTGACTAAATATTGACGTATCAATGATGTAAAAATGACCTGACATCTTAATTATTAACGTATCAGTAATAGAAAAGTAATATGATGCTTTAAATATTGGCGCATCATCAATAACAATATTGTTATATCACTTTTAGATTAGCCATTTATTAATATTTAGTCTAGAATTTAATTAGAACAACATTCCAAAAGTTTGAATAAAAGATTATAACAAATTAAAATATGAATCCAAATGACAGTAGCCTCATTCTTTTGAGTGCTAAACATGCAATTTATCTTATAGGAATATATATATACTAGCTGGCCTCACTCTTTTTGAGTGGCAATTTATTCTACTGGAATATATATATATATACATATATACATATATACTTACTCTGCTAGCTGCAACTGAAGTAGCCAGTGCTAGCATCACTGGATGATGGGGAGCACGTACCTTGGGCGGTCATCGACGACGAAGTCTGCGGCGGCAGCTGAGACAGCAGCCTGACAGCCGGCTTCCGAGCTGGTAAGGATGGCAGCGGTGCATTACCATGTAGCATTCTGATGGCCTTCCTCATTCTCGGCCTTTCCTTGCTGTCAGGGTGGCTGCAGCTGAGGCCGACAATCAGCATCCGCGCCATCTCCTCCTCGCAGAACTGCCCGAGCAGCCGGGGATCCGCTGCCTCCATGAGCCTCCGACGGCCCCACAGTTCCCAGACCCAGTCGGCTAGGACCAACTCTTTGTCCACTGGCCTCCGCCCCGTCGCCACCTCCAGCACCACCACCCCGAAGCTGTACACGTCTGACTTCTCGCTGGCCACGCCCGTGTGGACGTACTCCGGCGCCATGTACCCAACGGTGCCGGCCGGCTGGGACGCCTGCTGAGTGCAGCTGCTGTTGTTGCTGCTGTCGACGCTGTTGCGGGTGTTGAGTCGCGCGAGCCCGAAATCCCCGAGCTTGGCGTTGAAGTCGGCGTCGAGGAGGATGTTGCACGCCTTAACGTCTTGGTGCACGATCTTTTTCTCGCATTTGTCGTGCAGGAACGCGAGAGCGGAGGCGACACCGAGGACGATGTTCTTCCGGACGCCCCACGGGAGTACTGCCGCCGAGCGATGATCGGATGAATAATGCAGGGCGCGGTCGAGGGTGCCGTTGGGCATGAACTCGTAGATCAAGATGAGCTCGTTCTTCTCGCAGCACCAGCCTGCGAGGGGTACCAGATTTTGGTGCCGGCAGCTGGCGATGACGGCGGCCTGCTCGGCGGCGAACGTGCTGGTGAAATTCTCCACGCGGCCGAAGCGTTTGACGGCGACCTTCGACCCGGAGCCGAGCACTCCTTGGTACACTGTGGCAGAGTCGCCATGGTCAAGAATATTGCTGTCGTGGAATCCTCCGGTCACCGACATTACCTCGTCCGGAGAGATCCTCGTCGGCACTCTCACCGGTTCGCCATTAACCGAATTGCTTCCGCTCCGGCTCCTGCTCACGGAATTGGTTCCGCTCCGGCTCCGGCTCCTGCTCCTGCTCCTGCTCCTGGCCTCCTCATCAGCGCCGCAGTCCCAGTCGCAGCCGCCGCATTCCCCATTGCATCGGAAATGCCACCGTAGAGCCGCCGCGGCCGCTGCTATCAAGAAAAGAAAGCCGGCAATGCCCCCGAAGACCGGGCCCAACCGGATATTTACCGTCGGCTTGGCAGGCCGAATGGGAGAGGGAGGCGGAGGCGGACTGATGTCATCGCCAGGATTTTGGAATTCATGGCCGCTGACGTTGCCTGGTGAAGATGATGGGGGAGCGGACGAAGAGGAGAAGCCGAAGGTGCGGAAGCTCCATCTCTCGACGAGGTGAAGGGCGGCGCCGCGGCCGTTGGAGGCGGAGAAGCCGACGTACATGAACTCGTGGAGGAGGGCGGAGAGGTCGACGGTGGCGACGAGGAGAGGGCGCGGGGGCCGCGAGCGCGAGTAGCCAAGCCACACCCGGAGCCTCTTCCGGGCGGCGCGGTAGTCCACCCACGCCGTCATCAGCACGCCCTCCTTCAGGTCGACGCCGGCGTGGGACGCGGGGGCGGAGGCGGTGGAGAATATGGAGCCGGCGTCGACGCCGACGTGGTTGTCGTTCTTGTCGCCGAGCTGGGGGTCGAGGTTGGTGTCGAACTCGACGGCGACGGTGGTGGGGCCGTGGGCGTCGTCGGCGGCGGTGGAGGATGAGAAGAGGCCCAAGAAGCCGTGAGCGGCGCCGAGGAAGTGGGGGTCGGAGGTGAGGAGGAAGGCGAGGCCGTCGCCGAAGGAGGGGATGCAGGGGAGCTGGGCGGAGAGGGAGGGGACGATGGAGAAGGCGAAGCAGGTGGCGAAGGAGGCCGGGGCGCCGGTGGCGGGATCAAGAAAGCGGACGGGGCGGGAGTAGAGGGCTCGGCCGGCGCCAATGCCGGTGGTGAGGGTGTCGCTGGTGAGGCTGATGCTGCCGTTCTTGAGGGACGCCTCGCCGAGGAGGGTGATGTTGGTGTCCCACGCGATGCGGCCGAGGCTGGTGCCGCTGCCGCCCGTCCAGATGGACGTCCCGGCGTCGGCGGAGGAAGCTGCAGGGGACGCGCAGAGCACGAGGATGTGGAGACACAGCAGAATCGCCCGATGTCGATGTCGATGTCGATGTGGGAGGGTGCGGACTGTGCGAGAGGGTTCCTCCATCTCGTTCGCTTTCTCTCTCTTCCTCTGTCACAGGATTAGAAAAGCAAGAAAAAAAACTGAAGAAGAAGAAGAAGAAGAAGTGCAGGGTTTGAGCTTAATTGAAGGAGAAGCGCAGTGAAGGAAAAGGATTTACTGCGTCCAACGATCGTCGCGTCCGGAATATATATACCGTTGAATCCCAACCGAAACTTTGGAGAATAAATTAATTAATTTTATATATATTTGAATTCGAGAGTTTGAAGAATAAATAAATAAATATAATATATATATATATATATATATATATATATATATATATATATATATATATATATATATATATATATATAATATTTTTTAAATTATAAAGATCATCGCTTTATTGATTGTAAAATATTGTCCATTATCGCACATAAGAGAAAATGTAAAAGTAATTTAAGCCTATTTGTTCATGGTCATGCTAAAAAAATATAACACTGTTGCAAGATGTAAAAAAAATAATTAAAGTTGCAAAGAAATAAACAAAGGGAATATAAAAGTAAAACTAATTTCTTTTCAGAAATTCTTTGAACTCTCGAGTATATCTATTTAGAATAATCATTATGATTGAGATTGTCTTACAATATAGATCATTCCAATTTTTCATGTTATGATAAAATAATTTACACTTGTCCATGAATAAATAATTGCAAATTACAATTTAGTCTGAAAATCTAAATTTTTTTTGTCTAGTTTGATATTTTTTCTAACATCAAAATTGAGTCAAATTTTAAAAAACGAAACAAAAAATCAGGTTTATAGCAATTTAAGTCAACTTCAGTGGACATACGCATATCCTATGAAAAATAGTAAGCACAAGAGGTCGAGTACTACACCTGGAGCACACTTGTAACCACAATTATTACTCCTTCAAGATACAAAAAAATCTATTTGACGGGAAGTACATGATATTAGGGGTTATACGAAACTTCCATCACTTTATTAGTATCATTGAGGAAACTAACTTATGATCTAGCCCCAAAATATTTTTTAAATTGATGAAACCAAAGTTAATTTCTCTTCTGGGCTATCCATTAAACATCGTTATCGTTGCACCAATCCTCTCTAACAAATCATATATCTCTAATGTTAATGGGTGCCTAACATCTCCCACCAAAAACTTAACCACTTCTCCATTCACCTCAACCGAGCTAAACCCCTTCTCCTTTTTCACCCCTCTCTCCACCATCCTATCCCTCACCTCCCCAACCTGCTCCCACCTCCCAACTGTAGCATACAAATTCGAAACGCCTACGTCGAATCCTAATCCTAATCCTAGTTCCGATATACGCTTCCCCAACTTCTCTGCGAGAGCCGGATCGGTGTTGAGCGCACAGGCGTGGAGCAAAGCGCCCCACACTACACGGTTGGGCTCGAAGGGCATCGAGGTCACAATGCGCTGTGCTGCGTCTATACGCCCGGCGCGGCCTAACAAATCCACGATTGCACCATAGTGCTCCATTCTCGGTTTGATTCCGTAGACGTTCTGCATTTCGTCGAACAGGTTGAGGCCCCGCTCGGCCATGCCCGAGTGGGCGCACGCGTGGAGCACGCAGGTGAAGGTCAAGCCGTCGGGCGAAAGCTTTTCCCGGCCGACCATTTCGTCGAACAGGCGGACGGCGTCCTCGCCGCGGGCGTGCGCGGCGAGCGCGGCGATCATGGCCGTCCACGCGGACGCGTCTCTGAGCGGCATCGCGCGGTCGAACACCCGGCGCGAGGAGTCCAAGCACCCGCACTTGGAGTACATGTGGATGAGGCTCGTGCCGAGCTGGGGCGCGCGCGCCGCTCCCCGGCGCGCGGCCAGCGCGTGAGCGGCGCGGCCGAGGGAGAGCGCGCCGAGGCCGGCGCAGAAGAGGAGCGCGGCCGCGAGCGTGTCGGCGTTGGGGGTGGGGCCGGAGGAGAGCATGCGGGAGAAGAGGAGGAGGCCGTGGGCGTGGGCGCGGCGGTCAGAGTACCTGGCGAGGCGGGAGAGGAGGGCGTTGAAGGTGACGGTGGTGCGGCGGGGCATTTCGTCGAACAGTTGGAGGGCGCAGGGGAGGAGGGCGGGCGAGGAGGCGTATGAGTGGAGGAGGGAGGTGGCGACGTGGGGGTGGGGGAGGAGGCCGCGGCGGAGGGCGAGGGCGTGGAGGGCGAGGGCAAGGAGGGAGGAGGAGGAGGAGGAGGAGGAGGAGGAGGAGGAGCGGAGGAGGGAGGGGAGGGAGAAGGGGTCGGGGGGGATGGGGGAGCGGAGCATGAGGCGGAAGAGGGGGAGGGCGAGGAAAGGAGAAGGGGAGGGGGAGAGGGAGAGGGCACGGAGGAGGGCGGAGTAGGCGGCGGCGGCGGCGGCGTCGGCGGAGGGTAGGAGGAGGCCGCCGGAGATGGCGAGGGCGAGGATGGGTTTGATGCGGCGCGGGTCGGGTGGGAAGGCGAGGAGGTGGACGCGTCCGCCGGGCATGGTGGCTCGATCATGGCTCGTTGTAATGGGAACTTTTTCTGTTGCTCCTTAACGGTCACAAATAGGGATGCAAATGAATCCGGTTGGGTTGATGGAGCTCCCATTTAATCCGTCAAAAATTCGTCATGTGTAAAGTATTAAGTGAAAGTCAAAATTAAAATTAAAATTAAAATTAATTCTTTTTGTATCTATCCCAACTCAGTAAAAAACAAAATAAATAATTGAAGACTCCTTCCGCCTCTGGATCCGTCCGCTTGGATTCCTAGTCACATACTTGAAGCTGCATTTGGATTCGAGGTAAAACTAAAGATTTTAAAATTATATTAAAATCTAATTTCTTAAAATTAATTAAGCTGATTTCTTTTTTTTTCAGCATAGATTAATTTTAATAAAAATAAAACTTAAAATTTATATCTACTTAATTTAATTTAAAAACTAGTATTTTATATTTAGATATGATACTAAAATAATAATAATAATAATAATAATAATAATAATAATATATATATATATATATATATATATATATATATATATATATATATATATATTATTAATTAAATATTTTTGAATCATATTGACGGTTATTAGTGGTGACTCTTGAATAGTAATATTTTTTGAATTATTATTTGATCTAATTTTTAAAGCACTAATGAGAAAAAGATAAAAAATTTATGAACATAATGTTTAAATAGGAAAATGCTAGATGTACACCCCAAATGGGGTGTACATCTTACACCCACCCCATCCTAGGGGTGGGTGAATTCTACTCGTCACATCGAGTGACGAGTGGATGAATACCCACCCTAGGATGAGTGGGTGTAGGATGTACACCCCATTTGGGGGTGTACACCTAGCACTTCTCGTTTAAATAATAGTCACATGGCGAATGCACGGGCCTTCTCACCCTTCCTTTCTCTTTCTCTAAAAAAAAAATCATGATGTACATAAAGAGAAAGAAGCAAAGGAAGAGAAAAGGAGGGGTTATTTACAAAACTAACGACACTAACCAATCTATTTATAAAAATAATTTTTTAAAAAATATATTTGTAAAAATAGGTCTCGGAGTGTCAGATAACTCAAATGCGGTAAATTATTCATCATTTTCTTGAAAAACGGTAAATCATTCACCGCTTTCTTGAAAAGCGGTAAATGGTTCACCGTATTCACAAAATTTATCATAGTTCCATGAAAGCGGTGAACCATTCACCGCTTTTAAAAGCGATAAATGGTTCACCGTTTTTAAAAGCGGTAAATGGTTCACCGTTTTTAGAAGAAGAAGAAGAGAAGATGAAAAGAAAAGAGTGGTGCGGGTGCGGGGGCGCGGGGGTATAAGTGAATGAAAGCGGTGAATGGTTCACCGCTTTTAAATGCGGTAAACCATTTACCGCTTTCATAGGACTTAAATTTTTCTGGAATCTTATGAATGCAGTAAATAGTTTACCGCTTTTAAAAGCAGTAAATCATTCACCGTTTAAGATTATTTTTGTAAAAAAAAAAATTTAAAAAATTATTTTTATAATTATAAAAATATATAAGATTATTTTTAAAAAAAATTCGAATAGGAGGGTGAGATGAGACAGCGCCCATCCGAAGAGTCTCCAAATAATAATTTTTAGACACTATGCGTCCATATGATCCGAAAAGTCTCCCAATAATAATGTTTGGACATTATGTCCATCAAAATTTTGTTAGAGGGGAAAAAAAAATATTTCTTCCTATGTTTCAATTAATAAGAGAATAATAGAAAAAATAACTCTTCTTCTTTCTTATTAGCTTTTGAAGTGACAAGAAAATGACCTCCATAAAAAATTATTGTTTCTCAATTTCTCTCCATTCTTTTTTCTTTTCTCTTCTCTAACTTGGATCCAAACTAAAAAGATATATTCACCTTCTCTCCCGCCAAATGGATTGAGTCCAATATATTCTTAACTTTATATATCTTTAAAAAAATAAAATAATTTTTGAAATAATCTCATTTTTCCTCCATCAAAACAAATTGCAAGTTTAACATGTTCACAGCATGACATGTCTATGGGATAAGCAAAAAGTGTTTGGACACCAATTCACAATATCATAATACATTAAGACAATTTTTTCATAGTGTTATTATTTTTTTGAAATATTCAAAATTTTTAAAAAAATCTATTAAAATTTTTAATATATGGGTGTAAAATTTCTACCCTATTTTTATAGGTACAAGTTATATTTCTCTCGGCTAGAAATTAGTCCATACATATATTAGGGGCTCTTCAGATAATTTTTTTTTAATTCAGCCTTCTGATTGCACCTTCTCCTTGCCATTGAATATCAACTGCCGTCACGGACGAAGCCAGAATTTAATCCTGGGAGGCTAAAATATATTTAGATAAAAATTTTAGTATATAAATATACTTTTATCTAATCATTTTTTTTTACAAAATTATTAATTTAATAATTAATGTAAAACTATTAAAATTAATTTTTAATTACAGATATTTAATTTTAATTATTTTATTTATATTATTATATTTAAATAACTATAAATTTTACTAAATCTAACAGTAATTCAGTTAGCGATCGATCGATTTCTTAATATTTTTAATAAATAAAATTATAATATTTAATAATTATTAGATCAAATAGCTATTAAATTTAATATAATATTTTATTTTGTTAAATAAAATAGCTCACTAGATAGAAATTAAAAAAATAAAATAAAATAAAAAAACTTTGGAGTTAAGGGATGTATTTCAAAATACCTTATTAGTATGAGACTCTTAATATATTTTTATCTATTTAAAATAGGGGCAATTTCCTACATACCCCTAAAAATTTTCCTATTTTCAGATTTACCCCTCTTAGAAGGCTAATATTAAAACTACCCTTCTTACGTTCCAACTTCTTTCCAAAATACCCCTGAAGTTAAACTCTGTTAGTGTACCGTTTGGAACTACCGTTATCTGTGTGTAATTACTATTTTGCCCTTTCAAATATACCCTAAACCCTAAAACCCTAAACCCTAAACCCTAAACCCTAAAACCCTAAACCCTAAACCCTAAACCCTAAACCCTAAAACCCTAAAAAACCCTAAACCCTAAACCCTAAAACCCTAAACCCTAAACCCTAGAACTCTAAAAAATCCTAAACCCTAAACCCTAAAACCCTAAACCCTAAACCCTAAACCCTAAACCGGGGCAAAATAGGTATATCTGATAGTTTTCAACTCCGATTATTATTTAACTCTAGTTTAACCCTAGTTAACTTAATAAAGAGAAACGGTAGGGTTATTTTTAATAACGGTGGAACGTATGAAGGATATATTGGAAAGAAAAAAATAAGAGAGATAAATCAGATATTTCTTCATATTTCAGGGGTACACAGGCAATTATCCCTTTATATAGAGAAAAAAAAAATTTATATTGGCATAAAAAATAAATTAAGCAAATATTAAAAAAACTGAGGGGCCATAATTATCTAAAAAAAAAAAATTTATTAAATTAATACTTAGGACTAATAAATAATATTAAAAAGTTGAGGGGCGTGATCACTTTCGGCCTTAACATAGACTGCCGTGCTTTAATATTTGCATAGAATAAAATCCGGTAACTGAAAAGAATCCATCTAAAGAGAGACGTCTAATAGAAAGATACAAATTCTGTTTGAAAATAAAGTGGTTGACTTTTAGCTCTTATAAAACTTTCAACATTCACAATTTAATAGGATGATATATTTTATCTACAAGATTATTTATCTCACTCAGAAAAAAAATATTTGAATATTTAATATGGTACCTCATTCCACACGATTGGTCACAATCCTCATCTACCAAGGATACAAGTTTGTTAAGCAAATTAAAAAGATAATAATCCGAATAAAATATCATCCAATTTGAGCTTAAGAGAGAGACAAACCAAATTGAATTTACTACATAATGAAACATTAAAAAGAGTTGAAGCAGTAAAATGTACCTTGTTCTGTGCTGTTAATTTTGCATCCAAGGAGAGGATTGCAGACTTAACCCCATTTAGCCCGTTTAGCAGGTACGTACATTTTAAAGGCATTCGTGCCTGCTGTTGTAAAAAGTAACATCTGTGCCACGACAAAACATATGATAATAGAAATTTTATAACACAACTAATTTCTAGTAGCAAAAATGACATCATTTTACAAGAAAATATTGCAGAGTTACACATGGGAGTAATGATCACTGCACAAGCCAAACCACCACTCAAAGCAGCTTCTTTACAAAAGAAGTGCCCCAAGATGTCGTAGAAGAACGGAGACAAAGCATTGTAAAGTATAATGCCACCAAAAAGCAGCAGGGTAAACTTTTAGCTGGAGAACTGAAGTGACTTATATTTGGCACTGGGTTAAGGTCACAAAACTCAAAGATCCTGCTTCAGTGTGATGTCGACAATACCAACAGCAGACTTCGGCTGGTAATGTTCATCTGTGTCTACTTCTTCAATCTCCTGAAATGATTCAGACAGCACTCATAGGTTAGTCAATGCGAGAAGTATGGAATGATCCTAATAGAAAAGTATAATGAACAAAAAGAAATTTATGGTACTTAATTCGATCAGAAGTTTTTTTTTTTTTTTAAAAAAAAAATGTTATTCTTAAACTTAATATAGAGGTGACAACTTCAAGATGTTTTACATCCATGAGATACCCCTGCAAAAACTACCGATTTACACGTCCTTGTAAATCCTGGAATTAAATCTGAATTTCATTTCTGCTCTTCAGAAACTCAATTTAGTACGTAAATTATCTTGTACCTAAATGTTTCTCTTATTAAAACCTATGGTACAAAATCATCATAAGGACAGGCCCTAACCACACCCCACCCCACCCCCCTCCCCAAGCCCACCAACATACACCACAAATATTTATGTATGTAAAAGGCCTGAAAGAAATGTTGTGCCCATTGGGAATGAAGGAAATATCATAACGAGCGAAAACAGCCCCGCAACAATGCATACAGCAGTTATCTCACTTTTATCTTCCATTTTATCGGAGAAACTATAGCCAGTGCATCCATACATCAGTGCATTGTCTCACCCGTCAGCTCTCCATCCCAGCTTATGTACTTGTCTGGAGAGTCAGGGTACTTTGTTTAAAATTGGATGGTTGGTTTGGAAATAAGAGATGGAATGGAGAGCAGATGGGCGGACTGCATCAATTTTTCTTCCGCAGGACAGAAAAGGAGAATGGGAACAGCAACAGAAATTTTTAATCAACTAAACAACATTCAGGACTTCCTTGCAAGCTACTAGCCACAATAGAGTCAAGCAAATAAGGCACAAGCTGGTCAACAATGGATCGAAAAGAATGATAAGTTTAAGCGAGTGCTTGGATTTTAGGAACTATTATCATCTTTCCATTCTTCTAAGAAATGATGAGAGGATTACGATGCTTGACAGTTCTAGTTTTTTTTTTTTTTTTGAGAGAGAGAGAAGTATTGGCAGGTGAAATTAGACAACTTATACAAGTAAAATGCCAAACTATCTTCCAAGAACGTAACCTGTTGAGATCCCCATTAACAGTTTGGTACTAAATTACCCTACCAACAATATTACCTACAGATAAAATAATTTCCATCTATTTGTTGAATCAATGACAAACTTTATGACAAATGATACATACACTTTGATTTCTTTGCCATGAATTTTCCATACTCCTTCACAAAAAAACCAATGGTGAAAACTTGCAAACGAGGATAGTCCAATGCAAGTTATTAGACTCAAAAGCTCTTGGCCTTCAAAATGGGTAAAGGCCTCATTGGGCCAACAATTGGCTTCTGAAACAATTTCTCCATTATGACAGGGAAGTTAGAGATTCTGGTTTTAATGGAGAGCTGAGCGTCTAACCCTCAAATGTACAAACTCTAACTTGAACCATGGTTTTAATGGAGAGCTGAGCGTCTAACCCTCAAATGTACAAACTCTAACTTGAACCAATCCGTTAATGACTTGCAAAACAAATTGCCGCCCTTACTACTTTTAGAAGAACTTAATTTTTATGTATTACAAATTTCAGGGACTAGATGGCTATAATAAAAATACGAGGATGCAATTCAAATGGAGGTCAAACACTATAGGGACTAAATTTGTACTTCAATCCAAAAAAGTACTTGTTTGGGTTTCTGGAACAGCTTAGCTATACAGGAAGAATGCTTCTAAAAAGCTCCAGATGAGTCGAGACTCAAGCAGACCAAGGCTAACAAAGGCAGTATGGTGCCAATTGAATTCTAGCTAATATCCAGGAAGAACTGATGACAGACATTTAATTCCAACAGGAAAAACAAAAATTCTATGTCAAAGCAGAAATTTGAAACCCCAAAGACTGTACTCCAACTATATTATCCACACGTTCAAAGTGGAATTGCACTAACTATAAGCTTGATTTATTTGGACAATGAAATATAATGCTATATTCTCATATAACAGTGAACAGAAGGATGATCTAGGGATAGACAAATTCGATTTCCACTGTATTATCCAACTCTCAAAATGGACCAAAATGGGTTGCTTGATCTTGCCTGTCACCTACCTATCAATTATAAGCTAGAGGAAACAGCATAGAAGAACTACAAATGTCATGATTTTAAAGATAGTTTTTCAACCTATGAGGTGGTTTATCATATCTAAGAAAATTCGAATTAGTCAATCCTATCTCATTTTAAGAGGATTCAAGCCTCCTACCAACCAATCAGTAAGTGGCCCGTAGTAAACAAGAGGACACATCCAGGATATACTATTCTAGCATAGAAGTATCAAACCCCAAACAAAGCAATAAACTACTTGGGGTACATGGCATAATAGTGACCAGAAAGAAGAATGAGAGGTCCTTGGATTCTCAATAAAGTGTTAATGGCATAACGCAAACCACAATGATGCCATGAGGGTTGTATGTGCATTTTTTGCTAGAATTTGAAAGTTCTGACTCACCAAAAAAAGTCATATTTGCATTTTTCTTGCGCTAGTGAATAAACTTTTCTCTTATAATTGCTGGTTAGCTTGCAATGCATTGTCGCGTGGATGAGGAATGACATTTCTTTTCAGAAAAAAGATATTACTTAGTTTTGTTGCAAAACAAATCTTTTAGAGGTACAGATAGCAAAAAATCCGCCTTTACAGTCCACCACAAGTAACTTGTATGTTAAAAAACAAAGAAAAGCAATAATACCAAACGAGGCATATATGTTTTACCGATCATTCTAAATGCCTTAGGATTTGGAATACGTTCAGTCAGACGGTCGGAACTCACAATTAATGTTAGATACAGGAACAAAATTAAGTATAATGATTGTAGTATCTACGAGTAGACATACAATAGTGAGAAATTTGTTTAACTTGCACGGTGCTGATCTAAACTGCAATTAGTACTACATATAAGTTGACACCTTAAAAAAATAGCTATGTCTGTCAAAAATGAAAACCAGACAACACCCACATGTATATTTTCTGAGTTGAAATGTCAGGAATTTTAAACTAACTTACTGCACCTACTTAAAAATGTCTAGAATATTTGCCAACAGAACGAATAATTAGTAAATATTTTCTCATGTTAGCTAACATAACCTTTATGTACAGAAGCAAATAGAAACAGATCATGCAATGTATATTGCAACAAATTACCTGGACGATATCCTCCCCTTTTATAACCCGCCCAAACACAATAACCTTGTCCTTCAAGTCAGGAATGGGTGCAGTAGTAATAAAGAGATCAAATCCTTTACTATCCCGACTAGCCTTCGTGGTTCCTAGCATGAAAGCCTCATGCTTTGGGCTGCAAACAGTATCGGAAAGTATCATAATTCCTTTCTTAAAAGGTATGAGAAAACGAGGTAGATTTTTTTTTGCATATACTCTCATGAATGTGAGAAATTATGACAACACCCTTGCAAAATTGGCATTTGCATAAATGCTCTAAAATCCATATTTGATTGCTTAGGTGCCTCTGGCAGGAACACACACACAAATAAGCAACAGTTCACTGCCCACTTAAAAGGGATATTTGCACAATTTCTTATATTTGCAGGGGTATATATGTGAAAAACCAGATATAATAAGATATGCTATTTGACTGTGCAAAACCTGACGGCAAGTTGACCATGGGCTTTTCCTTTTGATATCCAATCTTCCACAGCTTCATGTTTCTGAGAATCACCTCCTTGAATTACAAAGTTTTTTATGACATGATGGAACAGCGAATTTTTGAAATATCCTTTCTGGCTGAAGTTGCATGTAGCACATATATCAGATCAATGCTAAGAAAAGATCCAAGAAAGAAGAGAGCAGATAAACCAAAATATCATCCAGGTTGACATAAAGTTTTTATTAATTGTTGAACTCAAGTAGAAGTCCAATTCTGTGCTATTTTTGAACCTAAAATTATTTGTTCATGTTCATGCCACCAAATAAAGTGTGAAAATTGAATTAACTTGAATAGACAGAACAATATGAATCATGAATTCTTGCTGTAAATTAGCATTTACTTATTTTATGCACAAAAATTGCAAGTCCAAACCTGGTAGTTGAGGTCTCCTAAAGATGCTATGTCAATAATATAGTATGCCCATTTCTCTCACTGAAAAATGCTCATCGCCACTTACTTATGAACTAATCTCATCTCCACCATCTACTACCACTTACCAGCCTACTGCTACTACAAAGCCAATTATCAGGATTTGCATTTTGAAAACTTTATTCTATATAGTAAGCAATCATTACAAAAATTTTAGCTTATTGACAAGAATTTAACAAGATGACAATTCTTCTTTTTTGCTATATATTCAAAAGCAATAAACAAAGTGCTTGACAAATTTCACATAGGTCATGACTCATTGCTTGATTTTTATTGACTAAGCCTTTAAATTTCTGGTGCTTCTTTTTTTAAGATAAATGGTGGAAAAGTTACAAAGAATAGCGTGAGAGAAAGTATATCGACACCAGCATAACCAAACACAACATGGAAATCCATAGACAAGCAAAAAAAAAAAAAAGCATGGATGGTAAAGAACAAAACGCCCTTGATCTTGCATGCGAAAATGTAAGAAGAGAGCGAAGAAAAGTGAATAAAGGCGGGCTGGTGTTTCCAAGACGCATGAAAAAACTTAAAATAGGACCAGAAAGCTCTTAGAATGAAGGAATAACAAGTAAGGCTTCGTTTGGTAGTGGGATAAAAGAGAACTAGTTGTTCCAGGGATAAGTATAAAGTTGGAAACTAACTGGAACTAGTGTAAAAAAGTATTTAGTTGGATTTCAGGGATAAGAAGATTTGTGTTTGGTATGATAATGGGGAATAAGAGGAATAGAGAATAGTATTTAGTTAAAATGATGTTTTTGCCCTCACCCTTTATGATGCATTAAAACAAATTAAAATTTCAATTTGATTGTTTTAAATAGTTGATTGAAAAAATTTAAAAATTAGATAAAATCAAAATCAAAATCAAAATCAAATAAAAACAAATAAAATTTTTTAACATTGCCCTCAACTATAATGAATTTTTAAAACAAATAAAAATTTTACTTGTACGATTTTAAATATTTGATTTAAGATATTTATTAAAATTTATATTTTATTTGTATATTAAAAAAATTTTAAAAAAATTTAAAATTTTGCAAATTTATAAATTTTCAAAAATTTAAAATTTTGTATATAAAAATTGATATAAATTTTAAAATTTTAAAGAAATTTTAAATTTTTTAAAAATTAAAGTTAAAATTTTAAAATTTTAAAATTAATAAATTTTAAAATTTTATAAATTTTTAAATTAATTAAAAATTAAAGTTAAAAATTTTAAAAGCTATAAAATTTAAAAATTCTCTAAATTTAAAAATTTCTATAAAAAATTTGTATAAATTTTAAAATTAAAATATTTTAAAAAAAATTGAAAAAATTTAAATTTTAGATTTATTAAAAAGTAAAGTTAAAAATTTTAAAATTTATAAAATTTTAAAAAATTAAATTTTAAATTTTATAAATTTAAATATCATAACATTTAAAAAAAAAATAATTAAAAAAAAAAAAAAGGTGGGAACAAGGTTGGAAACCCAACCTTGTTCCCGGGGGGGGGGGAGAGTTCCCCCTTATCCCCCTTATTCCGGGTACGGGGGGAACCCCCCCTCCCCCCACCCCCCCCCCGCCCCCCCCTTTTTTTTTGTTTGGGGGGGGATAACCATTTGGTTCTACAACCAAACACACCCTAAGGCACCGTTTGTTTCGGGGCTAGAACAGGGAATAAGAGGTTTATCCCCCTTATTGTACCAAACGCACCAAGAATTATTCGGTACAGTAGTTCTAGTACAAACAGAATAAGCTGGAACAACAGTTCTTACCTATTATTTTATAATTATTTTTTTTTTACCAAACTACTCCTCCCTTCCTTTTTCTCTTCCCAATACACTCTCATCATCACAAATCCCTCTCTCTCCTTTCTTTTTTTTCCTTCCCAATACACTCTCATCATCACAAATCTCTCTCTCCTCTCTCTCTTTTCTTTCCCAATACACTCTCATCATCACAACCTCTTTATTCTTCTTATTCCTCATTCTCATACCAAACATAAAATCTCTTATTTCTGGAACCGAACCAAACGCTTTTTCGCTCTTGTTCCGTACTTTATACCTATCCCCAGAATAACTAGTTCTGGCTTATCCCGTTACCAAACGATACCTAAGGATTTATAGATCAATTCAAGACAACCTGGATGATGCTTGCTACATTATATGCTTATTATTGATGGTCTTTTCGGGGTAAGAATGTATGAAGACCACCTCCGCTTTAGTCCACTTTAAATCCGGCCCCAACATATATATATATATATATATATATATATATATATATATATATATATATATATATATATATATATATATATATATATATATATATATATATATATATATATATAGAGTAGGACTACTATACTCTTATAAGTATTGACCCCTTCATACTCATAAATTATTTTCGATGATGGAGCTTCCAAATCGACGATTAATATTGTTAAATGTGATCTAGAACACTTTAAACTTTTAGAAAATAAATTTCGTAATTTTTCGAAATTATAATAAAGTCCATCAAGTGAGTATAAAATGAACGGTCAAAATCGAACTACCTCCTAAAAATAGAGAATCGGATTCTTCAATTAAAGATCGGAGTTATAAATCTCTATCTAGATAGTGAATAGAATTTTCTATCAAAAATTCAACCTATCTTTTGATCATAAGGTAAATGATATCGAAAAATTATAAAATTTAGTTTCTAGAAATTTTCAATACTCTAAATCATGTTTAACAGTATGAATCGTCGATTCAAAAACTTTATCATTGAAAATAACTTATGAGTACGAAGTCGATCGTACTCATAAGTTTTTGGCCCTTGGATGAAGGGATGTGCGGTTAGGATTATAGTGGTCCCCTAAGGTTTATACTATTTCACCAACAACCCACTAAACCCTAGGGGGACCACTATCATCCTAACCGCACATCCCTTCATCCAAGGGCGAAAAAGTTATAAGTACAAAGAGGTCTATTACTCATAAGAGTATAGTAGCCCTACGCATATATATATATATATATATACATATATATATATATATATATATATATATATATATATATATATATATATATATATATGTATATATATATATGTATATATATATATGTATATATGTATATACATATATATATACATATATATATATACATATATACATATATATATATACATATATATATATACATATATATATATACATATATATATACATATATATATATATATATATATATATACATATATATATATACATATATATATACATATATATATATATATATATTGGATTGATAGCTCTCATTTTTTCCCTTTTTAATATTGAATTATTAAAGCAGCAGAAAGGGGATTTGTTCACAGCAACGATTCTGTTAGCTGTTAGTATTAACTGTCAACAGAATCTACAATTCTGTTAACTCAAGAGGAGTGAAGCTGCAAACTTTGATGAGATCCCAAGATAAGCTGATGGGAAAAAACTTGAAATAACATGATAAAAAGCAAGGATTTAAGTGCTGTGGCACGGGGTCGTGCCGAAAACTTGCCGGCACGGTGCGTGCTGGACTGTGTCAATGAGTGTCGGTCACAAAAAAATACATGTGCCGACACATAATGGCATGAAATATTTATTTTCTTTAACAACAAAATTTTCTAATTGCTTATTATGTATTTTTATCAAATATTTTGAACTTTATTGAGAAAATTACTTAGTAACTTAAAGAAGAAAGTGTTTTGAATCGTGCCATCGGCACAGGGACAATATCGTGCTGGTATCTTATTGGCACAATACGGCACGATGAATACGACCCGTGCCGATGGATACTTAAATCCTTAATAAAAAGTTAAAAGCAAGTCAACCAAAAAGGAAAAAAAAATGTTTAGCGTTCTATTTCAAAGTGGCCGGAGTTGAGAGAGCTCCCGTACATTTGAACCTTTTTTTAGTATTTCATCATTAAACATTTATCCTTTCTCTCACTTTCCTTCTTTATTTCACACGTTTTCCCTGCCCTTCTCCATTTATGCTATTGTCTAATCTTCTTCTGCCTTTCACCAGATAGCTGGTAAGTACTACCTTTGTAGTCTTGTATAATAATCAAGAGCATCATTTTAAGGTTTCGTGACTTATATAATACCAATTAATCAGTGGGATACCAAAGAAAGAAACAACAAGTAAAGGTTCCAAAGATAATAATAAGTAGGATACCAAAGAAAGAAACAAAAAAGGTTCCAAAGAAAAAAACTGTAAATTTCCTTGTTAGTTACAAGCGCTCACCATAGCTCAACAAATTTGTCCATAACATCAGGAGAAGCATCCTTGAAAAGTTCTGTAGTTATTGAACCTTTGGTTGTGACCAAAACCTATAGCATATCATATTATATCATACGGTAGACAAACTTATACTTAAAGAGATGATTATGGATGGCGATAATGATGATAAAAAAGTCATTTACACTATCTTACAAGTCAATATTATTGATAGCTTAATTTTCTGAAATGATAACCAACATTATTAATTTGCTGGTTTAAGCATCTCAGAATTCCCTCTTTTCTTCATTTTCCTAATGTCTGGACATTGTGATTTAATCACCATGTACATTGCGATTTAATGTACGACAGCACATTGAAAAAAAAAACAGTGATCAAGCTAAAAAGGTCATCATACTTATTTGAAAATGGTAATTCATTACTGAACTTATGTTTGCTAAACACCTGACTAATGCTTCTCATGCAGAGCACAAAACTATTCTAGAAGCCAAGCCCAAAGGACACTAGATTGCCATCTCTTGTAACTCAACAGAATGATCTTAAAACATACATCTGGTGAGAACTGTTGCCAATTATATCTCCAACAGATAAAAAAGAAAAATTATGGTCTTGCTAGAATTTTCTAATTCAGGATCATGACTCAAAGCCTTCTGATAAGCTGTCAAACTTTAAAATTGAGTAAATTAATAAGTTCAATAAGACAGATGTATTAACAATAAACAGCCCAGATTGTACTTCGAATAAATCAAATTTTAAACTAAATAGATAATCTATGTAGAACAACAACTTACAGCATAGCTAGGTATATTGAACTTCCTTGGTTCTCCAGATGACTCCGAATGCTTCATACAAGAAAACAGAACAAAAAGAGTATGCAAATATTAACATAATCAGGTTGATATCACCTCATACTTCACTAAAATAAAGGCTAAATTGCACGGTTGGTCCTCAAACTATGAAACAGTTGGCACTTTGGTCCTCAAACTTTAATTTGTTGCAATTTTTGTCTCGAACTTTTACAATTATTGCAATCAAGTCTTTAACCCAATTAAGTTGACTAAATATTAATGTATTACTAATGTGGAAGTGATTTAGCAGTGTTGTGATTGGTGATTCACTAATAATTAAGATGCCACATTACTTTTACGTTAGCGATGCGTTAATATTTAGTGAACTAAATTGAATTGCGGGACTTGATTGTAACAATTCTAAAAGTTTGAGCCAGAAATTACAACAAAATAATTTTTGAGGACCAAAGTGTGACCCACCTCGTAGTTTGAGGACCAAACATGCAATTTACCCTAAAATAAAGGTACATGAAGGGAAATATAGTAACATGTTCAGCATCAAGCTATATATACTAGAAATTACTTGCTAATGCATTTAGCTGCCATTCTACATAGGGGTGGGCATGGAACCCAAAAGAAAAAAAAATAACTGCAAAACCAACCAAACCAACAATTTTGGTTTGGTTTGGTTTCATTTTGGCTGTAAATGGTTTGGTTTTGGTTTGTTTGGTTTTGGGTTAAAACATTGAAAACCCAACCCAAACCAAAAGAAAGCCAAACTGTATATTTTTATATGTATACATGTATGAATCTATAAATTTGCATAATTATGTTTGTATAATTATATATAATAGTTATGCATTATTTATATATCAATATTTAACTCCAATCTATCACTTAATACACTAAGTCAATCCCAAAAATCAGCTTCATAAATAAAAAATTAAACAAATTAACAAATAAACTATTCAAATTGTCTATAAAATTCTAACCATTCAAAACGACAAGCCTAGACCAAATCAAACCAAAATTTTTTGTTTGGTTTGATTTTGTTTTTGACACCACTGGTTTGGTATTAGTTTTAATTTTCTCAAACTGAATTAGATTGGTTCGATTTCAATTTATCTTTGTAACCCAAACCAATCTGAAACATGGCCACCCCTAATTCTACATTTATGGCGTACAAACCTATGTTATTGGGTAGCAACCAAAGAATACAGAGTACAGATAAGATTTAGATAACTGTACCTCAGAATTAGGCAAAATGATCCCTAGTTCATTGCTCGACCTGCACTAGAGTTGATCATTGTGGATGCCCAAATTATACACTAATAAGATACTAATTAGCAGAAAAACAACTATATTAATAAATATTATCATGCAGATTCAGGTTAGGTTAACTTAATCTTTTGAACTTCCAGTGTGAGTATACAGTAATAATGAGCTGGTAAATATTAACATGCAGATCCATCTCAGATTAACTTAATCTTTTGCACTTCCAGAGTGAGATTATAAGATGGGTAACGTTAAAACTATATAACACTGACCCTAAATAAATACATGTTAATCAAGAAATGCTTACCTGTGATGCCAATGTCTGTAAGTGGCATACAAAGACAACACAATTAAGATAATAATAAGGTTCCAAGTGATGATAGTAGTAAGACCAATTCGAGTTGGGCCCTTCTTCTTTTTGCTCTGGATTAACAATGCCTGAGGTTTGATCTTCGCCATAAGGTGCTCCGGCTAAAAGAGAATCTTCGTACCTTCCTGTCCAACAGCAAAAACAATCAAGGAGCAAGTAAATACATGCTAAAAGATAGACATAAAAAGTCTCGCACGTTGAAGCAAACACAAAACTGTACCTAATACGCATCATAAAGAGCTAGTGAATATCAAATTTCAGGAAAAGCGAGAACTGATATATAACAAATTTGGTAAATTTGGTGGTGTTTCCAGCTAATCGAACCAAGTTATGTTGCAGTGAACACTAGAGCCGTCCAAATCCAGGAGAGGAAGGCGAAAAAACAAAGGCTGAAGGATCAGCAATTCAGCATCCAAATCAGAAAAAGCTTTTGACAGTTTTGAGAAAATTTTCCCAAATCAAACTGATGAATCATCCAATGTGGCATGATGCTAGCCAAATTGGCACACATAAAAGGTATCATAACAGAATTAGTTTTATTTAAAATAGCAGATCCATTTCTATATATCATCTCAAGCAATCTACATATATCAAACAATTTTTGCTTAATTGACCTGGTACAACTTTTCAATTCTTACTCGTAGCCACAATATTCTCCATTTTTTTAGAAACTCATAAACAGTTTATGTATTTTTGATTGTTCAAATATTTTGCCAAATCTTTCACTAAACCTGCATGTATTGACCAAACGGTCATAAACTACAAATAATCGATGAATATATTAATTATGTTTTCTATGTTTTCTAACTTTTGACTGAACAAAAATTTTCTACTAGTTATATTATTTCAAGAAAACTACTGCCAAATTTTCTACATTCTCCTATTATCGCCAAACCATATCAAAACTTGTGATACATTAGGCACAAACGGCCATAAAAAAAAAAATCGGTATATAACAGAAAAAACAGCAAATACACAAGAAAGGGAAAATCCTAAACAATTTCACTTGTCAAATTAAAGGAATCCGCTACTATCAAATCCAAGAACCAAGCAATTAAGCAAACAAAAAGTGATTTCAAGTTCATATTTTGCATGCAAATTCGAACAGATCTAAGGATTACGAGGATTAAACCAACTATCCATTAAGCGATAACAGCGTAGAACCCAAAAATTAAGAAAACAAAAAAAAGGAAAAAAAAACGACTTCAAATTCATGTTAGGCATAAATATTAGAACAGATCTTAGGGCTAAAGGATCAAACCAACCACGAATCGAGACGTTAGGGCGAAGAATCAACCAACTAAGCAAACAAAAAGCAACTTCAAACAAAAAAAAAAGAAGAAGAAGGAATTAGGGCCTAGAAAATCAAACCAACCACGAATTGAGAGATTACGGGGTAATTGGCACCTCCAAGCTCGCGATTCGGGATCTTACGAACGAAGAAGCGGGAAGAGGGAGAGACAATTAGGGTATTGGCGATGAGATGAGGCGGGGAGAGGTAAGCGAGAGGAGAAAGGGGAAGAGAAAGGTCGTTGGGTGTGTGGGCGCGTTGAAGCACGATGAACGAAGAAACGGGGCGACGTCACCGACCCCTGTTTCTTTGATTCGAACCGGTGAACCAGGTCTGACTATCTGAGTTGCCACCTAAAATTAAAAAAGAGTTTTTTTTCCTTTTTTCTTTTTTCCTTTTTTTAAGGGCAACGCTACATGTACACCCCCAAAGGGGGTGTACATCTTACACCCACCCATCTAAGGGTGGGGGGGTCACTTCACAAATTGTGAAGTGACCCCTCACCACACCCCACCCATTGGATGGGTGGGGTGTGCGATGTACACCCCCAAATGGGGTGTACAAGTAGCATTTTCCTTTTTTTAATGACCCACTAAAATTTTATATTTTTTAAAATGGTCCTACAAAATTTATAGGGATAATTGCCTGTGTACCCCTGAAATATGAAAAAATATCTGATTTATCCTTCTTATTTTTTTCTTTCCAATATACCCTTCATACGTTCCACCGTTATTAAAAATATCCCTACCGTTTCCCTTTGTTAAGTTAACTAGGGTTAAACTAGAGTTAAATAATAATCGGAGTTGAAAACTATCAGATATACCTATTTTGCCCGAGTTTAGGGTTTAGGGTTTAGGGTTTAGAATTTTTTAGGGTTTAGGGTTTAGGGTTTAGGGTTTTAGAGTTTAGGGTTTAGGATTTTTTAGGGTTCTAGGGTTTAGGGTTTAGGGTTTAGGGTTTAGGATTTTTTAGGGTTTTAGGGTTTAGGGTTTAGGGTTTAGGCTTTTAGGGTTTAGGGTTTAGGGTTTTAGGGTTTAGGGGTTTAGGGTTTTAGGGTTTAGGGTATATTTGAAAGGGCAAAATAGTAATTACACATAGATAATGGCGGTTCCAAACGGTACACTAACAGAGTTTAACTTCAGGGGTATTTTGAAAAGAAGTTGGAACGTAAGAAGGGTAGTTTTAATATTAGCCTTCTAAGAGAGGTAAATCTGAAAACAGGGAAATTTTTAGGGGTACGTAGGAAATTGCCCCAAATTTATAATTGGGCTTTTTTTAAAAATAACCCTGTAAAAATTTTTATTTACAAAAATAGCCTCAAAAAATTTGTATTTACAAAAATAATCCTATACCCGCCAACTTGACGCCAAATGTGCCCGCCACGTAGACGGGGCGGATGAGTTGGAGCGAGTTCAACACGCGTGTCTAAACCCGCGTTCTCAGAACGGTGTCTAAACACGCGCTCTGGGACACGCGCTCCCAGAGCGCGTGTTTAGATTTTTTTTTTATTTTTTTTTTATTTTTTTATAAAATGGATTCTTTCTCAAACAAACGGATTTATTTTTTTTTAAAAAAAAAAAATAAGTCAAAAAATATCTACCTAGAAAAAATAAATTTCACATTCTAATTTTTATTTTTTTATTTATTAAATATTTATATATTATTTTATATATTTTCTATATTTTTAAATTATCTCAAATAAACGGATTTTTTTATTATTATTTTCGTACCGCAAAAAAATTTATTTTTACCCTTTTGACGGAAAAAAAAAAAATTCGCCAAAAGGATAAAAATAAATTTCTTTTTGCGGTATGAAAAAAAAATAAAATAAAATATCCGTTTGTTTAAAAAAAGAGCAATGCTACATGTACACCCCGAAGGGGTGTACATCATACATCTCCACCATTTTAATGGAGGCGATATTTTTTACGGGTCACATCAAGTGACCCATCATCACACCCCCACCCTTAGATGGGTGGGGGTGTGAGATGTACACCCCTTACGGGTGTACATATAGCATTTTCCTTAAAAAAATTTAAAAATATAGAAAATATATAAAATAATATATAAATATTTAATAAATAAAAACATTTTTTTTTCACCAAAGAATAAAAATAAATTTCTTTTTGCAGTACGAAAAAAAATAAAATAAAATATTCGTTTGTTTCAAAAAATTTAAAAATATAAAAAATATATAAAATAATATATAAATATTTAATAAATAAAAAAATAAAAAATAGAATGTGGAATTCAATTTTATTTGCAAAAAATCAAGGGCTTTTTATTTGCAAAAATAGCCTCAAAAAATTTGTATTTGCAAATTTGAGTTCCACATTCTATTTTTTATTTTTTTATTTATTAAATATTTATATATTATTTTATATATTTTATATATTTTTTATATTTTTAAATTTTCTGAAGCAAACGGATATTTTTTTTTCCCTACTGCAAAAAAAAATTATTTTTATCCTTTGATGAAAAAAAAAGTTTTTATTTATTAAATATTTATATATTATTTTATATATTTTCTATGTTTTTAAATTTTTTTAAACAAACGGATATTTTTAATTTTTTTTTTCATACTGCAAAAAGAAATTTATTTTTATCCGAAATTTTTTTTTCCCGTCAAAAAGATAAAAATAAATTTTTTTTTTGTGGTACGAAAATAATAATAAAAAAATCCGTTTATTTGAGATAATTTAAAAATATAAAAAATATATAAAATAATATATAAATATTTAATAAATAAAAAAATAAAAATTAAAATATGAAATTTATTTTTTCTAGGTAGATATTTTTTGACTTATTTTTTTTTTTTAAAAAAAAAATAAAACCGTTTGTTTGAGAAAGAATCAATTTTATAAAAAAAATAAAAAAAAATTAAAAAAAAAGTTTAAACACGCGCTCGGGGAGCGCGTGTCTAAACATGCGCTCTGAGAACGCGTGTTTAGACACGCGTTCCCAGAACGCGTGTTTAGACACGCGTTCCCAGAACGCGTGTTCAACTCGCTCCAACTCATCCGCCCCGCCCACGTGGCGGGCACACGTGGCGCCCAGTTGGCGGGTATAGGGCTATTTTTGCAAATACAAATTTTTTTAGGCTATTTTTACAAATAAAAATTTTTACAGGGTCATTTTCAAAAAAAACTCTTTATAATTACAAAAATGATTCTATGGGTGCCAACTAGGCGCCACTTGTGCGCACCGCGTCAGCGGGGGAAGAGGACTCGGATTGAATTAAACACGCATGTTTAGAGTACGTGTGAGAGTGCGTGTTCATGTTGAGAGTGCATATTTAAACACGCATGTTGAGAATGCGTGTCTAAACACGCAGTCTCAACATGCGTGTTTAGACACGCATGTTGAGAGTGTGTGTTCAACTAATTTCATCTCACAAACCCTGCTGACGTGGCGGGCAAACGTGGTGCACAGTTGGCAGGCATAGAGTCATTTTTGCAAATACAAATTTTGTAGAATTATTTTCAGAAATACAAATTTTTAGAGGATCATTTTCAAAAAAATCCATTAAAAAATAATATAATTATACATCTATACAAATATATATAAATTATACATTATTTCTGAAAATAAATTTCATATATATATATATATATATATATATATATAGTCCATAGAATTTATACTATTTCCCCAACAACCTAGTAAACCCTAGGGAGACCACTATCATCCTAACCGCGCATCCATAGAATTTATACTCATAAAAGTATAGTAGCCCTACGCTATATATATATATATATATATATATATATATATATATATAGTAGAGTTTATATACTTTTAAAAGTACAAGTCCAAATATGCTTGTGAATTTTTTACCATTGGATTTGGATTGGGATTTGTGTTATTTGCTTTATCTTTCTCTTTTTTTAGTTGACTTTACAAAAACATAAATCCCAATGCAAATCCAATGGCAAAAATTCACAAGCACATTTGGGCTTGTGCTTTTGAGAGTATATAAGCTCTACTCATATATATATATATATATATATATATATATATATATATATATATATATATATATATATATATATATATATATATATATATATATATATCAAGGATTTAAGTGCCGAAAACTTGCCGGCACGGTACGACACGGTGCGTGCCGAGCCGTGCCGTGCCGATGAGTGCCGGTCACAAAAAATACATGCGTGCCGACACATAATGGCATGAAATATTTAATTTCTTTAGCAACAAAATTTTTTAATTGCTTATTATGTATCTTTATCAAATATTTTGAACTTTATTAAGAAAATTACTTAGTAATTTTAAGAAAAAAGGGTTTTGAACTGTGTCATCGGCACGGGAGCTGTATCGTGCCGGTATCTTGTTGGCACGGTACGATACGGTAGATACGGCCCGTGCCGATGGATACTTAAAACCTTGATATATATATTAGGGGCACTCTTTCCTTTTCTTGCATGTATTTTTTTTTCTTTTTAATATTTTTTCGACTATCATTCCAAATAATGCACAAAAGTCAGAGTAGGCTGAATTCTCCCATGCAATCACCTTCTATCTCCTCTTCTGTTTCTTTTTTTTTCTTTTTTTCTTTTTTTTCTTTTTTTTTTTATCTTTTCGCCTACCATTTCAATTAATGCGTCCGTCCACCTTCAATTATAAACACCACAAACCCTCTAAACTTTAATCCAAACTCTTTTTCTCCTAAGCAATCACCCCCTTATCTCCTCCTCCGCTTCCCATTCATTCTTCATGGGCTTTGAAGCCAAGATCGAGCGCGTGCTGTGGACGGAGAAGAAGATCGCGCATGGCATCGCAGAGCTTAGTACTACCATCTTCACTAACTTCGGAGGCGCTGTCCTCTTGGGAAGAGACTCGGGCGTGAAACCAAAATATGATAATCCTTATTCTCGTGGGGGGTGTAACACTCGAGAAATTCAAATTTGAAATTCAATAAAATTCAAAATTTTATATATATTTATATGTGTGCAATAAACCATATATATATATATATATATATATATATATATATATATATATATATATAATATATATATATATATATATATAGTATATATATATATATATATATATATATATATATATATATATTATATATATATATATATATATATATATATATATATATAAGTGAATAGTAGCCTTGACTTAAGTTTGAATAGTAATTTTTAAAAAATTTCAAATTTTCTCTGTGAAGTCGGCTAACTTGACCGATCTAAATCCGAATTCGATGATTCAAATACTCGATTTGAATGGTCTCGTTGATCTGAGTGCAATCACGCAGTTCGAATTTATGTTCGACGAACCTAGATCATCGAAAAGCGTGCCAAATAGTGAAATGCACTGTATAAGATGGATTTAGAATTTATCGGGACCTAAACTCAACGAACCAAAATAGCTACTCGATAGGTCTCGTCGAGCCGAACGTCGTGACGAAGTTCGTTTTTCCGTGTGACAACTCTAATGTCTCGAAAAACATAAAAAACGGTGAAAAATAGCGTAATTGCGCAAAAGACCCTGTATTTTATGCATCGAAATATGTGAAACTTGTTGGGGAGGAATTTCTTTGCGATATGAATCGACAGTGAGAGACCCAGCTGCGAAATTCAAAGTTTCAGGGACTGAATAGCATTTTGTAGCAACTATTACTAGGAGGTCTCTTGGGTTCCAAGAGAAAACCCTAGCCGCACTAGTTGGAAACCGCAGCCTCCACCCACGACTTCTCTTCTCCCTCCTCTGTCCTTCCCGATCGCTGCCACTACCCGCCGCCGCCTCCCCTCGCCGGAAAAACAGGACCCCACCTTGATCTCGAGTTGTGAAGGAAAGGTGTGCTTCAAGTCTTAATCGATTGCTTCCAGACTTTGCTACGACCTTCTTCAGCATCTGTTGGTACCACCCAAGAAGTGCTGCACCTTGCCTGGGTCGCGTAACGCCGGAGAAGAACCTCGGTCTGCTTCTTTTTCCTCAACTCCGGCCAAGGTGAGTCCTCTCTTCTGGTTGATTTTATTGCTACTTAGACACCTAGAGTCTTTTCCTCACCTTCTGGTGGACCTCCCTATCGAACCTCAGCATCGGGGAAGCGTCGGGTTGCCGGCATGAGCATTGCACCCGCCGGAACCCTAGTTTGCCCCGCCCCTTGCAAACATTATATACTATTAGTTAGTTAGGAGATTTTATTTTCTATTTTGATCTTTCAAGATGTTATGTTGGTGATAGTTTTTATTTACAAATTGAATCTTTTGTCTTTAGCCTATTGTTAGTCAGATTCTTTATTGCAACATTATATAAGACTATTGTAGAAAGTAGCGCTATGCGATGGGCAGAAATTATAGTAAAAATTTATAAATTAAATAAATAAATAAAAATATAAAAAAGATAATAATTATATTTAATTGGTTAATAATATAAAAAAATACATTAAAAGTTTTCTGTAAATTTTTACATCTTAAAAATACTATTCGGTTTTGCATGTATAATAGAACTTACCGGATCACAAAAGTTAGGCAATAACGAACAAAAGGTAGAACTGAATTTTCTTGAGAAAAAAAATAAAACATTAATCAAAATAAAAAATTATACATGCTAAAAGTTTAGAGTTCGACATAAAGGTTATAGAGGGACAATTAGCATAAAATCTATAAACATTACAGTCGAAAATGAATTAGCTTAATAACAGTAAAAAAAAAAAGATGAGAAATATTTATACAAGAATAAAGAGGGAGGTGAAAAGAAAGATGAAAACAACGGTAGCAGAAACGACGGCACTACAACACAATAAGGTTATAGTGACACATTGTTGGGACACTTTTACATAAGTGTCCCATATATCCAAAACCTCTTAAATTTAATCCATCAAAACTTAATTAAACCCAACCTAAAAAAAAAAAACTATTCCTACTCAACCCACCACACATCAAGGCTTAAACAAAGCCCAATACCCTTCTCCACCCAAATCAACCCACCACACATCAAGGCCTAAACAAAGCCCAATACCCTTCTCCACCCACAGCCAAACATTTACATTACCCCTCTTGATCTGAACCCAAACATTGTTTGGCTCATTTCCTCTCACCCTCCAACCCCGCGACCCCAACCCCCACCACCCCCCACCCCCACCACCCCTCTTCCCTCTCTCATCCTACTCCCTCTCTCTTGATCCAAAACGCTAACCCCGACACTCATCTTCTTCTGCGAGAGGAGTACTATGAGAAGGTGTTTGTGGTGAGCTTCAATTTCCGACGATGGATCCAAAGAGATCACCATAGATCGTAGTCCCAACGGAAGGAGTACGACGAGAAGGTGCTCGTGGAGATCTACAGATCGATCCTCGCCAAGGCCCAATGGTCTCCGCCACCGCCACCACAATCGTCTCGAGATAAAAAAGTGAGCTCTCTCTCTCTCTCTCTCTCTCTCTCTTTTCAAAATTCACTTCCTATGATGCTTCATTTGTGATTATATTTTAGCATATGAATCTAATCTCTATATTTTTGCTTGATTTTGATGTTACGAGTGTTGAGATTATTTTAAAGTTGAGAGATTTGATTGCTTTATGTTAGGGATTTGTTTGTTTATCTTATAATTTTTTCTCTTAATCTCTTCTTGTTTTGTTTGTAATACTGTTCAATTTTGCATATCAATTATTGTTTAAATGATTGATTTTATCTTAATTAGGGTTTTTACTCCTTAATAGGTTTTGATCTGAGAACAAAATTGTGTGTTTTGTTTCATGCCTACCAAATGTTTGATTGAATGCCTCACAAAGATTTTGCTTTAATTAGTAGTTTAGGACTTTAGTTGCTAAACCTACCTCACTTAAAGACTTATTTGTTCCTAAATTCTGAAATTAATGGCTGGTTAGTATATTGTCATTAATGGCATTGTACATCATTCTTGTTATCTGGTGGGGTTAATTTGCCCGTCCTTTGATCATGTGCATTTTATTATCTGATTGTGTTTGCATTTGAGTATGCATTTAAGTGATGCTTGATTACCGATTTTTTCCAATTGTTTGATTTCAGGATGATCACCGACTCTTGCCGGAGGCTGAGGATCATGAAGGGTTCTGATGCAATTGGACTTGGTGAGTACAAGTCAAACAGTCAACAAAAGGAACTTAGTAACCGATTTGTCTTTCTTATTTCTGCATTTTGATACATTAACCAAAACTTCATCTTTATTTCTATTTTCAAACTCAGGAGAACCTTTTCCCTCCACTTTGCTTAATATAACGAACCCACTTGAGTCTTTTGATTCCTTAAATGAACTTCGGCCAGAGCAACTTCGTCTTTATGGTTGAAATCGCCAATTCTACTCGAAGCCTAGTACCGGGTTTCATTTCATTCAGCAATGTTTGAAAGTTTGAGTAGTCATGAGGAACATTAGGAGCATAAAAGAAAAAAATATAGGTGAAGTTGATAATGACAACAAAAAAAAGGTGCAAGATAGAGAAGGCTTGTCCCTGTTGACCTTTCTTAGGGAGCAGCATGTCTCGCCTAGTTGGAGCAAGACACTAAACAGTATGGGATAATGGGATCAGTGTTTCATATAAGTTGATCACCTATTTAGAAAAATAACATATGGTAATATTCCTATTAGATGTATATAGAAAATAAATTAAGATAAATAAATGCAAAGAAATATATCGAACTTCAATCGTATCGTTTTGTAGTAGTTTTGCAGTTACTTAGGCCAAATAGGATTGTGATCTTGATAACATAGCGTGTGATTGCGATCTTATTCTTGGATTTGATTTATATTATCTTATAGAAATATTTCTACTATCATGGAGATCCATTTAACAACGCCATCTTCATATCCAAAAAAGCAAGGATTTCACTTACATTTCTATCTTTTGGTTGCGGAACACCTACGGTAGTTTTCGTATTCAGCATCCTTATTAATTTGCCTTTCTAATTTTATTAAAAAAAAAAAAAAAAAAAACCTGTGACAATCGTCCTTCGTGTATGCTGAGGAAACCATGTTGATTATTTCTCATAGGTACATTCTATCACGTGCTTGTTTCAAGAGATTATTGTCATTCTCATGAATTTGTTTCCAACAATACAATGCTAATATTCATTAATTCAAGTAATTAACACCTCTTAATGCTAATATGTAGCTCCGAGGGCTGTGGAGAAGAGCAAGAACCGAACTAGCGCGGACTCTGCTATCCTCAGTTGAAGCGCAAGCAAATCCGGTGGCTGTAAGGGACTCCATCAAAACTGAAACCTTTTAAGTGTTTTTAACTTGAAATTATCTTTTGTCTATCCTATTTTGTGGTTTGCCGTTTCGCTGTGGACTACGTCTTTTATATTAGATTGCCAAGTTCTCCTAGGGACCTAAGCTCTATTAGATTGTCATCAAGTATTCGTACGTCTGCTTGTTATTCTATTTGTGTAAATATTTGGTCTGATGCTTGTGACTGCTGCGGTTCAACATCTAAAAAGAGAAAGTGGAATCACCTATTTGTTGAGTCAAATCACAAATAAATCAATTTGATAAATTGAACCAACTCAAGTTAAGTCAAATTGATACTGTAAAATCCATCTTTCAGAATCAACTATTCAAACCGATAAACTGGACCAGAACCTAGGTGCAATTTTCGGTTGGTTTGGGACCGCTTTCCTGTCGCAGTATTACTCCAAGTGAGAAGCTTAAGAAGATCATTCCATGTGACGCCTCTGATGGAAAATGTCAATGCACCTAGTATTAATCCTGCATTTCTTCATTTATCTCATAAAGATTTTGCGCCCTTTTGCAGTTTTATTTTCTCAGCGTTGCAATTTGAAGGGTGTAGAGAGGTTGGTTTATCATCTAATTGTACAAAAATTCTATAGTACGGAGTTGCGGCTTTGTTACTCCAGCACAAGGTATTTTATTCTAAGTGAACATGTTCACATATTAAATAACACCAAACAATGTATTGCTTACTCTTGGAATGAGACTAGGTAATGCCAACAGTTCTGCTTCTAGAGACTAGTAAGCCCAATGTGTATCTGTTTCTTGATGTTGTAATTTCAGAGCTTTGTGTATGCAAAAGGCATTATACTGAAAGCTATTCCTTGTTGTTTTTCTGAGGAATTCTTGGAAAGAAATTGTGTTGCCATGCTTGTCTAGGTGAGAGTCTACAACTTATTAAGCGTGAGGCTTGACCAGATTAAGAACATAAAATAAGGTTAGTCTCTGAACTTTGTCAGACTGCAATTTAATCTCTTTCTACTAAAGATCTGATGGCGCACTAAGGTTTTCCTGCAAAATAGCTGTTTTAATTCTGTTTTAGTAAAAGAAATAAGAAGGCCATTTGCGTGAGAAAGGTTTAAAATGCCTATTTTACTGCAAAGTGTCTTGCGTTTTATTACTTTCGAATTGTGCGAAGAATGAAATTGCAATATGAGACTAAAAGTGTTTAAGTGAAAGATTCGGGACTAATTCACAGTGCAAGACAGCACAAGGACTTTCCGTACAATTTAACCTTATTAGAGTGATAGCATACACTTCTGGTTATCTAATAAAATAGTTACCTAACCTAGCCGTGGTGGAAAAGTTTAGGAGTCGGTACACATCAATTACAAGCCATGTTACTGGAAGATAGGCCAATAAGGTACGCCATTTTGACCACTTGTTTAACGTTTGTTAAATTTTTTATTAATTGAGTAAATCTGTATATAATGCATGTGGATTATTGTCCCTTTTGTTTAAATATAAGCAATCATATGATATTGAGTTGGATGTTAAAATTTGCTTCAACCAGCAGTAATCAAGAAAGAAATAAAATGCTTATTGAAGGTATGAAATAAATATTTATTAATTAGTATTGCTGCTTTGTGCATTTCTTCATATTTCTTGTTCTTTGAACGTTATCTGCTAGACCTGTTTAATTACCTTCTGCAATGTATGTTCTGATAGTAATCTTGACATCATCCAGCAAGGAATGATTCGAGGAATTCTAAGCGAGATGAGAAGCGGCGCAAATGAATTAAAGATGTTGGAATTGATTATGAATGCCTAGAACTTGTAAGTGAATATCTCTTTCTCCTTAATCATGAAGTTATTTGGTTTTTTTTTTAGTTTAATTTTGGATTCGTCCTCCAGAAGTGAAATATAAAGCATTATAGCGCTTGTGTTTTAAACATATGAGAGTAAAATGTATCAGTCCCTGGACTATCCTGATAATGCAACTTGATCCCTGAAATTTTCACTTATACATTTTACGTTCAACAAATGTTGCACTTCCATTGTTGACTGTTGGAATAAATCTGACAGCCGTGTCAGCTTTTGCTGTAAAATGACCTTCTTAATCCTGTTTGGGATAAAAATGACTACTTTACTAGAGGAATAAGATTCTTTGCCGATCGAGGTTGGGATAGAAAGATACAATCAGAGACTAAAGAGTTCAACAAAAGCGCATATGACCCATTCTAATCCATACAAATTGCCCCAAATGTAATTCACTTGCCAGATTAACTGCCTGTTTGGCCCTGGCATCGGATTAGCTTCTCTGGAAGCATCAACCATGTACTAAGTCTGAGATCAGCTGTAGTCTTGAGCTAATAAGCTTCGTGGCTCTTAATAAAAAGCTCAACTGGGCCATGCATTACAAGGGATTAGGCTCTGTGTTTTCTTTTACACTGAAGTTTAGATGATTTATCAGAGTTATTACATTATTGTAAAACTATCAATAATATATTGCC
>CM055067.1:46763089-46802550 GCA_029204045.2 Tillandsia leiboldiana | reverse complement strand
AATCATATCATAAGCAAGTTATGTAGCCAATATTGAGAGAAAAAACAGTTTTTCACAGTCATTCCAAGTCGAGAAGAATGTGAGGATGGTTAAGGTTTTAGGTGTCTTATTTATTTAATTTTTTTAGTAAACGTTTTGGCTTGTTTACAATGGTCAGAAGGCTGTATGCTCAAGTATGAAACACAAAAAAAAAAAAAGTTACTATGAGAAAAGATCTATAACACCAACCAATTCAACATCATCAATGAATGAATCCTCAGTATCATATTGATCATCAACAGGGGCATCATCAAGGTCTTCCTCGTCACTGCTGTGCTTCCCTAAGTTCAAATAAACTTGAGTCAGCAGAGTATGTGAACACACTGGCAAGAAAACAACAGAATCGAAGTTCAATTTGTTCTTTCGAAAAATACTACGTACTAAAACTTCTTAACACACTTTTTACCATGTAAAGTCGTTCAATTTTCTCAATAACTGCACTAAATCGGTTCGTTGGTGGTTCCTTTTCCGTTAGGTCATCTTCAGCAGTTTAATCTGAAAAGTCAATACAAGAATATCAATTTAGCACATCTCTCATTGGATCTTCGGGGTAAAAGCTTAACACAGGAAAAATAAGCATAAGTTCATAAAAAATTAAAAAAATAAATTAATTTCTAGAACACAAGGCCTGTCAAGAACATCAAACTATTTTTCTCTAGCCGGAGAGACAATCTTCTTTCGCCCAATTTAACACAAAAAGCAGTTCAACGATTGAAAATCAAGCGTAGCCATTAAAACATTGTAAATACTTCATCAAATAACTATTGCATAGTCCAATCTCTATCATTAAATTCCAGATAACCTTCATCCTATCAATAATTTGCAGTAGCTCGACTAGGTAAACCTAGTCTTTTGTCCTTTGTCCAATGTAGACTTAGAAACTATCATGTAGGGACGAGAATCAAGGATTCTGATGCTGCTAAACCAGCTGTGTGGATGAATCAACAGATCACAGAAGTCCATGCCAACAGAGCCGAGCCTCAGAATGTATAGTGCAACAGAACATAATGTACAAATGGCGATCTGGCATGAGGACGTGCAGCAGCAAGTAAATCAATAATAAGGATGACTATTAACAATACACAAAAGCACGCAAAATTTAAAATTCGTCCAAATTAAAGAATGGGCCATCATCCCTTGCAGTTACTCTAATGGTTATCATTCCACTGTTAATCTCCACGTTAACACATCTCCACATCTTCATGGAGACCATGATTTACCCTAATTCCGCTCCAGTCATTCACTAGATCCACATTGGAGTTTATTCAGCTTGTAAAACTCTCCATGATTCACAGCAGCAGAACTAAACGAGTGTAAAGTATTTTAGAGAAAATAAGAGCTATAGAATTGCTTTATACTCTACAATTCTGCGATTATGCTCAACCATAAATCTCTCCATTCTCATCAATTCAACTATCTCTTCTCAATAGATTCATACTACCATCGAAATTCATAACAATGACTGAAATTTGAGCAACATACGATGAAATTTCACATCAAGTAATCTCATTTAAGGGGGCCTAATTCCAATGACCAAACCAAAACTTGAGCAACATTAAAAACGCACAGTAATAAACACTACCGATCCAGAAGCACCGGGCTGCGCTGCGAGCACCGGGTCAGCTCCCCGGGCTGCGGGGCCCGGCCGCATGTCCGGCCTCCTTGAGGAGCTTCTTCCACGAGACGATGGTGGTCTCCCGGGCCGCAACTCCACCTCGAACCACAGCCTCCGCCCTCCTCCTCCGGCGCCGGCCCACGCGCGCCGCCCGCCGCCGCCTCGGCGTGTCCCCCTCCGGGGGGTTCGAGGAAGAAGAAGGTTCCGTCGGCGGAGGAACAGTGGAATGAGCGGGCGAAACCCTAGCGGCGGGGTTCTATCCTCTTCCATGGTTAGGGGTGGCGAGTGGGGAATTCCGGACCTAGGGCATCCGAGATCGGGCAAGGGAGAGGGCTAGGGTTAGGGTTTGGGGGGGGGGGGGGGGTCGATCGGGAAGACGAAGGGTTTTCGCGATTAGGAAGGAGAGATAGAGAGAGATAGAGAGAGAGAGAGAGAGAGAGAGAGAGAGAGAGAGAGAGAGAATTCCCTGTTTCTCTCTCTAGCTCTACTTTCTCTTTCTATCTCTTCTTTCTCTCTCTTCGGTTGCGCGGGACAGATGCCGGGGACTTAACCGCCGTACGTCATACGACTCGTACCCCTACTCGTAGTAAACCCACCGTATTAGTTCCGATTTCGTAAATTACATAGAAGCCCCTCTACTATACATCCTCCCAAAAACACCCCTCCCCCTCTCTCTCTCTCCATCCACAACTTTATTTTTTATTTTTTTGTTTAATTTTAAATCGATATAATTTTTATATTTATTCTTTCAAAAATCTAAATTATTTGTATATCTCTTAGCTAACTGTTTATTTTTTAATAAGTGAAATATTAACAAAAATTTTAATAAGTATAATATCTGAAAAGATAACAAATAAATTTAAGATATATTTATAGTGAGATGTACGAAATTAATCATACTTTTATTAATTTTGATAGAGTTTACCCGATTTAAACTTATTTAAAATAATTTAGTGATTTTATTAGCTTTTTAGTAACAAAAATATTGATCCTGCATCAAGTTTTTTCATTTTAAGAAAACAAAGTCATAAATTGAGACCACATACTCTGCGATTTATCTTTAGATTTTATGATTTATTTAATCAAATTCAAAAATTTCTCACTAGGTAGAATTAAATTTAAATTTAGTAAAAATTTTATGTTTTCATTTTACTACAAATCCTAATGGAATTGAGGCATAGAGTGAAATATTTTTATTTTGTTTTTTATTTTTTTGACAAAAATACGTTTTTTCTTCTGTGTACCCATTATTTCTCCGAGTTGTACTCTAATTAATGAATATTGAGTAAAAAATTTTGAAAAGTATAGTAAATGATTTTGTTTTCGAGCTAGGTACTATACTATACGTACGCGCGAGACCTATGTGCTACTAAATTATTTTTTCAGTGATGCGTCTTTCGAATCGCCGATCGAGTTATTTAACTTGTATTGATGCTATCGAAAATATCTAAAAATCAAATTTAATTATTTTTCGATATCATCCACATATCAAATAAATGAATAGTCTAAAAATAAAAATTAGAAAATAAAAATTATAAAAATTATAATAAAATATTAAATTTAAATCGAAAGTTTTGAATAAATAGATTTTTTTAATTAAATTTCACGTATTTGAATTATTTTATATTGTTAACTTACAACTTATCAAATTAATCATTAAATTGTCATTTTTAAAATCCTGTTAATCTTTAGTAAATAAGGTCAAAAAAAATAAAATTTAATTTTTAAATATTCCAATAGCATAGATTCTAGGTCTAACGAAACCGATTGTCAAATTAAAACAACTGATAGTATAGTAGTGGACTCTTTGATATATATTATATATATATAGAGGAGAAAGATGCCGGCTACTATACTATGAATAATATCAAATTATTACTCTTATCAAGTTTTGATCCTTAGATCAATCCCTTTGATCAGGTTTTTCCGTTAGATTGTATGTATTTTCCAACTAACCTATTAAACCTAAGGGGTCGTCCACTATCATTCAACCACACATCTTTAATAAAAATGTTAAAAACTTAAGAGCACTAAAACTTGTACGATTAAAATATTCCAGCTCCTCTCTCTCTCGCGCTATCTCTCGCTCTCTCCCCTCTCTATATAATATATATATATATATATATATATATATATATATATATATATATATATATAGTTTTATATTTCTGCACGTAAAATTTTAATCTTATCAGATGACCCGAAAATCGAACATGAACATATAATCATACAATACTAATTCATCAATATAAAAATTTATATTTATTTATAATATACATAATCTTTTTTGCAGAAATACAAAATTTTTCGAGGATCATTTCAAAAAAATCCATTAAAAAATAATATAATTATACATCTATACAAATTATAAAAGTTACATTATTTCTGAAAATAATTCATATATATAGATATATCTAGATATAATATATAGTCCATAGAATGTATACTATTTCCCCAACAACCTAGAAACCCTAGGGAGACACTATCATCCTAACCGCGCATCCATAGAATTTATACTCATAAAAGTATAGTAGCCCTCGCTTAGATACTAATAATATATATATATATATCGTATATATAGTAGTTTAATACTTTTAAAAGTACAAGTCCAAAATATGCTTGTGAATTTTTACCATTGGATTTGGATTGGGTTTGTGTTATTTGCTTTATCTTTCTCTTTTTTTTAGTTGACTTTACAAAAACATAAATCCCAATGCAAATCCAATGGCAAAAATTCACAAGCACATTTGGGCTTGTGCTTTTGAGAGTATATAAGCTCTACTCATATATATATATATATATATATATATATATATATATATATATATATATATAATATATATATATATATATATATATATATATATATCAAGGATTTAAGTGCCGAAACTTGCCGGCACGGTACGACACGGTGCGTGCCGAGCCGTGCCGTGCCGATGAGTGCCGGTCACAAAAAATACATGCGTGCCGACACATAATGGCATGAAATATTTAATTTCTTTAGCAACAAAATTTTTTAATTGCTTATTATGTATCTTTATCAAATATTTTGAACTTTATTAAGAAAATTACTTAGTAATTTTAAGAAAAAAGGGTTTTGAACTGTGTCATCGGCACGGGAGCTGTATCGTGCCGGTATCTTGTTGGCACGGTACGATACGGTAGATACGGCCCGTGCCGATGGATACTTAAAACCTTGATATATATATTAGGGGCACTCTTTCCTTTTCTTGCATGTATTTTTTTTTTCTTTTTAATATTTTTTCGACTATCATTCCAAATAATGCACAAAAGTCAGAGTAGGCTGAATTCTCCCATGCAATCACCTTCTATCTCCTCTTCTGTTTCTTTTTTTTTCTTTTTTTATTTTTTTTCTTTTTTTTTTTATCTTTTCGCCTACCATTTCAATTAATGCGTCCGTCCACCTTCAATTATAAACACCACAAACCCTCTAAACTTTAATCCAAACTCTTTTTCTCCTAAGCAATCACCCCCTTATCTCCTCCTCCGCTTCCCATTCATTCTTCATGGGCTTTGAAGCCAAGATCGAGCGCGTGCTGTGGACGGAGAAGAAGATCGCGCATGGCATCGCAGAGCTTAGTACTACCATCTTCACTAACTTCGGAGGCGCTGTCCTCTTGGGAAAGAGACTCGGGCGTGAAACCAAAATATGATAATCCTTATTCTCGTGGGGGGTGTAACACTCGAGAAATTCAAATTTGAAATTCAATAAAATTCAAAATTTTATATATATTTATATGTGTGCAATAAACCATATATATATATATATATATATATATATATATATATATATATATATATATATATATATATATATATATATATATATATATATATATATATATATATATATATATATATATATATATATATATATATATATATATATATATATATATATATATATAAGTGAATAGTAGCCTTGACTTAAGTTTGAATAGTAATTTTTAAAAAATTTCAAATTTTCTGGTGAAGTCGGCTAACTTGACCGATCTAAATCCGAATTCGATGATTCAAATACTCGATTTGAATGGTCTCGTTGATCTGAGTGCAATCACGCAGTTCGAATTTATGTTCGACGAACCTAGATCATCGAAAAGCGTGCCAAATAGTGAAATGCACTGTATAAGATGGATTTAGAATTTATCGGGACCTAAACTCAACGAACCAAAATAGCTACTCGATAGGTCTCGTCGAGCCGAACGTCGTGACGAAGTTCGTTTTTCCGTGTGACAACTCTAATGTCTCGAAAAACATAAAAACGGTGAAAAATAGCGTAATTGCGCAAAAGACCCTGTATTTTATGCATCGAAATATGTGAAACTTGTTGGGGAGGAATTTCTTTGCGATATGAATCGACAGTGAGAGACCCAGCTGCGAAATTCAAAGTTTCAGGGACTGAATAGCATTTTGTAGCAACTATTACTAGGAGGTCTCTTGGGTTCCAAGAGAAAACCCTAGCCGCACTAGTTGGAAACCGCAGCCTCCACCCACGACTTCTCTTCTCCCTCCTCTGTCCTTCCCGATCGCTGCCACTACCCGCCGCCGCCTCCCCTCGCCGGAAAAACAGGACCCCACCTTGATCTCGAGTTGTGAAGGAAAGGTGTGCTTCAAGTCTTAATCGATTGCTTCCAGACTTTGCTACGACCTTCTTCAGCATCTGTTGGTACCACCCAAGAAGTGCTGCACCTTGCCTGGGTCGCGTAACGCCGGAGAAGAACCTCGGTCTGCTTCTTTTTCCTCAACTCCGGCCAAGGTGAGTCCTCTCTTCTGGTTGATTTTATTGCTACTTAGACACCTAGAGTCTTTTCCTCACCTTCTGGTGGACCTCCCTATCGAACCTCAGCATCGGGGAAGCGTCGGGTTGCCGGCATGAGCATTGCACCCGCCGGAACCCTAGTTTGCCCCGCCCCTTGCAAACATTATATACTATTAGTTAGTTAGGAGATTTTATTTTCTATTTTGATCTTTCAAGATGTTATGTTGGTGATAGTTTTTATTTACAAATTGAATCTTTTGTCTTTAGCCTATTGTTAGTCAGATTCTTTATTGCAACATTATATAAGACTATTGTAGAAAGTAGCGCTATGCGATGGGCAGAAATTATAGTAAAAATTTATAAATTAAATAAATAAATAAAAATATAAAAAAGATAATAATTATATTTAATTGGTTAATAATATAAAAAATACATTAAAAGTTTTCTGTAAATTTTTACATCTTAAAAATACTATTCGGTTTTGCATGTATAATAGAACTTACCGGATCACAAAAGTTAGGCAATAACGAACAAAAGGTAGAACTGAATTTTCTTGAGAAAAAAAATAAAACATTAATCAAAATAAAAAATTATACATGCTAAAAGTTTAGAGTTTCGACATAAAGGTTATAGAGGGACAATTAGCATAAAATCTATAAACATTACAGTCGAAAATGAATTAGCTTAATAACAGTAAAAAAAAAAAGATGAGAAATATTTATACAAGAATAAAGAGGGAGGTGAAAAGAAAGATGAAACAACGGTAGCAGAAACGACGGCACTACAACACAATAAGGTTATAGTGACACATTGTTGGGACACTTTTACATAAGTGTCCCATATATCCAAAACCTCTTAAATTTAATCCATCAAAACTTAAATTTAAACCCAACCTAAAAAAAAAAAACTATTCCTACTCAACCCACCACACATCAAGGCTTAAACAAAGCCCAATACCCTTCTCCACCCAAATCAACCCACCACACATCAAGGCCTAAACAAAGCCCAATACCCTTCTCCACCCACAGCCAAACATTTACATTACCCCTCTTGATCTGAACCCAAACATTGTTTGGCTCATTTCCTCTCACCCTCCACCCCGCGACCCCAACCCCCACCACCCCCACCCCCACCACCCCTCTTCCCTCTCTCATCCTCTCCCTCTCTCTTGATCCAAACGCTAACCCCGACACTCATCTTCTTCTGCGAGAGGAGTACTATGAGAAGGTGTTTGTGGTGAGCTTCAATTCCGACGATGGATCCAAAGAGATCACCATAGATCGTAGTCACAACGGAAGGAGTACGACGAGAAGGTGCTCGTGGAGATCTACAGATCGATCCTCGCCCAAGGCCCAATGGTCTCCGCCACCGCCACCACAATCGTCTCGAGATAAAAAAGTGAGCTCTCTCTCTCTCTCTCTCTCTCTCTTTTCAAAATTCACTTCCTATGATGCTTCATTTGTGATTATATTTTAGCATATGAATCTAATCTCTATATTTTTGCTTGATTTTGATGTTACGAGTGTTGAGATTATTTTAAAAGTTGAGAGATTTGATTGCTTTATGTTAGGGATTTGTTTTGTTTATCTTATAATTTTTTTCTCTTAATCTCTTCTTGTTTTGTTTGTAATACTGTTCAATTTTGCATATCAATTATTGTTTAAATGATTGATTTTATCTTAAATTAGGGTTTTACTCCTTAATAGGTTTTGATCTGAGAACAAAATTGTGTGTTTTGTTTCATGCCTACCAAATGTTTGATTGAATGCCTCACAAAGATTTTGCTTTAATTAGTTAGTTTAGGACTTTAGTTGCTAAACCTACCTCACTTAAAGACTTATTTGTTCCTAAATTCTGAAATTAATGGCTGGTTAGTTATATTGTCATTAATGGCATTGTACTCATTCTTGTTATCTGGTGGTGTTAATTTGCCCGTCCTTTGATCATGTGCATTTTATTATCTGATTGTGTTTGCATTTGAGTATGCATTTAAGTGATGCTTGATTACCGATTTTTTCCAATTGTTTGAATTTCAGGATGATCACCGACTCTTGCCGGAGGCTGAGGATCATGAAGGGTTCTGATGCAATTGGACTTGGTGAGTACAAGTCAACAGTCAACAAAAGGAACTTAGTAACCGATTTGTCTTTCTTATTTCTGCATTTTGATACATTAACCAAAACTTCATCTTTATTTCTATTTTCAAACTCAGGAGAACCTTTTCCCTCCACTTTGCTTAATATAACGAACCCACTTGAGTCTTTTGATTCCTTAAATGAACTTCGGCCAGAGCAACTTCGTCTTTATGGTTTGAAATCGCCAATTCTACTCGAAGCCTAGTACCGGGTTTCATTTCATTCAGCAATGTTTGAAAGTTTGAGTAGTCATGAGGAACATTAGGAGCATAAAAGAAAAAAATATAGGTGAAGTTGATAATGACAACAAAAAAAAAGGTGCAAGATAGAGAAGGCTTGTCCCTGTTGACCTTTCTTAGGGAGCAGCATGTCTCGCCTAGTTGGAGCAAGACAATAAACAGTATGGGATAATGGGATCAGTGTTTCATATAAGTTGATCACCTATTTAGAAAAATAACATATGGTAATATTCCTATTAGATGTATATAGAAAATAAATTAAGATAAAATAAATGCAAAGAAATATATCGAACTTCAAATCGTATCGTTTTGTAGTAGTTTTGCAGTTACTTAGGCCAAATAGGATTGTGATCTTGATAACATAGCGTGTGATTGCGATCTTATTCTTGGATTTGATTTATATTATCTTATAGAAATATTTCTACTATCATGGAGATCCATTTAACAACGCCATCTTCATATCCAAAAAAGCAAGGATTTCACTACATTTCTATCTTTTGGTTGCGGAACACCTACGGTAGTTTTCGTATTCAGCATCCTTATTAATTTGCCTTTCTAATTTTATTAAAAAAAAAAAAAAAAAAAACCTGTGACAATCGTCCTTCGTGTATGCTGAGGAAACCATGTTGATTATTTCTCATAGGTACATTCTATCACGTGCTTGTTTCAAGAGATTATTGTCATTCTCATGAATTTGTTTCCAACAATACAATGCTAATATTCATTTAATTCAAGTAATTAACACCTCTTAATGCTAATATGTAGCTCCGAGGGCTGTGGAGAAGAGCAAGAACCGGAACTAGCGCGGACTCTGCTATCCTCAGTTGAAGCGCAAGCAAATCCGGTGGCTGTAAGGGACTCCATCAAAACTGAAACCTTTTAAGTGTTTTTAACTTGAAATTATCTTTTGTCTATCCTATTTTGTGGTTTGCCGTTTCGCGTGGACTACGTCTTTTATATTAGATTGCCAAGTTCTCCTAGGGACCTAAGCTCTATTAGATTGTCATCAAGTATTCGTACGTCTGCTTGTTATTCTATTTGTGTAAATATTTGGTCTGATGCTTGTGACTGCTGCGGTTCAACATCTAAAAAGAGAAAGTGGAATCACCTAATTTGTTGAGTCAAATCCAAATAAATCAATTTGATAAATTGAACCAACTCAAGTTAAGTCAAATTGATACTGTAAAATCCATCTTTCAGAATTCAACTATTCAAACCGATAAACTGGACCAGAACCTAGGTGCAATTTTCGGTTGGTTTGGACCGCTTTCCTGTCGCAGTATACTCCAAGTGAGAAGCTTAAGAAGATCATTCCATGTGAAGCCTCTGATGGAAAATGTCAATGCACCTAGTATTAATCCTGCATTTCTTCATTTATCTCATAAAGATTTTGCGCCCTTTTGCAGTTTTATTTTCTCAGCGTGCAATTTGAAGGGTGTAGAGAGGTTGGTTTATCATCTAATTGTACAAAAATTCTATAGTACGAGTTGCGGCTTTGTTACTCCAGCACAAGGTATTTTTATTCTAAGTGAACATGTTCACATATTAAATAACACCAAACAATGGTATTGCTTACTCTTGGAATGAGACTAGTAATGCCAACAGTTCTGCTTCTAGAGACTAGTAAGCCCAATGTGTATCTGTTTCTTGATGTTGTAATTTCAGAGCTTTTGTGTATGCAAAAGGCATTATACTGAAAGCTATTCCTTGTTGTTTTTCCTGAGGAATTCTTGGAAAGAAATGTGTTGCCATGCTTGGTCTAGGTGAGAGTCTACAACTTATTAAGCGTGAGGCTTGACCAGATTAAGAACATAAAATAAGGTTAGTCTCTGAACTTTTGTCAGACTGCAATTTAATCTCTTTCTACTAAAGATCTGATGGCGCACTAAGGTTTTCCTGCAAAATAGCTGTTTTAATTCTGTTTTAGTAAAAGAAATAAGAAGGCCATTTTGCGTGAGAAAGGTTTAAAATGCCTATTTTACTGCAAAGTGTCTTGCGTTTTATTACTTTCGAATTTGTCGAAGAATGAAATTGCAATATATGAGACTAAAGTGTTTAAGTGAAAGATTCGGGACTAATTCACAGTGCAAGGACAGCACAAGGACTTTCCGTACAATTTAACCTTATTAGAGTGATAGCATACACTTCTGGTTATCTAATAAAATAGTTACCTAGCCGTTGTGGAAAAGTTTAGGAGTCGGTACACATCAATTACAAGCCATGTTACTGGAAGATAGGCCAATAAGGGTACGCCATTTTGACCACTTGGTTTAACGTTTGTTAAATTTTTTATTAATTGAGTAAATCTGTATATAATGCATGTGGATTATTGTCCCTTTTGTTTAAATATAAGCAATCATATGATATTGAGTTGGATGTTAAAAAATTGCTTCAACCAAGCAGTAATCAAGAAAGAAATAAAATGCTTATTGAAGGTATGAAATAAATATTTATTAATTAGTATTGCTGCTTGTGGGCATTTCTTCATATTTTCTTGTTCTTTGAACGTTATCTGCTAGACCTGTTTAATTACCTTCTGCAATGTATGTTCTGATAGTAATCTTGACATCATCCAGGCAAGGAATATGATTCGAGGAATTCTAAAGCGAGATGAGAAGCGGCGCAAATGAATTAAAGATGTTGGAATTGATTATGAATGCCTAGAACTTGTAAGTGAATATCTCTTTCTCCTTAATCATGAAGTTATTTGGTTTTTTTTTTAGTTTAATTTTGGATTCGTCCTCCAGAAGTGAAATATAAAGCATTATAGCGCTTGTGTTTAAACATATGAGAGTAAAATGTATGCAGTCCCTGGACTATCCTGATAATGCAACTTGATCCCTGAAATTTTCACTTATACATTTTACTTTCAACAAATGTTGCACTTCCATTGTTGACTGTTGGAATAAATCTGACAGCCGTGTCAGCTTTTGCTGTAAAATGACCTTCTTAATCCTGTTTGGGATAAAATGACTACTTTACTAGAGGAATAAGATTCTTTTGCCGATCGAGGTTGGGATAGAAAGATACAATCAGAGACTAAAGAGTTCAAACAAAAGCGCATATGACCCATTCTAATCCATACAAATTGCCCCAAATGTAATTCACTTGCCAGATTAACTGCCTGTTTGGCCTGGCTATCGGATTAGCTTCTCTGGAAGCATCAACCATGTACTAAAGTCTGGAGATCAGCTGTAGTCTTGAGCTAAAATAAGCTTCGTGGCTCTTAATAAAAAAGCTCCAACTGGGCCATGCATTACAAGGGATTAGGCTCTGTGTTTTCTTTTACACTGAAGTTAGATGATTTATCAGAGTTATTACATTATTGTAAAACTATCAATAATATATTGCTTACACTTTTCTTTTCTCTTTTTTTTCAACTTTTTCCTTCTTGTCGACGGCTCTCTTTGATAGTAACTCAAAGCTTAAAAGGCTTAAACGCTCTAAGAAAGTTGTAAATTCTCTTTTTCTTGCTTAAATTTATATACCAAATAGAGATGCATGTATCAAATTGTATTTTAAGTTTGATAATCTTTCACTTCAATAATGTCTTGTTCATTGTCAAGTAATGCCATTTTTTTAGGATGAAATGATAATCTAATACTATAAAATATATTCTTTCAGGTTTCAGACGTATCTAACGCTCATAATATTCATCCACAATCTCATTGCTCATCTGGTAAACATTAAACTTATCTTAATTAATTTTTATGTTAAAAGATTATTTGACTAATCTTTATTAACTTGAGTATTATTGAATTTGCAGGTTCAACATTTTAAATGCGGAGTTCATTAAGACTAGATCTGATATGATATTTTTACTTTTTGTTATCATTTGTCTTTCTCCTGGATTAAAAAACTTGCATTTGTTGGTACTGTGATTTAGTGACTAAATACTCATTTAAAGATATGTATATACTACTTTGAGACATTTTGGTGTTAATTAGTATAACTATAAAATTTCTTTTATATTTTCTTTTGTTAATTAAAATCAAGACAAATCAAATTAAAAATATGCTAAGTATGCTTAATGATAATAAGTTATCATAGAGTGGTATTATATTTAAAAAAAATATTACGTATCAAGAAAAAATAGAATAATTTTTTAAGAAATGGGACATTTATTAAGTTTCACTGAAATAAAAAAAAAAAAGTGTGGCTAGATTATAATTTTGTAGCATTTTTATGTGCTGCTAAAAGCTTAAACAAGTGCCGGTAATTTAACAGCACTCATTTTAGGTTATACCGACACTCTTAAAAACTGTCGCTATATACCTAGCGACCCCACATATAGCAACACTTTTTAAAAGTGTTGGTAAGTTAGCCAGCAACACTTTTTTTGGCATGTAGCGTCACTTAAAAGTGTCGATATATACTGTTTTTGTTGTAGTGCGGTGAGAGATGCTTTGATTCGATGAAGGATTGAAACAGCTAAAAAAAAACGAAGAGAATTTCGGTCGACGGACGTGAAAGAGGGCAACAAGTGATAGTTTTATTCAAAGGAGGATAAAAAGAAATTTTTTTTTTTAAAAAGGAATAAATATTCATATTTATAGAGCGTGAAATGTATTATATGCATTAGAATGTTACGGAAATGTAAGAAGGTATGTGAGAAAATAAATGTAATGTTGAGTGTGATTGAGGTGTAATAATGGTAGCGAGAGAATCAAAAGGGATTTGCAACCTCTTTAGCAATGCATGTAAAGGATTTTGTGGATGTGGTATGGATAATTAGCATGTAAATTTGGGTCATATATAAACTTGAGCCCAATTTAAGATTTGGATAGAAGCAAGTTTTGTTCATTTGTTGTTGGATTTGAGTCAAGTTCAAGCCAACAATATATCCTTATCATAATTGGCAGAGTAATTAATTAGTATCGATTTCTCTTGTTGGTGAAAAAAAGAAAGATGCTTTGATTCGATGATGAATTGAAACGGCTAATGAAAGACGAAGAGAATTTCGGTCCAGAGAAAAAAGGACAGTTCGATTTGTGGCGGTTCGGTTCAGAGGCGGCTTAAAAAAGTGACATCTGAGGGAGAGGAGATGAGCGGTTCGATTTAGAGAAAAAAAAAAGCAATTCAGTTTAGAAATGTGGTGTCTCGAAGTCCCGTATGACTTGACTGTGTGGTCGGCGGTGGGAAAACACCTATTTTTGGTGTACCGAGTGCGTTGCATGTCAAACGAACGCAAAAAACGGACTCAACACGTGAAAATAGTGAAAAATAGCTTTTTCGGGCTAAATGGGCTATTGGGCTCATTTTGGAAGCGGGTCGACTCACGGCCCACTTGCGCGTGCACCGAGACTAGAGAAACCGCGGGCGGGACATGTGGCGCAGTGCGGTTGGTCGGGCGGCGGGCGCGGGAGACCGGGCGCTATTAGCGCCGCGTGCACCCCGCCGTAGACCACGCCTGTCCACGTGGCGCACTCCGATTGGCCGGTGCCAACCACCGAGCGGGCGCGGGGCGCATGGCACGCGGGCACGGGCACAGGACACGTGGCTCAATCTCGCCGTTTCGGGCGCCTCGCGGATGCGTGCCACGCGTCCAGGCGCGCACTGTGCGGATTCGGGAGCCCAGATCCTCACCCTTGAACCTGAAAGTTGGTTTTTCTGATTTTTTTCTATAAATAGGCTCCTTTGCTCAGCCATTTGGACTTTTTCAAAAATTCCTCTTGGGGCCTCCTTCGATAGAGAGCAAGTTCATCAGGTCTTCTTCACTTCTAGGGGTTTTTGAGGATTTTTGGAGGCCGTTTCATCATCTTCTCCCCCGACTTCGCGAGCTTCGACGTTCCTTCAACTTCGGTTTTCTTCGTCGACGTTTCGTCCGCGGACTCCCCTGAGTTAACCCCTTGGAGATTTTTGTTGAATTTTGGTTTAGGATCTTCACGAACGGTAGGCCTTCGACTTTGGTATTTATCACTCCTCTCCATTTTGGGTTTTTATGGGATTTCTCGCAGCATCTTTAGACCCCTTTTGTGTTGTAGCTTTTTCTGGACAACAAGGAGTTTTTATGCATTTTATCGGCTGTTTGTTGACGGAATTAGAAGTTTAAGGGCTCGATCTCCATCTAGACTTCAAGAGGAACATAGTCGTACCTTTCTTGGATTTTTTTGAAGGCATTTCGAAGGTGAATTTTTCCTATCGTTTGAGCTCTATGACAGGGTTTTGGTGCTGGAATCTGTGTTTGAACTCATCGCGACATTCGACTTTGTATTTCAGTTTTCGTTGGGATTTTAGACTTTTTCTGAGAAAGTAAAGTTGGGATTCCTTCTTACGATCGAGGTGAGCATCTTTCTTTTTGGTTTCGGGTGAAAATTGTGTATGGTTTGGCTTCTACACTCCGTTGATGCGCACGCTGATTTTTGCATTAGACTGTTTGGGCAGCACTTGGTATTTTGAGCATCGTCGTTCATTCGAGAGGAGTTTTTTGGAGCCTTTGGGTTCATTGGAACAGTGAGAGCCTAAGGAACTTGCACGCCCAGTTTCGGCTTGTACGGGCTCCGGATCAACGCAGTCGAGGTGGGTTGGAATTTTCTCCAAGTCTGCGGGCTTCCTTCTAATTCTAGTATTGTAGATCTCAGCATGCTAGAATAGGTGCTATTATTGATATATTCATGATATTATTAGAGTTGTTGAACTCTGACTAGCACCCTGTCATATGTTGCATGATATCTGGTCAGACTTTAGAAAACCTTCAATTTGGGTATTTTTGCCATGTTTGAACTTCCTACACCATTTATTTATGTTTTTCTGGACTAAGGGTTTTTTCTCGCCCGGGTAGTTGGCCGAGTGGTCGAGATAGTATGGGATGCATATTGCGCTCATGCTTGGGGGCCGAGTGGAGTCTGGTAGCTGAGATTAGACCAGTACTAGAGTTGGGAGCCGTTCGGGTAGACGGTGGTCCCAAGCCGTTGAGTGTTTCCAGCTGATGTTGTTAGTGTTGAGTTATTGTTTCCGATCTGATTGATCGTGGATTTGGATTATAATCTGCATGAGCCGTATGAAGCTCGACAGAGATGCACAGATACTTCCTCGGTGGGGTCGCTCCTCTCGAATGCCGCTCTAGAGCTGGACCTGTTACTTTGCTATCGCGACTTGTCGACGCAGTCCGAGTGGGACCCCCTACGTAAATTCCGTCCCTGCGGGGATGTGTGGTAGTAGGCATGCGCAGATTTGACTGGATCCTATGTGGCAGTCAGTGTGATTGGATTGATTGAGCATATCGAGTAGATGCATTTTATCATATGTATCATTCTTTGAGCATGATAGATAGAGGCATGATAGTTGTAAAGTTATTTACAACTTTTTATCACTACTTATACTGCATTGTTATCTTATGCCTCTAATAGACTTAGTGGGCAGATCGTAGTCTTGAAGACGGTACCCACTGAGAACTACTGTTTGATATAGTTCTCACACCCTCTATGGTGAGTTTTTCTAGAGGCATCTACTCTAGTTCCTACCTCTGCAGTTGCTGGTTCTACTGACCGAGGTAAGGGAGTCGCGAATTAGATCCCTGCCCATTCTTGGAGTGTAGCTGTACCATTTTGGAGATTTTCATTATTGTCAGTAGATTATTGTATTTTTACTTTTGAGAGTTTATTTTGAGAGACACATGTATTTGAGGACCTGACATGTACTATTTGAGGTTGTATCTTTTATTTCAGCAGTTTACTTACCTTGCTATGATACTTGTATAGCTGTTAGTATTATCTTTTGCAGGTTAGACGTTTCGCCTATACGGGGCTTCCCGTATGAGTGGCGGATCTGTTAGCGAGCCCGGGTCGCAGTTTCGATCTCGGAGCGTGACAAGAGAAATGGTTCGATTCAAAAGATGGGCTAGTGAGAGTAGGGATAGTATGCTACGTGGCAAAGTTATTAGGGATTTATATAGGGGCGGTTCGGTTTAGAGACATTTCAAAAAAAAGACATATGAGGGAGAGGAGAGGAGTGTTTCAATTTAGAGAAAAAATAGCGGTTCGGTTCAGAGAAACGATTCTGTTCAAAAAATGGGGCCAGTGCGGATGAAAGATATCATGCCACGTGACAAAATTATTGTGTTTCATATAGGTTAATAGATTAATACATGCAATCAGCTGGAGAGTAGAACCCACACAAATTAGTAATTAAATTAAGTTAGACTGTAATTTTCTCATGTAGTTTTATACTACTCCCATTTATTATCTATTCTTAACAAGTGGCATCAGTGCCAAGTTAATTAAAGAAGCTCTACAACGAAGTAGTCGGCTTTGTGATCAAGGATGTAGAACGTGTTGGCATCACGCTCTTCATCGATATCGATATTGATAGTTGATTATGGCCCTCAACGGAATGATTCAATCATAGCTACCGAAATTTACGAAAAAAAAAATTGATTACTGGAGTATTTAGATACAATACTTGTTTGCATTCTATTAGTTATGAGATATTGTAAAGGATGGTTTTACATATGTGATCGATAGGGAGTTCGAAACACTCCCTACTGCAAAGAAGAAGATACTTAGATATTGCTAAAGAATGAAAGAAAAGTGTTATTCTTTCTGTATCAAGCGGTGAATGAAGTTATTTTCGAAAATGTCACACCCCGAGATTTCAAAGGCAGTTTTTTTTTTTTTTTCCTTTTTTTTTTTTTTTATAAATCAGAGTTAAAATGTGATCCCCATGATGTGGGCAGATCCGCCACGTGCATAAGGAATTCCCGATCTAAACGGACGGAGTTTTTTCTACACACGCACGGCTAGGCAAAAATACAATGATACCATTAATTGTAATCAGAGTCAACAATTAACATATTAAACAACTTAAAATATTGTTCACATCCATACTAACATACTACTCCATGCAAGATAAAATAATCCAACCTCAACTAAACTAAGTAGCATAATATAATCATGAGTGGAAACTAAATGTTTGGAATGTAAACATAAACAAGATAATGCGCTAGCTCTCTAGCTAGCGAACGGTACAACTCTATCGCGGAATCCTCACATCAACGTCCCGACTGCTTACCATCCGACGGACCTGAAAAAGAGGTCACCAGAGGGTGTGAGATACAACTGAATGTATTCCAGTGGGTACAACGAGCCGGAGACGAGCAAGTCGTCTCTACTAGTATACAATAATCAAAAGGCGATAAAACAGATATGAAGTATTAAGAAGTGTTGATATGAAAGCAATAACTGTAAGAGTTGATATGTAAGCAATAACTGTAAGAGTTGATATGCGTAAAAAGTACTATCATCATCCAACCCAATAAGATGCCATTGTTGGTCTCGAGGACCTCAGGCTAGTGCCTGACCAGAACTAACATATACCCCACACCTGCTGACTATGAATGAGGCTCAATATCACCTGGTCCCAAAGGTGCAGCTATATGACGGGCTCACAAGTCAAACAGACCACTCTATCGGTAAAGAACACCAAAACGGAGGCTAGTCCGCTGGTGTACGTGAAAATATACAGCTGGTGCATGGCGATCTCAATGCGGATGCTCAAGCTCGCGGTTGAAAGACTGAAATAGACGAAAGTCAAGAACTCCCAAATGGATCCAGAGTAAGTCACAGTGCCATCATTATCCTTAACTTGTTAGGATAAATCATAACATTATTCTTAACATATAAGAATAAATTTTGATCTTATCCTTAAAACAAAAAGATAAATCATATATAATCTACATCTTATATGAATTGGGTCGAATTAGAACTGGTTAATATGGACACACCACATGGCAACAATAATAAAGGAATCTACATAAATCATCCGCAAAAAATTTATAAAGGTTGTATTTTGAAAAAGCAATATAAAGATCATTTTTTAGAAGAAAAATCTATTAAAACTGCAAAACCTCTTTAATTGATTTATACGAATTTATATAAGATGGATAGACGCTCTATTAGAAAAATAAATATTTTACTAGAAAAGGCAGAAACCTTTGCCACATTCTAACAATTTAATATTTTTATATTTTTCTTATACTATTATATTATATTATATATATATATATATATATATATATATATAAACTAACTTATTCGTGATATCTATAATAATATTATACTAGTATAGGACTCGGGCTTCGCCGCAGATAAATAATATTTTAATCAATTAATATATATAATTATCAAGAAGTAGCCCATTTCGATGGATCAAAAAGTAGACTATTTTTTTTAGCTGTAAATAAGTCTTAATTTTTTAGGACAAAATATTATAATTTTGTGAACAAAAACATATTATATGGTATATTTTAGAATGAACATATTAAAGAAGTGCTCCATTTGTTTTTCTTGTCCTTTCTTGCTCCCAAAGCAGTGGGAGTGGTTAGTCGGCTTTAGCCTCGGCTTTGGCGGCGGTGGCAGGTTGGGCAGTGACAGTGGCGGTGGGGGCTTGGTTGTCGTTAGACACGGCGACAACGATGGCTTGGACTACATTAGCGGTAGCTAAAGCAGCAGCGGCGATTTGGGCGGCAAAGGTAAAGGCTAAAGCAGCAGCGGCGATTTGGGCGGCAAAGGTAAAGAAGAAAGATCGTCGCTCCTCTTTTACGATTTTTTTTTTTTTTTACTCACTTCATTTCTTCTATATACCCTTCTCTTTCTTGTCTATCCATTTTCTTTTTGTTAAGAGAGATAGAGATATTGTATCATAAAGATATGTGAGAGAGAGAAAGAAAGAGAGAGATTTAAGTAGATTTGTAAGACATCATAGCATAATAGAGAGAGAAGAGATAATATTGAGGGAAGAGAGAGCATAGGAAAGAGAGAGAAAGGGAGAAAATATAAAATATGATAAAGATATGAGAGAGAGAGAGAGAGAGAGAAAGAGGGGAGATAAGATATAGAGGTAGGAGTAATAATTGAATTTAACTTGTATAGAGAGTTATAAAAAAGGAGAGAGAGAGGAAGGGTAAGAGAAAAAAATAAATGCCTTTTTAAATTTTAAAAATGTATTTTTCAGAAAAAAAGATTGGGTGGATGATTGGTGAGCTTGGGAGAAAGTTCTACTATATGAAATTTTAGAAGGATCAATTAATGTATGTATATAAATATATATAGTTAATGTATGTATATAAATATATATATATAGATATAGATAGATAAATAGATTTATAGATAGATAGATTACCCAAACCAAAATAAACCAGAGTATTTTTTAGTCTACTTTCTCACTAAACAAAATCGGCCCGGTCCGGTCCAAGAAGGATCGAGAGAGAACCGTGTTTAAAACTTAAAAAAAAAGAAAAAAAAATCCCAAGAAGAGAAAGGTTCTTCCTCCCAGCTCTGTCAAAGGGAGAAGAGGAGAGAAGAGAGAGAAGAGCAACGAAGGGGATCGAAAGGAGAGAGAGAGAAGAGAAGAGAGATGGAGATGGAGATATTGGGGATGAACTTCACGTGCGTGATGGGGGCGGTGTCGGCGGCGCAGATCCCGGCGAGGGATTGCGTGCTCCCCCTCGTCTCCAAGCTGCTCGGCTACTGCATAGTCGCCGCATCCACCACCGTCAAGCTCCCCCAGGTAATTTCTGGATTCTTTTTCCTAGATCTTGATTGCTTAGGTCTTGTTTGGTATCGCTGCAATTTTGTTTTTTTTTTTAAAAAATTTTCAAATAGAATTTCTATGTGATTTTAACAGTATAAGAGGGAATTTAGATTACTTGCAATCCACGCATCAAGATGTTTTTTCAAAACTGGGAAGCAATTTTTTTTTGTTGCGAGCTAACCAAAAGTTACAACAGTACGAAAGGGAGATCTTGGGCGGCTAATCCTATAATTTTTTTTAATTGTAAGAATAGACATTTAAAATCTTTATTTGTAAAACTAGATTTAAACGGTAAATGATTTATTGATGCATATTTATAATGTTGTGTTGAATGCTTTATTGATGACTATTTTCATCATATGTATATGACTAATCCTATAATATGTATGAAAATAGTCATATACAAATGTATAATCATTAACTAAAAAATTCTATTCAACACAACATTTTAATCCTACCTTAGAAAAAATTGCAAAAAGGAGACTGCCGCATGTGGTCCGACCATATACTGCGTTGCATATGCAGCAAGGATTTAAGTATCCATCGGCACGGGCCGTATCCACCGTGCCGTATCGTGCCAACAAGATATCGGCACGATACAGCCCCTGTGCCGATGGTACAACTAAAAATCCTTTTTTAAAAAAATTATTAAGTAATTTTCTCAATAAAACTCAAAATATTTGATAAAGATACATAATAAACAATTAGAAAATTTTGTTGCTAAAGAGAATAAATATTTCATGCCATTATGTGTCGGCACGCATGTATTTTTTGTGACCGGCGCTCATCGGCACGGCCCGGCACGCACCGTGCCGTATTGTGCCGGCAAGTTTTCGGCACGACCCTGTGCCACGGCACTTAAATCCTTGATATGCAGTTACATAACCTGCTATTTGGAACAATGAAATCTAGCAATCCATGCATCAAGGTGTTTGTTTGGTAAAAAAAAACAAGGGCAAAAAAATGGAAGCAATTTTTTTTCGCTTCCAGTTTTTTCTTTTTTTTTTTAATTGCAAGCTAACCAAAAATGACAACAAAAGGAAAGTCCTTTCGCCTATATATTGAGTTGTGTAGAATTAGTGTTCAAGAAAAACAAAAAACAATAACGATGCTGAATGAGGACTTAGTATATAATTTGAGTAGCTACAAATAGCTTTCTATTGAAGGAAAAGTTTAACATCTGCTTACTGACTTTTAGGCCCTGTTTCTATGCATGGACCTCTTATTCAGCACATCTCTTTCATTTGCTTAAGAAGTTTGTGGTATTTGGTAGATGAGGAGTATGATAAGATGTTTGAAGAGGCATATCATATTTGGCCTTTTAAGCCATTTTCTCGGAATATGATAAATCATCTCGTAGGGAAATATACTATCCAACCAAATCATGACTGTCAGAACCTTCAAGGGAGTTAAAATAGAACTCCTAGCCGCAATCAGAAAAGAAAATCCTCATAACGTATAATTTATCACTAGATAACTAGTTATGACATCCAAACTTAGCCTTAATCACTGGAGGTGTTATTTGTTTATATATGAAAAGTTGAATATGTATATCTAGGGTGGCAATTTCAGGCACAACATGGTAACATTGTGCGAACACTGTTGAACGTCACATGAAGTTGCTGGGACAAACCAAAAACTGAGATGATACAAACCCGTTTAACCTGAAAATGGCACAACATGATATGGTGCAACACAATTGGAGACAAGTTAAACTTTTTGAACACCTAAGGGTTTAACTAAGGATATCGAGACAATCACACAACTAATTAAATTCTTGGACACAAACATGGCTCACAGACATGACTCTCGACCCCAAATTGCCACCCTCAGTTGAGACATTAAAAAATTGAAATTAACTTTTATCTTGAGAAATATGACAATTAAGTTTTTGAGCCTTAAAAGTTACCTACATTTATACACATGTAAATTTTGAAAGTACATATATTCCCTTCACCAAATGCCGACAGGGATGTATGTGTACTAAGATTGATTTTCTGAATATTTAGTATTTACACTCTGAAAATACAAGGTCAAGGCTTTCTTTTGGTGGTCTTTTCTCTTCATCATTAATTTAAATATGTTCTTTTTCTGAAGGTAATTAATTTTGCAGACAACATGCTTCATTTTTTGGCATTTTCTATTATGAAGCAACTATCTATTTCTCTTGCTATTCCACTCAGTTATCTTCTCTTACTGCAGATAATGAAAATTTTGAAGCACAATAGTGTCAGGGGACTTAGTGTTGCAGCCTTTGAGCTTGAAGTTGTCGGCTATACTATTGCTTTGGCGTATTGTGTTCACAAAGGGCTACCATTTTCAGCTTATGGTGAACTTGCATTTCTCTTAATTCAAGGTATGTATTGGTTGAATTTTTCATAACATTGGTGTTTGGGAAAACACATACATTGTACTATTTGACAATTTACTTCCCTTCAGTTGTCCTTGTGTTTTCTCTTAATGGGCTCTAACAAGTGTTTGGTTGTCTTTTACAGCGATAATATTAGTCACAATCATTTACTACTACTCCCAGCCTATTGGAACCACAACATGGATTAGGGCTTTGCTGTATCCTTTATAATTGATAATTATGATCTTAATCCTGACAACATTATTCATAAGGATTTTTAGTGCTCGTTTGGCTTGGCTTTTTAAATAACTTTACTACTCTAGAAAGTAGAAGGTTGGAACCCATGCATTTGGCTGACAAACTGTCTGGGGTTGTGCTACAGCAGGAAGCTAGAATGGGATTTTGTGCTTCAAAACAAAAGCTGCATTTTCAAGGCTTTTGTTTCTGCTTCAGAAAGAAGCTGTTGAGGAGGTTTTTTTTTTTTTGATTAGTTTTTAGTGATTATTTCAACAGTTTACAAAGAAAATCACTTTATAAAATGCTTCAAATTGGCCCGAATTGGCCTTAAGGCCTGTAGTTTTTTATTTCGATAAACTTTTTTTGCTTTCCTTAAATAACGGTATGTTAGATATTGTGCTGTAGCACCAACTATCTTAGCTGGCCAAATTGATCCATTTCTTTTTGAAGCCCTGTATGTAAGTTTTTGCACATATTCATGTAGTACATGTTTGATTTGCAATCACATTTTTGTTTGTATTTTGTATGCATTTCCTTTAATGTTTCCTTTTCTCATCATATTATTGGTTATTTACTGAAGTATTCAATGTCACAGGCTTCTCAACATGCTATCTTTTTCTGCGCTAGAGTTCCACAAATATGGAAGAACTACACTGTAAGTTTAAGGTTTTCTGTAGCTCGGATGTAAACTTTCGATGATCCTTTTTTGTAATTCCTGCTTCGAGGATCTTTTTGGAAGAAGAAAATGAAATGAAAAGATTTCAAATTTTTTCCGGGTGTTTAGTAAGTTTGCATATTGGTTATGAGCACTTAATGGAGGTCTTGTCAGAAATAAAGAAATAATTTAAAAATTAGTAGCATTGGCTAGGTCATCACATACCTAACTAAATTTGCTAATAGGGTGCATTTTTGTGCATCATCTTATATATATTCTTCAAAAGTTTGAATTAGAACAGATGCCCTTGTAAGATGCGGTCTTCCATAAATGCCTTTTTTGAAGGACAGAGGATAATCAAAAGGAAATTTCTAGTGCCTTTTATGGTTTTTGTAAGGGTGTTTTTGAGTATTTCAATACACACAAGAACACGTGCACACACACACACACACACACACACACACACACACACACAACCACAAGGGGTTTTATGATGTTATTACTTTTTGGACAACTTCTATGAAATTACAGGTCTTTGGTGGAGTATCCATGTAATTTTACCTTTTCCAAAACTAAAGTGTAAGCTAATTAAACCTTTAGTTAAATTTCTTCAGAATATCACTGCCCTAATTTTTTATATATTCAGTTGTCTGAGCAGATGGCTGTTCTTTTAGTCTGGGTCATTACTATTTGTACTGAGTTTGGGTTCATCCTTGGGTTTTGAATTGCACATTTGGGATGCACCTTTCCTTTCTTGTGACGCCCTAACTTCCTAGAGAGTCACCCATACTAGAACTAATTTAGCTCTTGCACGCTGAACCCTCTTAACCTCTTGGACCTATCCGTTGCCCAACATGTTATAGCCGGATTAAGAGGTTTAGCACTATTATGTTTTTTATATAGGACTCTCAAATCTCGGGGGTGTTATATTCCTCTTCCCTTTAAGCCCTGGTGTTTTTGTCAGCCTCAGGCACACTCACAAGCACCAGGCGGTGTAAGATTTGTCTCGCTAGCCTTAGCAGACTTTGTGGGAAGCTGTGCTCCACCCACAACAGTCATTAGCCCGAGAGCCATGCTCTGCCTACTATATAATCTCGGCTCAGTCGAGATTCATCTCACATTTCCGGCTGGTGATTTGTTTTGATATCAACTGTGATGCTCCAACTTCCCAGAGCGTCCCCCATCCTAGAATTACTCTAACTCTAGCACACCTAACCCTCTTAACCTCTTGGGCCCATCCACCGCCCAAAATGCTATAGCCGGATTAAGAGGTTTAGCCCTATTATATCTTTTATATAGGACTATTTCAAATCTCGGAGGTATTATATTTCTCACAACGAGTATAGATACACAAATATGATGTAAAGAATATTGTCATCCCTTTCCAAATTCATGATCTGTGCATTATTTATGTCACTTAAAAGGAAGTCTTATGTTCTTAAACCTTATTGGATATGACTTCAATTTTGTTCGATACAAATCTTTGAGGAGGAATTTGTTATGTTGTGCAGAATAAGAGCACTGGGGAGCTCAGTTTCTTGACTTGTTTCATGAACTTTGCTGGATCCATTGGTGAGTGTAGATCTTGATTTTCCTGAAGTTTTCATTATTTCTAACCTGCTTATAACTTAAAAGTTCTAACCCCTTGTTCTGTTAAACCCTGAGACACTGAATCCAAGTTGGCTTGGACGGTTGATTTTCTTTTTGATTGGTATAATGCTAAATGGCTAATTTAGTACTTCAAATTTTTCTCTATGCAGTGAGAGTATTCACAAGTATTCAGGAGAAGGCTCCAGTAAGTGGTATCCTTCAAATTTGTTCTGCTATTTAATAGTTTTGCTTCATTCGATAGGCTTTAATTTATACCATGCTCATGCATTACATTTTTGGTTGTGGGATAGCTTTTACTGGAACTTTAATAGACTACATTGGTATTGCTCCACTCCTATGATAGTTTCCATAGTTGTTTTTTTGGCGGTATACTTTTCGTTATCTGCACTTAGGGCACATTTGGTTGAGGCACAGAGAAGTTGCAAAATAAAAAGGAAAGTTTTAATTCCAAGGAAGGAAAATTGCCATTGGATGCTTAATTTTCATTCTCATTGTTATTGCTTAAGCATGTAACTTTTTTCATTTGGTTACAATTTTAAGATTTCTTATTAAAAAAAAAGAGTTGGATATGTTTGAATAGCTGGTGCAGAAGCCTGGAGAGACAAAATATCTTTTGTTGTTGTTTCTTTGTTCCATTCCCTACTTGGAATTATTATGACATGATGGGAAGTTTGACTAAACATAATGGTGAATACCTTATGCCAAAAATGACTACCAAATTCTCTCTTTCTTTTCATATGAATAACATTTATTCGATTGCTTATTATTGTGCCCTCAAAACAATATTTATATAGTAAGGAGATGATGCACTGATTGTTTGAGACAAACTACGGATTTGGGTGCTGGACTACAATGTTCTATATCGTTAAATGTTGTGTTAGTTTAAAATAAGCATTTTAAGGGTTTTTCCCCTCAATTCTTTACCATTTTTCCACTTCAATTTCCACCCAGTGCTTTGCAGTGTCTCAAATTCCCCTAATTTTTTTTGCATAATTTTCTACCCTATACTTTGCCACATTTTCAAATTCCCAGTGCCACTGTGTTTTCCCGTCCTACTTAATGGGGATAACCACTGCCATTATGTTTGTCTGCATCATCCTTGGCTGCTAAAAAAGGCTGACATTTGACCTTTTCCTGTAAAATAACCTTTTTGACCTTGTATCAAGTATACTAAAATAATGAAACCATTTTGCTGAAAGAGTAAGATGGCTATTTCGTAGGAAAACTTGAATTTTTATTTTTTGAGGGCCAGGAATTGGATTGCAATATATGAGAATGATCAAAACTACGGTGTTTAATGCGAATGTTCTGGAGTCTAGATATTGGGATACTACAGGAACTATGCAGTCATTTTACCCTTTCTCTTAATATGTAATAAATGACAAATATGGTTCATAACTAATCCTTGATGAAGGGCTTATATTTTTTTCTTAATACCAAGTCAGCATAATCTGAACAGTAGAAAAGATTGTGAAACTATTTTTGCGCTAGACATGATATAATTTTATAAAGAGACATCTGTGTGCTTTCTTCAAGAAGAGGTTGCATTAAGTCCCTCTTTTTCTGAAATTCTGAAATGCTTGGAAAGAGAAGAGAAATCGGGGAAAATAGATAGCAGCAAAGAAGATAAGGAGCGAAAAAGAAGGGAACAAAATGAAAAGGAGAAAGGTAATAGGAAAGTTAATCCCTATTTTATGCTTGGAAAATCCGAATAACCCAGCACTTGTCTAATTAGTTTTGATAGACACTTATTTCTGACCTTATGTCTGATGATTATCATATTAAAGTCTGTGTCCTGTGTCTTAGTTTTAATACTATGAAAATTAATTCATTTATGGCCTGTTTGGATGTTGAAACAAGCTATTCTGTTGTAGCTTGTGTGGCTCGAGGATTTTTTTCATGATTGCAACCGAGGAGTTTGATTTAGTCCATTACAAGGCCCTAATATTTCTTTCTTTGTTTTGGATATTGCATGCCACCTGCAAGGTGATTTATCATATTCTCAGAAAAATGACCTAGAAGCCGTATATATTATGCAGTTGTAGGCTTCTTTTAATACGTTCTACCAACTACGTAGGCAGTCACCATTGATGCGCTCAAACATGCCCTAATGACTGAGTATATGTTAGGTTCTGCGCTCAAACATGCCCTAATGACTGAGTATATGTTAGGTTCACGCACAAGAGTAGCCAGAACTGACTCAAATTCCAGCTGTAGCCACTTTCTCCTTAAGAGAAATACTTTATGACTTAATTTGCAAGTTTTTATTGTTGCCTGTTCCATTTGCATCACCAACTTAGGCTACTTTTCTAAGTTGTTCTCTAATCTGATTTCCTGCTACTTATTATGTGATATTGGAACTACGCAATTGACCTTTTTTCCCTCTTCTCTTTTTCTTCATACTAATTGTCAAATATCTCTATCTTCATGTGCTTGCGCTTGCATTCTTTCGAGCAAACCATATAATGTATGCCGCATAATATTACATTGTAATGAGCACTTTAGCTTGTCCTTCTTATCAACCTTGACTTGGTGAAAGTGATTGCGGGTTCGCTGCTCGGTATCGTGATGAACGGCACGATCTTAAGTCAGATACTAATTTACCAAAAAGCCCCTGCAAAGAAAGAAAAGAAAGTGGAGTAAATGTGGTACGATTCCATTTGCTTTAGAATCATTTAAAAAGTTGAATGCTTTAAGTTTAATTTGTATTTAACATAGCATATTTAGATGGAATTATATGTTTCTCTTGAATTGTATTAAGTGCTTTTTCATGACTTTTTTAACTTTCATATTCATCAGATTATCTTGTAGATATAATGTATTGATTGGACATTTGATTTTGTCAGCCAATATTAATCTGCTTTAGTATGCTATATTTGATTCGGTGCGCTTCTAGTTATATAACCATATTTAGTCATTGGTGAGAGCAGATCAGTAGAGAATCAAAAGAAAGGTCTATAATTATCTTCCAGCCATGTTTCAACAGGGAGTAAAAGTTTAAATCGGTCGTTTACTTCTACACATTTTGATGGGACATCTGAATTGATGATTACTATCATTAAATTTGATCTGAGCTGTTTGAAACTTTTAGATTTCAAATTTTATAATTTTTCGACATCATTTATCAGTTTTCTAAGCGATCCGAAAATTGACAATTTTCAATGGTTTATATAGATTAATTTAAGACTACTTGGTTGATCACCGGGTAAATGGTACTAAAAAATTACGAAATTTGATTCTTGAAAAGTTCAAACAAGTTAGATCAAAGTTTAATAGCGTTGATCGTTGATTTGGATGTCCTATTTTTGTTAGAAACAACATGGAAGAAACAATTCTGTTTACTATGGTAGGTATTCTAGCCCTAAACAGGTTACTCGTATGTGCTCTGTTCAAATCACCATGTATTTAGTTGGAGAAAATGTATGGAGAACTCATCTATAGGCCATTTTTAAAAAGCCGCCCTAACTTTCTTTTTTCTGATTTAATTGCTTGACTTTCTTAACATTCTATTATGTTAATTTGTGTTGTATATATACATATTAAACAGGTTAGGATTTCACTAAATTTGATGACAATTTCTTTGTACTCAACATCTTCACCAGTTTTAAAGCCAATAGGGTATCAAATCATTCAAATATGCCTTAAAAGTGAACTTGCCTAGTATATCAAATGTGATGATATGTTTTGTCTTTATGATCACACTTGAATTAGTTGTTTGTTAACTCTTATACAGTCTAGTTTATAAGTTGTTTGTTAACTCTTATACAGTCTAGTTGTTTGTTAACTAGAGTATACAGTCTAGTTTATACTTTAATAAGGTGAGTTTGGTTAAAAAATAAAGTTAGAATAAGAAATTTATTCTCCTTCTTCCAAACTGTATTAGAAATTATTAAAAATTACTATTATTCTCTTATTGCGTTTGGTTCGGGTATAAAAAAAAATTAATTATTTATGGGATAGGTATAAGTTCAGGTACAAGCAGGAATTAAAGTAATTTTGTTTTTGGTTGAGTATAGGAGTTGTATCGGAAATAAGAAAAATTGTGTTTGGTAAATTAAAGAGGAATAAGAAGAATAAAGGGGATTAAAATTTATAAAATAAAAAAAAAATTAAATTTTATAAATTTAAATATCTTATAATTTAAAAAATTTTAATTTAAAAAATAAATAAATAAGCAACAGGTGGAACAACTATTTTACCTGTTTGGTGGAACAGATAACCAAAATCATGTTTGGGTATAAGGGAAGGAATAACCTCCTTATTCCGCCCTTATATCCAATATCAAACAGTCTTAATGGATTATTCTAGAATAGCCCATTAAGAGGGAAGAATAGTAGTTCCACCTATTAGGTGAAACAAGCTATTTCTCTATTTTATTTTTCTACTAATTAAGTTATAAATAATTATAATAAAATATAATTAATTAATGCAATTAATTTTTGTAATAATTAACTAACTATTCATTTGATTTATTAAATTAATAAATATTTAAATAATAATTAATATATTATTTAAATTAATTATTTAATTAAATAATTAATTATTTGATATGTTTATTTAATAATTATCTAATATTTACATTGTCTAAATATTTAATATTTTAATTTATCTGATTAATATATTAATTTAAAATATGAATGATTAAATAATTAATTAATATTAATATATTGTCTTATTTTTTTATAATTATTTATTAATTAATGGCATTCTTCGTCATCTTATACAGTATTTTTAATTAATTAATTTATTAATTTATTAAAATATTATTTTATTAATATTTAAATATTTATTATTTAGATAAATTATTTTTGTTTTCAATCACAATTACTTTTGTTTCTACTATTCCAACTCAATCATCCAAATATAATTTTTTTTTAATTCTTAAAATATCTCAATTTTTGTCAAAATATAAAATTAATATAATTTCTTAGTATTTTAAAAGTTATATCTATTACAGGAATAAATAAAAATAACTTATTCTCGAACAAAGGGGCCTAAAGGATGGAACCATATCTAAGGCCCCTTTATGATCCCAAGATTCTTTTTTCCTTTTTTTTTTTTTTTTTTTTTTTTTTTTTTTTTTTTTTTTTTTTCATACTGAGGTATAGGAGTGTTTGCGGATGGCCAGTCATACCGGATTTCGAATTATTTTGACATTCTGGTTTTATTCGATCCGGCATACTTTTGTACCAGATTTTTTAGTTTCTAGGTTTTTGGTTTCAGTTAAAATTGGTTCAATTCGGTTTGGGATATTGGTTAAGTAGTTTTAACATTATAGCCCAGTTAAACTATTATCATAATTTATTTTGAATGTAATTATGTAAATAAAATGTAATATTATAAAATATTAATATGAAAACTATAAAGCATTTATATTAACATTCTAATAAAATAAAAATATAATATAATAATGGTCGAACTAGGCTACTATATCATTAAAATTATATGTTATTAGATTTTTAATTTTTGAATAAAGAGATGTGCGGTTATAATGATGATAGTTCTCCAGAATTTAGTGGGTGGTCGGTGGAGCAGTATGATTTAAAAAATAAAAAATGTCAAAAATATAAATTTAAAAGTAAAATATTTGGTAGCATCAAATGCTTGGTGCTATCGATAGCACAGCAACTCGACTTATAATAGTCAACCAAATATAGAGACAAATTAAATCACATTATCAAACAAATTACTATCAATGAAAACTTGTATAAAAATTTATATAGGATTATTCTAATCCTATTATTATTGGTGTATACTTATATCCAAAATAAGAAAATGTATATTCATTTATAGCCGCATACTTATATCCAAAATAGGAAGATGTATATTGGATATAAGAAGATATATATATTCATTTATGGGTGCATACCTATATCCAAAACAAGATGTATATTTGCCTGCCGATTTTTTCAATTTGGTATTCAGATAATTAGATACTTTTATGAGTGCGATCAATTTCATACTCATAAATTATTTTTGATATTAGAGTTTTTGAATAAACGATTCATACCGTTAAATATGATTTAGAATATTTAAAATTTTTAGAAACTAAATTTTATAAATTTTTGATGTTATTTACCTTTCAATCAAAGCATTTCAAAATTGATAATATTTAACGGCCGGTATAAGATACTTGCTAATTTAACGGTGTAAAAGAATCAGAATTAGTTAATTTTTTGGTAAAAAATTTTATTCACTATCTAGATAGAGATTTATAATTTCGATCTTAAATTAAAAAAATCCGATTCTCTATTTTTATAAGATAATTTAATTTGAATCATTTATTTTATACCCACTTTGATGAATTTTATTATAATTTTGAAAAATTATAAACTTTAGTTTTTAAAAGTTTGAAATGCTATATATCATATTTAAGAATATGAATTGTTGATTCGAAAGCTCCATTATTGAAAATAATTTATGAGTACCAAAAGAATTTATATTTATATACTCAGATAATTAATTTTTTTTGTTTGGTTTTTCATTGTTACGGTTCAATATTCACTTTTCTCGTACATATGTGCACCCCTCTTTATTGTTAAAATGTGATTAAAGTCATTAAATATTGTAAAATTATTATTAATGAATTTTGTAACATGTTTATATTTTTCAACTAAAATTACTTAAATTTTTTTTAAAATTAAAAGTTAAGAGTGTTTCAATTTAAAAAAGAAAAAATAAAACTGACTGGTTTATTTTAAAACGGCCTATAATTGAGGGAGGAGTTGTTGGGTGACTAATCCCATACAATTTTTTAATTGTAATAAAAATTATCTAAAACTTTTACTTGTAAAATTAAACTTATATGACATTTTTATTAAACTTACGTATTTCTCTCAAAGAAAATAATTTGATAACTTTGAAAAAATAATAAACGATTTACTATATTCAAAGTGAATCATTTATTATATAAATCTAATTTTATAAATAAATTTGTTGAGGTACTATAAATATTTTAAGTCTTTATACATTTGTTACTTGTTTTCTTATTTTTCGAATGAAACAAAATATATCATGCATCATCTATTGCTTTTTTCTTGATGAGACTAATAGGAGCTTATAAAAAAAATAGAAAAAAAAGAAAGAGAGAGATTGTGTACAAATAATTTTGTGTACTTATATACATGCATGCGCACGCGCAGAGAGAAGTTTCCTTAACCAATTTATTATATTAATTAATAATAAAAACTCGAAACATATCTCATTAAATGAACGGTCAAATGTTCTTGGTACCTTACTATATATAAGAATTTGCGTGGAAGGTCGTACCTTACCATAAGAATTTGCGTGGAAGGTCGATCGATTTGGACACTATTTTCTTTTTCATATTATTATTATAAAATTTATTTTATATATATATATATATATATATATATATATATATATATATATATAATTGAGCTACTATGTTTGTAAAAGTACAAGTTATTTATACTTGTGAGTTTTTTATCTTTGGATGTAGAAATGTGCGGTTAGGATGATGGTGGGCCCCTTGAATTTAGTGGGTGGTTGGTAGAATAGTATGATATAAGGAGTAGAGTTAATCAAAATATAGATCTAACGGTAGAAAACTTACAAGCACCAATTGCTTGGTGCTTGTACAAACACAGTAGCCGAACTCTCTCTCTCTCTCTCTCTCTCTCTATATATATATATATATATATATATATATATATATATATATATATATATATATATATATATATATAGTCCAACTACTATACTATTACTAGTATCAAGTTATTAGTGCTATCAAATTTTCTACTCTTAGATCAATTTTTTTGATCATTTTCATCCGTTAGATTTTACTATTTTTTCAAACACCTATTAAACCCAAAGGACCCACTATCATCTCAACCACATATTTTTTAATCCAAGGGTTAGAAACTTAATAGCACCAATTACTTGGTACTATTAATAGTATTCCAGTCTAGCTATATATATATATATATATATATATATATATATATATATATATATATATATATATATATATATATAGTAGAGCTTATATGCTTTCAAAAGCACAAGAAAAAATATGCTCGTAAATTTTTTATCATTGAATTTGCATTGAGATTTGCGCTTTTGTAAAGTCAACTAAAAAGAGAAAGAAAAAGTAAATATCACAAATCTCAATGCAAATTTAATGATAAAAAATTTACAAATATATATATTTTTTTTTTGAGCAACGCTACATGTACACCCCCAAAGAGGGTGTACATCTTACACCCACCCATCTAAGGGTGGAGGGGTCACTTCACAAATTGTGAAGTGACCCCTCACCACACCCCACCCATTGGATGGGTGGGGTGTGCGATGTACACCCCCAAATGGGGTGTACAAGTAGCATTTTCCTTTTTTTTTGTGCTTTTGAAAGCATATAAACGCTACTCTATATATATATATATATATATATATATATATATATATATATATATATATATATATATATATATATATATTTAAAATAAGAGAAATAGATAGTCACTATAACTATGAATTTAAAAAGCTTTAATAAGAAAAAAAAGCGAAGTAACTATTGAACGTGGTCGTAATCCAACAAAAAAAAAATTTGCTTGGAATGTGCTTTAATCCCTTACCCATATGGAATGTTTGTACTTTTATTAGCTAAATTATAGAATGCCAACTTACACTTTAACGCTTGCTCCAATTACTTTTTATCTAAAAAATTACATTAATTATTTTTTATATTTGATTATTATTTTAAATAGATTTAACTATTTGAGATAATTGTTGAACTCAATTATAAAATTGTACAAAAATAAATTTGCAGATAAATTTATCTATATAAGTAATTTAATAAATATTTGAAAAATTGCACTAAGAATAAAATCTAATTGTGATTAATTATGTAATAATTTGTCATTAAATAAAGATAACAAAATGTAAAGTTAAATATTATAAAAATTTCTGAAATTGTTGAAGGATGTCGGAAAAAGATTGATGCAGAAGCGTGGATGAATTATCCTCATCTATGCTTTTAATATCCTACATGCTCACTAATATGCTTCTAGATCAGAAAACCAAAGGACAAAGGGGAGAGGTCACCCATTTTCGAAAGAATCTCCCACCTTGATGTTCTTGTTGCAAGAACTAGGGTTTGATTTATTTCCTCTTCATAAAAATTTATAAAAAGGGGATTAGAACCATAAGAGATCATTCTTATGCCATATAAACTCATAAAAATCTTAAAAGAGGAAAATCCTAATTTTACACTTACCTCTTATGAGGGTTTCTTGATCAAAAGAGGAAGAGGAATGAGCTCCAACTACTCTTGAAAGGCTCCCTTGAAGCCCACCACGAAATCCCCAAGCTCATTGGAGATCAAATCCCAAACCCTAGCCCCAACATTTGGTACCGGTACTCAGGGACTTAGAATATTTTTGGCCAATTTCCAAACCGAGAGTTTGTTGTTTGGATTTTTTTTACTAATCGGTTCCGGTACCCAATATTGCATTCTGGTACGCAAAGCAGCCTGAAGCTTCGCAAACCTGAAGCTTCAAATTTGCGCACCGTCAAGTCACTTTTCGATCCGAAGGCCTTCGCTTCGAACCAAAACACTCCGAATTCACCTGTAAACATATTTTAAACATGTTAGGAACGATTTCACCACACTTCGCTATTTCGCGGAGCCGGTGCACTACATCATGCTTGTTTGGTCATTAGCTTAGTTGTATCAGCGTTTTCTATTCTTCTGTTGCAAGTTAGAATAGGAGTTCAGCTTCTGTTGATTCCCGCTCTTAGACAGAGTTAAAGACTTTGAGTGTGGGTGGAGATGTTACACTATAGCTTCAGTCATACAGTATTAGTTGTGATTACAGTTTCAGCATCCTGACAGGGATTTTTTGGCTTTATGCCGATTGTTCAGTCTTTAGACCGCGAGCTTGAGCATCAGTATTATGATCGCTCTATTGAGCTAGCTTTCAGTCGCGCACACCTGCGGATTTGCTACTTGTCACGCCCCGGAGTCGAAACTGCGATCCGGGCCCGTCAACAGATCCGCCGCCCATACGGGAAGCTCCGTATAGACAAAACGTCTAACCTGCAAGAGATAATACTACAACTATACAGATATAAGAGCTGAAAAGTAAACTACTGAAATAAGAATAATACAACTCCAAATAGTACAAGTCTGAACCTTACTACATAAGTCTCTCAAAATAAATAAACTCTCAACAACAACTAACTAATAAAATTTAGCAGACTGTATTACAAAGCTCCAAAAATGGTATCACTATACTCCAAGGACGGGTAGGGAACTAGCTCGTGACTCTCTCGCCTCGATCAGCAACAGAAGGATCCGCAACACCCGCAGAAGACTCTGCAAAACAAAGGAGAGGAAAGAGGAAAGGGAGGGAAAAAATCCCCAACGGGTGTGAGAACTATACCAACACGTAGTTCTCAGTGGGTACCGCTACTAAGCCCGACGATCTGCCCACTAAGTCTACTAGAGGCATAAAGATAATAAGAAAACTATACTAATATAAAGATAAGCTGGAAAGAAATCTACAGCTATCATGCCTCTATCTACAATGCTCAATGGGTGATACAGATGAAAATGATGCATCGACTCTAACCCAAAATACTCAATCAACCCAATCACAATGACTGCCACATAGGGTCCAGTCAAACCTGCGCCCACTTACTGCCATTACATCCACGGAGGACTGGACTTACGTAGGGCGCCCGTGACTGCCTAAAAAAGGCCCAGCCAGAGGGACTGCGTCGACAAGTCGTGATAGCAAAGTAACAGGCCTAGCTCCAGAGTGGCACTCGAGGGGCGTGACCCCACCGAGGAAAGTATCCGCGCATCTCTGTCGAGCTCAATATGGCTCATGCAAGCTATAATCCAAATAAGTGATCAAGAAGATCAATAGTGCCCAAAACACATCTCTAACTCACTAACTGGAAATACTCGAACAGTTAGGACCGCTGTCAACCCAACGGCTCCCCAAATAGAACATCAACTCAACATACAAACCACTAGACTGGAGATACTCCACAACCGACAACAAGGAAGGGTCCGAAAATCCCGAAAGACTAGAACCTACAACCCAAATCAAACAAGAACAGGCTCTAGGCATAGCCTCTCGTTGTTCTCGACCCAAAGAAAAAGGCAACCCTAGAATCCAGATCACTCGAAGTATCTCGGGTGAAGAAGTTTATAGAAAGGGCGACATTTATTACCGAAAACCATTTTCACTCGAGTGAGGACTAAAAGTAGTTCTTTTTTTTAAAACCATCTTGATTTAAGAAAACCTATTTTAATGAATTTTAGCTATTTTAGAAAAATCAGTTAGAAATAAGTTTTATTCCCAAACCCCGAAGGGATAATGCCTTCGCCCAATCAAACAAGAACAGACTCCGGCGACCCTTCGACATTTGGAAGAAAAATATTGGTTTACTGAAATCATGTGTGTCAAAAAAGATTCTAGATTCAAGGTCCTGCTATCACTGGTACACCACTGGCACGAACACAGTGGCGACAAACAAAACGAAGAACTCGACAACCCGGAACCACCGTTTACCCAAACGGCTCCCGCCACTGGTACAAGACTAGCTACATCTACCAGACTCCACTCGGCCCCCAAGCACGAGTGTAACATGCGTCCTACACTAAGAGAAATTCCGACCACTCAGCCCACTACCCGGACGAGGAAAACACTACGTCCAGGGATAGAATGTAAAGTGTGGATGTCTAAAGTATAAATAAACCTAGCCCAAGTGAGAGTTTTCTACTAGTCTGGTTATACATGCAACATATGACAGGGTGCTAGGTCACGTTCCAATAATAACATTTAGTTTAACTAAAGCAAGATCAGGGAACATTAACCAACATGATTTCAATAATGACACAAGAAAGACAACATCTCTCTCTCTAACATGCATTCTAGCATATCTCACAATCATGCATGTTTTCTATACAATAGAATTAATGAACTGTCCACCGGTTTTGGAGACGAAGCAACCCACCTGAAAGTGCGCGTCAATCCAAAGTCCAAATAGGATGAAACTGAACGGGAATAATCCTCGGATTCCCACGATTCCAACGAGTCCAAAAACACCAGAAAACTCGTCCTGGGTACAAAGATACGGTCCAAACATCGCGGTAAGCAACATATCCCACAATCACACACTGCTGTAAAAATCAGTCCAGAATATGCTTAAATACCACCTGCCAGATGATCTCCAAAAATTCTAATAAAAATACGGCAGCGATCCTCACGAAGCGTAGATGTCGATCGAGTCCTCACATGTCGAAATCCGATAACCGAGCGTGAAGATAAAAATCCGACAATGCTCCGCTGTCCAAGAAAATCACCAGCAGAAAAGGGGTTCAAAAATGTCCCCAAAACCCCAATAAAAACTCGAAACTAGGAGGAGCGGAAAACACGGAAAACGGAGATGCACCTCTCGTGAAACCGATGCCCCAAAAATTGTCCAAAAATTCCTTCGGGGTAGCTCTGTGGACCTCATGGACCGAAACACGACGAAAAGGGCTGCCAAAGAAAGAACGTTGCACTGCGCCGAATCGCCGAAGATGTCAATGCCGCGGCCTCCAAAAAATTCGAAACTCCTTCAAGTGATGCAGTACAAGATGTAGATCAACTTTGGTTAAGGGCTCTATCACAGGGGAGTTCGGGAAAAGGGCCAAAAGGCCGAGCAAATGGGCCTATTTATAGGCTCCCCTAAAAAGAACCCAAAAATTCAAGTTTTGGGCTTTTGGGCCCAACATTCGGGCGCCCGGACGGTTTCGGGTGGCTACAGTGCTCGAAACCGCACCTCGGCCCGGCCTGCGATCAGCGCTCGAATCGCCCAGCGCCCGACACGTGTCCCAAAACAGCGGACAACGTGTGCGGGGCCGCTGGGGATTCGCCGCGTGGCCCGACCGGGGTGCGTGGGGTGGGTGGCGCCCGCCAATCGCCGGGCGCTACGCGTACATCGGTCACCTGCGCCGCCTGCCCTCATCTGCCCCGCCTGCTCCCCCCGAAGCGTGGACCGCGCGTTCCAGAGCCGGCCACTCACAGGCCACCACATAGCGCGCCCCGGTCCATGCGCCATCCCGCTCGACGCCGTGGACCGCGCCGCGTGAGCCCGCGAATCCGAGGCTGCCACATGTCCCCCGTGCCCAGTCCATGCACCAGCGCTTCATCTCTATGGACTGCGCCGCGTGCGCCGACCAATCAGCGGCCGCCACGTGGCATCCGACCGATCCACGGCTTCCCCCATGCACCAAAATGCGCAGAAAACTTCCGGGTGTCCCTTTTTGGGCATCCGGACTCCGAAAAATACAAGTAAATAGCCGATTTTCGGCGTTTTTCCGCACAGAATCCAAATGCGATCTCGAATTATCCTGAAACCTTTTCTAAAATTCAGCGAAAGTAGCTGAAGGACAGGCTTGATCCAGAAACCTCACTGAGTCCGTCCAACGTGTCCAATTGACACGTTGCAGGTTCGACACACCAATAATTGGTGTTCCACAACATGGGTCATGGGGAAAAGCCGCATGGGGATCGGGGCCACTACACTACTCGCAATGGTGTTCTTTACCGGTAGAGAGGTCGTCACATCGACCCGTGAGCCCGTTGGGGTTATGATAGCATTCTGGTATACCTATGGGCATTAACCTGAGGTCCTTGTGACCAATAGTGGCATGGTATTATCTTATTACACATCTTTATACCTGCTCTGTTTTTTATAGCATGATCTTGATCTATATGCATTGATATTGACCAGGGTTACTTGATTGCTAGTATAGCTTATTCGGCTTCATATGTGCATACCTGTTTTATTGTTTAGTACGTGATCATGGTACTCAGATTATAGCTTGATGGTTGTTGATTATCATACCTGCCTGATATACAACATGAGACACTGACATTGTCTTTATACCTACTTTATTGCTTAGCACATGATCATGATACTCAGATTATAGTTTTGATGGTTGTGCATTATTATACCTGCCTGATATACAGCATAAGACACTGATATTGTCCTAATTTGTTTGACTACTAGTTATTGCTTGTATAGCTTCCTTCATGAGTACCTGTTTTTATTTCAGCATGATTAGTATTTAGCTTTCAGATTACAACCCGTTTGTTATCCGCTTATTATTGTATCCAGTAGGTACGACTTGCTATTTCTCGGTCCGTCGTGCCCACTGGGATACATCTATATTGTATCTCACACCCCTTAGGTGACCATTTTTTAGATCAGTCGGGTGCTGAGAGATTGGGACGATCCAGTGAG